>OU744341.1:3221925-4464425 GCA_916610165.2 Gymnosoma rotundatum | reverse complement strand
CTTCCACATTTCATTTTTGCTTTTTGCATTATTAACTTTATTATTAATATTTTTGGTCTTAGCTTTTTAAATTTTTTTTTAAAGTTTCTTATCATTTTATAATTACTCCAACTTTCGTTTTTAATACTCGGTTGAACCATTGATATAAAATTCTTTATGTTATTTTCAATACTTGAGTCAGACATTTTCGCTTTATTATTTAAGTCAGCTGCATCAATATTTTCTATCAATTAACTTCGTCCTCTATTGAATTTATTTTTACTATGTTTAAATATCTCAATTTCCATTTGATTTATTTTATTTTCTCCTTTACATGTCACTTAAAATTTTATATTTATCGCTTCATGGTCCGCTTCTTTGCTCCCACTATTAATTGTTACCGAAATATTTTGATTATTTGTTATGATGAAGTTTATTGTTGCTTTTGAGTTCTTAGTTATTTGTATATTATTGTATAATTATTAACAATTATTTTAATTCCGTTATCATAAAGTGTTATTTCAATTCTATTCCTATAATTTCCTTCTTTACACCAATCTATGTTTAAGTCCCCTGCTATCAATATATCGGGATCTATGTCGCATATATCTTGTAATGTATGAAGTAATAGGTTTTGGACCACTATTTCTTGGTGAGAGAGTGTATTCAGGATAGCCCTCTACATGTTGTCCTTCTGGCAACTACTCTTCACTGTAGTATTTTAAAAATGTTAATTCTATTTCCTCTTTCGAAGGAATATCCTCCAATGGGGATGACAATAAAGTCTAGATTGGGTCCATAGGATGTTTAGGTCGAATGGAAAAATAGTCGCAGGATATCTAGGTAGATAATTTTTCTAAGATTCTAGGATTGCGTTGGAGGAATCTCCATGTAATGTTTTAATTCCGCTAAGCCACCGGTTACAGTGCTCCGTTAGAATAATGAGAAGATCTTTGTCAATTAGTCAAAATATTCTGTTTTTTATTTAAAACTTACGCAGCTATTTATATTTATTTATAACTATAATTCTCTGAACATGTTTTTTGTTTTATAATCTACATAATTATTATTAAGAAATCATCTGCAGTTCTTTGTGTGCGATCATAATTCTCTATGTAAGCAAATTCAATGTTTAATGAATCAATGTAATCGAATGCCCTTTACGTTACAATATGTAGGTTACTTCAAGTTATTGTTTTTTTTTTAATTGGGCCAAGTGACAAATGCGTTGTTGACAGGCCTGCCATATTTGCCGATATATCGGCATTTTGCCGATTTTTCGCTTCAAAATTATCAAAATGCTGATTTGCGGTTTTTTGTAAAAAAATGCCGATTATTTGATAAACACTTTAACAAAGTACCTTTTTTTAGAATAATTTATTAATTTTGGGCAACACTAGAATACTTGTAACATTAGAAAGAGGCAATTGTTAATAAGTCAACACTTCTTCTAAGGAGAAAAAGGTCTAGGATTATTTGCTGTAATTTAAAAAAAACAGTTCTTAACTCTATGTGAGCTATTAGAAAATAAAAAAGTCCTCGATGGCGTGAGTGAAGCAGCCGATCTGTGCAACACCAAGTCATTATGTTTGGTTGTAGGTATATGTGTAAAATTAAAAACATAAAACTATTTCTTCCGATTGATAAAAGTAGAAAATGCTATGCAAAATGTTTGTACAAGCTTTACACAAAATCACGAAAACTACAATTTGATAGGATTCGGTGCAGCCGTTATGACAGTCCCATATAATTCAGTTACAATAATGAAAAAAAAAATATATTTCAGATTTATTTATTGTGAAATGTTTTAGGCACTCACTTGCATTACATGCTTGTCTTTAATTAGAGAAAGACTTCATCAATTTCAAAACATTCAAAAATTACCAGAAATAAAAACATAAATTATTGCAACCAAGTCAAACCTAATAGCTGTCGCTTGAAGCAATAGTTGTTTGAATACTAGATTCAAATGCGGCTTTAAGAATTTACTTTTAATTTACTGTTAATGTTGATCAAATCGATTAATAGTTTAAACAGAATATTTTAAAGCGAGTAAACTGAAATAGACAACCTAAACAACCATATGAAAAGGCTTCTAAGAACTGTACTAAGTAATTTTATAAAAATCGATTAATTTTATTTAACGGATTTTATGAATAGAGGCATTTTTTTGAAATTTCATGAGATGTATTTGGGATAATAAATATAACAATCAAAGCATAACAAAAACGGAACAATCAAAATGGTAAATAACTGTATTAATTTTTATTTTGAACTTACAATTCAAATATTAAAACACTTTGATTTTGAACATAAATCTTATAAATCTTTAGAAATGATAAATAATTTAATAATTTTTTGTTAATAAAAATATGTTTTGTTGTTTTCAACATGTGTTTTTAACTTGCCGATTTTTTGCCAATTTTTTTAAATTTAAGTGCCGATTTCTTTTTAAAATTTTCTAGTTAAAAATACTTTAACTAGAAAATTCATACTCTTCAACTGTATAAAAGAGCAGAAAAAAACTCTGCCTTATACAGCAGAGAAAGAAAAATAGAATTACATTTGGTTATTGTTGTTTTTGCTTAAACTTTGATTTTTGTCTTTGCTTTATTGTTTTGACAAAAATCTTTAGTTTATTTAAAATATTTGTCAGAAGTCTCCTGACGAGTTAAGTAAGCGATAACGAAATGGCCATCGAGACGTGCTTTGACCTTCAATAATCACTATCGGTGATTTAAATAATAAATCGGGAGAATAGCATGAAGAAAAGAATTTTTTTGAAATTTGAGAATTAATTAATAGAAAATTTATTATTTGGAACTTTTTTTATATTAATTTTCTTTAATTTTGCTTGATTCCTTCATGATGAGCTATATGAGCAGTAGCGAAATGGCTATATGGATATGCTTTCCCCGCAGTAATACATTACATTTTGTAGTTTACAATAATAAATATTTCATGAGCATATCATTAAATATTTGTATTTAAAGGAATCAAGCACGGTTAAAGTAAATTAACAAAGTTAATATTAAAAAAAATTTAGTAATGTACACAACGTGAAACAAAATTCTGAACAAAAGGTACATTTTTTAGTTTAAAATAATGAATATTTCATGAGAATATCATGAAATATTTATATTAGAAGGAGTCAAGCACAATTAAAGTAAATTAATATTTTAAATTATAAATTAAATGGTATTACAATAGTTGATGTAATTTGATATTTATGGCGAAACTGTTGCACCTTAATAGGCAGACGGTAGAAATTTAAAAAGAACCTGATTGCTAAGTCTACTACAAAGGGTGCCTCTATAATTGCTGTAATTTGATGTATGTATATTTCGAAACTGCTAAACAGTTGTAGACAGACGGTTAAAATTAACAAGGAGCTGTAGTACTAAGTCTGCTATGACAATTATAAAGTTTGGTGATAGAATATAAGGAGTCTCAATAGTTAATAAAATTTGTTGTATGTATCCATACTTTTGAATCGTTATAGACAGATGGAATCTGTTTGTTTTTGCAAGAATTGTTTACTTTGTGGTGCAGTGACACCGACTGTAAATAAACTTTTAAAAATAGCGAAAAATTTAAAAAAAAACTGGTACGGCGAGTATTAAAGTTGCGAACAAAAAAATTTATGAATTAATAAATACCTTCGGCTACACTAAAGGCACAAATGTGTGTGATAAGCAGACGTTTCTGACTAATCTTTTGACGATGTAGAATGTTGGACCTCATAATCCATTCTCTCGAATATACGTCTATAAAAATATATGTGCATATTATATTCTACGTTAAGTTACAGGGGATACTGAGTATTTTAAATTCATTTATGTACAAGGGGAAAATTACGGCATTCGATATCGATCGATATTTACATTTAAATTCTATTGAAATTTCGATCGATATCGAATACCGTAATTTGCGCCCAGGTGTTTTTAATGAAATAAAAATTTTTGACTGTGAGAATTGACGAGCAAATAGGGTTTTACAAACTCCTTAATGAAATTCGATCATATGTTACCTTTTAATGGAAGGCAGGCCAATTAAAAAATAATTAGAAATATTAGCAGACCGCATAATCATATATTTAGTTCGTTTAATATTATTTGTATCTAATTTTATTAGGTTTTTCAAAATACAATTAAAAGTAAATATTAACAAAATAAAAAATAATAATATAACTTTAATTATGCAGAAAGTTTAAAAATATTTTTTTTCAATTTAACAAGCATAACATTGAGTATATCTTTAATTAATATTTATCACGAAATATTGCTTTTTATAATTTATGTTCTTGAATATTATTCGCTTAT
This sequence comes from Gymnosoma rotundatum, assembly GCA_916610165.2. Classification (NCBI taxonomy): domain Eukaryota; kingdom Metazoa; phylum Arthropoda; class Insecta; order Diptera; family Tachinidae; genus Gymnosoma; species Gymnosoma rotundatum. The sequence goes on along the minus strand of OU744341.1, from coordinate 4,460,124 downwards.
TGATTTATATCGGTTTGAATTTAAGACACTGTTTTTCAATCTGTTTTTTGATATTATGCAACTAATTCTTGAAAAAGTTTGTCCTCATAAATGAATACTCGCAAAAATGCACATCAATGTTTTTGAAAATTTTTTTTCAAATTAGAAAATTGGTTTCTGGCAGACCGGAATAAAAATAAAGCAAGTTATTTTCATGGAAATTATTTTTATACAAATTGCACAGTGGTTTGAAAACAAGATTTTTTGGACATAATTCGGTTTTTCATGATAAATTGAAGGAAATTTGACAGAGGCAAAGCTGAGATGCTTCTAGGTGCCATTTACGGCAGCTATTTCGTTTAAAAATTCTCGAAAAAACTTTTAATAATTTAAAAAATATCTTTTCACCTTTTGTAGTTTCATGAAAATTTTTAAATTCAGTAAATTTTTCTGTTATACAGAATTTATTATCAATTCCACGTATAAAAATCAACAATTGAGCGGTACTAGTTACGAAGTTACTTTTATCAAGCGTCAGCGAAAAATATCCAAATTGTAGAAAAACTTATTTTCAATTTATTAAACATATTAGTTGATATATTTTCTAATCGTCGAACTTATGTACGTAGTAAATGAAGTCGTGCATTCGAGAAGGCCTTACGTTTACTGAGTAATATAATATTGATTAAATTAATATTTCTTTTGCACAATTGAATACGAAAATTATTTTACATTTTATATTTTTTCTAAAATAAAATACCATACTCAAATATTAACCACGCTACTTTGGCTACAAGGCAAAGTCACACTTACATCACATGTATTTGAGCCACTTTATTATCAAAATTAGCTTTAATTATTAACTATGTACCTTAGAGGAATTAAACAAGATTTACAAAAGTGCATATAACATGATTTGAATTTTGTATGAGAATTACTTTGTGAATAGCCATCGGAAAAAAAGCAATTGAGAGTTTAACTTGAGCTTTACTTTTCCGAAAAAAATTATTGCTTGAACATAAATCAATTGCAAAATCACTCTTCAGAAAGAAAGGACAGCGTAATTAACTACGGTAGTTTTGACATTAGTTTTTATGTTCTGCGTGTAAGTTATCTACTTTTACTTCTTACAAAGAAAAAAAACAAAACATCATGTTAAAAAATAAAACAATTCCACTACACACATCTTCACAATTTAGTTCAATAAAACCCATGATATAAAAATATAAGGTAGTTCCACTCCAAAAATTTGTGACGTTTGCCGGAATTATTTGAAATATATTTTTTGTAAACAACACAATTTGCGTTGCCACAGATATAAATAAGAAAAAATATTTTGGAACTATTTAACACAATAAGTATGTGTAACTTGTATAATAAGTATAAAGAAAATTCAAATGTATTAACTATAAATGTAAATTACACAAAAACAAATCCTTTGACTCTAAAAGACAATTTAAAAAATTTGCTTATTATCATAATTTATCAAAAATACAATTGTAGAGTAAGATTTTTACCGAATTAAGCAATTTAATTAATAAAAGTTGCAAAGATTGATATTTATTTTGACATAATTAATAATTAAATATAAGTTCATTAAGCAAACTGTGTTTCAGAGCGTTTTATAATGATATCCATATTATTTATATAAGTTTTTAAGTCCTTAACATTAGCTAAGGACAAGCTTTTTTACATTAATTAACAACGACAACAGAATAAGTTTTATTAACAAACAGTTTTTTCATCTTTTTACACAATTTTACATTTTTCAGTTCGAAAAGCGAATACGAAAAAATTTTCTTTCCAAAAAAATATTTGTTTAATATAACAATCTAACATTAAATTTTTGCATATGGGGACCAGGAAATTAGTCAGTACCATTAATTTTAAGAAAAGTTAAATATAGATATAATTTTTTTTATTTCTTCCATAATTTTCTTGCATGGCTTATAAATGCCACCCTCAGATAAAACGTTCACGTATTTATAATTTTGATCGCTTTCCTCAAAGGTTTGAGAACCCCATTCCTTCAACCGCATTTTAAAATAATAATACATCCCGAAAAGTTTTCAAGTCCATCCTATCCTATTTTATTTAAAAGATTTATATGCTAGCTAGTGATAAAATGTAAATTTAGCTGAAAAACAAAATTAAATAATTTACCTCCATTTGTTCTTTTGCACCAACCGGTATTTTACTAATTATATTATATATTTCGAGGCTTGATGTTTCGTCTATATTTAAAACTCGATTAATCCTGAAAATCTATCACTTTTGTTTCATTACCTAATTAATTAAGACGTTACTTTGAAAAAAAGTATTATATTACCTGTAAAATAAGACCGAAACCTGTATTTGTTTAATCCAAAACTGAAATTAAAAATTCTATCCATATTTTACCTTTTGTAGTCTAGAAAAGAACTTTTTTTCAATAGTACATTCTTGCAGAAACGTCTTTTACTGATGCAGTCAGGAAAAAGGTAACATTTTTGCAAAATTTTGTTTATTTTGTTTTATTTATTTAATAAAATTTGTTTATGATTTGTATATTATATATTTCTTTTTTTTTTATTTCATATAAGTAGAAAAAAACAAAACAGAAAACCGGGATCTTACAAATTTATATGGTAGCACAAATTTTCATAATTCCCGCAAACGTCAAAACGTTAATATGGCGATGAAAAGAGAAAGTGGAACTACCTTCTATTTTTATATCATGATAAAACCCATGAAAATAAAAAACATCGTTTTAAAATTATTTGAAGAGCATAATGAAAGACTCTTATGGTTTACAGTGTTCCCAAATTTTTTTCGAGTCGTATCCCCAATTAGATAAATTATATCCCCACAATTCCCCAAAAAACAATTTTAGCTATTTCGAAAAAACCTCACTACAAATAATACTATTTGTTTTTAAATTTTATTTAAGTACTAACATACGTTTTTTTATATTGTATTTGTTCAAGCTATATATGTATATGATATGTCAGTTGATTAACAAAATCGAAAAGTTGTGGATCAAATATTTTTGGAGTTAAACATTTTAAGCATTTTTGAAAATGAAACAAAAGTGTTACAACAAATTGTATTATTTTTAAAATAAGGATCCGAGTAGCTCGTATTGCATTTTATTTCTTATTTTGTTTTTCATTAAGTTCATTGCTGAAAAAACTAATTCATTTTTTAAACTCACGGCGAGACTAACAAGTCATAATTTTTAACAATGTTTTGTTTTACAATACTAAGAAACTTGTTCGTAGCAAAGAAGTAAAACTTTCATAATAATTATGAAAATATAATAAATAAAAAAAAAATCCCAAAAAATCTCCTTAAATCCCCAAAAGGTAAAATATATCCTCAAAGAATTCCTGAGTCCCCAAACTGAAATTTTCATCTCCATTTTAAATATAAACTTACCAATTTATGAATAAATCCCCTAATCTGACAACAATGATGGTTTATCAACTAACTGCTACGCGATTAAGCACTTAAGTATAGTGTTTTTAAACGCCAGTAGTTACAAAGCGCATCTTTAGTTTGAGACATCGGTGGCTTGAATCAACGGCACACATTTTGATTTTCAACGATTCGGGAGCTACTAACGACAACTGATGTTTAAACAAAAAAAAAACTTTATATCTGTAGATGTCGTAATTACTTGCATAATGTCTTATTGAAAACAATTTAAAGTAACATATACTGCCTGCTAGAGATGGCGGGGTAGTTTTTACTTAGGAAACAAGTTTAAAGAAAAGCTGTGTACAACTTTGAGTTTTCTTTTCTAAGAGAGAGTTTTTCTTCTTTTTTGATTTCAGATATTATGAAACTGGCAGTATAAGGCCACGGGCAATAGGTGGCTCAAAACCTCGTGTAGCCACTGCGGAAGTTGTTGCGAAAATTTCTCATTACAAGAGGGAATGTCCAAGTATATTTGCATGGGAAATACGTGATAAGTTGCTGCAAGATGGCGTTTGTACAAACGATAATATACCAAGCGTAAGTATAAATTTATTTTCCTTGAGAAAATCAGTTATTTTAATCATTTGGTATGTGTGGTTTTTCCGTTTATACTTCTAAAAATCCCATCCCCTGTCGTTGTTTTTTTTTTCTTTTTTTCGCTTTTACTTCTGTTTCATTTTTTGTTTAATCTTTTTTGTCAATGACAGACCACCCCCAAAACGACCTTTAACAATAATTTCTTTACACTTCAACAAACACTTCATAAGACCTTGAGACTTGTCACATTTACTTACTGCACGGCAATAAGGTTGCTTTTTTTGTGAGCTTTTGTGATTTCATGAAGGGAGAAAATGTAATGCATATTAAACGCATTAAAACATTTTGAAGGAATATAAATGAACAAATTGTAAGAAGCACAAATCGACAAATAGAAATAGACGACTTTCGTATTCTCTACCTCTTACTGCTCTTAACCAATTGAATTCTAAAATCAATCCGGTATTAAATCCACATACCGAATATTTACAATTATAAAAACGTATAACAGGGTCTTGACAAAGTTAAGATAAAGTGGTAAAAATTTTCTGTTTCTTGTTTACAATTTGTATAACTGACTCTCTTAAAAAACTTTATTAACTTTATGGTTTTTGTTAATAGATATCGTAAAATTAATATACATTCAAATTTAAAGCCAAAGTTAAATAAAACCACTAATTGTCTGTTTGAAGTTGTGTTTATGAAAACAAACGAAAACTGTTCATTTATTATAATTATTTATTTGTGTTGCAGTAAAGAGCTAAGTACTTCCAATAATGAAGATTCAGTTCCTCTTAAGGTCATCTAAAATATCAAATTTAGCTACCTACTGCTTGAGAATTAGCAGAATGTGACGTTAATTCGAAACTCGGAAAAACTGCATAAATGTGCAGTAGGATTTTTTTTGCGAATTTTTTTTTTTTAATTATTGTTTAAATAATTAAGAAATTAATTATAGTGTTTTTAAGCAGTAAAAGTAGTATTACCAAGGGCGAATACCCAAGTGCACCACAAGGCAAATTTTTTTTTTTTTTTGGCCGGCAACACTATAGACTCCGTTTTCATACAACGTGTAAAAAGTTTCGATATCATGCTCTGTAAATTACATGAGAGTACAATTTTTGTTGCAATATTAAATTGACAAATAAAGGAAAAAGAAATTTCCGTTTACATTACCAAAAACTCTGGCTTTAACACCGGCAGCTGATTCTAATTTCTTTGCTTTCTTCAATACGGAATCACCGTAACAAACTCATTACTATGCTTGCTGCTGCATTTTAAAATTTATCTACAAGTTGCTAAGTTACTGCCTCAATAGGACGTTTTGAAAGTGGTTCGTAACTTGGCGTAAAAACGCTTTGAAAAAGAAAAGTTCGATGACAGAACGAAACTAAACAGTTGGTAACAAAATTGAATAATGACTTTTCCTTAACACATGACAGTCTCTGACAGTCTTTCTAAATATAACATTTTTTCGTTTTGTTTTTTTTGAAACCCCTTTTTTTATTTTATTCATATTTTGTGTAATTCTGTATAGACGCGTCGACTTTCGCTTGTAAACTTTTTTCAAAATACTGTTAGAAGATATTTTTAGGCTGTAACAGCTTTGGACTTTGCAATTTGTATTCAGAAGTTTGTTTTAAATACAAGTTTTTAGCTAAAGAGTGTAGAGACAGAGACCTTGTTTCCTTCCATATATGGAAAATTTATATTATATTTAACTTAGTAGAATGTTATAACTACTACCTTGAAAATTTGCATAAATGGTTTGTTATTTCTAAATATGTTTTTATTTTTTTAATTTTTTTTAAATAGAACACTCTCCGAAAAATTTAAAAAATTAGTTGAATTATAAATACTATAGATCATAACCAAAAAGACGAAATCTTTATGCTTTGTACATTACTTTCTTCTCTTCATATTAGTTCTAATATGATTATTTCACTAGGAAGGTTTGTTTAAACAACGTTTTACAGAAACATACAGGAAAAGAAAGTTATAAAACTTTAAATTCATTATTTAGTAAGCAGCGATTAATGTTAGGATCATCAAGCTTCAGAACAAATTAAATTACACAGTATGGCAATAGAGAATGTGGCAAGTCGTGCAACAAATTGTTATTTTCGCTTCTGAGATTTTAGAAGAATTATTTTGGAAGCTTAGTTTTTCTGTTATAATTTAAATAACCAACCAAAAATTTGTTTTTCTAGAGGTATGAAAAAAGTAACTATTTTTTTGTTTCATATTTTTGTGACTTTTTCTTTAAGTGATACTTTTTTGTGTACTTCTTGTTGGCAGCATTTTTATGTTAATTTTGCAGTAAGGGAAGGTGTTTATTAAATATTTTTTTTATCAAAAACTTACATTAACGGGCATTTGAATTTGTTCATGCGTAAGATTTTTGTTCTTTTTTATGTATAAAGATATTGTTCTTATAACAGAATAGCGAAGAAAATTATGAAGATGGTAATAATGATGATGGCGATGGTTATATATTAAGGGATGTTGTATAGATTGCTTTTGTGATTTTAGTACAAAATATATTTTGAATGTTATTTTACTGCTTTGACAATATTGGTCGACTGTTTATACGCTTACATTATTTTTTTTTTGTTTAAAATTAAGCTTAGCAAAAAAACTTTGTTGTCAATTGTATTTAAAATAGAGTGTCAAAATTATTCTTTATTTAACACATAATTTCATAGAAAAATAACCGGAAAACTAAGAGAAGTAACAAAGCTGATACCGAACCACACTACTTCCAATATAATTACACATACATACATACTTACATATATATAGCATTGTATTGTTAACACACAAACTTTCCTGCCATCAAAATAAAAATTCCCCTGCGTTGATTTTCAAAAAAAAAAAAAAAAAAATTTTAATGTGGCAAAAGAAAAGTAAAAAAAGAACTAAATCAACTGGAAAAAGGGAGGGGATTAAAAAGGGCTATAAAAAATGGTTATAACCAAAAACGTTGTTAATAGTTTTTAAATGTTAAAAAACTCTGTAAAAATGATTTCTTTTTCTGAATATTAGTGTAAAAACACAAACATACATTGTATATAACCGTATACACACATGTGTACGAATAGTTAAGCTAGACAGTTTAATCGCTAACGAATTAAATTTCTTCATATAGCAAGATCTACTTTTGCAGGGTCATATTTGAATGTTAAAAACGACCGAGTGAGTGGATGGCAAAAACAAGAACAAAAAAAAAAGGATTATAAACACATTTATGTACATATCTATACACAAAATAATGCATAGGAGTACATTTATACAAGATGAACATAATATATAGATACATACATATATACCCATATACATTCATATACACATACATGCAAATATACAAATAGAGCGTAGCTTTAGCTAATATTGGGGTCAGTGGGTGACGGATAACTAAAAAACCTGGAGATATATTTTTTTTTATGGAAAAAACCAGTACCTGAACAGAAGCGGTAGATTATCAAACCTTCGACATAGATAATAAACTGCAAGAGTTAGATAAGAATGTTTTCCTCTTAAAGAAGGAGCAATAAGGAGACCTAAATATTCGTGGATCTCCAGTTAAAAGTACAGAACAGTCTGTTTTTTGGCACATAGCATTTTTCAACACTAAAAATCATTTTTGTAAAATTTTAAAAATTACCGCACACTTCCCATACATGTTGTATAGATAAAGTGGCATAACTTCCTTGATTTTTAATGCATCAACTCAATTTTCACAAAAAAAAAATATTATAATTGTAGAATGGGCTCCTGAAAATATATACCTGATCCGCCTGCTTTTACGCCCATCTCCCATAGAAAAAGCATGAATAAGTAATTTAAGCACAATCTTGCTTTTTGCCATCTATCTTTGAACTTAAAAAGTATTTTATCAAACACTTAGTAAAGGCTTCAACATCCTTAGCAGTCATTTCTTCCTCGCTATTTGCAATGACTTCGATAATAACATCAATATCACTGTTATCAATCAATATTACATAAATATTTAACTAAGAAATTGTTAAATTTTCCATAATTAATAAAATAAAATCTTGATATCACTTAATAACACACCTTTTATCACTACATTTGCCAATGTTATAAAAATTAGCATATCAATAATGTTAGAAATTTATACCCAAATGCAAAAACTAAAATCAGAAACTGCATGTTGTTGTTAGTACCTTATATATTACTTATTAAGCTCTAACGGAAAAGATTTAGGGCAGTAAATTGCATGCAACAACATAATTAATGAATGATAACACAGCACCTAATAGCCTATCGCATATAATCGTGCTTGATCTTCTATTGTTGTTATCAGTATCAGTTAACAACAATTCAAATTCAACTGAATCTTGTGCTTTTTTAACAATTAAATATATAACAACTAACACTATTAACAAGTATGTAAATTAGGTTGTGTAACAATTTTAAACAGTAAAGAATTATGGTAACAACAACATACATAAGCGAAAATTCATGTTTTGTTACTTTATCAGTTTATAGTTTTTACTGTTTTTATTGGAAAGGAGCAGCTGATTTTTGTCACTTTTGGACACGGTTAGAAACAGGAAAGTTAAGTAAATCGTATAAGTTTTTGTTGACTTTATACGGTTTTGGGAGGTTAGCAATATAATTTTCTGTTGCTAAACGAATAAAAAATTTTATATTGATTTTTTTCTATTTCAGCAGCGACTTATAATAATTTTTAGAAAAATTTTGATTTAATTTTTTGTGATAAAAAATTTCGTTCGAAATTTAAAAAAGATTTTCCTGGTAAAATTTTTTCTTTCTTTATCGCGATCCTAAGAATGTTATATATTACTATAAAATTTACGATCTCCACTTTTATACTATAGAAAAAAAAAACGTTACGCGTTTTTGCGCTATTTTTTCCGTTTTTTTTTAATTTCACGTTTTTCTGTTTTTTTTTTCTCATCTTGCATAAAATACATATGGGCAAAAAACCTTTTTATATTCATAAAATGTTTTGGTTTTTAATAATTGAATGTAGATGTTTTTTCTTTAAATCGATACATCTAACATTAATTAATCATAAATGCCTATTGGGCTATTATCATAAGAAGCGGCTGAGGCACGAAACAAACATATCCGGTTTTACAGGCAGAAAAAATCCCTAAATAGTTTTTAAGGGTTCAGTGTAACAGACATTATTAATAGGCTTTTGATAAAAGGACATTACATTTTACGAAAGAAGCTTCCATCTGTACATATCGCTGAAGAGGATTCACATTCGGAAGAATTGTTTGAAGAATCAGACAAAGGAGAACCATGACACTCACCATTATCTCAGTGCAAAATAGAAGTTATTTTAAACTAATTAGTTGTTATAATTTAAAATAAAAATGTAGCGTTACAATCATAAAAAGTTATTACTATGAATGAATTAATTGTTTTTAGATAAAAAAATACTATAAAGTCACAAATTACAAAAATATCTTTTACATAATAATCTTTGGACGGGGGGATAGGTTAGACATCAGAAACCTTAACAATGAAGCTTTTTAGGGAATTGGCAAAAAATTTAAAAAAAAAATTTCCACACGGACGTTTTGGGGTCGGGAGATATGCCTTTTCATAAAAACCAATTTTTATGGGTTTAAGGCGTATGTAATCTATTTCTGTTCATAATTTCATTATTTTTTCAAATAATATTTTATTTCACCGCCCACAAAAGGGGGCGACGACACGGAAATAGTTTGATATTCGCCACAAATGCTTTATCTGATGTTGTTATTGCTAAGACCTGGAGAAAAAACTTCAACCTGCCCAAATCGTAATCAAGTTCGAATGATCTTAAGTCCAGTCCAAATCATGTTGGTATTCTATTTTGATTTGATATATATGAATAATTATTGCATAGAAATTTTAGTATCCAAGCGAAAACAAAAACAACTGCATATTACAAGGCGTTAATGGTACTAATAAACATTTTGAATGGCTAAAGCTTTAATTCTCGCATCCAATAAGCTCTTGTGTTTGCATAAATTATCCGCCCTATTCATCTTAGTGCATGCGTAGTATTTACAAAATTTACGAGAAATACAACAAGATTGTTTCTTTCACAACACGATGTTTTTTTTAATTTGACCGAATGTAAATACACACATAAAAACCTTCTACTATACGTATGCATGTGAATATAAATTCGTTCCAAAAACAACAAACACACATATACGTATGTAGGCTGTAAGCATTAACACATACAATTGTAAAATTAAAAAAGGGCGTCGCATTAACCTATGCTTAAAAACATACACATAAATGCAAACATGAACTTTAGTAAAGGAATTTTAATGCAAATTTAAACGTTATTTTTACTTTAAAAAATTACATGCAACTAAAAGTATAAATGTGTAATATATGTCTATGTAAGAACATATTATGTAAAAAATAAAGTCATTTTTAATATTGCATTTATTTTCCAAGTCAGTCCTTTTGAGATTGGTACCTTTGCTTAAAAAAATTATTTATTTTGATTTTTAGTAGCCCAGTCCAGCCCTAAAAATGTAGAGTTTGAGTCAGTTTACATCAGGGGTGATGACCTGGAACAATATTAGTAACTTCATGCACCACAGTGGCGTGAAATACAAATAAATGGAATAAAAGTCTGGAACTTCTAAACTGCTTGCCCGATTATCATTAAACAAACTGCGACTTATAGAGAAGGTCATAAGCTTTTCGCCTATTGCATTTACATACACCCTGTGTGAGTACAGGGTAGTATCGCAGGGCGTCAAAGTAGGTAACCTTGAACTTAAAAAATGTTTCAGAGCTTATAACTATATCTAAAGTGAACCGATTTCGAAAAAGGAAAAACTTGTTGGAATTTGCGTGGCATCTTTTATACTTTTAGAGAAATTCTACTTTTAACATTAAAATGCAAACTTTTTACCTTGGCATTTTTTAGTTTTTCACCTGTAGTTTTTTTTTAATACAAGATAGAATTATTTTAAAACAGATTTAGAAAGCTAATACTATAAAAAATAGCTTGTAGAGAAACTTTTTTCTTTGACTTTATTATTTTAGTGGTAATAATTTTTTTTAATTTGAAATTTCGTAAAAGTTAAAAAAATTTTTAAAATTTTGGTCAAAAAAGACTTTCAGTTAGTAGTAGATTTTTAATGTTTTTTAGTAAATTTTTAAAATTTTTAACTTTTTCTTTAAGACAAGACCTTGTGTAATCTATCTGATTTCTTTTTATGGAATTTTTGTGAAGCACCCTATAGTCAGCATTGTTTGAATATGGGCAATTTTTTAACAAAATTCTAAATGTTCTAGACTGTAAAAAGTTGCACCAGTATTTTTATTATTTTTATAACCAACTATTCTAGTTTGATTGGTTTTCAGTAGTTTCCCAAATTTTGCAGACCTCCTGCACATAAATGGGGTCTGGGGAGTCTATTGAAGAAAAAATTACAATTTTCGGAAAGAAAGTTTTTTATCTACACAAAAAAAATTATTTTAATATATTGTTTGCCAAAATTTTTATTGATTTTAGTTACGTACATATTGGTCTTTAATGGGATGAAAACCTGATTTAATGTCTTTTATATGTTCAGAGATATTCAAGGTATAATTTCATTCGAAAAATTTCACTTTTGATAATTTTTTGTTTTTTAGCGTATTTTTAAAGCTTTTTTTATTTGAAAAATACTCTAATAATTTAAGCACATCTTAATAGTAGAGGTAATTTCCTGTCCACTAATATACAACTTGTACACCTTTTTCATTACAACAGCTGTAAATGATGCACAAAATTATGGTTCTTCTTTGAAATCAGCGTTTTTGTTATTTTTTTAAAGCAGCAATTGAATGTTTGTTAAAAGAATATGCAAATCTGACTACCTGTTTTTTAGACGCGGCAAACCTATATTTGCGCACATACCTCTTCCTGGCAGTTTTCTGTTTACTTTCCTACATTTGTTTAAAATTTTTTTTTTTTTTTTTTTATTATTAAAATGCAATATAAAATCAGTTCTGGGAACAGTAGTTTAATGATAATAATTAGTAGAAAATGCCCTAGAACAGCTCAAAATTCTGACCTAACTAACTATTTACTTTTATCTGTCGATGCAGTATTAAATACCACTCACCTGAAGTGGTAACCTACCTGGAAGTAGGGAAGAATGACCAAGAAGCAATAGAAATTTACATTCTAATAACTACTGATATTTTAGATTATTTCAAAGAAAATAAAAAACAAGTAAACTATGTAAATTTAGTTTAGTGAAGTAACTCTAATAAAAAGCAAATATTGGGGTGACAGAGAATTAAAGATTAAGAAAAAATTTAAGTACTACATATATATAATTTTACATAAAAATTTATCGGCTACATTCGGCTATGCCGAATCTTATATAATCTTCACCATCTATGTAAATCTAGTTTAATAAAGAAGCTGCAATCAAAAAGGCAAATATTGGGGTGACAGAAAATTAAAAAATAAGAAAAAAATTTCAGTAGAACTTATTCATTATTTTTACATATAAATAATATCGGCTCTTAATGTGTTAAGTATTTTTAAAAAATTTAAGTATTTCCTTAAATATCTATTTTAAAGCTTTAAAATGATACCCATATTAATATTTTGAGAAATCTTCAAATTTCTGAGGCCTGTAACTCGGAAAATATGGGCAAGCTCCGATTTTTTTAACTTGGTGTTTTTTCTTATTTTTTAATTCTCGATTTACTTTTTTGAAAAAATTAGAGGGACATGAACCGATATTGATGATTTCCAATAGCACCTTTTTGATGTCTGATCAGTTGGCGTATTAAAATTTTTGTTGAAATCAAGTTTGCCTTTGCAAAAACAAACACGAACGGACAGGCGGACATCACTCAATTGACTTCACTATGCATAAGAAGTCGGAATATATGTATATAGTTGATGGGGTCGCAAATGGATATAGTAGAAATGACAAACGGAATTACAAACTTAGTTATACCCTTTTTCCACTTTTTCTGGTGTAACAGAATTTCCAGAAGAATGCTTTAGATAGCCAAACTATTATTACGGATAAAAGAAAAAAAGACGCAAAGTACAGTCTGTACTTTTTATATTTGATTTATTCAATGGAAATATTGATTGCCTTGAACTTTTGCAAAAAAATAAAATTTATCTATTTGTTTTAAAAATATAAACTAATATTGTACACTATTTTGCATATTATAATTTTAAATCATTTTAACAATTTAGTTCTCTTATTCATAAAATAAATGTATTTCATCAAGTTATAATCGTTTGATTGTTTATAGAACGTTTGTGCTCTACACACAGAAAAAAGATTGGTAACAATTCGCTTGATACGTTAAACATTCAATTACTAATATAATAATTTGATTTTTATTATTAATAATTTATAGTCTTGATTTATTTCTTATATTAAAAGCAAACAAATGATATTTGCTTCTAAATGTTAGTTGTAACACCTCTTAGAAAAGTTAACATGACCGATTTGTGTCTATTCTATTAAATGGAAGATGCCACTATACTTATTAAGTACATTACTACTGAAAACCAAATTTTGGAAGTAAGAATCATAAAACTCGATTGTATATTCTGAAGTCGAAAAATGTTTGACATAATATAAATAAAATTTGTACACATTACAAAAACCAAATATATTTTAGTTCAAAAATAAAAAGATTTATTAAGAGTGGTGAAAAGTTCTCCAATATTGGAAAATGGTAAGTTCAAAATAATCTTAGAAAGACATTTATATATAAAAAAAAAAATTTTTAATATTTAATTTATTTCGCAGCGCAAAACGTGCAGTATGGGATAACAAGTTGGAGAAACTATGTGGAAAAGAAGAAATCATGATGCTAAGGAAGAAGAAAGCTGCATTCAATGGTTTAAATCATGAAAACTATAATTTATAATCTTATTGCTATAATTTATTATAAAAATAAAAGTAAATATTAAAATTTTTTTTTTGTTTTGTTTAATTCACAATAATATTTTAGAATAATTTTTTAAAATAGTTGTGACCGCTATATTTATTCAGTTACTACAACCGAATTCAAGATAATATACACAACCGACAAAATTCGAGTGGCAACAAATTCGGTTCTTATAACCAATTTCGTTTCTCTGTGTATGTACACCAATATTTTTTATTTTTTTCCTTTTAGAAAACAATATTTATATTTTTTATCATGTCATCATATATAAATTTTCTTTCGTTTTTAAACTTGTGAGGTAGGGTAAAAATGGTCGTATATTGACTATTGTAGTCAGCTTATTATTGTTGTTACAATTAGTTAAACAAGTGGCATTTTATTTTAATTGACAATGACCAATAAGGAAAAACCCCTAAAAAGCCCGTGAAGATTAATTTATTGATAATGAACAAAGAGTTTGTGCAGAGGTAGTGGTTTCTTTAAAATCTTTTATTATTATTTTTTCCGCTTAATACTGAAAAAGAACACAGTTTCTTGTCCCGTTATACATTTAAATTTTAAACATCGTATCATTTAATGTGATTTTATATTATTTTATATAAATTAAAATATTTTGTAAAGTAATTAAAAATTTTGTTTGTACAAATTGTAGGTATCGTCCATTAACCGCGTTTTGCGTAATTTAGCAGCACAAAAGGAACAACAGCAGCAGCATACAATAACCGCATCAGTAGCATCTCCAATTGACAACAATACTACCAATTCAACCACGTCTACAAATGAGTTACAGACAGCAACACCATTAAATTCCAGCGAAAGTTCATCTGGCACTACAAATCCTGTGGTGATATCAACAGACATCGCTTTAGATATTAGTTGTTCAACTACGGATTCTATAGTTTATGAAAAGTTAAGACTTCTTAATGGTCACACTGCACATCATCATCATCACCATCAACATTTACCGAGCCATCATCAATCTGGGCCATCGCACCACCACCACCATCATGCTTGGCCACCACGGCACTACTCTTCACCGTCATCATCTTGGTATACCCCTCCCTTAAACCCCAATAGCAATTTGACAGCAAGTAGTGCATTGAACATTCCCGCATCAGCACCAGCCTTTCACGGTCAACACCTAAGTCCCAGTGCATCATCTTTACATAACAATGCCTGTTCCACTGGTACGGAGGATATTACTTTAAAGAAAGGTAAATTATATCCAATATCCTTTAATTAAGTATAAAAATGGCCAACGAATAGATACATATAACCTCAGGTACCTCTACCAAGATAACCCGTACTCTACAGCAACTAAAATTAGAATCGTTTCTAACTAACAGTTAAATGCATAAAATATTAGCAACATTTTTCTTTGTATAGAGTTTTAAGGATTATGATTACTTGTTAATCCGGGATTGCTTAGTTTGATATGCCGTGAAGAAAGCAGATAAAAGCGAGAAAATTAATTATCTAATAGGCAGCGTTGTCAACTTTGAAATTTCAGAACGCACCAAAGTGGAGAAAAAAACGCACCATTTAAGAGAAAACGCATCAAGTTTTAGAATTTCTTTTATATTTAAAATCTTTAATGATTTAGGACTCAGCTATTCAGGTTCGTTGTAAATTTCAAGCGTCTGTCTACAACCTAAAAAGTATGGCCATATACATCAAATTAAGTGAACTATAGGTGCACCCTTTAGTTTATAATTTTTAGTATTAATACTTGTTACTATATCGGCCATAGCAACCGACGTTCTGTACAATTTACAAGCGTTTATCTATAACGGTTCAAAACATAGTCCCATATAAGTAAATTTACATCAATTATGGCGGCACCCTTTATTTTTTAGATTTATTTTTGTATAACTTTTTGTTGTTGGGAGCCATAGTAATACGCAGTCATTTTATATTTTACAGAATCGTCCTTTACAGTTCATAATACACGTAAAAATATGTATGGGGACACCCTTTAATTTTTAGGATTATGAACTGTTTATTAAACGGGACCAATTTATAAGCATAATCTGTCATATTAGCAACAATTTTCAAAATCGGTTCAGACATGACTGATTTCTGCAGGCACAAACATAAAAAAGCGACATTCAGTCAAATTGTATAACCTCCTTCTTTTTTTGAAGTCGGTTAAAAGTTAACTGATCACGACAAAACTCTGCTTTTGCTAAGCTGTTTAACAGATACAACAGCAGCCTTTACTACAAAAACAATGACCATGAAAATCTAAAAGAGATAGTATATTCCATAGAGTGAAATGTTTCCTTTTTAACATAACAAAAATTAATACAACAACAATACCGTTTCATTTTGTGCTTATGATTTGGTACGTCTTAAATGAAATGGTATTAAAACAGGTGTATTTTTTGTACAAAAATTTTTTTCTCACACTAAAAAAAGAGTGGTGTTAAATTTGCTTTGGTGGCACCACAAATTAAAAAAAGCACCAAAATTAAAAAAAAAACGCACCACGCACCAATACGTGAAATTTTCGCACAAAAAAATCGAAAAAGCACCCAAAATGGTGCGAAACGCACCAAATTGACAACACTGCTAATAGGTGCATTCTGCTATGTCGCAAAACTCGTATTCAAAAGAGAGATAATAGTGAACGGGCTTATCTGCTGGTCTTATTCAATAGGATGTCTACTAAAAAAATTGGGCCCCAGAAAGGATAGCACAAGGAATAGCGGAAGATTTCCTGAACCAATTTAATTTTGAATTTTGGAACATACATCCTCATCTTAGAGGTGCAATAGACTGCCAATTTTTTCATAAATCGGCCCTAGATAATATTATACGGCTTAATCAATATTAATAAAGTTTGAAACTTCAGAAATAGTATATTCCATCTTAAGATTGTTTGTTTTTTATTTTTGTTCCTTGTTTTAAATTATTATGCACTGTTGGATTGTGGGATTGTTAAAAAAGTGTAGTTAAAGTAAATATTTTCAATTACCCCTCAAACA
The DNA here is from genome assembly GCA_916610165.2 of Gymnosoma rotundatum. Lineage (NCBI taxonomy): Eukaryota > Metazoa > Arthropoda > Insecta > Diptera > Tachinidae > Gymnosoma > Gymnosoma rotundatum. The sequence goes on along the minus strand of OU744341.1, from coordinate 4,443,229 downwards.
ATGACATGATCCTGTGTCTCACTTTATAGGTATTGCATTTTAAGTGAACAATAGCATTCAAAAATAAATGATTTTCAAAATATAAAAAGCAGTAAAACCTGCAGTTAATTTTTTAACTTGACATAGACAATAGATCATACAAATAAATAAACCAAACCCTGAGGCGATCCGGTCGAATATAAACGATTCCTATTTCACAGAACTTTGGGTTACAAATGCTAGAACACTCTTATCTAAAATGTATTTCTTTTGCCACCATTAAGCATAAGAAAATGTCATAAACATATATTTTGTATATATTTTATACAGATCAATCTAAAGTAAAAAAAAATAATATTGTTTTTTTTTGCGTAAACAAATAGGATGACAAGAATGCATTTGTTGAAAGACATAATAAGTTTGAAAGCTTACAGAAGGTTGAATATTGGAAGTAAACAAGTAAGAGTGCTATATTCATCTATGTTGAATCTTATATACCCTTCACCATCTATGTAAATCTAGTTTAGTGAAGTAACTCCAATATAGAATTAAAAAATAAGATAAAAAATTAAGAACTACATAAAAATGTCATCGGCTCATAAAAGGTTAAGCCTTTTTTTAATTATTAGTATTTCATCAAATGCTTTTAAATGCTGTTCATATTGATATTTTAAAAATTTTGAAATGTTCAGAAGCCCGTAACTCTGAAAATATGGACGAGCGCCAATTTTTTTACTTGACGTGTAAATCATTGCTGATTTCTCACCCCTAATAATCTTCAATAGTAGTTTTCCATTATTTAATCTGAATTATAGATTATGTTTTATAATATTTTATTCTTAGTCCCGTTTCATAAAATGGTTTACTATAACACTCAAAAAAGTCAAAAATAGTTGAGTTATGCCAGCTTACTTTGAAAATACACCAAAAATTGCTATGAATTTAAAGTTTTTTCAGTTAAAAAAAAGTATTGTCTGTGTTTTATTTTTTGCTTTTTCATATTTAACATATTTAGATATTTTATGACAAGTTACCGTTGCAGAACTTTAATCACGATTAGTTACAAAGTAAGAACTTTAAGTTTTAAGGGTTACTATTCTTGATTATACTTAAGATGCGTATGTAGTTCTTTGCGTATCTACTTGATGAAGTACCACACAGTTTTAAGAGTAGTAATCGCACACTTTTCGTTTCTTTATAGGTTTCCATATTGTAAGGTTTTTTTAAAATTACTTAACGCCATGACACTCTATTAGACTTGATCTAATTAGATCTTCCAAAAATGATATGTGCAGCCAAAAAGTAGAACAGGTGTGTATTGTAATAAAATGTGTGATAGATTTTATCACAGGTCTGTATGATTTCCTATTACTTTAGTTTCTGTACGATCAGAGTTGCAATTTGAGTTGCATCTTTCTTGTGAGACAGTGTGATATCCTTGAATCCTTTTACTTGCCATTTTTCTAAGCAGGAAACTTAAAAGAATTGAAGACTGTTTAGACGTTCTCGGCCTTTTCGCCACTACGCAGGTATTGATAATAATCCGTTTTGAGATCATATCCAATCCCCATTAAGGAATCATAAAAGTAATAATATTCGATCTCCTATCGAATGAACCGTAACCTCCATAGACCAATTCATTTACTAAAAAAGTAATATCGAACCAATTAATTTTCTTTCAATTCTTTATGTGAAAAATTTCAAAACAAAAAGACAAAAAAAAGTGAGAATACCTAAGCAACCGTCCACTTTGTTTCTTGATTTTTTAAGCTGGGGAGAAATAAAACAATAAAATATTAGCGCCATATGTGTTTTGCATCTTTTTTTTTGTATAATAGTTTGGAACATACGACGCAAATATTAAATATATATGTGTAAGTATTTTAAAATACTTTTTTGCTTGTTTAAGGACGCTTAAACAAAACAGTTTTCCTTTTCAAACAATGGCTTAAAAGTTTTATTGCAAAAAAAGCTTAAATATTGTGTTTGAAATAGGAAAACTTTTATTTATTTTTTTTTTTATTTAGAATGCACTAACTGTTCATTTTTAAGTTCGGCTTTAAAGATTTACGATAAACAGTTTTAAAACAATACTATTGTTTTTCTATCTAAGATTAAATATTGACATTTTTATTGGTTTTGTTTTGTATGGAGCTTACAAACAAAATTTATTTTTATGAATATTGCACTTTTTTTGTTCAACCTTAATGCTTTAAATTTGTTAGGATTACCGTAGGATAATTTTCTTGTATAAAATACTTGTATCAGTCCTCTTTAATAACATTATCTTTCTACTTGTTAGAAAAATATTGTTTTAACAGCTTAAGAGCCGCTTTTAAAATCTGTCTATAAAGTACTTTCAAGTTAATGTGAGTTTTTAATAGTATTCGTACCAGGCAAGGTCAAATATTAAAAAAATGGAAGTGCAGAAAATTGCTCATCTCAAATAATAGCTGCAGAAATCTTTTTATATTGTATGAGAAGTTTACAGCAAGATTATTTAATAACCAAAATAATTATCAGTTCGATTAAATCCGAACTTTAGCTGTGTGTTAATTATAAAAAGGCCACCATATCAAAGATAAAATAAATACTCAAAAGCACAGTTTTTATGAAAACCACCCACCATTCCCTAGTGAAAACGCCAGCTCGTAAAAGAACATTACAAGGCTGCTTATGAATTGTAACTACTTACACATACTGCTGGGTATGTCTCTTTTGATTTGCGGTTTTCTATACATATTTGTTGTTTGTTTTTGCCTGTGTAAACACTGTCAATGAAATACATTTGCGTTTATTTTGCTGCCTGAAGGATAAACACGACAACGGCAGCAGTGTACAATAGCAACAAACATGCAAAAACAGAAAATAAAAGGAAACCGACAGACGATGAATGCATGAACCAATAGAGAGAATCGAATTAAATAGCGGCCTACCACAATTAGGTTAGAAAGTTGTTCCTGCTTAAGAATATTTTTCAAAGTGGTTATATGGATGTATATGTCTATACGTATACATTTTTTGTTTGGATGTGTATGAGTGTTTGATATACAAACATGTGTATTTAAAGTATCTTGTGTTTATTTTTAAAAAAGGAATTATGGGGATTAAAAACTCCAGTTTAACTAATTCTGTTATAAACTGCTGAAAGTTGTTAATAGATCTATTTTATGTCCTCCGGTGATTTGTTCAGTGCAAAAGGGGGAGGAAAACCATCAATGCATGCATAAAAAGCTTAATGCTTCGTTAGATAATTAAACTTTGAAGAAAAAAAATCAAAGTTTACAAAATAAATTTTGACACATAAGCTAAAAGTATGCACATACACTCACATACATACATATTATACACGTACAATGATTCTTCAGATAAAATACAGAAAAAAATTGTAAGTAAAAATAAAAAAGTAAATAAAAACATTTGTTGCTTTCCTTTAAGAAAAAAAGAAGTTAAATGTTTAATGGACCCAAAATTATGGATAAAAGAGCAGAAGTAATTTTCGAAATTTTAACTTTACGAAAAATAGAATTTTTAACCATCTTGAAAAATTTAATGATGGTAAAATTACAACAAAAAAACCAGTTATTTCCAAGCAAAACAATCAAATCTGATCTTGGATCGAATTCGATTACAAGAGTAAGTTAATATGTAATTGTTAAAAGAATCAATAAAATATAAAATTAATAATATAGTTTTTTATTTGACCTTTTAATTAATTATATTTTAATTTATTTATCAAGCACAAGGTCTTTTTATTTTTTCAATATTTTGCTACTCCCTTGTGTAGCATCATCAGGAAAAACAAATAATTATTTGAACATAACATAAAAGAAGAGATAGAATGTAATTCAAAACTACTTTACTTATTAGGAGTGGAAATAATTAATTAATAGATTGGTATCAAAAAACATTCTAAGCACAGTAAACGAATTATAATAAATGCAGCTAAAAATTTAATAGAAATAATACTTATAATAAGTAATATTGAGTTTCATAAAAAGAATAAGGAAAATATTAAAAATATATTGAATAATAATAATTTTCCAATTCAATTTAAAAAAAGATAATTAGGCAATATTATTGCGCCAAAAATTTATAAGTCGTTGATTGTATCTGAAATATCAGAACGGTTAGAGAAATCAAAAATTTTTGACTGCAATAAATATAAAATAGCATACAAAACACACTATACATTAAAAAGACTATTTAGTTAAACTAAAGATAAAATACTGAATCTACAATTATCAAATTTAGTCTATAAAATACCTTGTAACGGAAATGATAACGAGATTTGTAATAAAGTATATATACGAACAACAAAAATAAACTAAAAACTAGAATTGCTGGTCATAAATCTGATCAAAGATATAGAAATATTAATTCACAAAAAACTGCATTATCATCTCATTGTGCTAAATTAAATCACTATCCTAATTTTGAAAATGTTTCAGTAATAAACACAGAAAACAATTATAAACGGCGTTATATGTTAGAAATGTTACATATAATTAATACACCAATAATACATAGAATTATTTTAAGGCAGACACAGATAATGTAGCTCAGATTTATAGATACTTAAGGCCTTATTCACAATCAATTTTTAAATTTATTACAGGTTTATAAAACTAATTTTGTATGGAAATTTTGTTTAATAAACCTATTATAAAAATAAAAATTGATTGTGAATAAGGCCTTTAATAAATAAGAAACAATATTGTACTTTATATTTGTTTGAAAAATTTTTTATATGAAAAAAAAAAATTATTTGTTTTAGGATAGTTTGAAAAAATTGCATTAGTTTTTTGTTGCTGTTTTATTTTATTTTCAAATAAGTATTTGTTTTTTCTGATTATGCTACACAAAGGAGTAGCGAAATATTGAAAAAATAAAAAGACCTTGTATTTAATAAATAAATTAAAATTTTATATAAAATTAATGTTTCTGAAAAATGTCGAGATTTAAAATACAGCTGAGAAATTTTTTTAGATTATACATTAACTCGTTTATTTTCAATCAGAGGATTTTCGTGTAGTTAACTCAAATATCTCCCTGATTAGAAATTCTGCATAACACTGCCACAGCTGAACATTTTTTCAGAAGTACAATATGTCATCTGTTGCAATAAATGAATTTGAAGGAATACGTCTTTATCTTCTGAAGAAGATCACTCACGAATAAGAAGGCTGGAGCTTTAGAAGCTGTCATTTTGTTTACATTTCTTGCATAAGCGAACTATACTTACTGGTGATCTCAACTTCTCAATGTCAATGTTCATCCACACATCTAAATCTCATTGAAAATAAAAATTTTGATACAATTGGAAGTATTCCGAAACAATTTTCTTACTTCTTCAGCTACCTTTTTTTCAAGATCATTCATTTTTTTTAATGTAATCTAATCTAAAGTGGTAAATTTTTTAAAGAATAGAATACCTGTCAAAATATAATAGATTCTTCTAACGACATTTTTTATAGTTATTTTATATATACGTATGTATGTGAAAATTAAGAATTCGTAGATAGCACCACTTCATAATTTACACGCAGCAATGCAGTTGTGATCTGAAAAGTGAAAATTTATATAAAGACAAAGTGGTTGTGAACGGATTTCTGAAAAGATGTTACATGTGATACGGAAGGTTTGAAGCTGATTTGCATTGTCGTAGATTAACCTGTATGGAAAGACTAAGCCAGCAGCAGAACAAAATTTCCTATTTGCTAAACGGCCCATCAGCTAAAGCTTTACGGTAGCTGGTACGTCCACTGAACAGGCTATATAGAAATAAGAGCTTTCCTTTACTAAATTATACGGTAATAGCTCAATTCAATTGAAAGTTTTTATGTGCACAAACATTGGTGCAGATAAGTAATAGTGGCAACCAGTGCTGCCAGTTATGGCGATTTCTCCCCAAACGTGGCGATATAAATTTTAAGCTTGTTAGAGGCGAGATTCCTGCCGATATTTAAAATACTTGGCGATGTTTTTGGCTATTTTTTACGATTTCCTTCACGATAAGATTGCAATTATAAAAAAATTACATTGCAGCTTCATTTCATACATTTAAGGTCGACTTAAAATGCACGTATATCGACGAATCAACCAAGTTCTCTTTGGATATGGATTGCCAAACTGATTATATGTATGCAAGAATTATGCATCGAAAACCTTAAATCACACTACTCACATTTGCAAGAAAAATTTTTAAGCATAATATTTTAGCTAATACAGAAAACAGTGTTGAACAAAAAAATTTAAAGAGGAAATACATTTGCAAAATTCCTTTTTAATACGGATAACACTGATCTTTGCACGAATTTCAAACTGAATCGATTTAACAAGAAAGTTATCTTCTATTTTAAAGGAATCGCTTGTTTTTTTTAACTAATATTACATACATTTTGATATTGGCGATATTTGGTAATATCTGACAAGCCGTTTGGCGAGAAATATTGAAGAAAAACTGGCAACACTGTTATTTGCAAAGTTGTGAAGTAATTAAGGTTGCCTTAAACTGTTTCAATAAATTAAAACTAAAAAAACTGGCAGTAAATCTCGTTAAGACAGTTTGTTTGAAAGTAATTGCTAAAAAGAAAACACAGTTTAGTTCTGAGTGACGGATGAACTGAAGTCCGCGAACAAGTGGAGACCACATATTTATAACATTGTTAAGTGATTTCAAATTGTCCAAAAAAATTTAGCATCAGGAAGTTATTGACAAAAAACCTGATTCAGAGGCTGGTGTAGAGTTATAAGTTCGCGGTTCTGCTAAATCTTTCGTTAATCGTAACTGCTGCTAAACGAAACGCTAAAAATTAAGCAATAGCTCATGCAAAAGAACCAGGTGAATCTTTGTTTTATTGCATAGACCGAATAAAGAAACCTCGAAAAAATACAAAAAGGATGAACATGATGTGCTTAACTTGTTAAGTAAAAAAAAAAATACATTGTACAGATTGTTTTGAAAGGCGTGGCAAATTTGACCCCTTTTAGTAAAACGGTAATGTTAGTATATTTAGTAAATAAAACTTAAGAAGATGTGGAAAAAAATTCGAACACAACTTTTTAATGATTTTTCAAAAATAAGTGGCGAAAATTTAAATTTTACATAAAATTAAAAACTGCAAAAATTAATTATTACGGAATATTTAATTCGTTTAAAAGTTAAAAATATTTTTTCCTTATTATGTGCTATCATTTGAAGGTTCTTGTGGAACCTAACCTAACAAAAGCCTTCAACATTCCTACTGGCAATTTGCCATTGCATGACCTTCCTATATCCAATATTCCTTAGTAAAGGCCTTCACCATGGTCCTATAATACTGCATACAGAATATAAGGGTAAATTAACTTTCTCGTTTTATTAATAATAAAAATAAATAGTTTACCAATATAAAATTAAGAGATATTTTTTTATAAATACTCTAGATGAAGTAATTATAAATTTGTGGCTTAGGGGATAAAAACAAGAAGAAAAAGGTAATTGGATTTCTTATATTCAACTTAATTTATTTGGTGTTTATTCTAACTTTAAAATTTGAATTTCACAAAGGTTTCCGCTGGTTAATTGTACAATTTTTTTACTTCAAAAAATAAACAACAATTATTTTTTTATTCTAAAGCGCGCTTTTAGAACCTTCCTTTTATAATGAAACTTAAGCAGTAGCGAGTATTTTAAACTAGTGCTAAGATTCAGTTAAAAAGATTTATAGTCATGCTATACAGGGAATACCGATTTTTATTTAGAATTTTTATACAAAAGAATTAAAATTTATAATTTAATTGGGGAAATAAACTTAAGTTAATTTAAGAATTATCTTAGTTATTACTCGGTGTATTTTTTATATTAATTTTCGTCACATTTAATTTATGAGATAATAATTTTTAAATGTTAACACGATTTCTTTTAATAAAAGTTAAAAATAGAGTTTTTGATATTCTTTGTCCGAAAGGATGTTAAATTTTTATTAAAATTTTGTAATAATTATAACTATAGTCACCGACGTCATCAAAAACAGACAAGGTTTGTAAGCTTAGAAGAAGCTGGCGCAATGTATTTTAGCCCCAATAAAATGATTTGCCAAAGGGTTGTGATTAAAACAAATAAAATTTTCCATTTTTATTTTTGGTCAGTAGTTTTACACTTGTTGCACTAAGTGTTCTTACTAGTTTTTTTTTTTTTTTTTTGTTAAAGCAATGTTGCAATACAGAACAGAAACAGCGCTAACTTTCGGTTAGAAGAAAGCAAAAAGAATCCACATGCGTGCAATTTGATCAAAACTTTAAGTTCTACGCAAGTGAAAAAGTGACACACTTTTTTAAACATGACATCACAGAATTAAGTTTCATATGCATGTCTTAGCTGTGCAAACAGATTCCTTTATTATGCCGAATGGTAAAAATATTATCTATTTATCCGTCTCAAACATAATCAAATATTTACATCTTTCATTGTCAACGCATCGCAATTCTTTTGGTACGTGACAGGAAGTATTTTCTCTTTTCAACCAACTACACAAACAACATTCACTTAATTATATGTTCAACATCCATTCCAAAAGTGTGCACTCAAGCACAAAAAGTGTATAAATGTGCCTATGAGTGTGTGTGTGAAAATAAATTCCTGCTTTTATACACTGAACGAAAAAATATATTCACTTTCTAATTTACTTTAAGCGTGCTTGATTCCTTCAAATATAAATATTTCATGAATTCTCATGAAATATTTTTTATTTAAAACTACAAATTGAAATGTTTTACTGTGGGGAAAGCAAACATTCAGTGTTTTTTTTATTTTTTCTTTCATTTTTCTATATAAGGGATCCTATCGGGAACCATTTATATTTATTTGAAAGATTCAATGAAAAAGTAAAAATAAAAATTGAAAACAATTTTTATTAATGAGCAATGTGCACATGCAAATATATATCGAAATCTTTTTGATTTTAATTTACTTTAATCGTGCTTGATTCCTTCAAATATAATAATAAAAAGGTTGAGGAAAGAAAAGACATTTTGATTTCATAAGATTTTACTCCATCGTAACACTAATTTATCTTATAAAAAAATACACATTGCGATTGGATATTGCCTTTTTGCCTCATGACCCTATCTCGACAAGATTAGCTTACTGCCAAATTTATAAGAATGACAAAGTGAATTTGTATATCACCTTTCGCGTTTTGCCTTGGCAGGGTTCTTAAAACATTTCGAGTGTAAAGGCCATGTTGACAAATAATAAAAAATCGATTAGACTCGACTTTCACTCAGAGACTTCTTGTATTAAAAGAATAAATTTAACCTGTCAAATAACCTTTTTTAACCTTACTTCAGCTCGACAAGTGCTTCAAAATGTAATTTCGTTTGGTTTATTAGAAATATCGGCACCGTATTATTAGCCACGCACATGTAGTGAAAAACTCTAACTTATGCATGAAACGAGTAGGAACCCAAAACACTCAAATTATTACACTCTTTTCTTATAACTATTTTCTCCTTTTAATTTCAGCGACGTATAACAAAGACATCATGTCTGCTATTTGACAGTTAATGAACGACAAAGTGACAAGTTGTAAAAAGAGAACATATTTTGATACATGTCTTAAAAATTGCCGATTAAAAGGTATCAAATATTCCTTTTGTATATGACTGACTGTGCTTATCTGCAATTGCGTTGATTTGAATCTTTGTACTTTTGTATTTAAGGGTCGTTTCAGCAATGTGGTGGTTTAAAAATATAAAAGAATCACAATCAAGATAAAAAGTTTTCTAGTTAAATGTATGGCAAAGAAATTGTCTGTGTTGTTGTGTTTTTTCTCAATGATTTGATTTGAATTTATTTCGTTTGTACATTTTCATCTACCGCACAAACAATAGAAAGGTTTAACACAGTTGTTTGATTGTTGTCATGATTATGAAGTATGAATTTTTTTTTTCAAATATTTCTAACGTCCTAAATCGTATTGGAAATTGTTGAGATACGATAATAAAATCTGAAAATCTTTAAAACTTTGCTTTGACCTTTACTTTAATTAAACCCTTCACCACAGGTGGAAAAGGGCATTTACAAGTAAGTTGTAATTCCTACAATATCCATTTCCGACCCCATAAAGTATATATATTCTGAATTCTTAGCCATAACGAAGACTGTCCGTCCGTGTTCGTATTACAATTAAACTTACCAAGGCTATTGAAAAACAGCAAGATCGGTAAATGTCCTTCGAGGCAACAGGCAAAACCCTGCCTCTAATTTTTCTATGATAAAAATTAAGAAAACTTGGTAGCAGTTATTAAGCTGGTTGTTGGTTACTGTAAACAAATTAATGAAATTAAGTTGGTACAACAATCCTAAGCAAAACTTTAAATTTTGAAAAAAAAAGCTTTTTTTGAGCAAAAAAATTTCTCATGCCGATTTGTGGTATGGTACATGTGGTTATACTATATAAATGGCACTACTACAAGTTTTTCATTCCGTGTGTAATTTTACAATATCCATTTCTTACCCAATAAAGAATGTATATTTTCACTTCTTATTCATAGCGAAGTCGATTGAGCGATGTCCGTCTGTCCGTCTGAGGCAAACCTGAATTCACAAGAAAAATAAATATGTCAAACGATCAGATATAGTGTTGAAAGAGGTGCTATTGGAAATCAGCATGATCGTTCCATGTCCTTCGAGGCAGCAAACAAAACACCACCCTACATCTAATTTTTCCATGTCATTTGGAGCAATAAAGTAACTCTAATCAATAGAGAATTAAAAAACAAGAAAAAGCATGAAGTGAAAAAATTGGTGCTCGCTTACATTTCCCGAGTTACGGGGCTCTGAAATTCTCAAATTTTTTAAAATATCAATATGGGTATCAAATTAAAGCTTTTGAATAGATCTTTTAGGAAATACTAAATTATTTTTAAAAATGCTTAACCTTTGTGTAAAATTATATACATGCAGTATCAAAATTTCTTTTATTTTTTTATTTCTCCGTCTCCCCAATATATGCTTTTCTGATTGGAGTTACTTCACTAAACTAGATTTACACAGATGGTGAAGGGTATATAAGATTCGACATAGCCGAATATAGCACTCTTACATGTTTTCTACTTGAAGTAATTAAAGGTCATTATCCTTGAAAATTGCAAAAAACCGAACGAGAGTTTTTTTATGACCACGTAACATAAGAAATTAATTGAAAAATCGTATTCTACCGCTTTTATTGTAGTTTGGATTTTCTATATTTGTTTATTGGCTGTTAGATCTTCTTACGGATAAATTTAAAATTTTATTTTTGTAAAATTTCTTTCTTCCGATATTACAACTTTGGCCTTCTGTAGGAAACTATTTTTTATGTAATATTTCCCTATAATTTTTTTATTCATTTACTTTAGTACAGCGTTGTTAGACATAGCTTAGTCAAAAACATAAAAACCGCAGAGCAAAACTAGATAACTACCAGGATACATTTATTTGTTCTTTTTAAGTGATACAGTTTTTTGCACCTCTAGCCTGGTTAAACACCTATTGTAAATAGGCAATAAAAACTAAGTATAAGTTTTTCATTTAGCTAGTAATTTCAAATCTAAGGAACATAAAGAAGTTGTTTAAATTTAAGAATTAAGTAAGCCCAAAAAAACATATCCATTTGATTTATTTAACAAACTTTCTTTACGTTACTCTATTTAAAAATAAAAAAATTCATAATTTGCATAATAAAATGACACTACTTTTTAAAACCGTATTAAGTAATTTATTTAAAAGGGATTTATCAGCGATCTAATGACAAAAACCACTTAATCGTTTTAAATTTTATGTTTTTTTTACTATCAAATAAATTTAATTCATATTTAATTGTGAAAATTATGTTTTTGATTTTATTTTTTACTGGAAAAATTTATTATCGCAAGCGCATAGTTTTTTACCAAGTAAAAAAATAGTTCTTAATAATATTTTAGTACAAATGTAACAAAAAGTTTAATTTAAGATTTCCTACCAGAACTGTATTTTATATTAAAACGCTGACTATATAATCACAGTTTCTGACATTTTATTCTGTGACAAATCACCTAACACACCTGTACCTCGTTTCTGTATTTCTCGCATCGTTAAAGTTTTCGCATGAAACAAGTGAATTTTTAGAAAAACGATGTAAATTGAAACAAGAATGGGTTTTCTCACAGAAGTGTTATTTTCCAACAGTTATTGGAAGTATGCGAGAAAAAGTGTTTCTGTACCAATATTTTGTGAAAAGTTTTACGCAAGAACTGTCAAAACAACTCACATTTAAAAACAGTGCGAAAACAAGTAAGATTAAAAATATATTTTTAAATTTGTGTAAACATGGAGTCTAATTCAGACGAAAAGGTAAAAAGCAATTTAACTTAATAATAAAAAAGTATTATCAATAAGTATTCATGCATTTATTTATGTTTTATATCTTTTTATTTAAAAAATAGAAAATTTAATAATATATCGCCGATCATTCTGTTCAGCTGTTATTAAGGCCGCACTATACATTTTTTCGCTATATTATTTAAAACTTGTTTTATTTATTAACTTTTATATTGTTTGATAATTTATTTCTTTATTTTGACGTTTTGTTTTTATTTGACACTAGTACTGGAATTATTCCAGTAAAAACAGAATCAATGTTTTCTGTTTTCGCATTAAGAACCAGAAACACTTTTTACTCGCAAATCGAGAAACGATGAAATTTTTTGTTTCACACTTGATGTGAAAACTTTTACGAAGCGAGAAATACAGAAACGAGGTATTGATCAAGAAATATCTCTTTTGTAATTTTAAAAAATGTGGATTCAATGAAGACTTAAGAGGAGACGGGACTTCTTCAGAATTTTTTCTTAACCAATGTTGATGTTTTTGAAATGTCTTAGAGAGCAAATTTGTTTTTAATTATTATTTTAACTCAAATTGTTATTTCCATAATAATTTCCCTCGTCATTATTACAGACAATTGCAAAAAGCATAGAGAATATTCAAGTGTGTTTATTTGACAATAGCGGAGTCTTAAGGTGGGATCACACGGTTACCGCTAATGCACCAATTTGGCATAATTTTAATTGCACTTAAGGGTCCGCCAAATAACTTTTTTTTGAAAATGATATAAAAAACGAATTGGATGGTCAGTTGGCTTCAACTCCTGCACCAATTGGACTTTGTATGGCGTCATACCAAGGTCTTTATGCAAAATTCGTCTTAATGATGTCTCCGAAATATTCAATTGTTGAGAACGACGGTGAATTGATGTTGATGACGCTTCACGCACACTTTCTGCCACAGCAGCAATATTCTCGGGTGTACGAACTGTTTTGGCCTTTCACGCATTGGTTTATCGATGAGGCTGCCAGTTTCTTTCATTTTTTTCACAAGATAACGAAAATACGGTGACGATGCTTCTCTTCTTTCAAAATCCGTACGCAATTTTCGCACACAATACCATGATATTCAAAGTAACGTCGCAATATTTCCCAGCGTTGTTCAAGTATTCAGCGGAAGGATAAAACTAATTATCTGTCAAATCAGACATGAGCTAAGTATTGCCATTCACGAAATCAGCACTAAGTGAAAAAAAACGTTTGATTGCGGACCCTATAAATTGCCGCACATTAATAAAGTTATCCCAATGATATTTTCTTTAGTCACATTATTGACCCATTGTGTACAAGTTTTATTGCCGGAAAATGTTGCGCAAACTTGAAAAATAAGTGCATAAAAATGGTTTGTTCTTTAAAACGAAAAAATATGCTTCAATCTTGTATATTCAGGTATGTGATGAAAAACGATTTAGACACAAAAACGATTTGAAAACGATAAAAGGTGTGATGTATTTTTTTAATCGTTTTGTCATATCAATTTCAAATTCCAATTTGTTTCAAAGATAAAATTATCATTTTGCTATGTGATGAAAAACGATAATATCAGTTTGAAATTGCTTTCAAAACATCATGGCTACGTCTGTTTTTTTTTTATTATTTTTCATTTAAAAAAATCAAAAGGTAAGTATAATTTTAATTGTAAAAATTTTAAATAACTTAAAAAAGTCTGCTTTAAGAGAAAACATAAAAACTTACGAGAGAACTATGCGCTAATTGAGTTTATGCAAACTCATTGGGGTATAGCCAAAGGATTCAGAAGAGCTGATAAGACTAATGTAGAAACTCAAAGAAGGATTTAGTTACTGAACTAAATAGCTTGGGTCCCCCAATACACGACATAAGCGGTTGGAAAAGGTGCAACTTAAAAAAGTTACTTTATTTAAAATGTGAATATATATATATATATATATATATATATATATATATATATTTATACGAGTTTGTTAAGGTATGGACTACGTGGAAAGCAACAAGAAAATTTCTACCAATAAAAATATGCTCTTGCAACAATATATACATATGTATATCACACCAAGAGACATGCACGCACATGTGGATGGCGTTAAAATTCAAATTCTGTAGATTTTTCCTAAAATTTTCACTTATACGCTCCTCGCTCAGTAAAATAAACGATGCTGACAGTCACAATCACAATTGCCGATATATTTAATATATAGTTTAACAAAATTTGCTATTCTTTTTCTATAAACGATAAAATTTTCTTTAAACGATTAAATTAAGTAAACAAAAGACGTGTTTGAAGGCGTATTTACATATACAGGTAAGGTGGTGTTTTCAATTTTGTGTTCTTCATCCCTTACAACTAAAGCTGCTGCTACAAAAAACGCCATAAAGTCCTAAACGAACATCCACCCACGATTTTAGAAAATGAGAGGCTTCTAACAAGGCAAACGAGATCAGTTTTAGCACAATTAAGAGCCGAATGATGCAGTATGCTCAACTGCTACCCTAAACGGATAGTTCCCGGCACTTTAAACCGTTGCCCAGCCTCTCTTCAAAGCCCTCACGACACAACGCACTTGTTTAATTGTTTCAATTTACATCCTATGGATACGACCGGTTGAGGATGCGCAATTTCTCCACCTCCCAGCACCACCTGATGACACACACATAATTGAGTATTTTTGCTTTTTTGCTTTATATCTTTTCAGGGAAAAACTCTCGACAGCAGCAGAGCTGTTACAACAAAAATAAAAAACGCCATTTCAACTTTTTTGTTTTTATTTTAATTTTTTAAAAATATTTATAAAATATAAATTTTTATGTGTTCTTTAATTTGTCGTAAACAAATGAGTTGTATTTCTTAGGTATTGTTGTAGCATTTTTTAAAGAATAAAATGGATTGAAACAAAAATTGGAATATGAAACCAATCAAAATTCATCACATCTAAGTATATCGTTTTCAGAATTGATTTGTCTTTTCAAAACGATCGTTTTTCATCACATACCTGATTTTATTTAAATTAAACATACAAAAAATTAACAAAAGAAAATAAACAAATGTAAAACTCATGTTCTTCTGCACTCAGGATAAGTTTACTGATTTCAGTGTACGACTACGACGAAGTAACACTCGACTTCTTCCTTTTTTTTGGCACAGGTGTTGGGATTATAACCTCAGGATTTACTTCAATATATTCAGTGGTCATCGAGTCATACATGACTACGCATATTTCTTCTCTGAAATCCATGTTAAAACTGGAAATTATTATAATTATAATATGAAATATTCTGCACATACAAAAATAAGTTATTTACAAAAATGTAAATTGCAGCACAAGAACACAATAAATATTGCCTCATTTTTATAATTTCTATTGCCACATGATTTCTTATTAGCCAGTCACACGATTGCCGCACCAAAGTTGCATTTTATTGGACAAAATTAGCAAAATATCGGCCTCGATTGCCGCATGTGGCATAATATAAGGCAAAAAATATTTGGTGCATTTACGCAATCATGTCATCGCACCTGTATAAAAATTTTGATTTCACAGTGGTAGTAAACTTGTTCAGGTTAGTATATCTAAAGTCAGCGACAAGTCAAGGGATTAATTAATCAATCTCCGGTTTGAAGAAATCTTGTAGTCGTATATCTAACCCAACGCTGATTATATGGCTTAAACTTCTTAACTTTATTTCTAAGATAAGAGTGATTATGTTGTGAATGAAAGAAACAATCAATGAATCTATGCGAGCATAACAAAGAAAAAAACAAAAATTTAACTCTACTGATGAAATTAAAATTGATGTCTTAAAGCTTAACATTAAACATTTTTGTGGCGTAATCATTATTTGCTATTACAGTTGGTAATCTGGAAAGCTTATAATTAATCAATGAACTTATGGAATATTTTGTCCCAATAAACATCACTATTAATTTAAAAGTGTTTTATTTGAAAATATACAATTTAAATGTATGACTGTCAAAGCAGTAATTTTTCGTAGACGACTACAATTCCTCTTTCGCTCCACACTCTTACTTAATTGTAATTAAGATGCAATGTGGCATACAATTCATGAATTAACTTTTATAGATCCCATTTTCGGAAGATTTAGCTGTTTATTATAACTCTGTTTCTCAGAATATATTTACAAGTCTATAACAAGCTAATATTGTAGATCTCGTGTTGTTTGGTATACAAAGCTGAATAAATTTCTACTTCCACTTCTAACAAGGTGTAGTGTGTGTGAATAAAAAAGTTTGTAAACACATGTTTAGCAGCCGCATTGGTAGAGCGTGTTAGTTTAATAGAAAGTCAGTGTTCAAATCCCATTAGAGCTTAAGTTAAAAGGAAAACAGTAGTTCAAACCTCTCAGAGTCTAGATTGTAGCTGAGATAGATGAGTTGGTGGAGACGCCAGTGCAGATATGGGGGTATTAATATCAAGATGATTGTGGTACACACAAAAGTGTGTGGCAGCTGGTTAAAAAGAGCCTGGTAGATAAAACAAGAGATCATAAGTTTCGCCGATGCTATAGCGTGTTGTATTGTTGCTATTAAAAACATCAACAGAATTTTGTAGTGTTGAATTTTTTAAAGAACATGTTCATGAATCTTTTTTTTATTTAATGTGCACCTTAGCAAACTCTTGCCAGAGCCACAGAGTGCTGGTAAAGAGTGAACTTAAAATGTATGTGCAATCAAAGGAATCCACCTATAAAAAAGGAAATACGTAATATCATATAATAGTTTTGCAATTATTTTAAAGAAGCTGAACACCAAAATACATACATATCTATTTTGGTCAGTGAAAATAAAAATAAATTTATAAATAAAACAAGTAAGAAAGCTATATTCGGCAATGCCGAATCTTATATACCCTTCACCATATAAGTATGTTAATCTAGGTAACAAAACAGATAAAGAAAAACACAGAGGGTGACTGAGAATTAAAAACTAAGAAAAAAAAAATAAGCACTATATATAATTTTATATAAAAATGGCATCGGCTTTTAATGGGTTAAGCATTTTTAGGGTTTACGATAATTGTAAAGTTTAAAATTTTACACTTTCTTAAAGATCTCTTCAAAAGCTTTTAAATGATGCCCGTATTAACTAATATCTTAAAAGAATATGGTGCACAATCGCACTTTTTCTATGAAAATTTCAAAAGCCCATAACTCGGAAAATATGGGCGAGCGGCAATTGTTTGCTGGCTGGTTTAATTTTTTTTAATTGTCTATCGCCCCCATATATTTGTTTTTTTGATTGGAGTTACTTTATTGTTTCAAATGATATGGAAAAATTAGAGGCAGGCGTGGTGCTTTGCCCGCTGCCTCGAAGGACATGGACCGATTTTGCTGATTTTCAGTAGCACCTCTTTCGACACTAGGTCTTATCGATTGATCAGCTGATCTAATGCCTTAGCAAACTTGATTTCAATATCAACACGGACGGACCGACAGACAGACGGACTAACATCGCTCAATCGACTTCGCTAGGCATAAGAAGTCATAACATATATACTTTATGGGGTCGGAAATGGATATTGCAGAAATAACAAACGGAATGATAAACCTAGATATACCTTTTTTCCGCTTTTTGTAATGAAGGGTATAAATTTTAAAATATCTGCTTTCAAAAAAGAAGGGAGTTCTATATTCTTCCGCCTCTTTAATCATAAAGTCCTTAAAAGGCTTTATTGGACCTAACTTATTTATGTAAGTCTGCTAAAATCCCAGATAATTTTTGTTCTCCACAAAATACCACTTTTGCTTCGTTTTTTAAGAGGAAGCCCTTTAAACTACAATAAAAAGTTTTTCTCTGCCTCTTTAAACTTTAATTTTCTTTACGAAACGTGCAGTCATGATATTAAGATCTACATATATTTTATATACAGAAACTTTTATGGAATTTTAGACAAAACCTGTCTAAGCATTTCTTTTATATTATTGTTTTTTTTTTTTTTTTTTTTTTTTTTTTTTTTTTTTTTGTATGCTAGACACATAAACTTTCTCAAAAAATTTAAATATTATTACAAATTAAGTGCGCACGATTTGCTCAAGTATTTTAGTGTTTTTACAATTTGATTTGTACATATATTGTGCAAAAATGCAATATACATACCAACGAAATATAAAAAATGCCTCCCTTAATTTAATAAAATAAAAAATAATAAAAGAAAAAAATTGTGGAACAAATGATTCTTGTCGTTTTTATCGTAAATTTGTATCAAACAAAACACACTACATAAATATTTGTTTGGCATTATTGCGCTGCACGTGAGAAAAATATACATTTTTTGCCAAAAAAAAAAAAGAATAAAACTACAAAGTTAATTCAATATGTGCTTACCAATTAATATAATGGTAATGCGTGGTATTAATCACACAGAATTCTATATCATGTAAAAAGAAACGCAATAAACTGCACTTAATGGATCCACAATCGCACAAAACAGATGCAAAAACATATAGTATTTCTGGTTATCCTTAGTTAATTTCAAAAAATTTAAAGCAAATTTGTTGAGTCGGAATTTTTTCTTTTTCTTAAGAGATAAAGTCTGATGCAGAGAATATAATATGTAATAAATTTTTTAAGAAGTTTCATAAAATTACTATACATATTTGAGTAGACCTGTCAAAAAACATTTTTGTTTTTTCACTCATAACCAGAGGAAAGGTGTGTATAATTATACAATTTTTTTTATTTCTCCAAAAAGTATATTGCCAACAGGGTATGGAGGAACTTTAATATATAATAAAACAAAATTTATGTCAAAATAAAACATTACAGTGTCCAAAATAAGCAATACAGTTAAGGACACCAAAAAATAAATAAACTTCTGATAGTAACGCCTTTTAACATTATACATTCTTTATTAAATACTTCCCCTTCAGTTTTTCGTAGTGACTTAATCTCATTACGCAATATTTTTTTCGAATTTAGCTTGCGATCCTGTCATAACTTAGTAACTAGACTCTTAAGTAACACATCATATAACTGCGTATGTACTAATATATTCATGGAAGGCCTGAGTTAAGATATTTTTGTGGAAAGAACTAAACGAAGAATGGCACGGCGTTATTTATAATCAGCAAAAGTAAATCCTTTCAAGTAGACAGAAAAAATGACTCCTTGAATACCAAATAATATGCAATTAAAATACAAAAATTTGAATATTTCATAACCCCGTATCTCGGAAAATACTAGCAAGCGCCAAGTTGTTCACTTAATGTTTTTTTATTTATATTTTTACTCTCTGTTGCCCAAATGGTCTTTTGCTGCTGCCTCGAAGGACATGGACTGATCATGCTGAATTTCCAATAGCACTTCCTTCGACACTATGTCTGGTCGATTGGCGTATGTAATTTCTCTCTAGCTTATATAGTGCCTCAGCAAACTTGATTTCAACACTAACATGGACGGACAGATGGAAATCCCTTAATCAACTTCGCAATGCATAGGAAGTAAGAATAGATATACTTTATGGGGTCGGAAATTGATATTGTAGAAATCAAAAAACGGAATTACACACCTAATTATACCCTTTTTCCACTTTTAGTGGTAAAGGGTATAAAAAGTCGAATGCAGGTATTTAATGAAATAAATCGCAAAAGCCAGTGTAAAACTGAGAGATTAAAACTCACAACGTAAAAAAGATAAAAGCATATTTGACCGCCCTTAAGGCCCAACTATAATAAGCTAGCTTGAGCTGTGTCAAAATCCCTACAAAAGGCCCGACAAATGCAAGTGTTTACATAAACTTAGCAACAGTTGCAAAAAAAATCTCTTTATAAATAGACAAAACATTAAAACAAAAAAACCATTTAAAAAACATATTTTATATATTTACATTTACATACATATTTACAGTTTTTGTTCAATTCAATAAAAAATCTTCCAAGGTCTTTTTTCTGTTTTTGTATTTGTGGCCAACTATACTAAAAATTGCAACGTTGTACATCACTTAAATCATATACTCGTGCAATTAAAAATTTAATTTTAATTTATTGTGTTTATTAAAAATGGACAAGAGACATAAAAAGGGACTTTTTTCCTACATTTTCCATTAAATTAAAAAATAAAAATTGAACACTGCAGTTCTTCATTGCAGTTTTTCCTTGTGAATGTACATAAAGCACAAGCAGCTGTTTCCGTACGGAAAGTGCGATCAGTTCCGTTCTTTACTTAAAGAAATGACATTTGACGAAGTTTGCCACATATAATTTAATGTACTTGCACAGTTGTTAAAGTTTGCTGAAGCTATCTTATGCACATTATAGTTGGGCCTTTAAGAACAAATGGTGGTGATGATTACTTAGGCGTTTGATGTTACACGATGCATTTAATGTCTATTCTTATTTGCAGAGTTTTTAACTGACATTTTTACAAAAGTACCGCAGCTCAGTATTGTATTTAAAAACAGATCCAATATATTTTTATACAAATACATTTTTTTACACAGCAACGCATAAATAATGGCTTAAATAAATCTAACAGCCATTAAGCTTGAATAAAATGTGGAACGGAAAAAATAAAAAAAAAATAGTTATTAGCTTAATTCCTAATGATTCTTTAAGGAAGCGATTATTTGTGTTGTTAACAGACCCTGGGGGACTGGGAGTCGGAAATTTTTTACCATTTGAATTGGTTTGTGTATTAATTTTGTATTCTATTTTCATTTGTTTTTGTAGAAATTGATGGACACAATTCAGACGAAACTGCATCTGGGGAGGGTGAAAACTCCAATGGGGGCGTTTCAAATTTAGGCGCTAATGAGGATGACCAAGCACGTTTAATTTTAAAACGCAAACTACAGAGAAATCGAACATCGTTTTCAAATGAACAAATCGATAGCTTGGAAAAGGGTAAATATTTAAACAAATAGTACTAATTTCATTAAATATTGATGCAAATATTATTTTATTATATCATATTAATTACATGTATACGGTAATCCATTAAGTCGTTACAAAATAATCAAAACACGAACAACGATTTATACTCGTCCCACTTCTCCCAATGATTTTTTACTGTTTTATACAATCATAAAGCAAGGTTTATTGTTAAAATGAGTTGTTTATTTTCGGTTAAGCTTTTTATTTAAGAATGGAAACAGGAAATCCTTCAAAAATATAAAATATGGGGGGATTTTTAATAACTCGAAACTTCAATGTTAGATTTTTGCATTAAATTTTTTCGCGTTTCTCGAATTTTCTTAATGAGAATTAACTTCATGCGAATAGTATCCCTCATTTATTAATTTTTGTTTTTCAAAACAGCCCTACTTGGATAATTGTATTCGCATCTTAAAACATCTTGGCTAATATGCACATTACCAGTCAATTCTTCTTTGCTTACTTCCTGGATGATAAACCTAATAGCACACGTTGCTATCTTTCTGCACCGACAAAGAAATCAATTAGTATTGCAACGAAAATAGCTCCAAGCAAGTCTCCGTAACGACAGCAGCCATTAGTTTACTATAAATCAATGTTATAAAACAATAACCATCTTTATTGTAGACTTCAAATGCTTTGTATATTATAATGTAAAGAGTTACACTTAAGGTTCTTTACTTTAGACGACTATGCCCTATTAAATAAATTCAAAGTTTTAGATTTATTTGATAAATAATTTTTTTAAGGCAATCTTTTTTCAAACATTTTTTTATCGTTTTTTAATATTTTTGTTACACTTTTTTTGCTGACTTCCAAAAAGAATTCGAGCGCACCCATTATCCTGATGTTTTTGCACGAGAACGTTTGGCTGGCAAAATAGGACTACCGGAAGCTCGTATTCAAGTTTGGTTCTCGAATCGAAGAGCAAAGTGGAGACGAGAAGAAAAATTACGAAATCAACGCCGCACTCCAAACTCAACTGGGCCAGTTTCCTCGTCCGCTAATTCTGCTACATCCTTGACCGATAGTCCAAATAGTAGCAGTGTTGGCGGCAATTCCACCGTACCACCTGTAATGCCAGTTTCAACAAGCAGTAAGTATTTTTGTTTTTTATTTGTTTCAACTTATTCTGTCAACACTAAGCAAAGCTATAATGACTTCTAATAAATTAAAAAAAGCTCGTATGTTTTTTGACTATTTTGGCTACACTACACACTCCACTCCAGATTCTATGACGGATTTAGCGTCACCTGCTTCAATTTCCAACTCAATTGCAGCTGTCAACGGCTCTACGCCATCTCTTACTCCTAGTAGTGGCCATATAGATACAGTGTCAACTGAACATTTAGACGGGCCCGTTACTCCAACTGTACATAGAAGTGCCACAACAACTTCCAACAACGACATTAGTCATGGGCAAAATACCAATCACAATGATCGCAGTAGTAGTAGCAATAACAACAGTATATCCTGCGCAACAACCACCGCCAACAATGGTTTCATACATTCCCTACATCACACTCCAACAACACCTCATACTCATAGTGTTATGCATTCGGAGTCTCATCTGGGCAGCAGTATTATGCCGACTCTCTCGCCACAACGTATTAACATAAATAGTGGTTTCGGTACAACCATGCCAGCGATATATCCATCTATGCATCATACTGCAATGTCAATGAGCGATACTTATGGGTAAGTGCTGAAACTGCACTCTAAAAATAAATGATACAATTTTAAAATTTCTTTTTTTATTTTAATTACTTTTTATTGATATAATGTTATGCATACAGTAGGAATCACAACCGAGTTCATGTTAAAAACTTTTGCTATAACCAAGTTTGTCATTCCGTGTGTAATTTCTACAATATCCATTTCCGACTCCATAAAATATATATATATTCTGATTTTACGGTTCAAAAAATAGGACCACATATATAATATCAATTACGGAAACATACCTTAATTTCTAAATTCTAACCGTATACTTGTTCTTATAGCACACTAAGCAAGACAGGTTCATTGTAAATTTCTGCTGTCTATCTATAACGGTTTAAAATTTTGGCCACATCCATCAAATTACATCAACTATTGAGACATCCTTTAACTTACAAATTCACACTTTATACTTGCTGATATAGCTTAGCAATACAGGTTCTTTGTATTTTTCAAATTAAATGAACTTTTGGAGCACCTTTTAATTTATGATTTTTAATATTTAAACTTGTTATTATAACGGTAATATTAATCGACATTTTGTCCAATTTTCAAGCGTATGTCTATAACGGTTCAAAAGATAAACCCATACAGGTTAATTTACTTTCCCTATGGGGACACCCTTTAAACTTCAGATTGAATTTTGTATTAATTTTTGCTATTGGGGGCTATAGTGGTAGAGCAGTTTTTTTTAGTTTTAAGTGGTGCCCTTTACGGTTCATAATACACGTAAAAACATTTACGTTGTATGGGTACACCCTTTAATTTTTAAAATTATACACTGTTTTTAAAGCGGGAACAATCTGTAAGCATATCATTTTAAATAAAGAAATAATTTTTAAAATCGCTTTAAAAGTACAGACTGATTTCTGCAGGCACAAACATAAAATAAAAGCAACATTAAGACGAATTGATAACCTTCTTGTTTTTTTTTTGAAGTCGGTGAAACATACGGAAAATTCAAAATTGTTAAAAATGGTTTAAAATAGTTTTAGAAAAATGTACACCTCCATCAAAACTCCAACTGTTAAACACTTTTTTCGTACTCAATGGTTTGAATGATTTGCCTATTTTATATGCAATTTGCTGATTATAAGATTGCTTAATTGAATAATTATTTCTTAAAATAATTGTTATCAGTGAACTATTTAATGCGAATGTGACCGCAAAAAGCTCACTAGCTTTAAGACGTCAACCGCTTAAAGTATGTGTTAGATTTTTTCGATAATTTCAAAAATAACTGGAACAACAGGAAGCAAAACGAGCCTCATAATTTGTAGATGTGCTACCACTTTTGGGACATACAACTTCGTCCAACTGAAATACCTTAATCTTATTGTATTTCAGATTTTTTCAAAACATCTAAGGTAGATAAAACTGAGAAATATTTATACTTTTAGCATGCAGGTATGGTGCCCAAATATATTTGTCTTTGAAACTTGCCGGAAAATTTAAAGAATATAAAAACTATTCAAAGGTTAAAAAAATTTTTTTGGTTTCATAATTTTATTCAATTTGTAAACAGAATTTTTTTGCTTGTAAAAATATTCGAAATTAATTTTTTAATTATTTTTTTCCACCCTTTAGCTCTATGGCTCCTATGACAAGTTTTGCGCATTCACATCCGCCTATAACGTCAATACCAGGTTCACCAATTTCCCAACAGAAAGATTTAGTTTCGCCTTCACTGTATCAATGTCATGTTTCGTTAAGACCTCCGGTTCCACCTAATCATCATCACCATCATCATCATCACGTTCTTTCAAACGGAGGTTTCGGTGCATCATCAGGAACAGCCAGTTGTAACAGTTCAAGTCAACTGCAACGTATCGGCAGTGCATCTACAAATACCACACCAACAATTAACTCAGGTCAAAGCAGTTATGATAGCTTAGGTGTATATTCTCATGGATTGCCACCGCCATCATCGACATTGGGCTTAAATAGTTGTACTACTGACCGTCAAACCTCTTGCAGTCCCCACACCAACTTAAGTAATAATAGTTGTTTGAGCACCCATGCTGGCGCAGTGCCAACTTCCACTCCGGCACCCTACTCGCAAATGGGATATAACGGTTATACAGCAGTTGCGGCTGCAGCAACTTGTAATAATGCCAGTAACACTCCTTCGCCTATACCACATCCAACAACTGGTAAACAGCAGCAATTCTTTGCTTCTTGCTTTTATTCACCCTGGGTATAAAAGTCAATATTATCAGAAATATTCTAATCGAATATGTATTTACATATGTATATCGTACATACTTTATATGGAAACAGCAAATTTTTAAAATGGTTTCTTAGCAACAATGACACAAAACAGCAGCCCACTATAATAATTTAATGTATTTAGTAGTTATAAAAACCAACATACACAAATAAAAACACACATACACAAAATATTTTAAATAATTTATTAAAAATTCAAATGTAATCTATAAAATTAACATCATGATCATATAAAATAACAACACATATCTCTACCGGTTAATGACTTTTTTTTACAAAACGTACGTATTTATAAAAAATATTTTCAATTGGAAGGATCTCATTTCTACAACTTTTTTAATTGAAATACTACTAGCTCATGCAAGACTGCATTGGATCTAGAAAAAATTTATAAGAGAAGGTAGGTTAGTCTGATTATTAGTTATTTGCTTTCGATTTATAAAAATGACCTTTGCTGGAAACTTTTAGGAAATCTTTTATTAGGCAGTCGTCTTTAACTTTAATGAAACCCAAACGATGCGTTGTCGAAAAGCTTTTGACTCCATTGAATGGGATACCCTGAGTGCTAAATTGATTGAATGTCTTAAAAGTAAACTTTAATGAATCCTAAGGCATTTGAAAAATGTGTTCCATGGTTATTACCAAAAAATCTCTTTCCCTATTTTTCTACTTCCGCACTAATTTTTCCGAGTATCTGGAGTTATCTCAGAGAAACGCCTCTTTTTGATCCTAATACTTTTAAATGTAATTCCCAGATAATTTAGAGTTATAGGCTCTCTGTCTAGTGTATCTTTAAAGACCAAGCAAGCTTTCTATTCAAAGTTAAGGTAAGTCTGCAATAAAATGAAAGTTTTAATTTTCCTAAAATATTAAGCGTTTGCCATAGGATATGTTTTGGAAAAATAAAAATGCAAAGAAAAAGAAAAAAGTAGAAATGGCGTACACTGGAATTAATATTAAATTCGTTTTATGAGATGCAAAATATTACAAGGATCTACTGCAGTGTTAATTGTCTCTGGGGTACATTTCACTTTAATTAATTCTTGCCAATTTCAAAATATTGGAAAACTACATTGTATGTATAGGTATTTGACAAATCTTTAATCTAACAGATAAGATACTACAAATAAGTTCGGCTATGGAATTGAAAAAACTAAAAGCGACTTTAACATGGAATTTTTGTGAAAACTTTAGACCATAACACAAATATCTGGACAGCATAAAATTGAAAACGGAGTATCATTTATCACATGCCTAGAAAGCTGCAATTTTAAACTTTATGTGAGTTTAAATGAAATATGCCACTAACGCACAGTGGAACAAAAGCGAAACGAATGATAACAGCATATAAGTATTGCAGTAAAATTTTTTAGCCCGAACTTTCTCTACATTGAATAATGACATGTGAATCATGATCAGGCCATTTTAATCTTAATGCCGTTGATAAGGCCTTTAAGACCATGCATAAATTATCAACTTATCTCCTATAGTAAACCAGTTATACGCATTTATATCTTCAAAATTCCACATTTTTTAAGTTAGCTTTTCAGAAAAAATTCTCATGTACATGCAGAAAATTTCAAGGTGATTTTGTTCCTACATTTAAGAATATCAAATATGAAGAAATGCTATGGGAACCATTAATGGTTCCCATAAAAACCATTAATGGTTCCCGTAAAAACCATTAATGGTTCCCATAAAAAAGTCGACAAAAAAAGGCAAACAGTACTTTTGGACAACAATGAGCCTATCCTCCTTCTAGAAAGCTCAGAGCAAAAACTTACTTGAATAATTCTTTGCTATTAGCTTGAATTAGATTAGTCTGCCCCAATTTAGAAAGTAGCACCTACGAATGTTTTTCTCTTATAAAAAGGGTGGGTAGTTTTAATTGCAATAATTGTTCAGTAAAATGTCAAATAGTTGACATCAATTGAAAAGTTTATATTTTACATTTACATAAGTATTAATACAACAAAAATAATACCTTAGACACTAATAGGTTTACTATAGGGACGGGTAGATTGTAAATAAGCAGCATTGTTGTGTTGAAAACACATTCCTTTGATATCCATGTCATTCACTTTTAAAATCTGTAAAAAGTCAAATATGCGCTTCACAAATTTGACTGCCTTCCGAATTTTGCAGATCGAGGACAAGGTCTCAAATTGTGCATTGCTATCAGCAGAAAATATCTATTTGTTTCACTTACATGTCTTGCTCAACGCCGCTACTTTCCATGGAAGTTTGTTTTAAGTATAGTAAACTAAAAACAGTAAATTAATTAATAATATTTTATTGACCAATTTAATTTAAATGTTTATCAGTTTAGACCGCAGTCTAATGGGCTAATTGTTGTCATTTAACATTAAAAGCGATGTAAATAAAACAATTTCATTTCATCCTTTACTCAACGTTTCGTCGATGTGGTTGTCGACTTCTTCAGGAGTATTTTTTATTGAATTGATTTAATCTATATCTATATCTCAATCACATTCATATTTATTATTTTAAAATTATCAAACAACATGACACAATAGTAATAATAAATAAAATAAATAATAAATTAAAGTAAACAAATCACAACATCTAACTAAATAGAATAGTTCTGTGATATAGTTTTAGTTAGATGTTGTGATTTGTTTACTTTAATTTATTATTTATTTTATTTATTATTACTATTGTGTCATGTTGTTTGATCATTTTAAAATAATAAATAAGAATGTGATTGAGATTGAGATGTAGATTAAATCAATTCAATAAAAATACTCCTGAAGAAGTCGACAACCACATTGACGAAACGTTGAGTAAATGATTAAATAAAATTGTTTTAATTACATCGCTTTTAATGTTAAATGACCACAATTAGCCCATAAGACTGCGGTCTAAACTGATAAACATAAAAACAGTAAATTTTTCAAAGAAAATAATGAGCAAAATCAAAATCTACCCCTCCCTATTAGAGAACTCTTTACAATAACTAAGTAATATGTACGTATGTATTATAAATAAACGTATTAAAAGCTAATTAACAGTATAAGATTCTGCTTTTAAAGTTTTCATAAATAGTATTTCAAATCATTGAAATTATGTAACGGAAACAACATAATTAATGTTTTACAATGTAAACTGATTTTTGTCCTAATTTATCAGTGGCTGGTTTATTTTGTACTTTTAAGTGATATTAAATATCTGGTAAGGCTTCCTTGATCAACTTTTGAACTCCCATTAGAGTTAAAATTTTCTTTTTAGAGCCAGTTTTTCAAAACTCCCACTGATTAATTAGGATTTAGCAGTAATAAAATTAAGCCACTTAAAAAAAAATACTTAAATAGTTATAAGTACAACAAGTATTTTGCGCTTGATGGTAGTAATATAGTAGAAAAATACAAAACCAATAAGAAAAAACCTTATAAAATGTTTAAATATATTGGATTTTATTTAAAATATTTCATTTGTTTTTCTTTTACTCGAGAAGAAGTACCCAATCTCAGTTATCCTTCATCAAAGGATTTGTGTTATTATTTTCTTAAAATATTGGTCTTCTTGTAATCTGCTCTCCGCCCTCTAAAAAACGCCCGGATTACCATTCCTCTTGTAATGAATGACTATTTATATATAAAAGCAACAAAAATAAAACAAACTAAACAAAACGAAGAAATCGAATACAACATTTGCTAGCCGAAGATTTCTTATCCTCCTATACTTATTTCAGGTTTTATTCCGCTTTATTACATTAACCCCCATTCTTAGATCCAGTATCATCTAACAGTGGTCTATTAAACGCTCTCCGAGATTTATTACATCCTTCCCAATCTTTTTATTGAAATAAATATGGACATAACCAAAATAAATAGAGTGCTCGTTTATGTTCTTTCGTATATTTGGAAGAAATGAAAAACGTAAAAATCTTTTCTGAGGCCTTAGCAATATTGATTTCAATGACAATCTTGTGTATATGTATATATATACCCCTTTAGCTCCGGTAAATGGTTTGATGTAGATGTTTTGATAATAATTTAAATGTTTGGAAAGTCCATGGACACTATCGCGCACCAGAAAGTGACACAATGTCCATGGACACTATCTCACTCTAGTGGCATGTCATAACGTCCAAGGACCTTATGTCAATTGAAATTATGTCGCACCAAAAAGTGACATAATGTCCATGTCCACTGCGTTTCATTATTCATTTAAATTTTTGCATTCAATTAATTTCAATTTCAAACAGATAGTCACAGCGATACAAAATTTATTCTAAAAAGAATTATCGAAAACAGTTCTTACTAGAACACAAAACACACCTAGCTCATAGGTGCTCTACAGCACCTTTACTCAACAAACAAAAATTGCAAGATCGAACAACTTTGAACGAAGCACAGTGGGATCGGTTCATTCATTTCTCGGCTAAAAGTACAAGGAGAGTTCGTAATACATTGAAATATGGTCAAGATCTTTTTATTAAAAAAAAATTAAGTTTCACAAAATCTGACCACGACTTTTTCGCTACAAATTTTTTATTTTTTATACAAAAAAGTTAAGATCGTAATTTTCATAAGTCTATACATCTAAAAATAAATCTTTGGATCCGATTTTTGTTTTTTTTTTTTTTTCAATAAAAGTCATGCAACTTGAATCGAGTTATTAGCATCATAAATTAAATAATTTTGCTGAAGATTTTTTTAAATCGTACCAAAAACTACAAAACGAAATTCTTGAACTGGGCTCAAGTTATTATTTGTAGTATAATTCCAAATTAATCAACAAGTTCTTCGCTGACTCATGTTATGTCAGCAACAGCTTGAGGATTCCTTGTCATGTTGCCATTGATATGATACTCACATTGATATTTTAAAAAAATTTTTAAAATTTAAGAGGCTGCTGCCTCGAAGGGCATGGACCGATCTTGCTAATTTCCAATAGCGCCTTTTACGACACTATGTCTGATCGATTGGCGCATTTAAATTTTGTATATCTGATTTAGTGCCTTGGTAAACTTTATTTCAACACTAACGCGAACGGACAGACGGACATCGCTCAATCGACTTCGCTATGCTTAAGAAGTCGGAATATATACACTTTATGGGGTCGGAAAAGGATATTGTAGAAAATACAAAGGGAATGACAAACTTAGATATACCCTTTTCCACTTTTTGTGGTGAAAGGTATAAAAATAAATAAACACTACCACAAACAGTCGAAAAGGGTAGCATATACGAATATGCCTTATATGCGCACTTTTATGATGGTGTGTGTTCGCTATATAAAATGTATTTTTTTTTCTTATGAGAATTACATTTTTTCGATATAAGGCTCTGCTTGCTCGCGTCATTTGCCTTATTTAATTTCTGTGTGTTTATTAATTGTCATTTAAGTTTACAGTACGAGCATTGATATTTTTTAAATATTGATTTGTAATCTTAAAATCTTTTCATTAAAAAAAATTAAAAAATTATTCAACAATGCCGCGATAAGACGTTCACAAATTGGTCGACGAATACGCCAAAGCAGTCAAATACGTTTAAATAGATCAACTCAGGATGAAGATTGTGATTTTGTTAAAAAAAACAACAACAAAAACGTAGGCACCTGTGAGCGTATGCGCTATATGGACAAATCAAAATTCAATGTTAACATTCATGTGTAGCGAAGCACGTTGGGATCTCCTAGTAATAGCATAAACATAACATAGATAGGAATTTTAGCACTTATAATTCATTAGAAATTACAAACGAAATGACAAACTTTTTCCACTGAAGGATATAAAAACAGCTATTGCACTTACCTGATGAATTATGTTATCATATTTAGGCCCTAAACCAAGCTAAGAATTTCCCTAGTTGTGTATTCAAATTTAATTTTCTTACATCATTTTGTAAGAAATATCGCTCTTAGTTTTTCGAAACTGCCTGAAGTAACAGCTTTGTTAACAAGGATGTAGTCAAGGTGGTAAGCACGTTGACTACAAATCTGGCTGCCCTGGTTTCAACACTTGCGGCAGTTAATAAATAAAAAAATGTTTTTTTTTCTGTTCAATGGTATAATACATAATCAGATTAAAACATGCAGCCTCCTTCGTCGGTACTTCTTCATAGCATATTCGCCGGCGAAGTAAAATAGTCAATAAAATGGCTCCTTTCACCATCTGTCTACTCTCTCATCTATCCCTTTCCTAGAAGAATGTTGTACGGTTACAAACTAAATAGGTACTAAAGCCTGAAGTGATACTTCTCTTTTATAAAAAAAATTTGAATATATTTTTAACCGACTTCAAAAAAGAAGGAGATTATTAATTTGACAGAATGTTGCTTTTTTCATGTTTGTGCCTGCACAACTCAGTCATTTCTGAACCGATCTTGAACATTTTTAGTAATATGATAGATTATGCTTACAGATTGGTCCCGTTTTAAGAACAGTTCATAATAATAAAAATTAAAGGGTGTCCTCATAAAACATACAAGTTTTTTACGTGTATTATGAACTGTAAAGGGCACTTTTGTAAAATTTAAAACGACTGCGTATTACTATTGCTCCCAATAACAAAATGTTATACAAAAATAAATCTAAAAATTAAAGGGTGGCCGCATAGTTGATGTAAATTTACTTTAGTGGGCCTATCTTTTGAACCGTTATAGACAAACGCTTGTTGGACAGAATGCCTATTGCTATAGCCGTTATAGTAACAAATATTAGTATTAAAAATTATAAATTAAAGGGTACGCCAATAACTATTGTTCATTTAATTTAATGTATATGGCCATACTTTTGAACAGTTGTAGACAGACACTTGAAATTTACAACGAACCTGTGATGGTAAGTTCGCTATAAGAACAAGTTTAAAATTAGGATTTGGAAGTTAAAGGGTGTCCTAATAGTTGATGTAATATCAACTTAAAAGGGGCCTGAATTGCTAAGCTCGCTATATCTAGGAGTTAATATTTTGAATTTAGAAATTGAAGGGTGTCCCATAATTGATGTAGATTTACTTATATGGGCCTATCTTTTGAACCGTTAAAGACAAATGCTTTCAAATTGGAAAGAATGTCGATTGCTATGGCCGTTACCGTTATAGTAAAAAGTATTAATATTAATAAATATAAATTAAAGGGTGCGACAATAGTTCATTTAATTTAATGTATATGCCACTACTTTTTAAAAGTTGTAGACAGACGCTTGAAAATTACCACGAACCTGTATTGCGAAGTCGGTTATAACAACAAGTATAAAATTTGGATTTGGAAATAAATGGGTGTCCCAATAGTTGATGTAAATTTGTGTATGTGGCCGAACTTTTGAACCGTTGTAGAGAGGCAGCTGAAATTTACAAGGGACCTTTTTTGCTAAGTCCGCTTATAATTTGAATTTAGAAATTAAAGGGTGTTGCCAAGATTATTGTAATTTGTTCTATATGGCCGTATTTTTTGAACCGTTATATACAAACACCTGAATTTTAGATAGAATGTTCACTATTTTGTTTGGTATAATAAGAAGTATAAACATTTTATATTATAAATTAAAGGGTTTTACAATAGTTGATATAATCAGATGTATATGGGCAAATTGTTGAACCGTTATAGACAGACGGATTTGGAAATTAAAGGGTGACCCTATAGTTGCTGTAATTTAATGTATATTGCCAAACTTTTGAACAGTTGTACAAGTATAAAGTTTATAGATTCATAGAAATCTGTTTTGAAGTCGGGTTTTTTTTGCATGAATTATCTTCCATCAAAACAAAAATAACTTGTCAAATTTTATTGTAGGCGTAAAACAATGTCACACTGTTCATAATTCTAATACTTCCTTGTTATTGTTTTTGAAATTAAAGCAAATAAAATTAATAAACATTAAAAGTTGGCAGTGGGGGTGGTGCTAAATTAATAATATAATGTAAAATTAAAAAACAGGGGAAAAACATCGTTGAGATTTTGTACAAGTTTAAAGTAGAATTATTAAAAAAAATATGTACATTGAAGGGAGTTGATCTATTATACGTTAAATTTACTAAAGGGTACTTAAGTACACTTCTGAAGTACATACAATTGCTTATAAGAGCTCTTAAGGACTCCACTTGACGTACCAACAACAATAAAAATAAACTTTACATACAAAAACACACACATAAAAGCACATGGCTTTATAACTGAAATGTTCTGATAAATACTTGCGCACATACCCATACGCACAAACGTTAACGTACTCATAAAAATCCAAATTAAATTTACAATGCCTAAGTAGTGCTTCATTCAAGATTTATTGTTTACCTAAATAAAAAAAAACTGTATTAATTTGAGGAAGAGGGTTTAAAAATTTTTAAGCTTCACGATGCGCCATACAGTGGTCTGTTTAATTGAAGACTGAAAAAAAATTGTTTTAAGTTTTGCATTTCTTAACATTTCAGCTTCTTTGTTAAAATGTGGACTGTAGGATTCGTTTAAATCTTTACAAATATTCGAGGTTTTTTTATATACCATGGTAGGGTTTGTGAAATGTTGGTTTGAATGAAGAGGTTTGCGATCTATGCTAAGTGTAAAGTTTTTGCCAGTGAACTAAATCATTTGTACTGCATTTGATTTTATCTACCTTAGCTTTCCTTCTTCTTGATTTTTCAAAAAAAGGAGAGCATAATTTTCTGCGTAATGTTAATGTTATATAATTTTTTTTTGTCATTTAGTTTGTTCTTAAGTATTAATACTTGCTAATTTAAGTTTGGATACATTTGAAAATAATAAAAAACTTACATTTTTTTCTTATGTAAATTATTTACTTGAATGTTGCCACTGTGCGTAAAAGATTCACAATTTATTTTATTTTAGTTCTTAACATCTTGTTAAGTCATTATTATTTATATTTCACAATTTAATTTAAAATAATCCTTAAGTTATTGTTTGTGCCAAATATTAAAATCAGATTTAAAACAAACATTCTTTAGTATTTTAACAGAAGAGGGTAGGTGGGTGTCATAATTTTAAGGGTGTTGTGAAACAGATTAAATAATTTGTTACAATGAAGTTTTAAGATAGGTTTGCATAAAAGGATACAAGTTTGGCTAAATACCATTTTTAATCATTTTATAAATTTTTTTATTGATATTTCATAATTCATGTTTAAGGTAGTTTTCTTTTTGTTTTTTTTTTTTTTTTTTTGTATTTTTCTAAAAGATTTCTAAAAACCTTACAGTTGCTGGAACAACCTAAACTTGTCGGCTGTGTCGAAACTAACATACCATTCGTTAATAAGGTATTGCATGTGAAGTGGACAACCAAAGAGTTTTTTTCTTTTCTGTTATTCATTTCTTTAATTTAATTTGGTTTCGTTTAAAAATATTTTTCATAGCTTTTTAGTGTTGTTTTCATAATTTAAAATAGCAAAAGGTTAAGTTAACAGTGTCCGGTAACTGGAGGCAACACCTCCAATTTTTGCTTTCATAATTTAATACACTCAAACCTGAGGAGTTATTATGTAATTCGATTCGAAAATGGTATCGATTAGAAAGAAATTTCCGAATCGAAAGTAAAATGGTAATATAATTCGTTTGAATGTTATACAAAGTTGTATTAAGAAACAATTTAAAAAGAATAAAAAACGGTGCTAACAAGTTTAGCGAAGTCAACTTCACTTGTAACCCAACTAAAATTGTCTAATTTTGTGAAAAATAAAACAAAGGAAAAATATATTTGTAGCATATTTTGTGGACAAATGATAGAGAAGACGAAAGTGGCATTACTCCACAGAGAATACAACGGGAAATTATTCGACATTCATCAGACATAGTAAAACTCAATGACAAAAAGTTAAATAAATGCAAATCGTTTAATTGAAGGTATTTATTAAAACGAAATTTATTAGTTTTGTCAGAAACTTTAGACTAAACTAGAAAGCTTTTATTTATAGCTTAAAAAAAGCCAGCAGAAAGATGAACTGCAATCTCACCATTGTTGAAATTAGCTGCTTCTCTCAAATTTTTGGCTCAAGGAGGATACCAACTAAAGACGTGCACAGATATATCTGTTTATATCAGTTTTTGTGTGTCTACTCTTATGAGTATAGTAGTAGTATATTTATTTCCAAAACTTTTAATGATTTACATGTTTTCTTAAAACTAATTTTAATTAATTATTTATTCCTTACATACTAGCGTATTTTTCAAGAACTTGCCAAGATATTTTATAAAAGTATTTGCAGCATGGCCGCTTATAATAATATTAAAGTTAAGTTTACTGTAGGTACAACATTTGTTTTAAAATTTCCCCAAAAAAAAAGGTAAATAGGGAGGCATTTGTGCTTAATTCTAATATTAAACTAAACCTTATAGTAAGGCAAGAAAGAAGAAAAAATAGCGTTATATACAAAAGAAAATAAAGTTATATACAAAAGAATAGGAATAGCCTATTGGGCGGTGTTATACACCACATTTTCTATATCTAAGGTATTTATTCTCCTATGGTAATATAAGAGGTTTGCACTTTCATATAGGAGGCCAGCTCCGTTCAATGTCATAAGGTCTATCGGTGATAAGTACTTAGACAATCGTATGGTCCTCAGATTGTTTGCGCTTTCAAAGCACTGTCCAAGAAGACTGTTTTCAAGGGATTGAGCCCTTTCAAGAAATTTTATAGCCGACCCTACCATATAAGAGTCAATTCTATCAAAGCCTATTGCTTTGTATATTGATTTGCAAGATGGCTTGCGGTAGATGCCATCAGGCCCCTGCTTACACCGTAAGTCAAGGCAAGTGACCATAATTTTCCTCTCCCATTTCCTTAACCTTTCC
Organism: Gymnosoma rotundatum; assembly: GCA_916610165.2. Classification (NCBI taxonomy): domain Eukaryota; kingdom Metazoa; phylum Arthropoda; class Insecta; order Diptera; family Tachinidae; genus Gymnosoma; species Gymnosoma rotundatum. The sequence continues at coordinate 4,407,276 of OU744341.1, read as the reverse complement.
ATCTGAGCAGAAGAAATTCTGGACCAGACTGGGAAGGCATAGGATATGAGAGGTCGAATTATCTGGCGATAAACAAGGAATCGAATTTTCCTATCGAGTCCTCCCCTATATCCAAGAATAGATCGATATGCGGCATATGCAAGCCTGCCGCGCTCCAAGACAAAGTCTATGTGGCGATAAAACTCAATACTCTTATGAGTGCGTATAGAGTACTTTTGTGTTTCTGATATAAGTTGATATTGTTACTTTCTCTCATTGGATGGATACGAATGAGTAAAGAGAGAATGAGAGTAACATATCTGTTCTCCTATGTTTCACACAAACGAATATAAACAGATATTGATGGTTGTACCATAAGTACTTATTGTATGCTGCGAATCAATATTCATTCATACGTACATATGCATTGGTTTATTTAAATTACAAAAATAAAATTATTGTTTCTAAACATGATCAATATTTTTAATTGTTTTATTAAGTTTCATTGAAGTTGAATATACAAAACTGAATTTTTTTAACAACAAATTATGAATCTAATGCGTATAATTGTATTAAAAATACTATTATTAATAACTTTTGAAAGCGACTACAACAGTTCTAAGGATACAATAAAGGCATGTTTCTATATTTAAAAAGACGAAAAGCCTGACAATTTAAAATCAATTAAAATATATTTTTATGATAAGTTTGTTTTAAAATACCTTTTGAATCCAAATTATTTTTAATAAATACGACCAAAAATAATAAAAATTCAGTTTAAAAATGAAGTATGAAAATTAGCAAAAATAAAAATATTTTTTCATTACCATTAAAATTTCATTGGCATTAGTTGAAATAATGAAAAAGCGATATCATGCAAATAATTTTAATTTAATTATAATTTTTTTAATAATGGTAATGGAATGGAATTAGAACTGGAAAAAATAATTGTTTTTATGAAAAATAAAATTATAATGGCAAAACCTTAAAAAGAACTATGCATAAATTTTAATAATTTTTTAAATTTAAATGAGATAGGAATAAAACTTGATATCTGATATCTAAATTTAATTGAAACCCCAGGTAGCAAATCTTATTACTGACTCGAAAACAAAAATATATTCTTATAGTGCCTAATTTTAAAACGCACATATTTTATCAGATTTTTGTGATAAAAATGTCACTTTTCAATTTCGAATAAATTTTACTCTCTATTTATTTAAGCTTTAGGACTTTTTTTAATGCATGTAAGAAATTTTAGAAATTGAGAATGTAAAAATAACATAACGATAGTACTCGTATCCTTCTATAAAAAATAAAAATTGCGTTATTTAATATGTTCATATTTAAAGGGACAATATTATTACTGGATGTATTTCTAGAAGTGTAAATGTTTTCCCTAATTTTTTTTATTGAAATTTTTCGGAACTTCTATTTTTATGTACATATGCATGTACAGATGTATGTAATAAACCTTTTTTTTTTAATATTAATTTTAACTTTTTACTAGTTTTTATCAAAAAGGAATTAATTTTTTTAAATAAACATATAATAAAATTCCTTAATTGAATTAATTCTATCCTCATAACTCAACTCGCGATTAGACAACAATTTATTAATTTTTCATTTGTTTTTATAAAATAAAATTATCATTTATATTATAAATATTGCTAGTTCTACATTTAAAATCATATAAACTAACTACTATAGCTAAACAATAATAATTACAATTCGGATTATTACTACGAAGTTAAAATACTGAGCAAGCCATTGTTCTCATGTTTGAAACTTGTGTCAAGAAAGAATATATTTAAATGAAAATTATTTGAGTGGAAACACAGGAACACGATTACTGGGTATAGCCTTTAACATAACCCAATTTTTAGAAGTTAATGAAATTAAAATTGTTTTAGGTGATTCCTGATATCAATTCGAACCCTAGCTTATGACTACATAAAAAATTCTACGGAGAACACTAACAAATCATTTTTCAATGAATACCATTCAAAAGGAAGATCTATAACTGAAAGAACGTTTGGATTACTAAAAGCGAGGTTTTGCTGTCTTTTTGAAGCGAGGGAATTAAATTATGCTCCCAAAAGCTTTATGCTTCTAAGCATATGCAGTGCATTACACATCATATTTGTGCAATTTAATGCTGATTCTCCTGCTGATTCTCCTCCAGAAATAAAACAACAAATTATTCTATTTACAGCAGTGTTGAAACAGAAACTAATATTCTGATATCGCAAAAAATATAAGAAATTAAATAAAAAACAATATGTTGAGAAATTCATAAAAGAAAACATACTTAATTACGTAGTCAAATCAAAAATCAAATCAAAAACAAAACATAAAATTAAAAATACATACTTAAATGTATTATTAAACTTTTGTGCTGGTTTATATTTTTTTATTTCATTTCGAGAATTTCTGTTTTAAGTTCAACTGCTTCATTTTTTGTTTGGAACTTTGCAACTCAATTTGTTTTAAACTCAAACTTCTCTTTAGCCAATCCATAATTCTTTTCCTGCCATTCACAACTTCTTTTTAAATATTTTTTTACTTCGAATTGGTTTTTATTTTATTTAAAACAGAAAAACAGCCTTTAATATTTAATCTGATTGCCAACTTGTTTTTGATTTAGGCTCTCCTTTGATTGAAGTTGTGCTCTTTGCTTATCTGTTGGTACCAGGCGAAATTTCCTTACAAGGAATTGGCGCAGGATCATCTGAAACACTATTTATAAAGTTGTTCATAAGTTTATGATCCATTATATCTAATGCTGTCGTTGGTAAACAACCTTAGTATTTACTCCAAAACGGAAGGTTCCATCAATTCCACTCACAGCCATATCAATTGCTTGGACCACATCCTGTTCCTGAAAGACTATTTTTGTTCTGACGGCATTTAACCTTATCGTGGTTCCTATGCCAGCCCATATCTAAAAATTATGTTAATTTTTTTATTGGTTTGATGTTTAAGAGGTCTAGTTACTCATTCTTTTGCATTTTGTGCTATCATGAGTGGGGGGTCCTGTTGCACTTTAAGCCCAAAGATAATCTGTCCCATAATCTTTTCGACTTGCTTTTAGCATTTGAAACAGTTAGAAGACCTTTAGCCAAATCGGAATGCTTTACCATGAAATCGACCATTACATCGTATTGTCGTTGCTTCGTATAGCATTTATTTTTGGTAGAAAAATTTTGGTTAAAAAATTTTCAGTTGTACAAAACAAAATGTTTTTTTTTGTTTATTAGTTTATTAATTTACAATATTGGAAACTTATAAAACTGTAATAAACACTAGTTAGATATTAAACATATTCATATATATACAAAGCCCCCTTACAGAGCTCTCAAGTATAACTTAAAAAAAATTAAAGCTTTATTTAAATAGTACATTTTTTTTACCTTCAAGAGGAAATAAATATTAATGAAGTGTTTGTAATATTTTGTCAAAAAAAAAAATGGGGTCAAAAATTAAAACAAGAAAAATTAAGTTGTTCAACTACCTTTTGGACTAACCACCAAAATTTTTTGATGTTTTACTTTTGAAATATTTTAATTTCTTTGTTGGAAATACTAGTTTGGTATCTTAAATTATTTTAAGTTATATTGCAGTAAACAGCTTTAACATTTGCCCTTCTATAATTGTGATAGAAGATAAGAATTCCGTTCGCATCTTTGATAAATTTAATTTTGTCTAGATACAAGAATGCCTCTGGAGGTACAAACCCTAGTTGTAGAGTATTTATTATATATTCATCGTTTGTATAATATGCAGCCATGATCAAATTATTTTCAACACACGACATATATCTTAATATGTGATTTCTTATTAAACTTATAATAAAATTGTTAATTCGTATTATGTTTGATCTATTATATAAAGTTTTGTTTGCGACAAATTTTTTAAAATCACTTTCTTTCGATATAAATAGCAATGTGCAAGATTTTAAACATTTTCTCTCGAAGACTCTAATTTTTTCCATATAAGAGGGCGAAATGTTAAACGAAATTTGACATCCATATGTAACAATTGGTCTTATTAGGGTTTAACGAATAACGATTTTTACTTTTGCGTTAATGTATTTTGAATAAAACAAATTTTTATACATGAAAAATGCATTTGATGCTTTTTTGAGGGTTTAAGAAATATGAGTATTGAAATAGAAAAATTTGTTCAAATAATTGCCTAGGTTTTTTATTATTGATATATAATATCAATGAAGCATCTATTTGTATGGCGTAATGATCGCTATCACACTCTAGGGTTCTAAGACAGTTTCTGGTGTTATTTTCGCTATGTATATGTAACCTACAGTCCGTTCTCTGATCGGGGATAAAGTGGAAAATTGGAAGCATAAAGCTTACATCTACATAATATTTCATTATCCATTAACCATTCTTTCAGGTTATTTGTTGGATTTCCCCAATCTGTATGTTTGCAGTTTAAATCACCCGCTAAGATATAAAAATTGTTCATATTTTTAAGTTCTAGAGCTCTGAAAAGTGTATTTACTTTTAATTTAATATCGTTATTACCGCCCGGATAATATACCGATATTATAAGTATTGACTTATTATTACCCAATGGTAATCTAATTATACATGTTTCTAATATATTCAGTGTATTTATGTATTTCTTACTAAAATAGCAGTCCCACCCCCTCTAGAAGCCTCTTTTCTGACCTTTCGAATTATATTGTAATTATTAAATTGTAATTTATGTGTTGCATTTAACTTTTTTTCATTTAAAAGCATAATATCTGGATTATGTTTATTCAAAAATTGTTGTAGATTATATCTTCTACTCAAGTTTATTAAGGAATTTACATCGTACAACATATTTTACACCTTAACTATGGAAAAAAGTGTGTCTATCCGAGACGTTTGTAAATTAATTTGCTTTTGTAAAGTAGATATTTGCGTGGTTAAAATAACCATCAATTTATTAATTCAGATAAAAATGAGTTATTTAAAAATTCAATTTTACTTGCATAGGTATTTATATTTTTGCTTTCTTTAACTAAATTTGCAAATCTTGTTTCAGAAAATTTATATGCATTAAATATTTTATTTTCTACTACTAGTTTTTTTAGATCTAAGTTTTATTTGTAGTTCTTTATATTTTTTACAACCCTATTTGCTATTTACAATACTATTTGCACACTACACAGTAAAACTTTTCTTTTTAGTTCGCGTCAAATATATTGATAGGGCATTTTCCTTTTTCGTGATCTCTACTACATTTGACACATTAAGGGGGAAGATAACAATTTGCAGCACTATGGAAGAATCCTTGGCAGTTACGGCATTGGAGAATTTCCGGAAGTTTTAATTGCTCCCATTACATATACAGCGGTAAAAAATGGTTTTAATATTTTTAAGTTTATATATACTGCTTTCTGGTGTTACTTAGCCCTTTTCAACTGAGTTTTTCATTGAAAATTGTCTTACTTTAATAAAGTGTAAATCTTCGCATTGAAATTGAGTCAGTTCATTTAGCATTTAATAAATAAGTTTTTGTTTTAATACCTTTAGGCGTAAAAGTAAAAAATTTAGCTTTAGTTTTTTCTAAATAAGACCTTACTTTAGTAAAATCATTTATATTATTCATACATAAAGATTTTTTAATTCTGAACTCTTTAATTTTAAATTCCGTTATTTTTAATCCATTTTTTATAAATTCTATTAAATCTTTAGTTTCAATGTCTACTATATATTATTTATTGAAGGTACTTGTTCAAAAATTTATCATTATTAATTACTGTGTTGCTGATCGATTGATTAGTTGAGACGTTTTTATTTGCATTGTTCTTCTCATTCATAGCATCAACAGCTAAATTTAATTTTTTTGTTTTCACATTGTTCCCTCTCACATGTTTTTCAAACTTTTGTAATTGATATTTCTCACACTCTTTATCAGCATCAAGCACTGCATAATTATAATTCTTGCAAAAAAAAACCGACTTCAAAACGGATTTCATCTGTCTGCCTATAACAGCTCAATTATATGGCCACATAAATTAGGTTACATTAACTATTGGGACACACTTATATCTCCAAACTTTATACCTTTTCAACTGTTCAATAGTTTGGCAATATACATTAAATTGCAGCAACTATAGGGTCACTCTTTAATTTCCCAAAGTCAAATTATATACTTGCTGTTGTAGTAGATTTATAGACCAGGGATGGAATCTTTACATCCGTGAACGTACAACACGTATCGTAAAAATACGTTTTTTGGATTATGACATTCGTTAACGGATGATAATTCACAATAACGCAGAGTATAACATACGTTATCGTATACATGAACGTACATTTTTTACGTACTGTCATACGTTAACAAAACTTAGTTCGAATAAGATGAAAAATGCAACAAATTCGCTAAAATAAAGTGCGAATTAAACAAATTTCATTTTAGTTTATTATAGAGTTATTATTGCAATAAATTAAATCTAAGATTAATGAATGAGCACAAATTTGCCAAAAAAAAAACAAGCTTCCTAATTGGGCATATTAAAATCTACTGCTAACAGACTATGGGATGAGCTTTCCAAGTGTATGAACGAACTAGTACCACCAGTTAATAATGTAAAGATTTTAAAATAGGTAATTCGCAATTTATATTTTTGCAAGAAAATATTTATATTTATAATTTTGTGCTTAAGGCTGATCAAAAATAGGTATCAAGCAAAGAAAAAAGTTTGTTTTTTTTTTTAAATTGAAAAACCAGAATGAAGGAGGCCTTTATAAAGAAAGGCTGCTGGTGCCAAGTGAAGAAGTGTTAATTGAAGCAGCAGCCCTTGAATCAAGCGTTATAGGCAAAAAATCGGTTTTGACTTTTGGGAACAACAAAATTTGAAAAACCGACCAGCCTGAATACTCTTTCTTTAACTCTAGAATTTTTTAATATGAAAACTATTGTGAATCATTCAAAAGATTACGATCCGTTTACAATCGTATGTCATAATTCCATTTACTTCATACGATTAACGTATCACGTAATTTTTTTTCGTACGATTGTCGATACGAACACGGATGCAACGATTCCACCCCAGGTTCTGTGTAAATTTCAGCCGTCTGTTGTAACGGTTCAACAGTTTGCCCATATACATAAGATTATATCAACTATTTAATTTAAAATAAACAATTTTTATACTTATTATTATACCAAATAAAATAGTGGACATTCTGTCTAAAATTAAGGTGTTTGTATACAACGGTTAAAAAAATAAGGCCATATAGAACAAATTACATCAATTTAAGGAACACCCTTTAATTTCTAAATTCAAATTATAAGCTTCTTGTTATAGCGGACTTAGCAAAACATGTCCCTTGTAAGTTTCAGCTGTCTGTCTATAACGGTTCAAAAGTCCGGCCACATACACCATATTATATCAAATATTGGGACACCCGTTTATTTCTAGATCCAAATATAATACTTGTTGTTATAGAGGAGTTAGTAATACAGGTTCTTTCAATCGTCTATTTACAACTGTTTAAAAGTATGGCCATAGACCAAATTAAATAAACTATTGGTGCATCCTTTAGTTTATAATTTTAAACTTTATCAGCTGTTACTATAACGGCCGTAGCAATCGACATTGCGTCAAATTTACAAGCGTTTGTCTATAACGGTTGAAAAGATAGGCCTATATAAGTAAATCTACGGTAATTATGGGACACCCTTTCATTTCTAAATTTAAATTATAAAATCCTTGATATAGTGGACTTAGAAATACAGGTGCCTTTTAAGTTTTAGCGTTCTGTCTATAACGGTTAAAAGTACGGCCACACACTTGAAATTACGTCATCTATTCGAACACCCTTTAACTTCCAAATCCATATTTTATACTTGTTGTTATAGCGGACTTACAAATACAGGTTCGTTGTAAATTCCAAGCCCCTGTCTATAACTGTTAAAAAGTATGGCAATATACATCAAAGTAAATGAACTATTGGCGAACCCTTTAATTTAAAATTGTTAATATTAATACTTGTTACTATAACGGCCATAGCAATCGACATTCTGTCCAATTTGCAAGCGTTTGTCTATAACGGTTTAAAAGATAGGCTCATATAAGTTAATCTTCATCAATTATGGGATACCCTTTAATTTCTAAATTCAAATTATAAACTCGTTGATATAGCGGATTTAGCATAACAGGTCCCTTTAAAATTTCAGCGTTCTGTCTATAACGGTTCAAAAGATTGGTCATATATACAAAATTACATTAACTTTTGGAACACCCTTTAACTTTCAAAAAAATACAAATTTCCGCTATACTTGTTGTTATAGCGGACTTAGCAATACAGGTTCGTTGTAAATTTCAAGCATCTGTATACAACTGTTCAAAAGTATGGCCATATACAGCGAAAGCTCCCGTGGGCAGACACCGACCGTCAGAGCAGATTTGTCCGTTGTAGAGAGGTGTCCGTCTATAGGATAGTTGATTAGAAATTGTCAGCATACATACATACATATGTATGTATATTAACACAAAAAATAAAATAAACTTCATTCGTAAAAAAACAAACTAAGTTTAAAATTATGTGCTTGGGAAAAAGAACTGACGAATTGTAGCCTGCTTAGAGTTCGCTTGTCTCAATTTTTTGTGCATTTCTTCAAAATGGTTTTGCAAATTGCTTAATTTTTCATATGCAACAAAATCATCTAAAGCGAAAGCTTTTAAACACCCTATTTGTACAAGAGCTTCTTCAAACGATTTAATTTTTTCGGTTTCTTGAAATACAACGTCCTCTTCTGAATCACTTGATATTATTTCTGGAGATTTTTCATTTTCGTAATTTATTTGAATGCTATCATTTTCAGTGAGCGCAATGTTGTCGATGTTTACAAATTCTTCAAAACTAGTTTCGGTAGTTTCTGAAATTCTTTGAAAATTCAATAGGTTAGCTAATGGCACCTCATCTTCTAGATCAAAATGGTTGATGATTTAGTTTTGATGCATAATTCCTGCTTTTCGAAAAGAGTTAGCTATTGTAGTGGGTTCAACTTTTTTCCAAGCTGTTTTTATAAAACATATTGCATCCAACACATTTATATTCTTTGAAAGCTCTGATGCTGAATTGGCTAACTCATTTTTGATACTACGTAACTCAAAATCAAGCTTCTGTATTTAACTTTAAAATTTTTAATTATTCCTTGGTCAAGGGGTTGACAAACCGAAGTTGTATTTGCTGGCAAAAATATAACATTAATATTAGTAAGGGAAAAGTCCCTAGGATGAACTGCGGCGTTGTCTTAATATAAAAAAATTTTTCTGTTGCAAGACCGCATTTTATTATCCATCTGATGCTCATAATATCTCTAGTCATCCAGGCCTTGTTATTGGATTTCCAATCAACTGGTAATTGGCCAATAGACATATTTTTAAATGCGCGTGGACCAGCAGCTTTACCAATAACTAATAACGTTTCCTTCTCCCAGCCATGTTGACACAAAACAAAATTGTTAGTCTTACTTTCGACAATTTACCTCCGGTGCACGTTTCTGATTTAAAGGCCAATGTTTTTGTAGGAAGTGCTCGAAAAGAAGACCACTCTCGTCTGCATTGTAGATCTCTTCTGGATTGTACTGAGCAATTATTAAAGAAAGTGTTGTCCTAAATTGAGTAACGTCTTCAAAGGAAACGTCCGCCGCCTCTCCTGATATGCTCTTAAAAGCTGCGTTATGTCGCTTGCGCCATTTCATAGCCATCCATTTGATGCAGAAAACCCATGATAACCTATTTTCTGAGCTATTTCTTTTGCCTTTGCCATTACAATTGGTCCGGAGATAGGTAAATTCTTACTTCTGGCTATAGCAAACCAGTCAAAACAAATCTTATCAAGCTCTGCACCTTTTGTAGAAAGAAAATTCTTTTTTAAATTAATATTAATTTCAGACTGCCAACTGGCTTTCAGATCTTCTTTGTTTTTTAATATGCTTGGAGACTGGGTTTTACCAATATTAAATCTAAAAACTTACACTATTAAGAAACTTTTTTCAAAATGTTTTATTTCGTTACCTTTTTGCAATTTCACGCACTGAAAGTTTTTCTTGTTCTTAAGCGTTTATTATTTTAATTTTTGCTTTAAGAGAAAGAGAATTTCTCCCGGCCATTATTAGAATATAAAATTGTAGATAAATTGTTAAAACACCTTACTCAATCAACATTTGTTCTTAAATGAACACGATTAAAAATGATCAAGGACTATTATGTAACGAACTGTCAATGGTTTAAAAAAGGGGAATCACACAATTTAATATGTTCAAGCCCGTATGACACTTACTTTTTTCCCTTTATTAAGGTGGATTAACCCATTCTTTCGGAACAAAATTTTTGTTCCGAAACATTTTTTTTATATGTAGCTTGACGTATTTCTTTTTGAGAGAGAGAGAAAAAGAGTTAAACTCACTTCGGAACAATTTCAGCTTGAATTGGTTTAATTTTAATTTTTGTTCCGAAACAATGAAACTGTGCTGCCAACTATTTTATTATTTCAAAGAAAATTTAAATGAGCGGCCACATCATATTATATGTGCATATAAATTTAAAAGGCAAAACTGCTTGCAAATTTAAAAAGTAAAACTGCCAAGCAACCTGACTAACTTCTTTTCTGAATAATTTTTTCTTTAAAAATTTTAACAAATTCGTAGTAAACAATTTCTTAAAAAGTGAAAAAAAGAAACTGGTGCCAACTGAAAAAAGTGAAAAAGCATCACAGCCTAATTATTATTTTAAAAATTTTTCAAGCAAAAAAAAAATATATTTTTTAATTTAGAAATTTACAGTATTGGGCAAAACCTAAGAAACGTTGTCCAATATTAGCTTCTGAGTCAAATTATGTTTAAACGAACATATTTTAATTCAATGTTTTAATGCAGTTTTATTAGTTTCTGTGTCATACAATATTACAAAAAAAAAATTGTAATTATCTCTCACATAACGGTTCTTTTAGTACAACAACAAAAATTACTCAAAAATTCATTGGGCAAAACCTAAGAAACTTTTTGCTTTTGTACAATAAATTTGTTTTTTTTTAAGATAACGGTAACTTCTTATTTTTTTCGATGATTTCTTATGAAAAAGTGATCTAGTATGCATTTAAAAGCGTGTAACGAATAAATTTCGCATTTAAAATTAAAATAAAATGCAACGTAAAAAATATTGTGAAGCATTTAAATTGAATGCTATAACGCATTATAATGCAGGCAAATCACAGGCTGAAATTGCAAATTTGTTAAAAGTAAGCAAATCGATGGTTTACAAATGGATAAACCTTTATAAAGATAAAGGAACTGTACTCAATATTAATCCTGGAGGAAGACCTCGTAAAACATCAGTTCGGTATGATAGAAATATCAAGAAAATAATAAAAAAAAACCCCTTCATCTCGTCAAAAAAAATTGTGTCAGAATTAGGCTGAAGTGTTGATGCCAGCACAGTCCGCAGACGGGCGAGAGAGGCTGGATTGAAAAGTTATAAAGCTTCCAAAAAACCTCTTCTTACAAAACGTCACGCAAAAAAACGGTAAGTATTTTTAAGCTTACAAGTCAACCATTAATGCCTGATTTTTTAGGCTCGAATTTGCAAAAAAATATCTTGATTGGCCAGTTAAAAAGTGGAAAAGTGTGCTCTTTAGCGACGAAAGCAAATTTAATTTGTTCAACTCGGATGGCATATGTCGTGTGAGACGCAATACTGGTGAAAGGCTTAATCCCCGATATTGCAAAAAAACTGTCAAGCATGGGGGTGGCAATGTGATGGTGTGGACGTGTTTTTCAGGTCATGGTCTAGGGCCGTTCCACAGAATTTCTACCAAAATGGACAGATTTGTGTATAGGGACATTTTAGAAAATAAGATGTTGCCATATGCCGAGTGGAATATGCCACTTCGATGGGTGTTTCAACATGATAACGATCCGAAACACTCATCGAAGTTGGTAAAAGACTGGATACAATCGAAAGGGATTCAATTGCTTGATTGGCCGGGCCGGCCAATTGGGCCAATCGCCCGATTTGAACACAATCGAAAATTTATTTTCCATATTGAAGAGGAATGTTGGATCGAAACGATTCTCCAACAGAGACGATTTATTTTCGTGTCTGGAAGATGAATGGATACGCATAGATCCAAAAATAATTGATAATTTAATCAAATCTATGCCGCGTCGGTGCGCCGCAGTAATAAAAAATAAGGGTTATTATACAAAATATTAAAAGTTTCTTAGGTTTTGCCCAATGAATTTTTGAGTAATTTTTGTTGTTGTACTAAAAGAACCGTTAGGTGAGAGATAATTAAAAAAATTTTTTTTGTAATATTGTATGACACATAAACTAATAAAACTGCAATTAAACATTGAATTGAAATATGTTCGTTTAAACATAATTTGACTCAGAAGCTAATATTGGACAACGTTTCTTAGGTTTTGCCCAATACTGTATTTATAGCAAAATCAAAACTATGTCCGTGACACAAAAAACGCAAAAAGCGGCATTCTGTGATTTCAATCTTCTGTCACAGTGCTGCCTGCTTGTTAAGTAACACATCTCGCTACACATATGTTTCATATGGTAGCTTTGTTTTTCCAGAAAAATTGATCGAAGTGGATGAATCGTTTCAGAACAAACTATCAAAAAACTAAAATTGATAGAACGAAAGAACAAATGTTGGAAAGAATAAAAGCATTAATGTGTTTTGTTTTTGTTTTGCGTTTGTAAAAAACTCTACTTTTGAAACAATAATATCGTTAAATCGCTTAATTTTAGTAAAAAACTAAAAATTTGACTTCATTGTTTTAGCTTAAGCTCGATTATTGCTAATATAGCTCAACTCGTTACTCTTGGTGGAATTTTCTTTTTCAATATATTTGCCTTGTTTCAAAAAATAAGTGTCATACGGGCTTTAGTGTTGCTGTGATTATTTTTGTAAACATTAATCTTGTACTTTTCTCCAAGCATATTTTTATGTTTTGTTAAAATATTTGTCCGTCTGCTGGAGGTGTTTTACAGAAAAAAGTGTCCGCGTCCGGCAATGGGAGTGTCCGTCTAGCAGAGTGTAATTTGTTCTAAAAATACTCGGAAATAGAAAAGAGGTGTCCGCTTACGCGAGGTGTCCGCAAGTAGAGTTTTCACTGTACATAGAATTTAATGAACTATTGGCGCACCCTTTAATTTATAATTTCTAATATTAATACTTGTTACTATAACGGCCATAGCAATCGACATTCTATCCAATTTGCAAGCCTTTGTCTATTACGGTTCAAAAGATAGTCCCATATAAGTAAATTTACATCAATTTTGGGGCACCCTTCAATTTTTCGAGTGAGATAGGAACGTTTTATTGTTTTTTTTTATTCTATTTCGTATTAAATAGTTTCATTTACGAAAGACAAAAAAGTAGTATTTTCGAAAGAGAGAATTACACTTCGAAAATAATTTCCTTTAATTCGTAAATAATTTTTCGAAAATCGTACTACATAACACAAATTACTCAAATACGAATTATTTTTCTTTCGAATCGAACTACATAATAACCCCACTGTTCACTAATCAACTGAAGAAAGTATATGATCAAGTTTAGCAGCTGATCACAATTCTTCTGCGGCAATAAAACGATGAATAAAACTAATAAAAATTATGATTTAAACAATAAATTTCCTGCATCAATTTTAGTGATGGACAGCATCATGAAAAAAAATTAATCATCAAGTTAAGGTAGGGGCACATAGAATCCGTCATATCAAAAAATCAAAAAAGTGAATATTGGAGTGACAGAGAATGAAAAAATAAATAAAATTGGTACATATATTTTGGTATATATAATTTTACATAAAAATGACATCAGCTCTTAATGAGTTAAGCATTTTTTTAAAAAAATTAAGTATTTCCTTAAAGATCTCTTCAAAAGCTAAATGAGCCCCGTAACTCGGAAAATATAGGCGAGCACCTACTTTTTCACATGATGTTTTTTTCTTATTTCTTAATTCTCTATCGCCCCATATATATATATATATATATATATATATATATAGATGAACCCGGTGTGCTTCGCTACCCCCCTCGTTATTAAATAAAATTAAAAGTATTTATATATTTACTTCACAGAATGCCCAAGATATGGCGATATTAAATTTTGGGTTATATGGGCGAGGCCACGCCCCTTTGTCCACTTCCAACTTTATATAGTCAAGAATATCCTATTGCGAAAATTTAATGACGATTGGTCCAGTAGTTAAGACTATATTACGATTTTTAATTTTTCTAAAAAGGGGCGGGGTCCCACTTTTCTCCTGGTACGTATTCCTAATTATGCCAATACCATATGTACCAAATATCGTCGACATAGGTCAAAAAATGGCCAAAATATGGCGATTTAAATTTGTGGGTTATATGGGCGGTGCCACGCCCCTTTGTCCAATTAAAACTTCATATAGCCTATTATTCCTTCCAGAGTCACAGTAACATGCTGTGAAAATTTCAGGAAGATCGGTCCAAGGGTTTGGCCTCCTATAAAGCACAAATAAACAGACAGACATTCATTTATATATATATATATATTTTTTTTTTATTGGTGTAACTTTATTGTTCAAAATGACATTAAGAAATTAGAGGTAGGCGTGGTGTTTTGCCTGCTGCCTCGAAGGACATGGACCGATCATGCTGATGTGTAATAGCAGTCTTTCGACACCATATCTGTTCGATTGACATATTTTTTTTTGTCAAATCACACTCACGCTCAACAACACGGACATCGCTACCTTTTAATTAAAGTGATAATAAATAAATGATATTAGCAAGTACACATAGTCAATTTAACAATTAGTCTTGTATCAAGTTTTAACAGTAAAAAGTTTTCTTAGTGTTCTGCGCTTAAATTTCGGAGGTTCTTCGTCTTAATAATAGGTAAAACGCAAAAAAATCTTTCAACCGATGCTTGGGTTGCAGTGCTAATGCTACTTCTGCAATTGTTCTTGTTACAGGACAATTTAAAATTTTAGCTTTCAAAATGCAAAACTATTTTTTCCGAATAATAATTTTTTTTTATATTATGGTTTTTCAATGGATTCCTAAACCGAGCAACATATATCACTTGAAAGATTTTAAGAAATATATATTTATTTGAAATGCAATAAGGAAAACTAAACGTTTCTTATTAATTTTTTTTTCTAAGAAAACGTTTTGTTTTAAGAAAATTAGTTTTGAAGAATCTTTAAATTTGATTTTATTATAACTAATTTTTTGTATAGTTAAAATATTTTTTAACTTGAATGATAAATATTTTTGTTACAAACAGAATAAAAAACTTTTTCTAGTCCTTGGTTTGAAGTTCGTGACAAACTCAATGTTATCAATATTAAAAATGCATTTTTCTATTAATTCACCGTTATTTGCTGTATTAGCAAAATATTAGACTTAAACATTTTTCTTCCAAATGTGTGGTTTAGGGCTTATATGCATAATTACTGCACACATATAGTCAGATTGGCAATCAATATTTTATTAACTGTTATTTCATTTATAATTCTATTTATGCTATCTATATTTTTTATCACAAAATTCGCTGTAAATATCTTTATCGTTTTCATCCGTTGATATTATTGAATAATTCTTGGGAAAAAACCGACTTCAAAACAGATTTCATATGTATGCCTATAACAGCTCAAGTGTATGGCCAGATAAATTAGGTTACATTAACTATTTGGACACACTTTTATCTCCAAACTTTATACTTTTTGAACTGGTCACTAGTTTGGCAATATACATCAAATTGCAGCAACTATATAGTCACTCTTTAATTTCCAAATTCAAATTATATACTTGATTTTGCAGTAGATTTAGCAATCAGGTTTTGTGTAAATTTCAACCGTCTGTCTGTAACGGTTCAACAGTTTGCCCATATACATCAGATTATATCAACTATTTAATTTATAATATAACATTTTTATACTTCTTATTATACCAAATAAAGTAGTGGACATTCTGTCCAAAATTAAGGTATTTGTATACAACGGTTCAAAAAATAAGACCATTACAAATTACATTAATTTTGGGAACACCCTTTACCTTTTAAATTCATATTATAAGATTCTTGTTATAGCGGACTTAGCAAAACATGTCCCTTGTAAATTTTAGCTGTCTGTCTATAATCAACTATTGGGACACCCGTTTATTTCCAAATCCAAATTTTATACTTGTTGTTATAGAGGAGTTAGTAATACAGGTTCTCTGTAAATTTCAATCGTCAGACTACAACTGTTGGCCATATACCAAGTTAAATTGACTATTGGTGGACCCTTTAATTTATAATTTTAAATAATATCAGCTGTTACTATAACGGCCATAGCAATCGACATTCCGTCAAATTTAGAAGCGTTTATCTATAACGGTTCAAGAGATAGGGTCATATAAGTAAAACTACATCAATTATGGGATGCCCTTTTATTTCTAAATTCAAATTATAAACTCGTTGATATAGCGGATTTAGCAATACAGGTCTCTTTTAAGTTTCAGCGTTCTGTCTATAACGGTTCGAAAATTTAATCACATAAACAATATTACATTAACTATTGGAACACCCTTTAACTTCCAAATCCAAATTTTATACTTGTTGTTATAGCGGACTTAGCTATACAGGTTCGGTTGTAAATTGCAAGCGTCTATCTACAACGGTTCAAAAGTATGGCCATATACATCAAATTTAATGAACTATTGGCGCACCCTTTAATTTATAATTTAATAATTTTAGGTTTTTGAGAGTTTTGACATGATTTGACGTACTTCATTTGTCTGTCATGTTTTTCTAATTGTAATACATTTTTATGTTTTGAATTCTTCTAAATATTCTACAAGATCATCGTGTTATCGCAGCGTTATATCCAGAATCGCCTTAGCATTCTCATTATTAATTTCGGTTAACTTTTCTTTAATTTTACTTAATTTTTCATTGCCCATCTTTTTAAAATCATTAATTGAGATAAATTCCAAAATTTTCAACATTATGTTTACCGGCCACTTCTTAGAGCCTTAGGAAAAAGTTGTCTTAAGTATAAATTCCCACTAGTAAACCGATAATTGATTTTTAATTCTGGCATTTTCAATTTTCCACGTTTAATGTAGCAACGGATTGGAGTAGTCTTTTTTTGTTTTTGAAAATGTGTATGGGGCAGGTCGTCGCAAATAGCTCTCCACAATTATTGATTATCAAATAAATTTGCTATTTGTGGACCAATTACCAAACTTATTTTTGCATATGGTAAAGGTCTACTAATTTTTTGTTTTTTGGAAATTATGTATGGGGACAGGGTGTAGCAAATGACCCGCCACAATAATTGACTATCAAATAAGTTCGTAATTTGTAGACATATTTCTAAGGTTCGTTTTGCATATGAAAAAGGTCAACTAAGTTTTTTGGTTTTTGAAAATTGTGTATGGGGGCAGAGTGTAGCAAATGGCCCGCCACAATAATTGACTATCAAATAACTTCGTCATTTGTAGACATATTTCCAAGGTTCGTTTTGCATATGGAAAAGCTCAACTAAGTTTTTTGGTTTTTGGAAATTATGTATGGGGACAGGGTGTAGCAAATGACCTGCCACAATAATTGACTATCAAATAAGTTCGTCATTTGTAGACATATTTCTAAGGTTCGTTTTGCATATGAAAAAGGTCAACTAAGTTTTTTGGTTTTTGAAAATTGTGTATTGGGGCAGAGTGTAGCAAATGGCCAGCCACAATAATTGGCTATCAAATAACTTCGTTATTTGTAGACATATTTCCAAAGTTCTTTTTGCATATGTGTTTGGTTATCTGTATGAACATTTCATATTGGCTTTACGCGAAATATATTTTCTTTATATGTACATATGTATGTAGGTAAGTACATGTTCATGAATTCTAATAAAAACGTTTTTTGTTCATTTTTTTTCAACTAACTATTTTTTGTGTGCATAAATTAATCATTCTTTTTAGAGATTCTGCTCGAAATTTTAGAACCAAGATTCCTGACATTTCTATTTTGTAGTTTTTATGTTTTCCATTCCTATGCTGAACGATGAAATAAACTTTTGTTTGTTTTTATCGCCGCGAGCAAAACTGTTACTTATACGACGTGGAAGAAGAACCCAAAAAGAAAAATTGTTACACACATTAAATGTGCAAAAAAATTCCAAAGCAGAGTGGAACAATTCTTTACAATTTTTAAAAACTATTTAATAGAAAATACCTATAAAGATCTTAGTATAAATTTTGATTAAAATGAAAATACTCCTATTAAGATTAAAAACAAAAAATATAGATTTCAAAGCAAATAAGTGCAAAGTGCAAACAAAACCTTTAGACGCAGCATTAAAAAACTGCAGTCAAATTTTGCTATTAGTTTGACTCCTATTTTTCATTCTGCAAACAAAATCTGTTGCTTATTTTTCTCTAAGTACGTACAAATGTGTAGTCGTAGTCGAAGCAATAAAAATACCTTCGAGACATAAACAAACTCCAAATTTAAGGCATTTGTATTAGTTTGTACCTATGTATGTTGTGGGTGTATAGGGTAAAAGCACCTAAAGTCGCATGCACCATTAATATGTAAATAAATAAGAAATAAGACCGGTTTAAGAAAAAACCTAAACTGAATTACATCAGGAATATTGCCTTCTTTGTTCTGTTAACGGTCAACTTTAGCTACTACAAATATTTAGGAGTCATTCTGTCCTGTTTCTGTCTCATCATTAAAACTGCAAACCTCGACACTTTTTGCTTTTTACTTTTGTTTAACTATGTCTTTTTGTATTTGAAAAAGCAATCTATACCTAAATTTTTTAAACGCTGGTTATACGTTGTTACCTAGCTTTTATAATTAGACCCAAAGCTTCGTGAAAAACTCATTAAAAATTTGCGTTTTCATTTTATTAAAGTGTGTTTTGTAATTACCACAAATTTGTGCTAAAAGTTTTAAATAGTTACCAAAAGTTCAGAAGTGCTACTATTTTCAATTTAAAACCATTGTTACAAATAAAATAATAAAATGCCTCCAAAGAAATCATCCCTGTCGCAACGTACTAAAAGATCCAACCAGGTAAAATCCCAAAGAGGAAATGAAACATTTGAAGAATGCCTTCAAATTGAATGATCTTGAGCCTCAACTTTAAGAGCTGCAAAGACTTCAAACAACTCGATACACGTTTATCAACTCAGCGCTCCCGAACTTCAAATGGTAATATTGTTTTACTTGTACTCATACCACCACCAGAACCACTACTATTATTACTTTTAGGTAAGGCAAATCAAATGTGGCCACTTTTGATTATTCGAAGCAATAATACTCTCTTTTGCAGGGACAACATCAGATTCGCGTCATTTTTAACCAACATACGAAAATATAATTCATGTTTTCAAATGACATCTTCTGGTGATACTCAAGTAATCCGAGTTTATCACCGAATGGGCTCAATACTCCTAATTCATGTAAGCCAAAATTGAATGAATAATATATATGGCATAATCAATCGAAATTACGAGTGAATAATTACATTAATGTTTGTGATGCGATAAATAATCAAAATGACATAAATCCCAGTGAACTAGGCCAATCCATCATACTACCTGCAACATTTACAGGTAGTCTACGTTATATTCAAGAATATTCACAAAACGAATTTACATATGTGCGATCATACGGTCGGCCAGATTTGTTTATCACATTTACATGTAACCCGAAGTGGGAAGAAATCGTATCCGAAATGTCTTCTGGTCAAATTTCGGTACATAGACATGACATTACAGCCCGTGTGTTTAAACAAAAATGAAAGTCACTAATCGATTTTATTGTTCAGTTACGTGTCTTTGGAGAAACGCGGTGCTGGATGTATTCTGCCGAATGGCAAAAACGTGGATTGTCCCATGCTCACATTTTAATATGCTTAATTGACAAAATTACGACCGATAAAATAGATGAAATTAATTCTGCAGAAATACTTAATCCTAACATTGATCTACATTTACATAACGTTGTCATCAAAAACATGGCTCATGGTCCATGTGGAAGTATTATTACAAAATCACCATGCATGGCCGATGGGAAATGTAGTAAAAGGTATACAAGAGAATTCCTTCAAGAAACAATCTCTGGTGTTGATGGCTATCTAATTTATCGTCGCAGAACAACGGATGATGACTGATAATCAATTACACTAAAGATGCAATAAAATTGACGTTGATAATGGGTGGATAGTACCATATTTCCTACCGCTTTCAAAAACGTACAAAACGCATATTAATGTCGAGTATTGCAATTCCGTCAAATCAATGAAGTATATCTGCAAATACGTAACTAAGGGATCGGATTTGGCAGTGTTTTGCTTGCAAAATCCAAATGATGACATTAAACTACCAAATGGCCCGGTACATCAGCAGCAATGAAGCTGTTCGGCGAATTTTATGATTTCCAATTCAAGAACGTCATTCAAATGTTGTACATTTATCTGTTCACCTCGAAAATGGACAACGCGTTTATTTTACAGAAGTTAATGTATAACAAAGGGCTGCAGCAGCACCACCTACAACTCTAACTTCTTTTTCGATATATACAGAGATGATGTCTTTGCTCAAAGTTACTATATGCCAAAATTCCAACATACTACACGTGGAACCCAATAGCTAAAAACGCCGCAAACAAGGAAAAGTTGTAGAAGGATTCCCAAATTTATATTGCACCGATGCATTAGGTAGGCTGTATACTGTTCATCCCCAGAATGCAGAATGCTTTTATTTACGACTGCTTTTAATATATGTTCGTGGACCAACTTAATTTGAGAGCTTGTGTAACGTATCGAGAGACATGCCAAAAAACTTAATTTATTAGAAAACGATACGCATTGCGAAACAACACTAGCAGATGCATCAATATCTAATTACCCATGCCAAACAAGAGCATTATTTGCTATCATATTGGTAACTTGCTTTCCGTCCCATCCAAAGCAACTTTGGAATTCATTTAAGGCACAAGTGAGTGAAGACCTACTGCATAGAAAGAGAATTACCTGCAGCTACGAAACAATTGGATATTCAGAGGAAAGTAATTACAATCTATAAGACTAAGAAATACTTATGACTACAAATATACCACACTTACAGCAGGAGCAACTGTCGGCGTACAACACTATAATAACAGCAATTACAAAAGAAAGTGAAGGATTGTACTTTATTAATGCACCAGGTGCGACGGAAAACACGTTTTCGATTTCTTTGATTTTGGCTAAAGTTCCATCAAAAAATAATATTGCACTAGCCATTGCATCGTCTGGCATAGCGGGAACACTTTTGGATGGTGGCAGAACAGCGCATTCGGCACTTAAATTACCTCTAAAACAACAATACGCACACATGCAATATTAAAAAACTAATATGGGTTGAATGCACAATGGCCCACAAGAAGTCGTTAGAGGAACTTAGCGATTTTATAGAGGACCACTAATTGTAACGTGATGCATCTGCTACTCGGTTTTCAAAAGAATTGTTGGAATTAGGGTATGAAAAAATACCAATGTATCCAACTACAAACTGAATTACTTTTCCACCTGACTTTTGCAAAATGACACAATCCATTCAAGAGCTAATCAATTGCGTATTCCCAAATATCAAACGCAATTTCAAAAACGAGCAATGGTTATGTGAACAAGAGTTACTTGCTGTCAAAAACATTAAAGGAAGTTCAATGAATCGCATAGTTTTAACCAAAATCAGCGAATCAACTGTAACAAACAAATCCATCGATACCGATCACTTGATGTCCCAGGATTTCCACCACATTTGCTGCTACTCAAAATTGGACTTCCCAAATTTTTACTACGCAATATTGATCCACTACCTCTTTGCACTCGACCTGCGGTAAAAAAAAATTGCACAGCAATTTAATCGAAGGAACAATTATAACGGGGAAATATAAAGGAACAAATTCCCATGATACCAACAGACTTGCACAGCAATTTAATCGAAGGAACAATTATAACGGGGAAATATAAAGGAACAAATTCCCATGATACCAACAGACTTGCCATTTGATTTTAAAGGATTGCAGTTTCCTGTTCGGTTGGCGTTTGCGTTTGCAAAGACAATTAATAAATCTCAGGGTCAATCCCTGCAAGTTTGTGGCTTAAATTTGTCAAGACCATGTTTCTCCTACGGACAGCTTTACATTGCATGTTCCCGTATTGGAAAACCTAATGATTTGTTTGTTTATGCTCCACATGGACAAACCAAAAATATTGTATATCATAGAGCATTACAGGAGTAAATTTATAATAAAACAATTTTTCTAGCTACATACACATATAAACACTTTTTATTTCACTCTACAAACAAATCGTAATTGATTGGAATTATTATATTTAGGTGAGAAATTAAAACAATTTTTCCTGAGATAAAAACAAGAATTTTCACGTGGATTAATTATTAAAGAAAGAAAAATGTTAAAATCACCACTAAATAAATTTATAAGAGCATCGGATGCGCTTATTAAATTTGAATCAAATTTTTACGAGTTTCGTGACGAAATGCATACTATTTACACTCTGGAGATTCAGGGTGTCGAATTAAAGAGTTTATGGGAAAAAATTAAGTCTTCGTATGAGGCTTGTTTGGACTTTGATGTAGAGGTAGCTTCGTCTAAGTATCAAGCGGCCCCAAAGGCGGGTTGTTCTACTTCGGTCACTAAGCATACAGAGGTGAAACCCTTGGCATATGAAAATAATATAATCAGTTTTTCTGCAGGTTCTCAAGAAAGAGACACATATAGTGCTATATTGTTATGAACAAGGCATAATAAACAAAACAAAAACTAGATATTTTACAAGAAAACATACAGCACAAAAAGTTTTTGCCACCAAAAAAATATTGTTTATTATCGGAAATAAAGAAATCATTTACAAAATATTTTTAATTTGAAAAAAATGTGATATGCTGTGTTCATTGAAGATAAAAGAAGTGAAAAAGTGAGGATCATCGCTTATTTTTGGATGATTGCAAAAAGCGACTCTTCAGCAAAGCTTTGCCAAACAAAAAACCTCAACAGATCAATAATAATCAGAAAAAGTCGTCAAGTCATGGTTCCTCAATTATAAAACAAAACATCTCAGGCGGAAATTTGGCTACCAATAAAATAAGACAAATTTTAAGTTTTGTATGTTGCATACTTACATGTTGTTCGCCAATTTAATGTAGTTTTCTAAACAATTAACAAAAATAGAATTAGAAATACACACAAATATTAATATTAAAATGTACTTACCTTAAATATAATTGGATTTTGCTACAAAAAAAAACATATAAATATTACTTTTGTTTAATTTTATTAATTTTCGCAAAACCCACCCTTATTTTTGCCTATAATAAAACATTTAATTTTAACTTGCGCCAGAAACACAAATCAAAACAAAATTGAAGTGGATAGGATGTCAAGAAAGAGATGCATAGAAAACACGAGACGACTATAGTCTCGTGACACCTCTGTATACTCGGTGCTTCGGTGAATTCCAATACGGGAAGTTTTGACCATAATTTGTCCTTGCCTCCTTGTGATGTAAAAACATTTGAAGGTGATTATATTGCTTGGCCAGCATTTAGGGATTTATTTAATGCAATATATATTAATAGTTCGCGCCTTAGTAATGTTGAACGGCTGTGTCATTTGATACGTAAGACCGCCGGTGAAGCGAATGAGATAGTGTCGAAGTGTCCGTTGAGTAATGAAGGGTTTGACGTGGCGTGGCAAAATTTGAAAGAGGCATATGAGAACCCTCGTATGTTGATTAACAACCAATTAAATTTGTTATTTAACCTTCCTTCTGTAGATATGGAATCTAGTGCCGGGCTTAAAACTCTTCAACGCGGAATAAATAATTGTCTTACTTCGCTTTCTGTATATCAGGTGGCAACGGAAAGTTGGGATCCAATTTTGATTTTTATGTGCATTCAGCGTCTGCCTACATCTACTGTTAGTCTCTGGGAACAGGGTGTTCGTAAAAAATCGGCCTTGTCTACTTGGAAAGAGTTTGATGCTTTTCTGACGGAAAGAATTCAGACTCTAGAGTGTGTTCGTAATCTTAAGAATTCACAGCGATCTGTAAAATCTTCTGTACAGAAGATCAGGGCTCATGTTGTGAATTCAGCCTCACCTTCCTGCGTTTTATGTCGGTCTTCAGGTTATTTTTTGAGGACTTGTAAACGTTTTAAAAATCTTTCGATTTCGGAAAGATTTTCAACTGTGAAGAAATTTTGCTGTTGTCTGAATTGCTTGTCGCGGGAACACGAGGTGAAAAATTGTAAAAGTGCTTTTAATTGCACGACGTGTAATAAAAGGCATCGTTACTACATCGTAATGAAACAGGTTTAGAAGTTTCGGTCAGGGAAAATTCGGCACCGGCTTCGGGTAACGTCGCACAGAGTGCTAATGTGAACTCTTCCCTACCTTCTACATCAAGTGGCGTATATCATGATGGCAACTTTAATCGGCAGGTTTTTCATGTCTCTCAGAATCGAGAAGTGCTTCTGGGAACAGCTATGGTAAATATTATTCATTAGGGTATGACATACCCCGCTCGCGCTCTTATTGACCCTGCTTCAGAATCTTCTTTTATCTCTGAACATTTACGGAATCGGTTGAAACTATCTGCCCATTCGACGAATGTCAAAGTTTCTGGTATTAACCAAGCGATTTCTGCTGCAAGAAAGGTTTGCGCTTTGAAAATTGGTTCCCCTTTAGATAAATCTATTCTATTGGACACCATGGCCCTGATATTACCCAATATATCAGGCAATTTGCCCTCTTCCCTATTGGGATCGAGTCTTCGGGATAATTTTTCGGATCTACAGCTAGCTGACCCCCGGTTTTATCAATCCAGACCGGTTGAATTACTTCTCGGGGCGGATTTATATCCTCAGCTAATTTTGGGCGGAATTCGTCGTGATGTTTTAGGGACATTGCTGGCTTAGAATACCGTATTTGGATGGATCGGTACGGGATTTATTCGAGAATCACGTGTGCAAGTGTATGCGACTACTGTAGGGATTTCTGCAGAGGACGATTTGAATAAAAATTTGCTTCGCTTTAGGGAACTTGAGGAAACCCCGAAAATATTATCACCAGCTGATGAATTTTGTGAGGACAATTGTAGGAGAACTACGCAACGCGGCTCCGACGGCAGATATGTAGTGACGCTACCCTTTAGGCCAGAATTTCCTCATTCTATTAAATGAGGCTTTTCAAGACAGAATGTTATGGCACAATTCTTGAGAAATGAGTCCTCACTTTTGCGAAAGCCCAATGTTAAGGCATTATATGAGAGTGTTGTTAAGGAGTATTTGAGTTTGTGTCATACGAAGCCTGTAGTACGCACTTTTACTGGTCCTTCATTCTCCTGTCATCTTCCTCATCACCCGGTATTTAAGCCGGATAGCAAAACTACAAAATTGCGTGTCGTATTTAATGCATCTAATAGAACCTCTAATGGAAGTAGTTTAAATGATTGCCTTTATGTGGGACCCACTTTGCAATCAGATTTAGTTCTACTTATTCTGCGTTGGAGGCTGTTTCGATTTGTTTTTAATTGCGATATTACTCAGATGTATAGACAAATTCGGTTGGATTCTGCTCATATGCCATATCAGCATATATTTTTTCGATCTTCTCCGGCAAAAGAAGTTAAGACGTATAAATTGCAGACTGTGACTTTCGGTTTTAACTGTGCTCCTTATCTGGCGATACGGACACTGTTACAGCTCGCAGAAGACTCAGAGACGGAGTACCATCTTGCGGCTAATATGTATATTGCGCAAGTATATGTACGTTGACGACGTATTAACAGGGGCTCATGATGTTTTGTCTGTATTGAAGGCACGAAATCAGCTTATACCTGCTTTGTCTTCAGCTAAATTTGAGTTAAGAAAATGGACTTCGAACGACATTGAAGTTCTAAAAGGCCTTCCATCGGAATATCTGGTAGATTCTAAACTTTTGGTATTTGTTGAATCTAGTTACTCGAAAATATTGGATATTCAGTGGAATGCTCAGTTAGACTCCTTTTACTTTCGTGTAGAGACTATGGCCGAGAGGGCACGACGTTACACGAAAAGGGAAGTGTTGTCTATAATCACCAAAATGTTTAATCCTGTAGGATGCGAGATAATATTGACTGGGATGATGGGTCCGTTCTACGGACAGGGAATGGAGAAAATTTGTTAACTTTTATACGGAAATAAATGACATCCGGATACCCAGATGGGTGCACTTTGCACCTGCATATGACCAAATCTATACTTGCTTGCTCTCTTGCAAAACTAAAGTGGCTCTAATAAAATCGATTTCCCTACCTCGCTTGGAACTTTGCGGTGCAGTTTTGGCCTCAGAGCTGTTAAAAGCTGTTATTGGAGCGATTGATATTCCGATAAGGCAAGTGTATTGTTGGAAAGATTCCATTATTGTTCTGTGTTGGTTGAGAAAAACATCGGATAGCTGGACAACGTTTGTGGCTAATAGGGTTTGTCGGATTCAGGAGAATGTAGGGAAGCATAGTTGGTATCATATTAGATCGGAAGAAAATCCAGCGGATTTAGGCAGTCGGGGACTTTCGCCCTCAGATCTGGCTAAGAGTGAACTCTGGTGGCACGGACCCACGTGGCTTCGTGAGCCTAAGTCTCAGCGGAAGATTTATGATCTTTCCCCGTTGGACACAGATCTCGAAGCTAGAGCTGTTAGAGCACACGCCTCTTTTTTTCGAATTATGAGGATATTCTTGACCGGTTTTCTAAACTTGACCGCGCTCTTAGGGTAATTGCGTACATGTTTCGATTTTTTGTTATGACACATTCTTCGCTTAGGGGCGGGCAATCTTTTGATTCTTCTACCATTTCAAGTGATGAGATTACAAAGGTTCGATTGCGTTTAGCAATTTTGGCTCAGAAGGTTAATTTTGTGGAAGAATATAAATCTCTTTTAGCAGGAGAAACCATTTCATCGAAAAGTTCGCTTAGTTCACTGAATCCCCTTTTAGATGATATAGGAGTAATGAGACTAAATGGTCGTTTGGTAAAATCGCCATCTTTATCTTACACGGAGAAACATCCGATTATTCTACCTTATTCGTGTCGGTTTACTGTTCTTTTAGGGGAATTCGTACATTTAATTTCTATTCATGGCGGTAATCAATTGATGTTGAGGATTATGCGCATTGAATATTGGGTGCCTTGACTTAAGGTTCTAGTACGGACTATAATAAATCGTTGTAAGCGTTGTGTATTCAGATAATGGCTGCTTTACCTCCGGAACGCACTACTTTAGAGTGACCTTTTACCACTACGGGTGTTGATTTTGCAGGTCCCTTTGATCTAAAAAGTTTCACTGGTAGATCCTGCCGGATAACGAAGGGCTATGTGTGTATCTTCGTTTGTTTTTCAACTTAAGCAGTCCATTTAGAAGCCACGACTGATTTAACGTCAGATTCGTTGTCCACTTACAATATTTTCTGATAATGGAACCAATTTTGTAGGAGCTTCTCGTGAGATTGAGAGAGATTTTCGTACTTTTCTGGCGGAGAGCCAGCTCAACTGTGCTCTACTTTTGCCGTTCAGGGCCTTTCATGGCGGTTTATCCCTGCAGGTGCGCCTCATATGGGTGGCTTATGGGAAGCTGCTGTTAAAACCTTTAAAACTTCATTTTTGAAAGGAGGCTCAATCGGTAAAATATACTTTCGAAGAACTTTCTACCATACTAGCGTGGATATAGGGTTGCTTGAATTCTCGACCCTTTTGTCCTACGTCTGACAATCCTAACGAGCATGTGGCCCTGACTCCTGGTCATTTTTTAATAGGCGGTCCAATATTGGCACCACCGGAACCATCTATTTATGAGTCACCTATAGGTTTAGTAAATCGATACCGCAAAATGAAGGCATTTTCCAAAGATTTCAGTCGCCGATGGAATATATTCATACTTTGCATAAACGGTACAAATGGAAATTTCCAAACCGAGACATAGCCGTAAACGACTTGGTTGCTATTCGTCATGAACAGTTATCTCCAACTTCCTGGAAATTAGGTCGCGTAATTATAACGTATCCAGGAAGTGATGATTATGTGCGCGTCGCCGACGTGCGCACAGAAAACGAGGTTGTAAAATGACTAATCACAAAGCTGGTCATTTTGACCAATTAACTTGTAATTAACATGTATTAACCCTCCTTATTTCCTAGCATTATGGCCACCTTGTCAACCATTTATGAAGATGCCCTGCTAAAGGATTATGAGGAGGCGATGGAGGTAGCAGATCCGATAACTGAAGCACCCTGCACCATACCTTTGACAACGGCTTCCATAGCAGTGGAATCGCAACCACCTGCATCCCTTTCCATAGTGGATGAGCCTGTCGCCGGCATCAACGGATCCTGCACCAACTGGATCCTCCAGCTTAGTGGACAGCTTTAGCCCGAAAAATGATTTGCAAACAAATAAAAGGATAGACTCCAGTGCGCTCAACTGCATCCTCTGCAAAAAACCTCACCCTTTAAGAGCGTGCTTTCGGTTTCGACAGCTTGTTCATGAGAAGAAATTGCATCACGTGCTGATTTGGGGCCATTGCTCACGTTGTTTGGCCAGCAATCACACGTTGACTGACGAAACGTCCGAAAGTGCAACAAATGTCAGGGAGATCATAACACCCTGCTGCATTCCCCGAAGCGTGTTAAAGAAAAGAGCACCAAAAAGAATAAGAAATCGAAGAACATTGTGCCGTCACATAATGTCAGTGGAACCTCGTTACCACTGTACCTTGCAGGCGAAACTTATTCTTGGGGACCGGTAGATACAGGTTCGTGCGGTAATAGACCTCTGCTGTAGCGTCAGCTATATCAGCGGACAGCTGATTAAAAAATTAAATATTCCTGTTACGGGGTCCTATTGCCGTATAATCATTCGATCGTTGTATGATCCCTTAAAATCAATTTCCCTGACAGCAAAAGTTTCAAAAATGCGGGGTATAAGAACTCCAATAGAGAATGTGTCAGAGGTTGTGCGGGAGCATTTTCCCGGCTTGCAGTTGGCGGATCCGTCCTTTTACCACTAAGGTTAGGTCGCGCTGGTTCTCGGTCCAGAACTAAGTTCCCAAATCATTACGGGAAAAATTTATTCTTGCTGTCCACTAGCTCAGTACACAATCTTTGGGTGGGTTATATCTGGCCAATCGCCTATATAATTCTGTCCTAATTGTGCTACGATAATCAGTTCATGGGTCTGCACAAAACCATCCCTTATTTGGGTTCAGTTTATGGATCTGTTGTAAAAACCATATTTTTTGAACTTGGAAAAAATAATACAATAAAAAAAGAACATTCATTGATTAAATTACTTCTCATGTTTATTGCATCTAACTTTGTTATTGCAAGGCGGCCGACAATGTTTAGGTTGAACTGTTCGGTTTTTTAATTAATCGTAAATTTTATGTAATTCCTAATTTTTTACTCTGCTGACTTTGATAAAATCTAAATTTTACTCCTTTAGTAAACCGTGTATTTTTTGGGAGTATTTACTTTAATGGCATTACTTAAAACCGTTAACGGTTCAACTAAACTTTGTTTTCGCCATCTTCCTTTTTGCTTTTTGTAAAAGTTATTGTCTTTTATACATAGAGAGAACACACATCGTATTTCAAGGTAAAAAATATTTATTAAAAAAAGTATATATTCAAAATTATAACAATTGTGTTTTTTATTCAAATTTCTCTTTCTGCCTAACACACCCCAACATTTTGGTCCATTCGAGCCGGATCCTGAGAACTTATTTAGAGGATATTAATATTCTTTTTTTTTCAAAGGATCATCACCTTTCTTCACCACATCAACACTCATTTTCTATACTCTTTTAGAAAATTTCAATTTGATTAAAGGTGCGTAATTGTTTCATTTTAAAATATTTTTAAAAGTGAATAAAAGAAAAAGTGTAAATAAAGGTAGAAAAAGTGCATGTACATATGTATATGTTTACTGAATACATACATTGACAATTGTTGTATTAAATACACGGTTTACTAAAGGAGTAGAATTTAGATTTTATCAAAGTCAACAGAGTAACAAATTAGGAATTACATAAAATTTACGATTAATTAAAAAACCGAACAGTTCAACCTAAACACATTCTATAATTAAGAGGATAGCAAAGCACACCGGGATGAGCCAGTTTATCATAAGAACATGTTTTTTAGAGCCTTTAAAATACTTTATCTGCTCCTTTTGCTTTTTTGTTACAAAACATTTAATACCTTTTTTATTTTTAGCTTTAATAGTTCTTTTTTCATTTAAGAGATTTAATCGTGTTCTTAATTTTATTTTATTGAACATTATAAAAGCTGGCGATACGTCTGTTCTTATATGTACGGTGTTACGATAATCAAATAAAATTATACATACGACCTTTTTGAACTCTGATGCTGGCGCGTTATGCAAATTACGTTTTAATAGCGTTTTAGGTATCTTAACGGAATTTTCCGCTTGCCCATTCCTGGCTGGATTCCCTACTGGAGAAGTCTTATGTTCAATACCAATCTGTTGCATAAACGTTTTAAACTAGTTTGAAACAAACGCGGTACCATTATCTGAAACAATAATTCTCGGTAAACCAAAACGTGAAAATATTTCCCGTAGTGCGACTATAACAGTACTGTAAGTTGTGTTTTTCCTATATCGATGCATTCCATCCACTTACTAGTGCTATCGACTATCACCAAACACCAACGATTCATAAATAGACCAAAAAAAACAAATAAATTCGGGACCAAACCTCTTCGTTTCGTTTCCATGATAATAGGTCATGTTTTGGTGGACTTTGGCTAGTCAATAAACATGGTTCACAACTCTTTACAATTTTTTCCAAATTTTTATCTTGATTTGGCCACCAACAGCATTCTCTAGCCATTGATTTCTTTTTTACAATGCTCATGTGTGTCTCGCGCAAAAACTTAACTGCCCGCAATTGTAAATTTCCTGGTATCACTATCCGATAACCCCAAAATATACAATCTGCATCTTCCGTAAGTTTCAATCTTTTTTTAAAGTAAGATAATAAGTCTTCGTCTGTACATTTTTTCATCTAACGCTCTGGTAAATTTTTTTACCTTTAGTAATACTTCATCATTAGCTATTTCCTTTCTAATTTCATCCAAATTAAGAATTTTAGTTTCCGCATTTATTTCTTGAAAATAATTTATACAAATTCCGCATAGTAGCTCAACCTGCTCTGCATCCTGATTTTGCGGATGTCTTAAAAAAAATCAGCGACATTTTCGCCTGATTTTACATGTGCTATCTCAAACTGATATCCGGACAAAACTAAGGCTATTCGTTGCAGTCTGTTAGATGCCATTAATAGTAGGCCCCTTTTTTGGATAAAAAATGTATTCCAGTGGTTTGTTATCAGTTACCAGCGTGAAAGACCGCCCAAACAAAAACTGATAAAATTTTTTTACACAATATAAAATAGCAGCAGCCTCGCGATCCAACTGCGAATACCTCTTCTCGACCTGTGATAGTGTCCTAGATGTGCAATGTACTATGTCAATTCACATAGAGCATGGCAGATCTTGAGAAGGGCTAACCATAAAGCTTGCACGCCTTTACGCTGGCCTTATAACTCGTTGAAAATAGGGAGGGTAAAAGTCTCTGCGAACCCAAAAGCAACATTATTACATCACAATTTACAGATTACTGTTGCGTGATAAAAGAAAGAATATAATCAACAACACATACGAACAGACATATAAGTAGCTCTGTTAAGTCACAACAAATATTGCCACAATTTTTCCTTCACGTGATCCCCTGAAATTTGAAACCAGTGAACAGATCCGAAGTCAATTTAACAATACTTGTTTTATTTACTATAAAATTAAAAAAAAACAACAATGAAAACAAATTTTATAAATAGCAAAAAAAAAAAAACTTAAAATATAAAGAAAGGTTTTGTTAAAAATATGTTTAAAGAAAATAAAAAACACTTGCAATAATTAAATAAAATAATGTAATAAAAAAATTAATTTGTATACAAGAATTCAATAATGTTTAAACTGACAACAAGTGGAAACATGCAGATAAAATAAGAGAAAATAAAAAAACTCACTTTGTACAGCTTTGCTTACTCTCCAAAGATCTTTGTTGATGTTGCTGTAGCCGCCCTGAGTAATGCAATAAACACAATCAAAGGCTACCGACCGTCGACTACCGAATAAAAAAGTAGCTGGCTACAAAAATAGCCAAGTCGCCAGCTAATTAATCCTTTTAACGACTACCGACCACTAACTACAAAAAATAAACATCTGTTTTGACATATGTATTAAAGTTAACCAAAACAAAACAAACTTGATTTTTTTAAGTGAATTTGTGTTAAAAAAAAAATTTCAAAAATTTAATTGAGTATAAGTACTATTGCTAAAATAGTGGAAACAACGACTTCAGTGTATGAAGTGTCCACGTTCATATTTGCATGTAAATTGAACTAAACATTTACATTAAACAATATATTAAATACATCTAAACAGTAAAAATTACAATTATATACTTACCAATTTCAATAAAAACCCAAAAAAATATATTTGAAACAAATTAGAAATTGATGAAAAAAGAACTATAAATGGAAAATAAAAAGTAAATGAAAAAATGCGCCAAATAAAAAGTAAATGAAAAATGTAAACAAATGAACAGATGATTTTTATTTTTCAATGGTGCCACTACAAAAGTTTTTCGCGTTTTTAATAGCGATATTTAATGTATTGCGTTTTTAAAACCACCATTTCAAGCATTTATTGTATTGGCAGCACTAATCTGTTTTTTGTAGCCAAGAAAAATAGAAAATAGCCTAAATTGGCTACGGGCTACAAAAGTAGCCGTGTAATCAGTAGTCGTGTACCGGCTAAAAGAATTATTCTCATAAGCACGCATGTATTCTATTTTTGACATCTTGTAGTCGATGGTCGGTGGACATGATTGTTATTATAGCATAAAGCTACAGTACAGATGTTCATATAAAATTACTTTGCCATATGCTGATACACTATACAATTGTAGACAGCAAAAATGGTTAACAGAAGCAAAAACCAAATTATGCTCTTAATCTGTACCCAATTGACTTTTGCTTCTGTTACTTTACAAAAAGAGACAAATAACAAAGAGTTATTAAACGACTTGTATTATAACTGTTGATTCTTACCTTTTTTTTACACTAAACTTACATCAACATGTCACAAAAAAATTTACCGTATAAAAAAAAGCAAATATGCCGCACAATAATGATTCATTTGGTTATAACTAAAACCCTTAGACTAAAAAGAAATCACAAATTACTTTTTTATCACGTAACGCTCTATGACCTTTAGATGTCTTCAAGAGATAAATTGTTCCCTTCTTGATGTCTTTTAATTAATAAAGTTATATAAATAAAGTGAAAGAAAAGAAGTGGATTAATACACTCCTTTTCTTTCTCTTAGTGGGAAAATACTACCTTGTTGTATTCTACTCTCGTATAAACTTTTGTGTTTTATCAACGACAGCTTTTAACTAACTGCGCTGTAATACAAAACAATAAGCCAATGATAGGCTATCACTTTCATGGATGATCAAGAGATGATAAAAGCTTTGTTCTCACCACGGATTAAAAGCATGAAATTAAGGAAATATTCGCTTATATTATTTATTAGGTGCCAAATCTAGATTAATACAAATAAAACTCATTCAAAAAAATTTAATAAAAAAGTTGATTGCTAATTCGAAAATTACCTGACAGAGATGGCACCATATAATAGGAAACACGAAATTAAGAATCTCTCCTTTTAACGTGATGAAAACCCTACTCCAAGGTCACTTAATTACAACATTAATATTGCAATAAATTTAAATTTCAGTTGAACCACAAAAAAAGAAATCACATGTGAATATCTATGATTTAAAGCTATTTGTTGGTAAGCAGTACTCAAATCTAATTTTGTAAACTCAACTCCCCCGTGAAGTTTTGTAAAAATTTCTTCAAATATTGGCAAAGGGTACTTGTTGATATGCAATTGAGGATTCAAAGTAACTTTGAGATCACTACAAATGCGCACTCCACCATCTTTCTTAATAATTGTTACTATTGGAGTCACAAAATTCGACTGATTTTAATACCCCAAGTCCAACTAAATTATCAATCTGTCTTTAAACTTTTTCCTTCATTGCTATAGATAACAGTCGTGGTCTAAAAAGTCTTTCAAATTTAATGCGGCTCTGATGCCCTTAAATAATCCTAATGAATAATCAAACATATTTTTAAACCATCTGGCTTACGTATTTTAAACCAGCAAATTAAATTCCAAAAGCGTTTGAAGATTTTCTGCCCAAAAGTGGTGGACCTCCATTCTTAATAACCATGAAAGAAATCAGTTTGTTCTTGTCTTTAAACTGAGCTTTAACCATGAATTAAGTGTCCCTTCTTTTTGCAATTATTACATTTATAATATTTAAACTTACAGTCACTACTTTTATGGTTCGAGTACCCACAAACGTTGCATAGTTGTTCCTGTTGCTGCTTTTCTTGCTGTTTTGTTTGCCTTTGTTGTGTCCTCTGCCGCTGCAGGTTCTGTTGCTGCTCATTTCTCTGCCACTGCTTGCCTATTATATAACTGAACTGCTTTTCGGTCTTAACATCAATATTAACATACTGTTGTAAAATATACTCGGTGGTATTGGCGATTTCCATTGCTCGTTCGAGAGATATATTGACAGATTCCAAAAAATCTTATCTCGAGCTGGACCCTTTTCTTGTCCCATAACAAGTTTATTACGAAGAGCCATATTTAAGTGTTCAGCGAAATCACAAGTTACTGCAAGTGAACGTACTCTTGCTACCCAATCATTTATGGATTCATGTGACGGTTTCACTGCATTATAAAATGTACAACATTCTGCTTGCCATGCACATCTTTACAGCTGTGGTTGATGATTCTATGTCCTTTGGACTAAGCAAATTAATAATAAATATGCCCTTTCTGACAAAGACCTGAGCATAATAACCTTTTTCCTGACATCATCCGTCAGGCCATTTGCTATAAAGAGCGGCTTTAGTTGCGTTTCAGATACCCTCCAAGCATTGCTTTTCATATCAAAATAAAGAGCCCTTATGGATACACCATTAAAGTGCGTTCCACTTGCATTACTTGCACTTGCTGTTAAGGTACAATTATGCGAACGTCCACTTGAGCTAACCTAACGGCCGTTTGTTTTTAAGTATACTAAAACAATGCGAAAGCTTACCGAAATTAACTGTCACGTTGCCGGAACGCTTCAACCTGTATAAAATAGATTTTGACGGCATTGTTACGTGACATTCGTAAGACAATTGAAGCAAAGCCGCGAATAACGTTGTAAAAGACAAACTTTGCAAAACCTGTTTTTTTTGCAGATTACCGTTAATTTTACTCTCTTACATTTGTTCCAACAACAAAACATTAAAATTATGCATTTTATTACCGTCAAAACGCAATTACAATGAGTCAGTCAGTGGAGATAATCAAACCTTTTAAATACGTTTTTTTGCTCTCCTGAAAAATTATTATTTTGTCATTTGCAACGTTATTCGCGGCGATCCTTCAATTCTATGTGTTAAGTACCATTGCGGCACATTTGCCCGTTTTAGGTACTTTTGAAGTAATTGATAATAATTGTATCATTCATCAGTTTTTATCATTTTGCTTAATAAAAGTATAATAAATAAATTAAATAGATAATTAAATTTGTCAATATATTGCACATATTGCAATGTAAAATATATTTCGAAGCTAATTTAGTACTTTCTCCAAATTTACATGTACGGAACAGTGCCCGCAACTATGCCACAAATTTCAAGACTGTTCTGAACAGCTGCAGCAAATTGAAAATTGTGTTAGGTTTCGTAATTTAATATTTTAGCTTTTATAATTTTTTTCTTTTGCAAAACAATTGTACTTATTTCATGGAAGATGAATATCTCATCTTGCTTGTAAAAATTGTATTGGGTACAAGATACCCGAAAGAAAAAGAAGGGCTTGGCTGCAAATTGCCAATGAAATGAAAGTTCCGGGTAAGTTCCTGAATGTAGATACATGTACACTTGTAGTTATTTAAAGACAAAATTCTCGTTTGGAGGAAATGGTTGTAAAGAGATGGACATGCCTACGGGATAGGTACGAAATAGAAAAGCGTCAGGAAAACGTTCCAGTGGTTGTCAAAGCAGATCGCATTGACAACTTTATCCTTCCAAGAGCGTAAGTCGAAAATAATTTTAAATATATACATATGTATGCATATGTTCGTTCATATATTTGTTTCAATGCCTAAATATTTTATTGCAGATCGCGTTCCAATTATAATATTTGCGAAAAATTTAATTCGTCGCCATCACCACAGCCATCCACACTTCTGGCTACGACACCACTGCCATCCCCAGTTTTGATGTCATCACCACTGCCATCCCCACGTCCTCTTTCGTCTCCATTAGCCCAAACATCTACCTCCATAGACACATCACCCGCTATGCAAGAGCTTTTCACACATAAAGCGAAAAACTTTTCTGGAAAAAGAAAAAGACAGGATGTTTTAGAAGACGATGGTCTTGCAGAAGCTGTCGGCGTTTTTAAAAAGTTGTGTGAAACTAGAATTGAGAAGCTAATAGAAGAGGAGAATGATCCACTTCAGGGATTTGGGCAAATGATAGTGGAAACAATCATAAGTATGGAACCAGCAATACAGGTAAAAGCTATGCAAAAAGTCACAGCTGTTGTGACGGAAATGAAACTTGAACAGGACTAGTCATTTCTATATTTTTTAAATCTAATTTTTGACCTCTCATTTTTAGACTGAAAGTATAAATTTCATAGTTAGTTTTTTTTAATTAATTTTTTATTAAACATTATTTTAAGTTTTTTGTGTTTTTTTTCATTTTATTTTTTTATAATAATAATACACACATATGGTATTTACTTACATAGATTTTAAAATGACTTTCAAGTTTTTTTTTTTTTTTGTAATAAGAATTGTTAATTTTAATTAAAAAGAAATAAATGTTTGTCTTTTTATTATCTAAAAATATATACATATGTATACATACATATATATATAGCATTGAATTCTAATATGCAAAATAGATTAAAAAATGTTATTCGTTTTAGTGGCTTATGCAAAAAAAAAAAAAATAATGCCTTCAAAAAATTATTTAAATAATATATTAAATAACTTTTATAAAATATGGCCTACTAAATTATTTGATGCTGGAATGGGATTGCTCCTTCATTTAAAAAATATTCCGCCAACCTGTTTCTTAAATTTATTGCTGTTTGTGTAGATATACGGATATGGGTTAAAAAAGAACGCATTGGTCTGTCACCATTATTTCTAAGCTGCTTCCGCCAGTCTCCTTCGTGCATAGTGCCGTCTTCCGATTCACGGTCCACATAGCTTGGTCGTTCAGCATAATGAAATTATGTAAAACAGTACACTCCAGCACAATGTTGTCGACATTGTGCAGTGACATTTCTATTGTTGTTAACAATATTCTCCAGCGTGCACATAGGATACCAAAACGGTTTTCTATAACTCTCCGAGCACGAGCTGCATCACTTATGAAGTAACGCGGGAAGAGGTCTCCATATGATAAACCTAGCGGCTTTTTTTGGTGGAACTGGTGCATTGCCTTCCATAACTGAACTGAACGAATGATGACAAACGAAATATCCCTACAATAAACCAGTGATTCAAAACATTTTGGAAATGAAAACTTTGAAGTAGATTTAAGAAAAATACCTGCATAGCTTTGGCTACCATAACTGTCCACATTTACGGATGTGAAAGTGTAATGCGCATCACATACTCCCATAAGTACCCACACAATTGGGAGCATTCCATATTGACCGAAAGTCTTTTTCAATATCCTCATTTTGGGACGTTGTTAGCTTACTTAGGTAAAGTGGAGATAAAACGCGCCAAAGCACATCGCAGGTTTCCAATACTATACCTCGTACCGTGGATTTTCCAATTTGGTGGCTCCAAGCGATTGACTGCAAGGAACATCATAATTAAATATTTCAAATCTCAGTAATAATTTTTTACTGACAGAAGTGATATTTCTAATTTCTCTTCTGTA
The DNA here is from genome assembly GCA_916610165.2 of Gymnosoma rotundatum. Classification (NCBI taxonomy): domain Eukaryota; kingdom Metazoa; phylum Arthropoda; class Insecta; order Diptera; family Tachinidae; genus Gymnosoma; species Gymnosoma rotundatum. The sequence continues at coordinate 4,369,103 of OU744341.1, read as the reverse complement.
CCAAATCTTTGCCTAAGTCTTGTTAGCTCATCACGAGCAAGATTCAACAGCAAATCAAATATAATGCGCGTCATCCGTGTGTGTATGAAAAATTGCTCCTCGTCTTGCTTTTTCATATCATTAAAGACTTTTTTATTGTAGCCCGCTACAACATAACCTTTGTTAATGGGCCGAACACTCCATCTCCTAAAGCGTCATCCACGTTTCTCTCTCTTTTTCTTTAGTAAATTTACTAAATTTAAAAAACTCACATCAGCAAATAAATCTTCAATATGCATTTTAAAATTCTTTTCGGGCTTTTGAAATTAAAATTACAAACAAAATTATAATCACACGCGAACAAATTGTGCTGCACAAAGTTTTGTTTATTTTATTGAAATGCGTCACATTTGTAATGATTCTACAAGTACATAAACGACTGTTCGTTAAAATACGTTAAGTTTTTCTTAAATCAACGTTCGCATAACGAGGCCTTTAGTTTCGACATCTTTCCATTTAGTAATAATTTCCTTTCTGTACGTTGGTTCTAAAGACTCTTTGTTTTGATCGTATATTATTTTATTTGGAATATTTATGTCTTAAGTATAAGTTCCCATTAGTAAACCAATAACTGATTTTTACATTTGCAATAAAAATTTTCTGCGTTTAATGTAATAACGGGTCGGAGTAATCTTTAGTTTGTAAAATTTTCTGACGTCAGAATTATTAACTGGCATAAAAGGAATGGGGTTTTTATAATAATTATAATTAATTAATTATAAAAATTATTAGTATTACTGTTTTAATCAGCCTATGTGTCGTGATCTGGCTGTCAATTTTAATATAAATTAATGCCTTTTAAGTCTTCGATTGTTATTCGATTATTAAAAATGAATATATGTGGCGATAGAGAATTAAAAAATAAGAAAAAAACATCAAGCGAAAAAATTGGCGCTCGCCCATATTTTCCGAGTTACGGGGCTCTGAAATTTTTCAATTATTTGAATATCAACATGGGAACAGTTTTAAAGCTTTTGAAGAGATCTTTAAGGAAATAATAAACTTTTTTTAAATGCTTAACCCATTAAGAGCCGATATCATTTTTGTGTAAAATTATACATATGCAGTACCATTTTTTTTTTTTAATTCTCTGTCATCCCAATATTTGCTTTTTTGATTGGAGTTACTTCACTGAACTACATTTACATAAATGGTAAAGAATAAGAAGATTCGGCATAGCCGAATATAGCACTCTTACTTGTTTTTATTTATTTTATGCAATTTAAAAAATTTTGATTATATCAATAAAATATCAGCTCCCTTATCGATTAGTTGTGCTCTGTTGGTGGGGTCTTAGGGGTTCTTCCAAGTTTTTTGGCTCATATGAGTTAGTTGCTCTAACATAGTTTCTATTCCTGTTATTGTTATATAATAGTCCATTCCCATGGAAATTGTTCTTAAAATTTCGATTGTTATTTGAATTGTTGTGATTATTGTTATTATTATTATTACTACAATTCCATATATGATTATTTATTCCACGGAATCTTCTGTTACTTCTTCGGTAATTATTGAGTTTTTGTGTTTGCTTGTAATATAGTACGCTATTTTGTTGGTTTGTTGTTTCTGTACAAATTCGCAATGCATAAGAAGTCAGAGTATATATACTATGTCAGGTCGGAAATGGATATTGTAGCAGTTATACCCTTTTTACTTTTTGTTGTGAATGGTATAAAAATATACCCTTCGTGAATAGGCGTGTGCGTAGGCTTAATAATATTTATTTATTTTATTGCTTAACATCTTTAGTCAAGCTCGTGAAGAAATTGAAATCCATTAAAACTAAAAAGAAAGAAAGCGGAAAAGCTAATCTTAAAAAATCGTGTTGTGGATAACAATGTAAACAAGCAATTTTCCTTGAAAACAAAGTTAAACGAGAAGTAGAGAGGCATAAGCTACAAATAAAAAAGATTACACTTAAAATTGAAATCCTGCAGTTAAAAATGACTGCCAAAAAACATTTTTTTTTTTAATTTTTCTCTCCTCTCTGCATTAAATATATGAATTAAAACATGAATTTAAAGAAAAATTATTTTACTTTGTATGGAATCTAGAACTAGGTCTAACTTTAAAAATACAATGTGGATATTAGTCCTTTAGTACATTAAAGAATTAAAATTTTTTTTGTTTTGATTAATATTTTAGTAGTCACAATTTGTTTAGATAATCTTCTAATAGCAAATAGGAAAATTTCATTAATATTATAATTTCGAAAAATAATTATCAATCAGGTCACTTCGCGTTCTCAAAAACCTTTCTGGCGTAAACTCTTCTTCATCACTTGAAACAATAAAGTCATCAGTCATCTGTTATCTTTTACAAATCTACATAAGTTGCACACGACGCTATGTGTTGTTAAATTCTTCACTGAAGAAGTAAAGAATATTATATTTCAATACAGTGACGTGCAACAGTGTTCATACACTACAGTAATGATTCTTCGGGAGCAGAGCCATTTTTTTTTTTAATTGATCTTAAAAAATATCATAAGGTTCTTCCACTACGAGCAGACAAAAATTCCGAATTCACCCAACATAGTCTTTTGCATCCTGAAAGACTAAAAATTTCTAAAAAGAAATGGAAGCAATTTCAGGACTTCCTTCGGACTGCTATTATTTTTATGATATTTTTTCATTTGATCATTAAATTGAGTTGCAAATTTTTTAAAAACTTGTATTTTATACATATTTGTGTTTTGTGATATTCAAATTTTTAACTTTTTCTTTTTTGTTAAAAAAAAATATGCTGAACGTCCGTTTTCTTCTCTTGAACATGTTAAGTTACTCTGTTTTAGTTGCATATTCCATTAAATGTTTCTACAGCTGAAATATTTATTGTTTTATAACGTATTTTGCTTCTCCTATAAAATTAGAAAAAGTGATGTTATGTACTTTTAGATTTTTGACGACAATATGTCCTAAGATTTAACGTGGCCGTTCATTTAAAAATAACCATCATCACTTACGAGAACAAGTTGATTTGTTTACTACAAAACTTGTCCCTTAAGTATAATCTTGGTATTAAAAACCTGTCGGCACCTAGTGCCGCGTTTGTTAACAATGATTTTAGTACTTTTGTTGCTACTTTGACATAACAGTTGATAACACTGTCCAACAAATTAAGACTTTTTGAATGGAACAGAATAGCAACCCCATAATTCTGAAAGGGTATGTTGAGTAGATCATTTTTGTAGAACAAACTTATGGTCCAGCACGTCTGACTTTTTTTTACAGTGGGTCAAAGTTTTCATTTTTTGGTCGAAGGGAGCATTCTACTGTATGAAAAAAATGCTGTAAGTTAATGTCTGAGAGAATTCTTATGGTCTGAGTGGAATTGTATGAGGATTATTTTTGTGGAAGATCTTAACCCTACTACTGGTCCCTTTATGGGTCAATTTGACCCTTTTTTCGAGAAAATCCAAAAATATCCTTTAAAAAAGGACATTTAAGGATTTAAATATTGTACGAAAATGTTTGCCGGAAAATTTCAGTGGGGGTCACCAAAGACACCATTGTTGTAAAAAAAGCTTTTTACGATTAATTGGCAAAATTACATGGCAACTTCTATAAAAAAATTATAATTTTGTTTTAATTGTGGTTTATTTGGTATGTAAATATTTATTTTTTTTTCTTAAAATTTTCGAGTAAAAGGGAATTAGGAAATAGCAGTAGTATGACAATGGATTAAAGATTAAACTTAATATATTTCCCTGTATTTAGCTTGACGTGAATGTTCCGATGGGTCAAGGTTTCTGTGCAAGCCCCATACGTATTCAGCAAGCATTACACTTTGGGATTTCCCTTTTAATCTTTCTTCCAATACCTTTATATCCTGATGAAACCTTTCACCGTGTTCATCTGAAACCGCTCCAAGGTTTTCTTTAAAAAAATTGAGATGAGAGTGCAGAAAATGAAGCTTTAGTGACGTCTTAACGCCAATATTGTTAAAACCGATTAGCATGCATTCAATATTTTCTGCATAGTTTTGTGCCATGCTTATTTAAGCTTCAATTTTTTTTATATTAATTTTAGTAAAAGTCATCCCGATACGTACTGCCGAGTAGCTCAATTATGCTTGATTTTTTTTTTTATTTTTTATTATTAATTTTAATTAATATCACATCCGATTTGTAAGTCACAGCTGACTAGACGCGAGAACTTAGTGTTTGCCCGGCCGAACTTGACGCTGTTTTTATCTGTTTTGTATATGTTGGTGTATAATTTTACTAATTAAGCGTCAAGAGCTTTTTTTTACAACAATGGTGTCTTTGGTGACCCCACTGAAATTTTCCGGCAAATATTTTCGTACAATATTTTAATCCTTAAATGTCCTTTTTTATAGGATATTTTTTGATTTTCTCGAAAAAGGGGTCAAATTCACTCATAAAGGGACCAGTTATAGGGCTAAGATCTTCCACAAAAATAATCCTCATACAATTTCACAATATAACTCAGACCATAAGAATTCTCTCAGACATTAACTTACAGCATTTTTTTCATACAGTAGAATGCTCCCTTTGACCAAAAATTGAAAACTTTGACCCACTGTAAAAATAAATTCAGACGTGCTGGACCATAAGTTTGTTCTACAAAAATGATCTGCTCAACAAACCCTTTTAGAATTATAGGGTCGCTATTCTGTTTCAAAAATGCTGTTGGACAGAGTAATTAATGGATTTACTAAGGATTTGCCGAATATTGGCTCTCTTATATGAACTTACTAAGAAAAATGCTCCAACTTAACCAGGAAAATATGATCCACAATAAGTTTCGTAGGCAGACACACTCGATCACGATCTGTACTTGTTATAATGTTTAAAAACCGCGTTCGCGTAACCAAATACTATTTAGATGGGTTTCAGCATATAACAGATGACGCTAACTTATGCAAGGCATTGTTCTTGACTAAGAAATAAGATTATAGTAAGGAAGGTGTTTTTTTTCGTATGCATTCGAGTTGTAATTTCTTATATTGTAATTGACAGAAGAGACCTTTGCATGATGTTCATTCCACATAAGTATGACTTGTACGGCTAAAAAATGAATTGCCACTGCAATGTGTTGTAAAGTTTATTGGATGCTGTATGTAACTCGGTCGAGTGAATTCAAATAAATTTAGTCTATATATTCAAAATTAAAATTAAATTTGTGTAAAAACAAGAAATAGGAAAGGAAAATATATCTTCTATCTATAAGCATCAAGTGTTCGGAAGAGGGTATAATATATTATACAGTGTCTAGAAATGCCCTAAAATAAGAATAAGCGACTCCGGGTACAATAAGCTAGTAATAAACTGGTTACAGTATTTAAAAAAAAAATGTTGATACTATTAATTATTTTTTTTTTAAATTATCCAAATTTTCTTTTATAGGAATACAAAAAAAATAATAATATGGAATAATAAAAAAATAATTACAAATACAAATTGCTTTTCAAGAACTAATAGAAGGACTTTAACAGTTTTGCCTACAATGTGTTTGTTTTTATGTTTAGTTTTTGTGTAGTATATAACATTTGCGAATATAAAATTTCTAGTTTTAAAAGGATGATAAAACGAGATTTTGTTGAGAATATGAATCTGTAAAAGAATTTGCTTATTAAGATGTCAAAATTGGAAATACGTAGGAAAATATCAAAAAAGAACATATTAAACCTAAAAATAAAAAAGCGCATATTACTTCTAATTATGATGTGGTGTAAATGTTGTAGTTTAATAGTGTTAATTGTGGACATGATGAAATAATAAATACATACAAATTTTCATAGAACCTGTTTGGTTCAAGGATTAAAAACAAAACAAAAAATTAAATTTTTTAAGAATGAATAAATTTACTGAAATGTTTTGGAAGGATTTTGTATATACATATGTTCTCAAGAAAATTTCTTCGATTATTACTTAAAAAAAAATTAATAAAAAAAAGAAAGCGTGAGAGACTTTATACTTTTATTCTTGAAAGCGTTTTTAAAAAATAATAACGAACAAATCTTTAACGCTGTTGTCACAGCTTGAACCCAATTATTTGTGATATTTGATGAAAATTCTCAAACAGAAGATTGCGATCACTGTACAGAGTACTTTAGGACATTCCTTCTTAAACTTGCTTGACACGTTAAAAAATATTTTTGTTTCATTGGTTTGTAAAAAGTAAAACAAAAAACTATTTTAACAACTTTTGGTATTGTTGTTTCTTATATCGAACACTTTTTGGGGTTGTTACAAACAATTCTTTTCTAACCAGAAAAACTTTAATATAAAAGAACAATTTTTAAAACAATGCAACTCTGGCAAAATAAACATATAGAGAAAAAGTAAATACAAAAAAAAAAATAATAATAAAAACACAGCAGGATGAAATTTGCAAGTTAAGAGCATTCTATTGGACATTTCAAAGTCACTTAACAAAACCTCGCCCTTTTTCGGAGCCACCAATATTTACTAATCAAAATCACAACTTATTTCATTCACTGTATTGTTCTTCTTTTCTTTTTGAATGTAGACAGAAATATATACTTATTTGTGCTCCGCTCTGCAATATCGTTTGCTTGAGTAATAATAAAAGTCAATGTGGGATTAGATGCAAATCTGCCAGTGGTAAGTACGCCAGAGGTGGTCTTGAGCAACTGTTAACTTACAAAAAAAAACACAATAAGTCTGTAACAAAAAAACTAATAATAATAACGATAACGATAATAATACATTCAGAAATCTATGGCCATTTGAGCGGAAATATTTTTTTCGTTCTGAAAACTCACTAATCTATTGTACAAAAAGTAAATGTTTTAATACTGAATTTAAATTGTAACAAAGTTAACAAGATATTTAAAAATTAATAAGGGAAAACTCCGTGTTAAATTGAATTTATTTTATTTTACATTACACAAATAAAATAAGTCTTATACTAGTATAATTTCACAGAGCATAATCATACTGATTTTTGTAAAAAAAAAGCTTGTATAAGAGATGCCGAGTAATTTAATTTTATTAGTTTTTTTTTAATTATTAATCAAACTATTTAATATTATAACAAATTAATTCGACTAAAATTTATTTCTAGTTTAGTTTTGAAGTTTGATTATGACTAGTACTCGTTTTCTTAACTACAAAATTAGTTGGTTAAGTAGACAATGTTTACAACGTACACAACCTACGAGTATACTCGTATAGAAACGAAGAATGTTGATGACAGCATTACATTCTGCATGTTTTCTTAAAAACTACGACCGCAATAATTTACAAATAATTTTTCTTTCTTTATATGACAAAAAACTAGAAATTTAAATAAAAATGAGCCTAACTCGAATTAATTAGTTCATTTTTTATACTAATTTTTATTTTAATACACCAATACCCCGATTTGCGTCGCTTCAGTTTGCGTCGCTTCGAAGTTGCTTCTTTTTTTAAGTTTCTGGAATTTCAATGCTGCGTTGTTTTTGTTTCAGTTTGCGTCACATGGCTTCGAAGTTGCGTCGTAAATGCTTCAATTTGCGTCTTTGATATGAAAATGTTTTTACAAAGCTAAAGCAGAAAAAGGGGATTTCCCGTTTAGTAGAAAGCAAATTTGCAGGTGTGCGTTATTTACATGTTAAGCGTAGTTATTAATTTCGAATTACATATATGTCGTATAGTGAAGTTCAGTCTGAAAGTTAAACAAATGAGCCAAAAAAGAAAGCAAATAACTTGAGACTAGCCCCTTCTACAATTAAATACATTGTTATATTTTTATTTTAATAAAATCTGTTATTCGAAAAATAAAAAGAAAATATTTTGATTTAAAAAACCTTTTTCTAAGCAAAAATGTTTAAATCCTGTATTGACTAAACGAAAATCAAATACATACGTAAACAATTGAAAATTTTGCTTCAGTTTGCGTCGTTTCGGTTTGCGTCTCATTTTTTCAGTCCCAATTAACGACGCAAACCGGGGTATTGGTGTAATCATGTTCCTGTAAATTTAGCATTTCATAAAAATTATTTTTTTTTAAGATAAATATTCCATTTTAATCGGAGCTTGCTTTTGAGCAAAGTTTATCATTAAATCCCTTCCAAAAAATGAGGCAAGTGTAAAAAGGAATATTTAAGACAAATCTTATTGAAGATATTTTTAACCCTTCACCCTATAAAGTATATGTATTAGGTAGCGATGCTGGTCCGTCTGTCTGGGTTTAAATTAGTTTTGTCAAGATTATATAGTCTGTCGGACATAGTAACGAAAGAGGTGATATTAAAATTCATCAACATCGTTCTATAGATGGTGAAGATATGGTAAAAGAAAGGCGAACGGCTCTATTTTCTTTATGTTTTTGTTGTGGCTTCTTTGTAGGTTATTGTTGTCTTTTGCTTTGTTGTATTTAAAAGTGAAATTAAAAAAACAAAAATAATAACTCCAGATTACTAATAATCAGAACTTCACTAAACGATTAAAATCTCATCAAAATACTACAATAAAAAATAAAAAAGTAAGAGTATTTTATTCGGCTATGCCGAATCTTATATATCTTCAGCATCTACGTAAATCTAGTTTAATGAAGTAAATTCAATCGAAAAAGAAATATTGAAGTGACAGAGAATTTAAAAATAAAAAAAAATAAAAATTAGTACTACATATATATAATTTTACATAAAAATGACATCGGACCGTAATGGGTTAACCATTTTTAAAAAATTTGAGTATTTCCTTAAAGATCTCTTCAAAAGCTTTAAAATAATACCCATATTGATATTTAAAAATTTTTGAAAATTTCAGAACCCCGTAACTCGGAAAATATGGCTGAGCGAAAATTTTTTTACTTGATATTTTTTTCCTATTTTTTAATTATCTATCGCCCAATATATATTTTTTTTTTGTTTACTTTATTGTTTCAAATGGCATGAAAAAATTAGAGATAGGCGTGGTGTTTTGTCTGTTGCCTCAGTAAAGTTGATTTCAACATTAACACGAACGGACAGACGGTCATTACTCAATCGACTTCGCTATGCATAAAAAGTCGGAACATATATAATTTAATAGGTCGGAAATGGATATTGTAGAAATTACACACGGATTTACAAACTTAAATATACCCTTTTTCACTTTTTGTGGTGAAGGGTATAAAAATACTAAAAAATTTTTCTTCTCTACGACTGACACTTAATAAATTACATGCAACATACATATACTCATTTTACATTACCATAAAGATGGATAAAAAAAACTAACTTTTACAAATTTAAATAACTTAAAATAATAACTTGAACTACCCTACGGACTAAATGACATTTAAAGTTATAAAGTAAATTATAAGTTTTCTTTCTTGCTGCTAGCAAAGTTAAAATTGTTGATATCATTATGACCTTAACAAATACATAGAGAGTTAGTGTTATTATATTTTCATAAAATTTTTAAGATTATTTAACAAAGCTGTTCCAGTATTAGATTCGTTAAATATAAATATATGCATACCGTGTGCATCATAAAGTCGTTTATTATTTCTTTGTATAAATCCGGTTCTAAGTCTGATATTGTTAATTATAGAGGTATTGCTAAACTAAGTATTATTCCAATTTTTTTTTCTCAATACATTGCTCATCACGTATCAAAACAAACTGACATAGTTTACGCTGGTTTTAGCGAAGCGTTCGGCAAGGTAAATTACAAACTGCTCTTGGTGAAAGTTAACTCAATGGGGTTTACATATAACTCTCTTAAATGGATTGACTCTGTTTATGTACTTCGACAACAATGCGTCCGTTTTAAAAACGTAACATCTACATCCATTGATGTTTTATCTGGAGTCCCACAAAACAGTGATTTTCCCAACGTGATTAAATTCTCAAACGTTTCAATGTATGAGGATGATGTTAAAATTTTCCTAAATTTTAAACAATATTCTGATCATAGTCTGCTTCAACAAGACTTGCACTCATATCAGTCATGGTGAATTTTATGCCCCTATTGCGGTTAACAACTTTTAAAATAATTTGGTCGTCGTTTGTAAATTCGCATTGCCATTCTCAACTCAAGTCATGGTTGACTTTTTAGTTGTCTTCACTGCTTTTAATGGTATTATCATTCAGCTGTGCACAATTTTACAGTTTCTCTGCATTTAGTTTATTTATAAAACTTTGAAAATTACAACGAAAGCCCAGTTTAAGAGACTTGTTCAGCGCATGGAAAAAATCCAGATGTTGCTCATAGGAAACCAAAATGACCAAGAATCATTGCAAAGACATATGGAAAGGATTTGCGAAGCAATTAAATAGTAAATAAATCATTAAAAAATTTCTTACTGCAATTTTAAGTTATATTTTGAATATTTCTAGTTTAAGAGAGTCGGACTAATAGCAAATTTTCCTCCTTGTACGTAGCACATTTATATTAGCTTCGCTTTTATCTCTATAAAGAAATCTACATATATATCCATTTGAAATTATTTGGTTTCAAATAAAACACTTTTTCCTTGTAATGGATTTTTTTAACTTTTTACATGAATTTCTATGGTTTTCTGTCAAGATGGATATTTTAAGTTAGTAACGCCATAACAATGTCCACTAAAACAGTTGTGTTTCACAATACCAATCCTTGGCAAAGTTGATTTCAACCCGAACACGTACGGACATCGCTTAATCGACTTCGCTATGCATAAGAACTCTGAATATATTTATAGGGTCGGAAATGGATATTGTAAAATTACACACGCATAAGAAAATTTTAGAAAAATAAGCGTGAACCTAAGCCCAAATACTTAAATTCATTTGGTAAGCAAAAATATTTTTAAGGAATCATAGCCTTGAAAAACAACATATATGCAGTTCCAAAAGTTAGTTGATCTAAAGGAAGAATTTCCACACTTTGCAAACAAGCCAACTTTTGAAAGCAGTTAAAAGGATAAGGAACAGACATGGGACACTGTGACATAGAAAGTCAATGCTCTCGGTCATCCAACAAGAAATGCATACGAATGGAAAAATGGTATTTGTTAATGTAATTATATTTTGCTATTGATTACTAAAATAAAATAAATATAAGAATTATTTAAATGAAATTAACAAAACATTGATAGGATTTGCCATCTTACATCAGCTGCAGCACCTAGTTTACCGACACCATCCAGAATCAAGCAGAAGATAGCTTTCGTAACTCCTATTACTTTACATAAGCTGAATAATAATTAAAACCACGACTCATCTGGCATGTTTACACCTAACACAATATTAAACACGTCAATACATGAGTATTGATCACCTTAACTAACAATAAGACACCAATTAGAACAACCGTCGCAACAGAATGAAATCATCATCAGCATCTAATCAAACTATTCATTTCAACAGAAAAACACGTTCAATTAAATGATGTAATTTGAACCGTTATACAAACATTTAAAAATTACTTAAATAAGAAGTATAAATATTTCAAATTGTAAATTAAAGGATGTTACAACAGTTGATGTAATTGATGTATGTGACCAAACTGTTGAACAGTTTTATACAAAGGGTTGAAATTTTAAAAGAATATGTATTGCTACGCTCGCTATAAAATTTGGATTTGGAAATTAAAGGGCGTCCCAATAGTTAAAGTAAATGATGTGTGTGACAAAACTTTTGAACCGTTGTAGACACAGGGGCAAAATCTATTTTAAGGTCGGTTTTTTCTTATTGAACGTTATACCACAATACATTAAATTAAAAATACTCATTTGCTTACGCAAGCGAAAAGGATTGGCCGATAAGAGTGCAAAATACAATAGGCCAACTAAATTTAAAATATCCTGCCCTGATTAAAAAGGTGAATGTTATATTACCACCTCTTCATATAAAACTGGGCTTAGTTAAATATTTTGTAAAGTCGCTGCAGAAATATAGTGTAACCTTTGCTTATTTAATCACAATATTTCCAAAAAATCCGAAAACTGCTTCGAAGCACAACATTTGAAGACTTGTTATCACCTGATTAGAAAGCTGCCTGGAATTCATTTCGACCAATTATTTCTAACTTTCTAGGAAACACTAGGAGTCCAATTTATGAAATAATCATTAGTGATTTGCTCAAAACTATTCAAGAATTGGTAAATAAAGTTTAAAAAATTTTTCTTAGTTAAATTCTTATGTTAATTTTAGGTCTAAAAATGTCGCAAAAACACATTTCCTACATTCACATTTGGATTTTTTTCGGAAAACCTTGGCGACATAAGTGACGAGCATTGTGAACGATGCCATCAATAACTTAACTCCATGGTTCTTTATAAGAGAATCAAATCATGAAAATTATTAGACAAAACAAAAGTAGAAATGGTTTTTAACTTTAAAAAACTGAAACTACTTCTTTACTTTATTTATTGTCATTACATTCTGCTAAGGTAAACTGTTGCTGCAAATTTAGGCAATGACAGCAAAAAGGATGTTTTATCCAAAATTGGGTACTTTTACTTTTTGTGGAATAAAATTAGTATTTGTCCATGGATTTTCATGAATCATGGTTTGTTTTATTTGTATTATATGTACTTTTGTGCAGATGTAATAAAAGTGGAAAATATTTGAGGCTTTCTAATTTTTGCGAATTTTTAGAAATTGAAAATTTTAAAATTATTAGGAAAAACGAAATTTTTTTCCCACTTGTGTCCCAATAACTGCGAAAGTAATGATAATACTAAAAAATTATCTGAGAACCGTTTAATGCTGAATAAATTTAGAATGTTTTCTTGTACTGCCCAACAAAATCGAATGCGTGATTTCAATGTTATGATAATATGTGCGAAGCTTCCTCTTCAAAAATCTGCAATTTTAGAAAAAAAAATTAAAAAAAATATGGATCCATAGAATTTGAAATACTGATGATTTTTGCAGTTAGGCAACCATAACGCATCAAAGAAATATAGTGGTCGTTCAATGTTTTAAATTTTTTTTTTAAATTCATTAAAAATAGAGACTTTGAAAGCATAGAAAAGGACAAACCGACGGTTTTTACGCGCAATAAAAACTATTTCGGCTTAGAAGAAGCCATACATGACATTATTAGCCAATATAGTGATGATGCTGCTTTCTACATGTTCATGCTTCCACCTGATCCAGCTGTTATCACCGATGAAGAGAAGGGTGGAGACGATGACTTGTATGGAAACAAAATACCATGAGATGTTCCCGGCAATATAGAAGTTGTTACTACGAAAAATGTCTCGACCTTTGAAGGACAATGGACCAGCGATGATGAAAAGCGAAATATTCCAACGAGAATTAGAGTTCAAACTAATGAAGAATTGCCAAATTGGAGAAAATGTTCTTACATTCAGTTTTTCAGTCCACTCCAGACCAAACATTTGTTGAAGAACGACGTGCTAACGTTTCGGATATCCTAAAAGACATGACTCCGGTGAAAATATTTGAGCTTCTTTGTGACGATGATGTGCTTGAGCTTATGGCATTAGAAAGTACAATATATGCCGGACAAAACAATAGGCACGACAATATTTTTAGCAAAGAAGAACTTTGCAAATTCTTGGGCATACTTATATTCACTGAATATCTTAAGCTATCCAGTGAAAGGTCATATTAAATGAAGATCTAAGTGTGGCATTGGTTTCAGATTGCATGTCACGAAACCGACTCTTGGATATTAAAAGAAACCTACATTTTGCAGATAACTCTATGGCAACGAGCTTTGCTGATTTTTTGCAAAACAAGTTTTGTCAATTCGGAATGTTATTCGTGATATTTATCGATTGAAGAATCCATGGTTAAGTGTTTTGGTCACCACTCTGCCAAACAATTTGTAATGTGTAAACCTGTGCGATATGGGTATCTCAATTGGGCATTGACCAGCTCTGATGGTTATTGTTATACATTTGATATATATTGCGGAAACGGCTTACTATCAAGAGCTCCAATAAATCCAAAAGAACATGTCGTGTACTCTTATAACTTTTTTAACCAACTACAACCTGCTTGTAGAGCTCAAGAGCCTTAGATACAGAGCTACTGGTACCTTGCACAAAAACAGAACGTGATGTGTAAAAAGTCCAAAGCTGAATATGACCATAGGTTTGATAAGACAAATGAAATTGTAATGGTTAGGTGGAAAGATAATTATGTTTGCACGATTGGTACTAATTTTGATACTGCAGAGCCATTAACTAAAGTTAAAGGATTGTGTTCCACGAGAAAACAGAAAGTTGATGTAGATTAGTGATGCCCAAGCCATACCACAATTGTGGAAGAATAATTTACACACATTCTTATGCTCTTTTGTTTAGTCGTCGATTAAACATCGACGAATGCACATGTGCGCGGATGTATGGCATTTCAAAGATACTTTGGGATTGAATATGCTTTTGGCGGTATCCACTGCCTTTTATGTTATAAAACATTAAAAAAAAGAAAGGATACTTTAAAAGGCATTTTGGAATTTTCCATAATACATTTAATATTAAAGAAATAAAAAATAGTTTATCATAGATCTTGCAATTTAGCCGCTTTTTAAAATAAATTGAATTTAGAATCTCAAAGTACGAGGAATTGAAGGAACAGAGTTAACTCGGTTAACTTAAAAAATATTATGCTTATTCGAAATTGCAAAAAAACCTGAAAATAGAAAATGTCATATATAATTTTTATGAGATTATTTAATTATAATTTTTTTAAAAGAATTTTTACTTGGATTTAAAATACTTTAGTTTTTTACTGTTACCAAGTAACATATTATTTTCACTAAGCAACTTTTCTGACATCTAAGAATTAGATTTTTTACTTGAATTTAAATTAAACTTTAATTTAATTGCTTATGTGTGCTATTTTATAATGTTACCTACTAACAGCATTTTTTTCATTAATCAATTTTTTACGTTAAAGAGATGAAAATTATTTTATAACATAATTCTGCTAAATTTTGTTTAAAATTTAATTTTTTTACTTAAATGTAAAGTACTTTAAATTTATATTATTTGCTTATGTGAAATATTTTATAATATTACTAACCAACACCGTTTTTTGTTAAACAACTTTTCTCATAGTGTAACTTTATATTTCTCACCAATACAAATACATTTTATATTTTGGACATCACTGATGTAGATATACATACCACTCGATTTTCAAAGTTATAATAAAGAGAGGGGAGGATTAGATCAAATGGATTACTCTATAAGTCTAATTGCAATAAAAGGAAAAAACATTGACTTTCCTTAATTACTTTTGAGTCTTCAACTTCAACTAAATTTAGGAGCTCTGACGACGCCCATTGCATATTCGAACACGTTCTGTAAGATAAATATTAAACATACTTTAAAATAATTGTGTATAGTTTTTAAGGCCTTTTATGTTTAAGAAGTAAACCTTATAACACAGACGCAAATTATTTGCTTTCACTTGACAAAAAATTTTGAACTAACCTGCGTGGTGCAACGTGGTTTTGCAGGAATAACAATGCATCCATAGAGCACCACTATTTTTATCTTTCGCAGCAGCTTCAGATATCGGCTTCCACTTCACGGACGTATCTATCGAGTAGTGATCGCCATCGACTTTGACAAAGTTCAACTGAAATTTTGTTAAATTTAAAAACAGAAATTCAATGTATAAAAACATTCCTAACTTTTCTTTTTTTTTTTTTTATTTCTATAATCTTACCTGCTTTTATCATTAAGGCAAGGAAACATTCGCACGGCTTCTATTAATTTTTTTTCCATTTTTATTGTATATTATTTATTTATTTTATGTATATTATTTTATGTACTTATATTATTTATAGCACTTATTTTACACAGCAAGAGCGAAAACAAAACTAGAAGAAGAAACAAATGAAAGTAAAAGTACGTCAAAAGTTAAAAGTTGAGCAACTTTCGTACTTTGAGTTGGCGGACATGTACTTATTGTGACAATACTTATGTATAAGATAACATGTCTTTTAACTGACTTGTCAGATGAATTTGTCAAGTTTCAACGTATGACGGATTCTATGTGCCCGTCTTTAAGTTAGTACGTGTGCAAATATAAATGTACGTTCTTTCGCGGAACTGTTACTTGATAAACTCAGTCACTGTAGTGACCAGTGACATTTTGATCACAGTAATTTAATCACAGGTATTGAAATATCGCTCATCTCTAGTTCGAATACTGATTTAGTATCAACACTTATAGGATGTTTACACGGCAAAATGAGGCACTTGCTTCACTCTCTGAATCATGATTGCGAAGCATACCGTTTCCACGACATATACTACATGCTTCGCTTTGACTTCTGTTATAAAATTTTATGTTTTGTTTTAATTTTTGTGTTTGTTGTTTATAAAATATTAAACCATAATTAAATTAATTGTTTTTATATTAACACATACTCACACACCACTTTTAATATTGTTTTACCTTTTTTGTTTACGTTTACGTATATACAGCTAGTTCAGATAAACTAGCGATAAGAATTTGGGAAGACAGAAATTTTTCATGCTTCGCAAGTAGATTCAACCTTAATTGTCTCAAACTAAAATGATTCGCTCTCAAGATGTTATATGGCGAAGCACGTTGATTTGCTCATGATTGGGCTGTGAATCATGAATGAGAAAGCGAAACAAGAATAATGGGCTCCGTGGAAACATAGTATTAAATCATGTAGCTATTCAATTACAAGTTTAAAAGAATACACTACACACTTTACAAGAATACACAACTAAGATTGGATAAGTAGATAATTTCCGGAATATAAAACTATTGTTGAGGTAAAAATGGCTGTAACTTGGTAAATTTCTTCCATGACTTTAGATATTTTTACACTAGTCACTTAAAAACTCCAAACAGTGCAGCGCATGTGGCAAAAAACATTAGATAATTTTTTCACATAATTTTTCGTATAAAAATCGCAGAAACTTCATTTTTATTTTCTTAAAATATTATTTTTTAATTGTCTATTTTGTTGTTACAATTTTTTTTTTAAATAGAGTTTAAAATCCGTTCACGACTTTTTCAGCCATAAAAGTATTTAATTGGAATGCATATGAGTTCAGTTCATCTTTCCAATTTTACCGAGTTGACATTTAAAACCTCAGAGCAGGTTTTCTTCTGTAAATTTTCTACGATTTTCCCTGAAATAATAAATATTTTAAACAAATAAAAGATGTCATTATAGAGTCCAGAGATATTAAAAAAACAAGTAACACTAAATATTACAATACTCACATTTCGTTAAATTTTTTTTCCTGTGAATTGTTCTCAGACAGCCCTTTGAAAATTAAAAACTATACATATGTATGCAAGCATATGTATGTATATTGATGAGTATTTGAATGTAATTATTAATATTTTCCTGCTAAAATTATTCAATTAATGGATCATTTGTACTGCTTTGTAAAGTTTTTTTTAATAAATAGAAATAGCAAACAATAAGAAAAACAATAAATTATATAATACTGTGGAATTTTATAGAACAATTTTTAATTGTATGTTTTCGCACGGTACAAACAATTGCATAAAAGCAAAATAAGAAGTACCCCATGTTGCGCACAATTTTACTTTAAGAATACAAATTAATTTTGCTTTCTTTTCAGTAGAACATTGTTAAACGCTAATCATTACGTTGTAACGCGGCCTGTGCAAAACAAGTAAAATAAAAGCAAGTAGCAAAAAGTTTAAAATCGTTTGTGCAAAAAGGGATGGTTAAGTTGGTGCAGTTGTACTTTTTTTTTTGTTACAAATCAAAACTAAATAGGATCAAAGACAATATACATACATACATAATTTTTTATATTTCCAATTTCCGATAAAATGCAAAATTAAAAATTCCCTGAAATTGACCAACAAATTTGGTCGAAATATTAGAAAATAAATCACTTAAAAAACAATCAAAAAAGTTTTTTTGTAACTTACATATTTATTTTGGAGGATCTTTAAAAAGCCAAAGCAGAATTAATAAATAAATATTTAACACACTAGGTCTCCAATTTTCCAACACAACTTAAAAATAAAACTACCAAAACTTCACATGCTGGTAGGGCAAGGAGCGAACGAGATTGAGTTTAGTGTTTGAGATTTCCAGATATTTTTAGAAGAGTCATAATAGGTGCCCAAAGTCAGGGTAATACATTTAGCAAATTGGTTTATTTTTTTTTGTGGCAATAATTTCGATAAAGTTGCCTTTTAGATAAATAGAAAAAAATTCTATTTTCAGTAAGAAATTTTCTTCTTATGAGGAAGGAAGGATTTATGACTAAAAATATATAAAAACTGTGGCCTCATCAAGGGCTTTTCAATCTTAAATTTGCAAGTGTCACAAAAGTTTACATGTTCGAAATGCCCTACTTTGGAATGTATTACGGTGCTCGAATATCCTATGCTACCAGCAGACTGGACCGATTAAAAAAACATATAACCGTTTAGAAATTGCTGAATTATTTCTAAAACAAAAAAAGGGGATATCAGAGAAACATTTTATATCAATACCATTCATATATGGATCAGTTACCCTTAAGGTGCCTATAGACTATATGTGTTTTACATATTACTTGTCAAATTTTCCATAACAAAATACATATGAATATATGTATGTACCGTGTAAACGGTTTAAAATAATCCTTGTGTTAAATACATTAGACAAATTTTCATCTATAGTGTGTTCTATCTTTATGTGATAAAGCATCTGACTTTAAATTATATATAAATGTTTTTTTGACCTTTTTAAATAGTTTTTCTTTTCTAATTTATTAAGCACTAGGTCAGTTTTATAAATAATAAAAATTTTTATTTATATTTTCAATATTTCGCCACACCTTTGGGTGGCATCATCAGGAAACAGGAAACAAAAAATTATTTTTTTTTTTTTTTTTTTTTTTTTTTAAATAACAAAATTAAAATCAAATTATTTTTTTTTTTTTTTTTTTTTTTTTTTTTTTTTTTAAATAACAAAATTAAAATCAATTTTTTTTTTTTTTTAAATCTAGTATATAAGCTTGAAAATTAAAATAATAAAATCACTCTTTGTTTTGATCTTAAGAATAAATCACCTGCAGTCTTTCATTTACATTCAATTCAGTTTAAGTGCTGAAATTTAACACCTAAGTAAAATATACCATTCAATTCAGTTTAAGTGCTGAAATTGAACCACAAAGTAAAAATATACCAGCCAATTCAGTTTATGAGCTGAAATTGACCAACAAATTTAATATTTTAGCAACTCAGTCAAGGTGCCGGTTGTTGTTAATCCAAAGTTTACAAACGAGTCAAACTAACATTTTTGGTGACCCCGACGTGATTTTTTCAGACAAGCAATGGCCTCCTTCGAAGAAATCGTCAACCAACAGACGGATGTCGGCGGAAGAATTGTGATTCTTATCCGCAATTGCAAGAAGGATGCAATCATAAGGATACAAAACATCAGCTATTTTCAGGAAAGGATCAGAACCCTGGACGAAGAATGGTCGGCATTTAAAGCGAATGACAACCAAATACGTCTGTTGGAAAATCCACCACTGCACCACGATTATTTCACCAACGACTACTATAATGCTCTATTAACTCTTTTTCATCAATACAGGGACATATTAGAGTCATCAATTCTTAAAGTCACAAACCTCAACCAAGGGGCCTTTAGCTACAGGAGCAGGTAAATCCCTTGATGCAAAAACCTCAAAACTAGCAGCAGAGTCAGGTGCACTAGTGAAATTAATGCGGAGGCAAGTAGCAATGATGGTTTCGTTAGAAAGACTATTAAAAGAAGGTCTCATGAATCAAGAAATGCAAATTGCAATTATGGCAAAACATCGAAGAGCTTCACTTCCAAATATCAGAAGTATGTGACTGCCCTGAGCAACAGGGTTACAATGTGAAACGATTCATCACCTTAGAAGGTAAATTCCGCAGGGATGTCAGAAGCTGCCAGAGCGAATCAGCAATGCCACAACCACACACTCAGTCGGAATCGTCTCCAATCCCTAAAATTACATTACCAAAATTTGATGGCAACTATATGAAGTGGCAAGAATTTTACGATTTATTTTCGTCACTGATCATATGGCAACAAATTCCCAAGGTACACAAAATATGGTATCTTAACCTTTAACTGACTAGGTGAATTTTTTTTACACTAAGCAAGACGTGGTAGTAAAATTAACACCAGGATATTTTTTATATAATTTTTGATGTTTATATTTTATAATAATTTTTTTCCTAGATTATTCTTGATTTAATACTTTTAAGCAATTTTCTTGAAAAAATAGAGAAAAAAAAATTTCATATATAAAAAAAATATACTTTATTTCATAACCATATTTAACATAAATGAAATGTTATATTGTAAAATTTTCTACCACATATTAAGTTAAAGGTTAAAGGTTTGGTAGGAGAGGCTGCAACGCTTATAAAACACTTTTCCGCCACGTAAGAAAATTTCAAAGCCGCATGGGCGATGATAGTAGACCGCTATAACAATAAAAGACTGTTGGTTAACAAGTTAGTTCAAGAGCTGGTTGAACCTGCTGGAACAGTAAACGACAACTGTAAAAATGGAAAACACCCTTTGTTTGCATGTAAAAGGTTTCTTCAGTTATCAACAGTAGAACGTCTTCAGTTCATCCAAAAACAGAATTACTGTGTCAACTGTTTAAAACCCGGCAATAGTGCCAAAGCTTGCACATCAATAAGCTGCATAAAATGCAATAAAAAAACACGATACACTCCTACATCTGCAACTCGAAACCCAGAATACAAGCAATATCAACCGCATTAAAGTAGACGAAGAATCTTGTGTGCCAAAAACACCACAAGACAGCCAGAAGGCCGCAACACTCCCTACATATAAACAGTCTAGAACCAATGGCTACATCCTCCTGAGCACTGCAATAGTCACCATGGAGGCAAATGGAACAGAGGTCAATTGTAGAGTTATTCTAGATTCGGAATCACAATTGAATTTTGTAAGCGAGCGTTTAGTCAAACGCTTGGGAATACATCCTAAGGCAACTTCAATCTTGATAAATGGAATTGCGTCTAGCAACACTCAAATAAAACAGCGAGTAACGTCGCTTTATATTCACGAATCAACAACTTCACCACGCGGCTTGAGGTAGCCGTTCTACACCATATTATTTCACCACAACTGTCACAAGCAATAAATATCGACAATTGGCCCATACCACACACACTATGGGTGATTGATGAAGATTCATGGTAAGACTTCCGTTCTGCGAAAAAACTGATGCGCTTGGTGAATCACACAGTATAGCTTTCAACCGATTTCTGGCATTACAACGTCGATTGTCAAAGTCTCCAGAAATCAAAAGTCAATAAATCGCTTTCTTGACAGAATACGAGGCATTGGGACACATGACCCCAATAGATATAAATAAAATAGCTAAATCGAACTACATCATTCCTCACCACTGTATATTAAAATCAGAGAGTTCAACAACTAAATTACGACTGGTGTTTGATGCATCTTCTAAAACGTCATCTGGCTTATCGTTAAACGACCTTATGCACCTTGGGCCCAGAGTGCAAGGCGAACTTTTCCCTATTTTATTTAGATTTAGACTACCTCGTTTTGTTTTCACTGCAGATGTTGAAATAATGTATCGTCAAATGCTCGTGCATCCAGAAGATATAAGATTTCAAATCATCATCTGAAGAACGAGTCCAGACAAGCCAATTACATATCACTTAAATTCAGTTACATGTGGAATGCGAGCTCCACCATATTTGGCTACAAAATGCTTGGAAACAATAGGCAAAAAATACATGTCATTGTATCCATACGGAGCTCATTTTCTTCTGGAAAACTTTTACGTAGATGACGGAATCTGTGGAGCTGACAGCCTAAACACAGCACTGACAATTCAACGAGAGCTAATTTATATCTTGAAAAAACATGGCCTCAAATTACAGAAGTGGAGCGCAAACCATCCCCAACTACTTCAAAGTGTTGCAGAAAAAGAAGAATCGGAAGTTGATATTGACTTCAAAAATAGTGGAGCAGTAAAAACGCTGGGCTTAACATGGATGCCAAAGCAGGACAAATTCTGTGTAAAGGTGTGTGTTGGAGAGATGAAACGTATCATCAAGCAAGCAATTTGCTCAGATTTAGCCAGAATATTCGACCCTTTAGGGATATTAGCACCAATCATCGTCACTGCGATAATATTTATTCAAGAGCTGTGGCAAGCAAAATTGGCGTTGGACGAGGCACTAACAGCTGAACTTCATACGCAATTGATAACCTTCCGCAATGAATTAGAAGAAGTAACCAATCTTAAACTTTCATGACATGTCTTTGAAGGACATGTACCTTACGTTTACAGATTCATGCATTCGCTGACGCCTCAAAGAAGGCATATGGAGCGGCCATTTATATTCGATCAATAATAAAGGACGGGCAAGTACTAGAGCGGCTACTTTGTGCAAAATCACGCATAGCACCGTTAAAGCGACAAACCTCAGCTCAGCTAACAATGAGTGTAAAAAGGGTTCTAAAACTCGAGAACACACCCACATACTTCTGGAATGATTCAGAAATTGTTTTGGCTTGGATCAATTCTCCCTCATCCTCATATTACACTTTTTTCGCCAATAGAATAGCGGCAATACAAGAAATATCAATGCCTGAACAATGGCGACATGTAAGATCAAAAGAAAATCCTGCTGACGACTTAACATGAGGTCTAGCCCCGCGAAAATTAGCAGCATGCACGTTATGGTTATATGGACCAATCTTTTTACATGGAAAAGAAGAAATGTGGTGCGAAGATATTCCAAAGAACTAGCGATATTCGAGAATGACACTCACATGGAGCAAAAAAGGACGGTTGCAGTCACTACAGCAAGTGACAGTTTAGAAAGGACGATTTACAAAATCCAATACAAGGTATCATTTCTCACACTACAACGAGTTGTGGGTTACATGTTAAGATTTGTCAACAATGCTAGAAAGTTGAACCAACAATCTGAGATTGCCCTAGCTGTCCAGGAATTGGACCAGGCTCTTGTGGTGATCGTTCGTACCATTCAGCAAGCTGATTTTGAAGAAGACTTAAAACATTTAAGAAAATATAAGATTGTCAGCAAGGGAAGCCATTACAGCAATCTCTCTCTATTTCTAGATACAGACGGCATCATAAGAGTAGAAGGACGATTGACAGCATCGATGCTTCCGTACGATGCCAAGCACTCACCAAGCTGCTTCCCTACAACGATCCGATATCAAAGTTACTAATGCAAATGATACATGTGAAAAATCGACACTCTGGTCGGCGTTATTGGCATATGTAAGGCAAAAATATTGGCCAGTTAAAGAGAAATCGGCAGCACGACCAATTATACAGCATTGTGTGCAATGCACAAAAGCCAAACCAAATTATGGGCAATCTTTCACCAGAACGCGTTAGCCCTGCCCGGACATTCATCAATTCAAACGTTGATTTCTGTAGACCATTCTGGATTCACTACAAAGTAAGAGAAAAGAAACCTCAGAAGGCCTTCATTTCGGTGTTTTGCTACAAAAGCTGTACATCTTGATTTAGTCAGCGATTTAACCACAGAAGCCTTCATAGGTGCCATAAAGCTATTTACAAGCAAACGAGGTCACTGTCAAAACCTATATTGCGACAACGCAACTAACTTCGTTGGAGCGAAAAATCAACTGCAGGAACTCTCAGAGGCAATTTATACCAGTTCGGCCAACGAAGTAATTAATAAAGAATGTACATCCAGAAAGATCACGTTCCATTTTATACCACCTAGAGCACCTCATTTCGGTGGCATTTGGGAAGCAGCAGTAAAATCAGCTAAGCACCTGTAGTCAAAAGTACTGTAACAGCATCATTAACATTCTAAACTCAAGGCCTGGTCATTTCTTAATAGGGGAACCACTCAATGCACAAGTGGATTTACGTTCTCTACCAACCAGGCTTAGCCTCCTAGATAGATGGAAACTGGTTGCACACCTGAAAAGGGAGTTTTGGAGACGATGATCGCGAGAATATTTATGCGAAATACAGTATCGGCACAAATGGAAAACACAACAAATGAACCTTAAGCCTGGAGACATGGTCCTAATAAAAGAAGACAACACAGCACTGCTAGAGTGGCCACTGGGTAGAATCGTAAACATACATAAAGGAGATGATGGCCTGGTTCTAGTAGCGGACGTTAGAACATCAAAAGGCATTTGCAAAAGACCAGTGGCTCGACTAGCACTATTACCAGTTATGAATGAGGAGTCTGATGAACCTCAACAACCAGATAACTGAAGAAAGAAGTTCCAAAACGAAAAGACCGAAAATCCCAGAAAAAGGAGACGGTCTTCCATAACCCACAATATTCTCACAATTTTCATAACTCTCATGTTAGTACAACTTGTGCTAGGATCAAAAATCCAAAATGAGCAATTTGGAAAACTTGGCATACATTTTTAAGAAATCGGGCCAACGGTAATGTCTCCAATAGAATGGCAGCTCTTAGTGTATTATGATCTAGAAGAATTTTGATCTGAGTTAAAAATATTTTCAAAGGGAACAGAAACTCTAGTCCATTTATTTGAAAAAATGAAACAAAAGGCAATTTGCACAAACCTTGGCAATTCTTTTCAACATACTGAAGCTGAGCTAATAATGGACAGTGCCATACTTTCTAGAAAAAGACACAAAAAAGGGGCTCTTGATATAGTTGGAAAAATCGCCCATTCACTATTTGGAGTATTGAATTCCGAATATGCTAAACAAATGGCTCAAACCATTTCACAAGTCAAAGAAAATGAGGCTCATCTATTAAACCTTCTAATAAATTAAGCCTCGATTTTAGATTCTACAACCAACATTCTCAAGGCAGATCAAGACACAGTTGAAGGAAAATTTGCCAGAATTGACGAACAAATAGTACAAATCTACAACAGGATACGTGATGACAGCAACGAGCTACAAGAAGAAAGACTCTACCGCATTTTTTCATCGCTCTGCATTCAATTAACAATCACAGCCAAAAACTTACAACGCATGCAAACGGATATATTTGACATTTTAACAAACAGTCACTATGGCATTATAAACCCTGTGCTTCTTACACCAAAACAACTACAACAAGAAATATAAAAACTGAGATCCCATCAATCTGACTCACTCGAACTGCCGGTAAAACAAGAATACTTTAGAACTGTACAAACTAATGAAGGTCAAATGAGGACTTACAAAAAACACCGTGATATTCTGTATCACATTACCATTGATTAAACGAAAACAGTTTGAAATCGCAATACCACACTGGGTTAACAACACACTGGTTGCAATAAGGTCATGTTCTCCGCTCATGGCCATCAATCTTGTTAATAATCAATACGTGACAATGAGTAACACCCAGTTTGATTCTTGCGCAATAATTAAAGAAAAAATCTACCTGTGCTCTAAGGTGCAAATTTAATATGAGCAAGGCGGGACAACATGCTCTTGTGAAATGAATTTATTTCACAACAACAGTCAAGCAGACTGTCCAATGCAACAAGTGAAAGACAATGCTACGTGGACTTCTCTTCGGCATAAAAACAAATGGATATATGCTATGCAAGCTCCATCTCAGGCAACAGCTGTGTGCAATAAGAAAATAAGGCAATTGACGCTCGAAGGGTCAGGTTTACTCAGCCTGGGACCTGAATGCGTCTTTAAAAGCAAATTCATGTCAGTGCATGGACAACATACAATATCCAGCTCTGTTAAGACTTTATACACTAGGCTTTGGGAAATTACGTAACAGCAACATTCAGAACGGTTAAAACCATTGTTGAATGAAATTCATTCAACCAAGTACATGACGCAAATACAAAATCTGACAGCCCAACAGACCTCATTAGCTGCACAAGAAATCCTTCAGCTTCCAAACAAGATCACCATGCACAACAATCACCACACTATCATTGGTT
Organism: Gymnosoma rotundatum; assembly: GCA_916610165.2. NCBI lineage: Eukaryota > Metazoa > Arthropoda > Insecta > Diptera > Tachinidae > Gymnosoma > Gymnosoma rotundatum. The sequence goes on along the minus strand of OU744341.1, from coordinate 4,343,212 downwards.
ACTCGTCGTTGATCCTCATTGGTTTTATTTTTGTATCCTTAACACTGAGACGAATATACAAAAGGGCTTCAACACCTAACTCCATTACAATACCGGCACCGCGTAATCATCCCGGCACATCATCTACATCAGATTTTACCAAAAAACTTAGTACACGGTCAACAATGCATCGGATCATGCAACCAAATTGCAGGCTCTTCATATTTAGTACTAGAAGCAATCCCAACCATACCCCAATGCTCCAAAACACAGGCTTTTAGCTGTGCTCAACGGGGGGAGCATGTTAATACATAATTACATGCATATATTAATATTCTTAGTTTCTTTTATTTTTGCTTTTGTCATATACATAGTATGTATTGTTATTTATTTGTTTCTTTTTAAATTTGCATTATCAAACGTCAGCACATTCTAAGCTGTCTGCCTTTTTTGTGTCCGCAATTATTTTGACTGCTCCCACGGGAGTATTTAATTACCATAGTACTTGATACCTGTATACTTATTTGCGTGAGAACTTGTCGTGAAATTTATGGTTTTGTCAACATATCACTTTTATTACATTTAATTTAATTATTTTTGTCAACACTACACTTTTATAACATTTAATTTAATTAAACACAACACTTTTAAATTTAGTATATAAGCTTGAAAATTAAAATAATAAAATCACTCTTTGTTTTGATCTTAAGAATAAATCACGTGCAGTCTTTTATTTACATTCAATTCAGTTTAAGTGCTGAAATTTAACAACTAAGTAAAATATACCATTTAATTCAGTTTAAGTACTGAAATTGAACAACAAAGTAAAAATATACCAGTCAAATCAGTTTAAGAGCTGAAATTGACCAACAAATTTAATATTTTAGCAACTCAGTCAAGGTGCCGGTTATTGATAATCCAAAGTTTACAAACGAATCAAACTAACAACCACAAAAAGTGGAAAAAGGGTATATATAAGTTTGTCATTCCATGTATAATTTCCGACCTTATAAAGTATATATATTGTGAATTCTTATGGATAGCGAAGTCGATTAAGCGGTGTCCGTCTGTCCGTCCGAGGCAAATCTGCTCTCACAAAAAAAAATAAATATGTCAATCGATCAGATATAGTGTCGAAAAAGGTGGAAATCAACATGATTGGTCCATGTCCTTCGACGCAGCAGGCAAAACACCACGCCTACCTCTAATTTTTTCATCATTTGGAACAATAAACAAACTCAAATCAAAAAAAATATATATGGGGCGATAGAGAATTAAAAAATAAGAAAATTGGAGCTGAAATTTTTAAATTTTTTTTAAGATATATTTTAGGAAATACTAAAATTTTTTAAAAATGCTTAACCCATTAAGACCCGATCATTTTTATGTAAATTTATATATTTACAGTACCAATTTTTTTATTTTCTGATTTTCTGTCACCCCAATATTTGCTTTTTTGTATAAAGGCACTTCACTAAACTAGAAATACATAGATAGTGAAGGGTATAAAAGATTCGGCATAGCCGAATATAGTACTCTTACTTGTTATTTACTATGCTGGAACAACAACCCTAAGCAACCCTAAGTTTTTTGGAAAAGAAAAGCTTAACGGTAGGAAATAATTTCTTATGACAATGTTTTTTAAACTATTTAAAGGGAAATGTACAGTAATGTGGTTATACATACTTCCTATTACTTGTTAAATCACCAAAAAGTGCAAGAAGCACTAAAATCGATGAAAGCGAAATAGACTTGACAACTTTATTAGCATTTACAAAACCGCTCACCAAAGCAACTATTGTAAACAATGTTTTACTTTGTAGGTAATGTCAAACGTAATTTGTATGTGTTGTTTTTAACACGGACGCTAAAAAAGTAGAGCGACAGGGACAGCAAATGACGCCATGTTTCTTGCCGCTCTTTTGACATTTCTCTTCAGTGAGGTTTGCCTTCTCATGATGGAAAGATATACGAGCCAACAACGAGTCGAAATTATTAAAATTTACTACCAAAATTCGGAGTCAGTGGCCTCAACGTTAAAAGCTTCATTGCTTTCCGAAAAATTTCAGTTTTGAGTGGTTTATGGGCCGGCGCACAGTGGTCAATTTCGCGAGATAGCGGTCAAAACTCTATAACTTTTGACCGGATTGGTATTTTTTTACGCAATTGGTTTTGTTCAATAGGAGGGACTTGAAGCTTCAATTTGCGTGTTCAAACGTAAAAATCGACCGATAGGAACGTAAGTAATGTGGAGTTAAAAATGCATTTTAATTTTTTGTTGAGTTTCCATGTAAAAGTTGAATATTTTTACATTTTAAATAGGTATTTTTTTATAATTTCTTATTTTCCTCAATCGTATTTTACAACCAATACTTATTTATTATTCCTAAACTTAATTTTGGTCAGAAAATGCCAATATTTGGCCCCTGACATTTATTTAGTCTCAATATTCACAGTGGCCAAAGGTAGGTTTTTTTTGGAAGAAAGCTAATTCTTGTGAGGATTAAACTGAAAAATAACACTGAAATTCCCAACAATATCAATACCATTTGGATATATTATATACAGAACACAACATCGATAAAATTTTTAGTAAACTTTTACTATTGATTTAAAGTGCACATATATTTTATTTAAATGTATTAATAAAAATTTATACTAAAATTAGAAACAAATTATAATCTTTAAACTAGTATTAATTAAACAATATTAGTAAAAATTTCTTCCAAATAGCTTTGATTTTCATTTTGCAGTAGTTGTTTAGCTTCTTCATCTAACTCTAATGAGGTTGATTTCCATTTTTGTCGAATACTGGACATATACGGGTCGGATGTGCACAACAAAATATTAATAAGATCTTCATTAGTACAATATCTGGAAATATGCTCCATAAAACGAATTCTAGCATGAAGAGGTGACATTCCAAATTCATATGCTTCATTAAAACTATCGTCTTGTGTTGGTGGTTGGCTCAATTGACTTGATGTTTTTTGGCATATGGTGCAGCTTGACGAAGACTTTGTTTCGGTTAAAGCTTGTGCAACTTTTCCATCGATCATTGTAAGTGACATTTTAAAGTTAACTTCGATGCATTGGTCATTAAATTCAAATATCGCTGGTTGAAGGTCTTTAATTTCATCTCTTATTTTGCCAACAAAGTTATGTCATCTTTAGTTTCTTTTTTGTAAGCAAACTTTATTGGTCTACAAAATTTTGTTGACGAGGGAATTTCATTCATCCATACATCTATTTCTGCAGCTCTACTAGTTGACGGCTATGAACCAATATAAGTTTTTGTTAAACGTAATGGAACGAAAGAAATCATGAATAAATTGGCATCTGATGAATTTTCCGCATTACATTGTATTGTATTGTTTCTGGCCAGAGGAACCATCACATCCCCATTTAGCAATTAAAGTCATGCTGCAATTTTTAAACTTCTTTAAATAGTCAGCATCAAATGTCTTTAATAATCGTTCTGCAGTGTGTTCAAGAAGATCTTGCAATTTTATTTCTGCTGAACTTGAAGTTACACTAATAGCAGTTGGTGAAGGTAAGCAATCTTTTTTGGCAGAAACAATATCTCGATATGATGGAAAAATTCCAAAATTTTTTTCATTGGTTCGCTTCCGCAATTCTGTATATTGGTTTTTAGTCATTTTCAAAACCAAAAATAGTGCAAACGCTTCTTCTGGAGTATTTTTTTAATGATAGCAATTTTACTCTTTTTAGTTTTTGATGGTTGAATCTGATGCAGAAATGAATCATATATGATGCTACAAGAAACTTTTTCATTGATATGTTTAAGCTTGCGTCTTCGTGATCTTTCACTACAATTATAAATTTGCTTTGCTGGTCGACCACCTTTTACAGTTTGGATTATTCGTTATATGTAAAATAATGTCGTTTTCATCTTTCCGTTCAAAATATATATCAGATAGAACACTATAATTGAATTTAGCCATTGTTTAAACAATAATGAAGGAAAAAAATGAATGCATAGATTAATATACTATTACTCGAAGTTTCAACATGACCTTTTTTCCTCTTTGAAACATAATATAACAGGTACTTGGTTTTACCAGTTATTTCCATTGGTTTTAAATTTATTTTCAATTTTCAGTTATGTAATATTAGATGGCAATAAAATCATTTTTTACCTTTTCTAAATACCACTTAATTTGAGAGTTTTATTGTCATTTTTGTCAAATTTTTGATACACCCTTCTATGTGGACTATGTCCAAATATGGGCCAACTTCTCCTAATTTTAACAGAATTATTATTTTGGGTCAAAAAGAACTCTTGTACAAAATTTCATCAAAATATAGGCATAATAGCCACTTTCACATACAAATAACTTCTCCAAAAATATGACGTGCATTTGTACCGAATATCTTACCTGGGTCAGAAAAATTGCTGTAGCTCAAAAAGTGCAGTCTCGATGCATGGACATGTATATATAGGAATGTAGAGGAGAGTTAGGACTACAAAATAGTAAATTTGTGTTTTAACTCAGCTTGACTCACAGGAGTTGTGCTCTATGAAGTAGGAAATTTCCGAGAAATTTGACCTTTTTTAAAAAAAATATTTAAATTGTTCTGAAAAGAGTAGAGCTTCAATTTTTTTTACCAATAATAGGAAATAAGTTAAGTTACAACAAAAAAAAAATTTATTTCGTCCAAAAATCTTGAAAAACAAAAAAGTTATGATCATTTAAACTTTAATAATTAACTAAAAATATCATAAATTTACTAAATTCTGAAAAAGCCCATTTTGGACCACCCTGTCCTCTGTGAAATAGTTGAAATAGAGTTCTAATTTTTTGGCTCCTGAGGTTTACTACTGTCTACTTTCATATGAGTCTAATAACTTTAAAATCGGAGAACAAAAACCAAAAGTAGTTTTGGCCGGTATCTCAAAATATTGACCACAGTGCGGCGGCGTCATTGAGCCGTACTTCTTCCGTGATGATCAAGACCGGCACGGTACCGTGAATGGGAATCGCTACCGTTCAATAATAACCGAATATTTTTGGCCGGAATTGGATGATGTAGACTTGGAGGACATGTGGTTCCAACAGGACGGCGCCACAAGCCACACAAGTCACAATCAATTTATTAGAAACCAAGTTTGGAAAACGTGTTATCTTACGAAATGGTCCAGTCGATTGGCCACCTCGGACTTGCGATTTGACGCCGTTAGACTATTTCCTGTGGGGGCTACGTCAACAACGCAGTGACGATTGATGAACTTCGTACGAATATCGAACGTGAAATTTCAGCAGTATCAGCCGATTTATGCTTGAAATCCGTCGAAAAATTGGTTCAGCGTCTGCACTTCTGCAAGAGGGACCGTGGTGGCCATGCAACAGAAATCGAGTTCCATACATAGGCATCGAACGTACTTTCATAGGAATAAAGTTATTCATTGATATCCAATACCAAAGTTTAAAGTTTAAATTTTGTACAAGTTTTTATAACCTTCACTGCAAAAAGTGGAAAAAAGGTATATATACATTTGTCATTCCGTGTGTAATTTCTATATAAATATCCATTTCCGCCCCATAAAGTGTATATATTGTGACTTCTTATGCATTGCGAAGTCGATTAAGAGATGTCCGTCTGTCCGTCCGTGCTGGAATCAAGTTTTCCGAAGTATACTTGAATTCACAAAAAAAAATATGTCAACCGATCAGAAATAGTGTCGAAGGAGGTGCTATTGGAAATCATATCCTTCCATATCCTTCAAAGCAGCAGACAAAACACCACGCATACGACAGCTGATAACATTTAAAATTATAAATTAAAGGGTGCACCAATAGTTCATATCATTTGGTGTATGGCTATACTTTTAAACAGTTGTGGACAGACGATTGAAATTTACAAAGAACCTGTATTACTAACTCCTCTATAACAACAAGTATTAAATTTGGATTTAGAAATAAACGGGTGTCCCAATAGTTAATATAATATGGTGTATGTGGCCGGACTTTTGAACCATTGTAGACAGACAACTGAAATTTAAAATGTAAAGGGTGTTCCCAAAATTAATGTAATTTGTTCTGTATGGCCGTATTTTTTGAACCGCTGTATACAAACACTTTAATTTTAGACAGAATGTCCACTACTTTATTTGGTATAATAAGAAGTTATATTTTAAATTAAATAGTTGATAAAATCTGATGTATATGGGCAAACTCTTGAATCGTTACAGACAGACGGTTGAATTTACACAGAACCTGATTGCTAAATCTACTACAACAGCAAGTATATAATTTGAATTTGGAAATTAAAGAGTGACCTTATAGTTGCTACAATTTGATGTATATTGCCAAACTATTGAACAGTAGAAAAATTATAAAGTTTGGAAATATAAGTGTGTCCCAATAGTAAATGTAACCTAATGTATGTGGCCATACAATTGAGTTGTTATAGGCAGACAGATGAAATCTGTTTTGAAGTCGGTTTTTTTCGCAAGAATTAATTCTCTGTCACCCCAATATTTGCTTTTTTCATTGGAGTTACTTCAGTAAACTAGATTTTCATATGTGGTAAAAGGTATATAAGATTCGGCATTGCCGAATATAGCTCACTTACGTGTATTAACTAATTTTTAAAGGAATTCTAATTTGCAACTCCGCATTATTATAGTTTATAATAATTCACACATTTAATTAATTTACTTTCATCATGTTTATTAAAGTTTAAAATGACCGTTGCTTTTGTTGAGTGCGGATAATTTTCTTCTGAGTACTGAATGTTTTATTATATATATATGATAGAATAATGTGTAATGTTTTCAGTGGTTAAGGGGCATGCGACAATGCGATTCGGTAACAATCGACAGAGCTGCAATAAAACGTGAGCAATAGCGACTCTGCATGACGAAGTTGGCAGCAATAGTGTAGAATGCATGAGAAAACTGCCATCATTAAAATGACGCTAAAGAGTTTCTGTTCTGGTGTGCGACGGTAAATGAATGTGTTGCGGAAGGTCGCAATCGTAGTCAAGGTAAAATAAATTTTAACTAACGCAAGTAAGCAGGGAAATAAAATAGTGAAATAGAAGAGCTGACTTATTGGTCATGTTGGAAAAACCCTGTGAATCGTAAGCTTAAACACGGAGATTGCGCGGATACTTGTAGAAAAAGTAATATTTCATAGTGTAGCAATCGACCAAGTGGAAGCCGTGGGTTATCTGGCAGATCGCCTAAAGGCGTCAGCAGCTCCTACGGAGTGCCAAAAGACATCGGCACAGAAGGTGTATTTGAAAATAAGTAGACGGCAAACAAGATTGCCTGTCACCACACCCGATTCCAATAGAACTCAATAGTCATCCCCAGGATCAAATGATAGAGAGAAATAGGAAGCGCTTATTCCACAAAAGGCAACACTAATTTGAAAAAAAAGAAAATTTCTAGGAAAGGCGGCGGAAGGGCTGTCGTACATTCGAAATAAGTAAGACACACTCGACTCACCAGCATATATATTTGTCAGCCTCATTGGGAAAATAGCATCAGCACCGAACCAAAAGTGTTATCAACAATCTGATAAGAGCACATGGTCTTTTGAATTTTTAAATCCCAACCTGCACCCCAGAACCCGCATCAGATAGATCGCACCTACATCATCAATTAGGGTCAGCAATTAATTCTCCCTTGCAACGCTTGGTTAAAAGAGAAAGCTCACAATACCATCTGACAACAATCCAGATTTACTGTTTTATAAAAATTTTCATCATTAATGTCAGAGAATTATAAACATCACGACTACCGTCAATTCAACTACATCTTCACCATCAGCAATAGTCTCATCATTAACAGCACCAGTAAAACAGCATAAAATTCAACATCCTCCACAACATCATCCGTAACAGCAGTAATGCTAAAGATATCGAACCATTTCCCGCTAGATATTAGTTTAAAAAACGCTAGAAACCGCTAAATAGTCGAAAAAAAAACTGACATAAACCGCTAAAAAATGTCTTGAACAATTTTTTTTTATACCCTCCACCGAGGCTAACCTGGTTTCACAAAAAAATAAATAAATATGTTAATCGATCAGATATAGTGTCGAATGAGGTGCTATTGGAAATCAGCATTATCAGTCCATGTCCTTCGAGGCAGCAGGCAAAACACCACGCCTACCTCGAATTTTTTTCATGTCATTTGGAACAATAAATTAACTCCAATGAAAAACAATAATAATCACTCTTATTGTGTTTGGCGTTTTCGTAGCAAAAACTCGGCGTTTTTTAATTTTTGTAATAGATTAAAGATAGCTCGTAACAATTATCATTAATCTGTTACAAATTGTCGTAGTCGAAATACGCCTACGCCAAACACAATAAGGGTGAATATTAATATAGTGATAGAGAATTAAAGGTAAGAAAGAAACATTAAGTGATAAAATTGGCGCTCACCCATATTATCCGGGTTACGGGGCTCTAAAATTTCAATTTTTTTTTTTAAATATCAATATGGGTATCATTTTAAAGCTTTTGAAGAGATCTTTAACTCAAGAGCCGATGGCATTTTTATGTAAAATAATATATACGCATTTTTTATATTTTTTTAATTCCCTGTAACCCCAATATTTGTTTTTTTTTTTGGAGTTACTTCACTAAGCTAAATTTACATGGTGAAGGGTATATAAGATTCGGCATAGCCGAAAATATCACTCTTACTTGTTTAATACTGTTTTTAAATACTAACTACCGTATTCATAAAATTAACTTATATTATTTTTTATGAATATGGCAATAATTGTTCATCTCTAGTAAAGATTTTGATTATCTATACATATAAGTTTCGTTTTGAGAACTCAAATAAATATCAGAGGTTCCGATTAAGTTTAGAACCTTGTAATCGTAAAAATAATTTTTAAGGCCGACAGAGACCATATCTAAAACAACAAAGTAATTATAAAGAGGCAAATAAAAAAAATTGAGGAATTGACATACTTAACGGTTAAATAGCATTTTGGTTTGCAATCGATTATTTAGCTTTAATTTAGCTATATTAAGTTGACTAAAAACTCGTTGCACTTCTGCATTAGACCACGGCATGCAAAATAATCGCAAGGCTAACTCAGGTAGCTCTTTGAAAATTTTATTTCAAGCCGCATTTTGATATTCAAAAACTTCGTAACAAAAATATGTAGTATTCATTAGATTATTCCATTTTAGAGCCTTTATGTATATTATTAAGCTGATTTAAAATTGTTTCGATTATTTCCGAGCTATAATCCAGTTGTTCCAAATATTGAGTTATTTGCTGATAATTTATCAGTTTTTTCTAAAATGTCCCGATTTTCTGGTAATCTAAAATGACAGTTTCCATTAGTTAGAAAAAGTTTTTATTGGCCTATTTAAAATATATTTCGTTGTTTACTTTTGGATTAATTGTTTTAACAGTTTAAAAAAAAAAGGCAGAGATGGACAATCTATATACATATGTATTTATATAACAGGTTACAAATACATACTGTGAGCGTCAAAATAAAGTGTACACAAACATTTTCTTTAAATTAGTTTTTATTTCAGTATTTAAAAATAATATTTTATTTAACATTTTATGTTTTTTTAATTGTTATTCAGTTCTCTACTTGAACTTAAAAAAACAACAACAAAAATTTACAACAACAAAAGTTATAAAACAAAAACAAAATCTATTCCATATTTTACGCGTCAAAATAAAGTGTACATCTTATTTTGTAGCATTTTAGCGAAGTATAATCGCAAAAAATACCGTTACGTTTTGTTGTTTATTTACTTTCTTGCATTCTTTAAAATCACTACTACTGTTTTATTATAGACAGACGCAATTTTCGGACTATAACTTCTTTGCAGAAAGAAATTTGTTGTTTTATTAAAAATGGGTAGACAGACATCAACAGAAGTCAGGGAACTTGTGATAAAACTTCGAAAAGACGGTAAAACTTTTCGTGAAATCGGGTCTATTATAAACAGAAGCCATAATACAGCAAAGAAAATAGTTGATAAGCACGAAAAATTCGGCAAAGTAGAAAATCGTCCAGGTGCAGGCCGACCAAGAGCTTGAAGTGAGTCTGAAATAAGGTCTATTTTGCGTGATGTGAAGAAAAATCCATTTAAAAGTGCTGTTAAAATATCGGAGGAAGTTTCAGCAACAAAAAATACCAACGTTAGCGCCAACACAACACGAAGAGCTCTACACGCAAATGGTCTACATGGTCGGTTGCCGCCAAAAAAGCCACTTATATCGTTAGTAGATCTGAAAAAACGTATTGAGTATGCAAAAAAGAACGAAACTAAAGATGGTTCTTTCTGGAATAACTTTTTATTTAGCGATGAGAGTAAATTTGAGATATTTGGCCAGAAAAAACCTGTAAAAGTATGGCGTACAAAAAATACAGAGTATGCTGAACAAAATCTAATATCTACGGTTAAGCATGGAGGGGTTCGGTGATGGTGTGGGGATGCATTGCGGCAAGTGGAGTGAAAAGCTTGGTTTTTATTGAAGATACCATGAATAAAACGGACTACTTAAACATTTTTAAAAACAATTTGTCTTGTAGTGTGAATAAATTGGGCTTCAAGGGACCTTGGATCTTTTAACAAGACAGTGATCCCAAACACACGGCAAAGATAGTAAAACAATGGCTCCTTTATCATACTCCTAAGACATTAGATCATCCTCCCCAATCACCGGACCTTAACCCGATTGAGCATTTGTGGGAGCATCTTGACTGGCAAATACGAAAGAGGACAATTACTAACAAGGATACGCTTAAATCCCTTATAATGGAGAAGTGGCAGAAAATTTCATCTGACATAGCCAAAAAACTAGTTGAATCGATGCCCCGAAGACTAAGTGCCGTTTATAAAGCTAAAGGAAAAGCAAACAAATACTAAATCATACTAATTTTTATAATGAATTATATGTGTACACTTTATTTTGACGCGCAAAATATGGAATAGATTTTGTTTTTGTTTTATAACTTTTGTTGTTGTAAATGTTTTTTTTTGTTGTTTTTTTAAGATTAAGTAGAGAACTAAATAACAATTAAAAAAATATAAAATGTTAAATAAAATAGTATTTTTTAAGACAGAAATAAAAACTAATGTAAAGAAAATGTTTGTGTACACTTTATTTTGACGCTCACAGTAGTTGAGCTTACTTTGTAGCAAACAAAACTTGTTGTAGCTTAGAAAACGCTAAAAACCCGCCATTTAAAATTTTCTCAGTTAAAAAAACCACTTAGCGGTTTTTTTTTCCAAACTTCCCGCTTTTAATAGCAAAAAACCACCAGATCTAGTGGGAAAACCGCCGTTTTGGCAACACTGCGTAACAGCAAAACGTACAATATCATTAATAGAATCAATTGTAACAGCATAAAATTCAACATCATCCGTAACAGCATAATCTACAACATCAGCCATCGATCCGTCAACGTTGTCAGTAACAGCAGTAGCATTTTAGTAGCAAGATTCCAGATAAGTATCAGTAGTTTGTTAAGCTGAAAGTCCATACAACGCGTTCTATGCGTACACGCTTTATACGCTTTTCATACTTTCTACACTTCTTAAACGTCAATGTACATGCAACGCTTTTTATGCGCCAAGTTTTAAATTTGATCAGCTGTAGTGTAAATATTTTTATCTATGTTATGTTTAAAGAATTTATGGCATATATTGAATTTATGCACATAATATTTTGTGTAACAAGGGCCTATGAAAATGGGAGGGAGTTGGACTCGCTGTTTAAAGTTAGTGAGAAAACTGATGGTAGCTCTTGACTGCACTCCGCTTCAGAAAATGACGTCTATGAATTTAAATGTTGCAATTTGTGAGCCAGTAAATAAACATGCACATTGTCAAGTAAAATGCAATTAACGACACATCTTTTTAATAATAGCTTAGTAATTGGTATATCACAATGTTTTTATATACATACATATAAATAAAAATATTCTTAATTTATTTTATCTGATGGTACGTTATTTTGCATTTTAGTATCTTCTTACCTCTATTAAACTCTCAAAACTTTGGCTGAGGTTATTTTCAAATATTTCAGCAGACGATGCTTCTGTACTGTTTCCATCCGAACTTTTCGATATTGGTAAACTTGTCACCGTCCTGCAACTACATAATAAATAAGTACATTTGTAAATGGTTAAAGGTTTATGTACACAAACATATCTTACTTTCTTGGTTTTACATGCTCACGCAGAAAGTCCATTTGCTGTTGATATTGCTATTGACTTTCTGGTATTTCGGCCCCACTTCCAGAAGCATGGTGACTTTCAGCGAGTTTTTTTTACAAATTTGTCCCTCAAGGATCTCCACCGAGCCTGGCATACAACATACGAAAGGTTGTATATAGATATGTACATATCTATATTCATACGTATTGCAAATACAAAAGCACCTACCTGGTAAATTCAACTCCTTGCTTATTGCATTCCAAGCAGCAGCTCGCTTGAATTTATTCCTATAGAGGAGTAAGCTTTTTTTATATATTAATTCGTGATTTTTTACAAGTTCAATAAGCTTCTCCTCCATTGCACTTAAAAAAAAAAACAATAAACACAACAGTGATGACACTCACTATTTATAAGTAATCGTTAAATGGAAAGCAAATCTTTTTCATAAAAAAATGTATTTAAAATTAATTTTTATGATTTTTTTTCTTGGAGGTTATTGCTACATTTCTTACGAAAGCTTTTTATTTATTTAAAAACCTTTTTTTTTAACAAAAAGTCGTAAATAGGAATACACCAAACATATTTATCGATAAGCTTGAAAATAAAATATGATTTGTCATCAATAACCATCTAAAACAGCTGACATTTTTTCACCACTCATGCGACGCATAGAAAAGTAGAAAATAAACCTACTTTCATGCGTTGATACGTCTATGCATTCTATGCGTTTTGCTGTGAAACTTGCTACGTACAAGTACTCATATTTTACTTTTTTGTCAGAGGCATAAAACGGAAAGACGCATAAAACGCACGACTTTCAGCTTTAATCTCTTTGTTCGCGCGTACGTCAGGGCCCACTTACAAGGCCAGATAAGAAAATTTTCTTGCTAACGTGTTCTTATAATATTGTTGGTTATTTTATTGTTTTCTTCGTTGTTTTTTTGCCTAATAAAATAAAAAAAACTCCACATTTATTTAGATTTTAAGACTAAAAAGAAACTATTTCAAATAAATTCCTTTTGCTTACGTTTCTTAGCACTTGAAATACATATAAGAACGCAGTATTGTAAATAATAGTGAACTTAATTAATTCGGGATTTGTCAATTTTCTTTTAACAGTTCCCCAGCGTTGACACTGTTAGAAGAAAAAGGGAGCACCAACATATAGAAGAAAACTGATCAAGAAAGAAAAAAAAATAAACAAAAAGAAAAGAAACCAAAACAAAAACGAAAAGAAACTTAAAACCTGTGGAAAAAATCATAAATTAAATTTTTTGTTTTACTATAAAATTTTTGTTAAGTTGTAATCTTTTATTAAAAGAGAAAATTAGAAAGTAAAACATAAAAAAAGAGGAAAAATTGCAATAAAAATAAAAAAATTAAAGAAATTAAAAAAAAAACAAAAACAATAAGAAAAGAAACCAAACCAAAAACAAACTTAAAACCTGTGGGAAAAAATTATAAATTAAATTTTTTGGTTTTCGTTTTACTATACAATTTCTGTTAAGATGAAATCCTTATTTAAAAGAGGAAATTAGAAAGTAAGATATAAAAAGAAAAAATTTAAATAAAAATATTTTAAAATATTTAGCTATATAACAGAAATGTGACTATTTTCCTTCTAGACTCATCACAGTTACTTTTCCTTTGTAAAAAACGAAAGAACAGATCTTTAAATATATCTTTAACACTAAGAAATGGCGTGTAAGAAAAGTATAAAAGTAATCTATTTACATACATACATATGTATGTGTCGATATTTTATTAATAAATAAAATGCACTTATTTTAGATGCCTATGCTTAAATTATTTTACTTTAATAGTTCGCATTTAGACTTTAATAATTTCATGCCAGTATTACCATTTCAGCGTTTTCAAGGCTAAATTCTAATTTTACATCGTAGGGTTTTTAAAAGTTTTAATAGGCAATATTTGGTTAAACTTCATTCCCAAATGAATAGTAGTATTTAAGACTATTAAAGTTTATAGTGCAAACTTTGTATAAGCATTTTTAATAGGTGTAGAAAAACAATTATCAAACGATTATTCTGTTGGCAAACCGCAAACAGATGACAAACAATTATCACTTCATAGAAATTAATATTACTTATATATAAATAGGCAAACATAAAATTTCGGGATGCTTTTTCTCCTCTATTTTTTAACCGATTTTGTTTATTCTTTACCTGCTTGTAGATATTATCGAACTTTAGTGCACCGTCTTTATCTCATTTAATGCGGTATTTAGGAAATAAATGACCCCTTAATTTGCTACCACAATACATGCAAAAAATGTACATGTATTCAGAACGAGCGAACTCTAGTTACTATAAATGGTCCTTGTCCGCTGTTTGAAAAAATATTAATAACTTATTTTACCATGAGGACAAATATCTACCCATGTTTAAATTTTCATTAATTTCGTTTCAGTCGTTTAGCTTATAAAGAAATTTATAATCACCGCTGTCGTAAATAAGAAGTTAAATGTTTGTTCACGTGAAATTTTTATTCCACCGTAACAAAAAATTGGTATAGGGAATTTCACGTGAACAACTTGAAGAGTGTTACCATTGCATTTGCAAAAATGAAAAAAACGTTGTTTACGGTTTATAAAAAATTAAGCAAAAAACGTAAACTGACCCTTAGATTCGGCGTTACGGCCCTCCATAGCTTGTATGTATAATATGGCATATATCGAGGCAATTGACCTTTTACCTCGCATGTTTTTAAGAAGAATGTCACTTTAAAATTTACTTACCGATTTTGACCTAAAATCACTTCTTACCAACCTTAAACTTCTTATTAGATGAAAAATGCTATCACTATCAAAATCAAAGTGAACAAAACAATGGAAAAATTGTACTTTTCACGCAAAACAAAAAAAAAACATTCATGAAAGGGGAATTTTGTTTTTAATGGAATATGAAAAAATTTCATATGGAAATAATTCGCGATAGGGGTGAATATATATCAGGTTAGATTAATGAACGCAACAAGAAATGTAACTTTTAATTTAATTTATTTTTTTTAAAAAATTGCACATTCATATAGAAAATTTCTAATATTTTACATTACAATTGTAATAGCTTTCAAGTTTTTTTGTTTTAAACATGTTTTTGAAATATACTATAGTGTATGAAGGCTTTAAAAGTCTTAAGAGTATAGATTTTTTTGAATTTAATTTTATGTGACATAGTCTTTTTTATTATTAAATGTATTATATTTTCAATTGAATACATGTAATTATAAATTTACACATAATTTGAACTACAACATGTTTGACGTTTCTTGATCTCACAATTATACGACAATAGATTAATTTACTTAATTAAATTCGTAAGCAGCAGAAGAAATAAAAGTTCTATAGTTATTTCTTCTGGTTAACATAATCACAATTAATATTATTTATTTTTTTTTTTCTTCTTTATTATTTATCATCAGTTAATTACAAAATAATTAAAAGGCTCTTGCACTTATTGTATAGAATTTACCTCAATGACTTTTACACTCACAAAAATCTAAAAGTATTCTTTTTTATATAGTTTTATTTTATTTTTTCTTAATTGGTAGTAGAAAGTATTAGCTGCGAGATGTTTCAATTGTGTCAACGCATTTTTACACTTGAAGTTGACTTCTACAGAGGCAAAGCTCAAAAATTTACTTTAATTTTTGTACGGGGCTGTTTACAAACATCGTTGCGGGTTTAGAGGAGAATTTACATTTTTTAAGTTTTCTTTAGAAGTAGCAAAGTATTATAAACGCAAAAAAAAAAAAAAAAAATACATTGCATAGTTTGTGAACAGTCTCAAACGTACAAAACATTGATTTTTTTATCTTTCACAAGTGCAAACAAAATACTTTATTATTAATAATATGCTGAGTTTAAAGTTATTAATTTGTAATGTAAAGACCAAGTTTGAACGAAAAATAAGTAAGCCCAGAGTGCAAAGATGCCAACTTTTTTAATAAGTAAATGTAAAGTTCTAAAATTAACGTAAGAGATAATAAAAAAATAAGAAAATGTACCATAATAAATTGATGAAAAAAAAAAAAAATAATAATAATAATAAAGGTTAATACCTTGTAAAAACATCCAAGGTTGCTCCTGATTTTCCAACATGAGTACATAAAAGGAATGCTTTTGGCTTGTACTTTAAAGTTAAGGAACACCATGTTTGTTAGTTGATGATATAATTTTTTATGCCATTATTTGCAGTTTTATGGTTTTTATTCTATATAATGAGAGCTTAATTTAAGCTTCATAATAAACAAGTGAAGATAAATTTTCTGTGCCGCTTTAGTAAATCGAATTTTTTGTAAGTATATCTTGAAAGTGCGAAATGTTTAATGCACAAAAAAAAAATTATATTCTGAAATATATTTGTATAAAAAATTGACATTCTAAAAGAAATTTCCGTGTTTTAAGTTCACCAAGAACGTAACAACAGAAGATATCGTCTAAATTTTAAGAGAAAAACATCTACAATTGATTCCAAAATTGACTTATTGCATAGACTTTTAATATCATCGGATCCGTTAATATGCAGTTTGCTCGAAAATCCTAAAATCTGAAGTTTTGGCATCGTTAAGAGCGGGATATTTATAATAACGACTTTTTTAAAAATCATTTATCTTCAATTTATAATATAATAAATTGAATTAAAAAAATAATAACAAACATGTTTCTGAAACAATAAATTTTTTTCAGTGTTGTATTGTCCGAGTAAATTTACATTATTGTTTTGGACTAAAGAACCTCTTAACAACCACGCTGCATCTTTGGGTGAGACATCCGGTGAATATTTATTCTTACTGTTATAGAGTGGTGGGTGTTGCAGTTGTCTGATTTCGCCCAATTTTCTAAAAAAAAAGATGCGTATTTTTATGATAAAATCCAGTTAAAAAATTTGTAGTTTTTAACTTAATAGTTTTTAAAATACAAACTTTAATCCCCCTAAAATAACAAAATCTGACAGTGTGCGTTCTGGCAAAATTATGTTTATGTTAAGCACTTGACAATTAATACTTTTAATAAACAAAACATACATTTCACGCGTTCGAACTCTATAATATTAACTGTTGATAAGATGTGAAAACGGTCCTTAATATCTTAACTTGGATAAATGTTAGTTAGTTAAAAAAATAAGTTATAATTTCGGCACGCTTAAAAAAGAAAAAGAGTAAAGAGTTAATTATTTAGCTATTTCTATCTAATATTCGCTGTTAAGACAAAGAAAGATTATTATTTGAAATTATAATTATTACTTTTGTTTTGCACATATTTACTATAAATCATCATAGTACAATTTTAAACTCAACAATATTAATTATTTACCATGGCAAACTCAAAGAGTAGCGTAAGTAATAGTAATAATATTGTAAAACTGATTTTGTCTACTTATATTTAATTATATCGTTTTTAACTGTGACCCTGTTCGTAAATGCATCACTGCGGTGCATAATATAATTATTCTGCACTGCCACTGCTAATCAGCTGTTGCGCATGCTTGGATTTGCTAATTTTAGTTTGCATTAACGAACGAAGGAATACTGTAAAAATGGAAAAATTAATATTAAACTGGATTTGTAAACTACACGATACAAAAAATGATAAAAATTTGTATAAAATAACAAAAATAAAAAGTATTAAACAAAAATAAATAAATAAAAAAAAAATTATACACACGTTCATTGCATCAGCAATTTTTATTATAAGTTTTTTGCTTTTATTTGCGCATAATATACTTAAGTGATACATTTATGAACAGATGGCATTTGCAGTGCTGCCACTTTTTGCATTTACGAACGTACTGCGCATCACAAGCAGTGCAGTGATGCATTTACGAACAGGCCCTTTTATAGACAATAAATCAGACAATAAATACAGCATACAGCTTACGACAATTAATATACATTTAAAATTATTTTATTAATCAAATAAATCAATTTTTACAGGTATGTGATAAAAATCGATATTAAAAATTAAATGCTTTAGTGCGGTATTACTAAGAAATCTAAATTTTATGATTGAAGTACAATGTTTCGCTTTTCGATTGGATAGTAACTTCTGGACTACATTGTAAGGTAGATTTATAATTGATTCTCGAAACCTAACAATATTAAAAATAACTTTAAGCAGATAATTCGGAAAAAATAAAAATTTGTCAAATTTATTAATTAAGCTTTATTTACAATGACGTTGTTGAAACGTATAAATAACTAAATTACAATAACTCACAAATTAATTTTCTAATTAAAATTATAATATTTGAAATAAAATCGACAGTAAACTGTGTACTGCTTTGCACTCTGAACTGCTACTGGGTTTACAGTAATCGTAAAGTATTCGCATAATAGTCATAACTTATTACTTTAAGAAAATCCAAAAAGAATGAGTGCTGCAAGAGAATTACTTAAACAAGTCAGAAATTTTTATCTTAAAAATTTAAATTGTTTTTTTTTCTTGTGGAGTTGAAAAATTACTGTTTTTTTATTTTTAGCTAACATCTTATCATGTTTTTAGAAATTATATATGTTTACAAATATCCAAAGAAAAATTGAATGTCCAACGAATTTAACAAAATATTTAATAATTTTGCAAAAAAAAAATTTTTTAATTATTTTTTTTTTGTTCGTTTTTTGTTTCACAACCGATTTATTCATTATTTAAATAATACAAAAATAAATTTAAAATTCTAGTTACATAAAACTATACATTTTATAAAAACTTAGTGCTTTTTTACTTTTAACCATATGTACGAGTATAGCGCTGCATGTCGCGTCTATCTTAATTTTTCCAAATAAAATAACAATACAAATGTTTGCATGTCTTAAAAAAGAGCAGGTTTGTTGATTTATTTAATTTTGAACCTGATAACTTCAAAAAGCATGCAAACAATGTCACAATCAACATAGCCTTCATTTGAAGTATTTATGTGTGGGTGAACGTGTTTTTGTATGTGCATGGGTGGTATAGGTAAAAAAATCGGTCAAGTCCGAATTTCGATTACCTACTTTCGTATTTAATCCTCTCAGAATTAAGTTATATTATTGTTATTATTGTTTTGTTACTAATTAATATTGTAATTATTTCTAACTCCAATATTTATTACTTAATTAAATATTTGTTATTTAAATTTAATATTACTGTAACGAACATTTAATGTTGTATTAAAATGAAATAAATTCTTTTCTTTATTTATTTCTTACTACAAAAAAAGAAACACTTATATGAAAAGACAACAACAATGAAAGCGCGTTTCATTCAAAAACAACTAATTGAATGAGTATCAGTCATCAATTTACCTGATAAATCCAAAACGAAGCACCAACTAATGGACACAATACCAAAATAATCCTTTCAGTTTAAAATATATCATCATTAGGTTGCTAGATAAGATTTGAGAGTGTATGAAATAAAAGAAAAAATGTGCGTAAGGTTATAGAGTTTTAAACAAAATTTTTCACTTTCATTCAGTTCAGCTGAGAAAATTCTCTTAAGCACAAAACTAACTACTACCAAAGTTAAATTCGGAATCTGCATATTAAAGTAAACAATATTTAAAATTTAACAGCCTGCACTGTGATCTCAGAAGTTCTAAGAGACAAACGGCTGACTTGTGTATCACTGCAACAAGTCGAATAATAACAATCGTGACCGTGCGTTTGTGCTAACGCAAATATCAAATAACGTAACTTTTAATTTTGTTTTTTTTTTGGCTTAAAACTTACAAATCCAATAGAATTAGAAATTCCTTAGCAGGTTCAACTGGTACACTATGCAGTGTAACTGTACTGGAAACATGCAACAAATAAGTGTCGCAATTGCACTCAAATTGGTTGGACATAGTTATTGTTATTAAATAATTTCTCCTCGAGACTCATCATTTTATGATGCAAGATTGTGAATACAGTTACTTGTCAAGTTGGAAGTTCAACATACATCGATAAATTTGCCGATAGTTGCATGTTACGAGCATATTTCAATGGCGAATTCTTTGGTTTTATTTTTTAACCCTGTCATCCACTAGGCGGTTAAACGGTAAACATGTAATTTCAGCTTAAATTTTTATCAGATAGAAGGCGGTAAATCTCCTTGAGATTAAACCAAACCAATACAAGAAAAAGATACTGAAATTGTCTTACATTTGTTTCCAAAGAATTCCATGTAATACAGAATTACATTTGTTATGGTTAAAAAGTGGTAACATTTTGTCAAGTAATTTTTGGAAAAGTTGTAAAATTGTTTACGTTAAAAATATGTCTCCAGTTCTACGATAAACCGACAGATTATGGAGTGCTTTTTACTTTCTTGTTATTTTGTGTTAGATATCATAAGACAGGCTGTGATATTTTTTATAAATGCAAACACACTTAGAGGTTAAGCGACTTTAAAAAAAAATTCTGTTCATACCTTACACCATTAGTAGAAAAAAAGTGTGACTGTATTAGAAAGTATATTAAACACATCAATGCAAGGATATTCTAATCGGGCCATTGTGTTGGAAATTGAGAGTAGACCTAAAACTTGAGAGGCGTCCTAAAACTGTAAAGGGTTTCAACAGAAAAGGAAGAGCTTTTGAGAATTGCGTCAAGCTTTTCTCTTTTAATACCATAAATTATGTGCCAATCTGCTATCCAGGCAAGAATCTCAGCGGAAAAAAATTGCATGCTGTGAATACCTACCTACAATAAAAAAAATAGAAAACCGTTCCTGAATAATGTACGTAAAGACAAATAATTACAATTTGCAAGAGAGCATATAACACTCAAACAAGAGGTCAGTCATATTAAGGTTTGTCAAGATGGCTACAATTATTATATTCAAGATACGAGAAAAGACGAACTATATTTAAATCTCTATCACAAAATGTCAAACTAAAAAATGACTGGAGAAACTTACAAGATTCTTGCGCTTAAGTAAATGATATTTTGGAACTGATGCCATGGATACTGCAACAAGATAAAGATCCTGCACATAACTCCAGAGATGTAAAAAAAATTAATTGGAAATCTTAAGTAGTGACTTTCGTACACGCTTAATGAAGGGGAAAGAGAATTCGACGACAAGAACCCGTTATTCAAGCCGTTAAGATTCAATAAAAAACATATATTTAAAATTATTTTAAACCCCTATAAAAATTTCTTAAAACATAATCAATAATCTTTAAATTTTAGGACTCTATTATTTTAATAAGAAAATAATGCATTCTTAATTTAAATAAATGAAATAGTACTACTTATATGTACAACAAAATGTAAATTTTTGCCTTTTTTCAGATGACATTTTCCGAATATTGTTAAAACAAACTTAATTTGACGATCTCTATTTCGAGAAATCAAGAAAGGCTCTACGAAAACCGGTTATCTACCACCGCATAGTGACACTTTCGCATATTAAATCTGGAACTTCTTAACTGCTGATTGAAACTTGAAACGTATTAGGAGGACGATTTAGGCTTTTTAAACTTATCTCAGTAGAATTGCATCTTAAGCACGAACCAAGCTACAATGGCCAAAATTTGACACCTTGGGCACAAAAAAAATTATGAGGCTTTTAACTTTCTTAAATAATTTGAATTTTATTAAAAATAACATAAAGATATCACGTTCTTACATTTGCTCTTGTATCTCTCATAATTTAGAAGATATTTAACTTTAAAATAAACAAATTTTATTTCTGCTTTAACTTTTTTTAGTTTATGTCTTAATTTTTTTATTTTATTGTCCTATTTTAATTACTGATTCTTGACAAAAACTGGAAAAAAAGTTTTTATAAAAAAATTTAATATTTCTCAAATTGACAGTTTGGACATCTTTATGAAATACTTCAAACGTGGAAAAAGCTTATTTAAATATCTTTTACCAATCTTGGGATATTCACATTGTATGTCATGTGATAGGAAAATATACGTATTGAATGCTCATTTCTTCTTTTCGTTTACTAACACATTCGCTATTTGCAACTGTTATAATTTCTAAAATTGTACCTAAACTTGATAAAATGAAACATTTTTAATTGTAGACAATAGGTTTGTTTATGTACGTGTAACAAGTGTAACTAGGAAGATTCCTAGAGCCATCAACGTTACAGAACGAAATGGGTGAAATGTTGAAAATTCGTCCCAGATAATTACCACTAGACACATCTCTAATCGATTGCCTTTCATAATATTAAATCAAATAATGATTGTGTTGAACAAAGTTTTTAACAAAATAGAAAATAATAAGGACAGTTAAAAAAAGGCCCTTATTATGAGCCGCACTCGATTGTCAAATTCGTATTATGAGTTGGTAGCACTGTCGAAAATTTTGTTGTGCAACGAATTTTCAATCGAACACAGTTTTGTTTTCGATGATTTGTGTAAGTTTGTAAAACTTATTGAATATCTAAGTATTTGTGAATTTTTTGTTTTTTTAATGGTGGCAATAAATTATTTTAATTACATGCCGTAGTAATTTTAACAAATAATTACTTTAATTTTTTGCTTATAAATTAGTAGAACAATATTTTTTTAGAGTGACAGCTGATAAACATGTACTATTGTGAATAATCCAATTGAGTAACATTCACAATAACACTGTTTTTCAGCACGTTCGATCAGCTCTTTCGACTACAGTCGAAGATCGAAAGTTGCTCATAATAGGCACCAAAATGTTTGTTTCAGGTCAATTCCGAAAAATTGATTTTTTACTCTCTTTCTGACTTAAAATATAAAACTTTTTTCTTCAGTTTTACTTGGAGTTATATCACGAATCGAACAAAATAATAGACTAAATATTTTTTCTTCTTCTTCTTCTTTCTCATATGTTTTTTTGAACCGAAGGTGGTCTAATTTTCCAATGTAGCTTCGTTTGTGCTTAAGCCACAATAATACTAACTTCGCGCTAAATCCAATCAGTAGTTAAGAAGTTACAGAATTATTACCACTTATTTTGCAAAGTATCTACTGTGCACCGTCTTTGAGTCGCAAATTATTTAGGAGTCTAGTTGTTGCAGTTGTGTTTCTCGTTAAATAAAATTGAACCACATGTTAATCTAGAAGAGTATTTTTTGATAAGAAAATAAAGAGACACAAATAAAAACAACAAAAATTATGTGATAAACTACTTGCAACATTGTCACCTTCGATTCTTCTCTGTCTATGATCATAGTATTAATATAAAAAGCCCTAGTCGGATAAGGACTGAGAAATATTAATTTTCCATACATACACATAATCATTCGTTTCGTTTTTGTGGCAAAGCGAACATGGAATCAAGCATTTCTTTTACCCATGAATATCGAGGATTATCTCCATGTATTTGCCTTTGAAACAATTTTGTTGTCTTTAGAGCATGATGTAGAACGGTTGGGTATGCCATATCAAAAACACTAGATTTGAAAAGAGTGCTAAGGGACTCTTAGTAACAATAATTTGTTGGGTATACCACTGAGTTATTTATCACTTAAAATTTGGTTGGATTACTTTATTTTCAAATCAAGAAATCTCGTTTTTACTAATTTAATTCTTTTATTTATTTTTGCTTTATTTAACTTTTACTTTTTTGCTGATTGCAATTATTTTTCCGACTCTTTTTAAAGTCACTTTGTTCTGTTTGTAATAAAATTCAATATTGAGAGTTTTTATAGAAGTAGTTGAAAAACATTTCTTTGATGCTGATTACTTGTGTGCCATTAAACCCTCCTTTTTTACTTTTGAATAAAAAAAAAATATTTTTTTCTAAATATGTCATATTTTAATAAAAAGTTAACTTATTACTCTCTAGCGTTATGAAAGTCATTTTATGTGGCACTCTACCCGTCATACTGCTTGTTTAGTTTTAGTCGCATACAATATTTATTAAAGCCGTAGTAAGCAAACTTTCAATCTCATGCTGTAACTCACATTCGAGACAGCAGCTACCGACTGCAAAATGTCAAAATTAGAATGCATGTGTTTATATGAGAATGATTATTTTGTCAACAGCAAGGCAACAAGGCGGCAGGCTGTTGTCTGGGCTGATTCCGCCGCTGCAGTCCAATGAAACTAATTTATATTTTTATTGGCGACGATAAGCAATTAAGTGATGTCAGTACTATAAGTCATGTAAAATAATAAGTGCTTAAAATCTCTTATTATGAAAAAAGAAAAGAACAATAAAAACTTAAAATAAAAATTATTTATAAATGAATCGAAATAATAAAAATTAAATTAAAATTATTTATTTAAAGATTTAAGTGTACATCCATAATAAAACTGTAACAGGATCATTTCTGTACATGAAATATTTAAAGAAAATATTGTTGGTGGTGAAGATAGTAATTGATTTGGAATACACAATACCTATTTTTTTAATTCTTGTCTGTCTCACGTAAGTGCTGCTGAATATATTAGAGTAAAATTTTGTAAGGATATCCTTTAGAACCTTGGTTCAAATATGGATTTTTTTTGTAGAAAAATAAACAAATGTATAATCACTCAATTTTACCGGTATAGTTGTTGTCAGCACTATTTAGTTTTGTATATAGAAAATTTTAACACTTTTTACATACTTTTTCATTTAAATTATTAAAAACATAAAATACTTTTGAATTTTAAAAATTGCCACGCCGACGATTTTAAAATACTACAATTGACATGGCGAAAGTATAAGAAGAATAATTGCAAAAATTTCAAAGGAATCTATTAAGATGTATATAAAACTACAATTCCTTTTTGTGTGGACAACATTTAGTGTAAAATTTACTTCTATTCTTAGTACTTGCTCGTTGAAGTACTTATATTAATTTAAAATGTCATATGGGACATCTGTAAGTATTTAACACGATTGGTTTTAATAGATATCATAGAACGGATGTTTTTAGTTTTTTTACTTTAGTGGACAAGCACCTACGTGTTATTTTTATTGACACACACTACTTATTATTGCTTCTGAGAAATACTTCAATATATATTCAATTTTAAGGACAATCCAAACGAACAGTTAAAACATTCTTTTAATTATAGATCAGAGCTACTTCTTTATAAATCGCTTAAGTGACATCACTGAAATACAATTAAATCATATTTTTATTCTGTAGCTGCTGCCTTTAATATAATTATGTAGCTGCGTACAAGGCGACAAATGTTGCTACCGTCATTTGCAGTCGTGTGTTCGTGTATTTTGCTGTGTCGAATGTGTTTACAGCATCATAAGTTTTTCATACAAAACTTTGCCAAAATATAGGATTTTTTTGTAAAAAAGATTTAAATTGTGATATTATTAATAATTTGATAGTATTAATAAGGAAAACAACTTTCAAAACATACATGGGCTAAATATGTACATAGCATTTTATTACAAAATAATATTTTAAATATTATGTTTTGGTAAATAAGTTCAGATTTTTTTTTAAAAAGTAACAGTTGGTAGCTTTTTGTCCATTTTTCTAATTTTTTGATAAATTCTTGAAAATTTTTAAAACTTAAGTTAGAGTAGACGAAAACTATTCATACAAAATTAATTATTTATTATTTTACTTCCTCAAAGGCATACCTTTTCATTTATATTTTATATTTTGGTTTGATGGGCATGTACGGTATCTGTCTTATCACGTTCGAGGATTATATTATTTAAATATGTTTATGTGTTTATACCCAATTTGTTCAATCTTTGTGTAATAGAAAATAAGTTTTAAGAAGCGTTATAGGTAAATAACTTTTACTATCTTCTTAAAGAAGCGTGTGATAAAGTGATATTTTTTATACACTAGGGTCATTAAGCCTTTTTAGGCCTGGCCTGTCATTAGAATTTAATCACCATCAGAAACCACTACTGTAGCCGGTTATATCGGAGGGTTTCAATCGATCGAACATGGACAAGTGATGGGCTGTATGATGGGCATGTGGATGTCCGTGATGATGATTGGCATGATGAGACTGAGGGTAGGCTGAGTAATTGTTTTGAGTTGGTGCTGTAGGATAGCCATACGGGTAATTTGGGCTGGGCATATGAAGAGTATGACCAGTAGTAACGTTGCTTTGGGTTGCAGCATATGGATTATTTGTAGTTGCATAATCGGCTGCCGTATGTTGGACACTTCCATAGTGTGCAGCTGCATGATGGTGATGAGCAGCCACAGCCGAATGATGGTGGTGATGAGTTGGCGGTGCTGCCGAAGGATAAATAGAATTTACAGGTACATGTGTTGTTAAATGAGTATGTGGGTCCATGTACATTGATGTATGATGATTATTGGTGCCTGTAGCAGAAGGCGTCGAAAGATTGGTTGGCGTATTAGCGGCAGCAGCGGCTAAGACCGCAGCAGCCATTAAATTTGGATGATGGTAAGCATTTGGATTAGCTAGAGGTCTGGCGTTTGACGTCAAACCATAATTTTCGTGATTTATGTTGTTGTTATTACTTGAGGCAGATGATGCCGCTAAATTACTAACAGAAAAATTGCTGTTCAGCAAATTTGATGCTGCGTTTGACTGTTGGATTTGATTGTTATTTGTAGCTGCTGAAGTTGGGCTATTACTGGCTGTTAAAAGATTTTGGGTTGCTGTTAAAGAAGAAAAATGGGATTCGTCCCCGGCATTCGATTCGGCAAGAGATGAATTTTGCAACCCTTGAAGTCTGCTTTCAACAGCAGCTGCAGCTGCCACCTGCGCATTAACCGCAGCTGCCGAGGTGAGGGCAATCGATTCGCTCTCCGAAATAGTGGGAATTTGATCAACCAACGACTCAAGGCCAGATAAACTTTTACGCGCAACATCATTGCTGCCATGTTGGCTTGTATGATTATGATTTGCTTGATCGTGTGAATGTGTTTGATGTAGTTGAGAACTTAACAAATAGGGACTATTTGTGAGATCGTTGTAACGATTTTGATGCCTTAATGGCCACTGTGGATGAATTTCTTGATGTTGTCGCTGCTGATGTTGAATCGCCTGCATTTGTTGTTGCTCATGATAGTTGAGAGATGGCTGTTGTGGTGAATTCACATACATTGTTGTTGCAGCCGCAGGAGAATGAATGCTGTGATTAGGTTGGGGTGAAAGCCATTGTTGAAAGTGTTCATTTGCATTATGGTCTGGAGTGGCTTGACCGCTAATAGGACTATTAAATCGTGATCTCTGGTGAGTACCATTTATTCTTTGATGCATTGTATTTATATCGGAATTAACATTTTCGCTTACAATCGACGATGCTGCAGTTGAAGCGGTAGGGGGTTCAAAGTCAACAGTACATATGTTTGGAGAACTTGGAGGCGGTGAGTCGCCAAAGTTCTGATCCTGTATAGGATGTTGGTGATGTGCTGGTTGCACTAGATCTGTAGAAGTAGTTTTAGACGATTCCATTCCATTGCTTGATAGACCCAATTTATCGTGATGTGGTTGAGAAGGAGGTGTATTAGTTGTATAGGAGCAATTAAGAGATGGCGAAGCCATTGGAGAAGCCATTGGTGAATAAATGCTTCTTTGATGTGGAGGTGGAGTTGAGTACAAGGCTACATGTTGATGATTTGTTTGTAGTCCCTGCATGTGGTGTGGTGAGGCTTGTGTTATTTCACTGGTCAGAGATTGTATGGACATGATATTGGGTTTCTGACTCAACATTGAAGTTGACTGTGTAATATCCTGCTGCAACATATTTGGATGAGGTTTTACCTTTTTAGGCCGTCCTCGCTTTTTCTTTGGCATTTCAGAATTGGGAAGTTGTCCTACAGACAAGTTTAATATATTTGCATATTCCACATTATTGGACCCCATCATTTGGTTATTCACCTGTATTTTATTGCCAGTGAGAGGATCTATAATTTCTTGACCTTTAATTTTTTTTGGTCTGCCCCGTTTCTTTTTCTCGTGCTGCGTACCTACCAAAGATGACATCATAAAACTATTGCTTACATTGTTATCTCCAGCTGATCGCGGTGGCCCAGGCCCTTCGCCTGCACCATGCGGATTCGATTCGGGCTCAAATGAATAACCTACTGGATTTTGAAGCTTCGTATTTGAAACTCCAACCGCATTTTGGTAAGTTGAATCATTGGTGGTGGATGTATTATTTTGTTGGTTTTTGTAATTCTCTTGTTCGCATTGTTGTTTGATGCGTTCTTCAGTAAAAACACATTCAGATTGATCAATGTGTGGTATTAGACCATTTAGGTAGTCTCGAAATTTTTTAAGAGCTGCATAAAACGGCACCTTATCCGCAGCCCTAGGCAATTGAGCACAACGTGCTGATGAAGATGGCATAACCCAAATAAACTGAAACATATTAAATGAAAAAAATTCAGATAAAACAGCAGTTAGAATATATAAGGGTAAAATATAATTTTATACTTTTTACATTTTCCAAAATGTGAAATTTTTGATTAGACACCCGTTAAAAAAATTTCAACTATTTGTCGCCATTCTACTGTATAGAAGTGTGAATGTGTAACATATACACTAAAGATGTGTACCAAGTATTCTTTAAAAAACTTGCATGAAGGGTTTGTATTATGTAAATTGAGAATATTTGATAATTTATATAGTTAATAATTGAAATTATTTTAGCTTAAGTTCATTTATTTTTATTTTCTAAAAATCTTTTTAGAAAGAAAATTTATTTTACAAATGTATGCGAACGTTTTTCAAAGAAAACAAGAAAAAAAATGCTGCACTTTCTGTACCGCTACGTCCTTCATCAGCATTCTTCGCATCTATCTACGTAAGTTGTGTTTTTATAAACATCATCTATTTAACCAACTAACTATGTAAATAAGAATACGAGATATATTCGTATCAATATTAATTTGGTTAGACGAAATTTTACACACATACCAAGGTATTTCTTCACTGTTCTCTTCTGTATTTCGTCTTTTACATTTGTTTTCACTTTTGTTTCAATCATCATTGAACACGAATACAGTTTTTATTTTAAGTCATTCTTACTTGTTTACTCACAACATTAAAGATGCTGTTTAAGTATCATATTGATTGTTATGAGGTAAGCATGAATGCGCGCTGTGCCGTCTGTCCGTCCGTTTGCGAGGCAAACTTGATTTCACAAAAAAACAGAATAAATATGTCAATCGATCTGATTAGTTTCGAAAGGCGCCACGACATCGAAATATACGGTAAAGAAAAGAAAAAATTTACCGTAATTGGCAATCATATCGTCCCTTTTTAATTTTTCTTTTATCCTTTATATGCTATAAACACAATCATGTCCACCGATCATCGACTACAAGATGTCAAAAATAGAATACATGCGTGCTAATGAGAATAATTCTTTTAGCCGCTACACGACTACCGACTACACGGCTACTTTTGTAGCCCGTAGCCAACTTAGGCTAATTTCTATTTTTCTTGGCTACAAAAAAGCAGATTAGTGCTGCCTATACAATAAATGCATGAGATGGTGGTTTTAAAAACGCAATACATTAAATATCGGTATTAAAAACGCGAAAAACTTTTATAGTGGCACCATTGAAAAATAATAATCATCTGTTCATTTGTTTACATTTTTCATTTACTATTTATTTGGCGCATTTTTCATTTACTTTTTGTATATAATTGTCATTTTTACTGTTTATATGTATTTATTATATTGTTTAATGTAAATGTTTAGTTCAATTTACATGCAAATATAGACGTGGACACTTCATACACTGAAGTCTTTGTTTCCACTATTTTAGCAATATTACTTATAAAGTTAATTAAATTTTCTTGACACATTTAAAATCTTATTTTTACACAAATTCACTTAAAAAAATCAAGTTTGTTTTGGTTAACTTTAATACATATGTCAAAACAGATGTTTATTTTTTGTAGTTAGTGGTCGATAGTCGTTAAAAGAATTAAGTAGCTGGCGACTTGGCTATTTTTGTAGCCAGCTACTTTTGTAGTCGGTAGTCGATGGTCGGTAGCCTTTTATTGTGTTTATAGCCATATAC
Source organism: Gymnosoma rotundatum (assembly GCA_916610165.2). Classification (NCBI taxonomy): domain Eukaryota; kingdom Metazoa; phylum Arthropoda; class Insecta; order Diptera; family Tachinidae; genus Gymnosoma; species Gymnosoma rotundatum. The sequence continues at coordinate 4,313,140 of OU744341.1, read as the reverse complement.
AAACAAGAAATTAAAAAGAGCAAATGTCAATAATGTCTTTTAGTAGGAACATTAATCAAAACAAAACGAGCAATAGAAATGTTCAAAACGGAACTTTTGCGCTTGTTCGACTTTGCGTTTGAATATTTTAAAATATGTTATGAATAAAATAACTTTTTTTTTGCATTAGGTAAATTTGACAGATTTCCCATAAAAATATGTTAAAACAAAATAATTTTATGGACTTTGAATTTTTTAGTTGCAGTTGACATTTCTGTAAAAATGCCCATATACTTAATTTTTTTCTTATTTTTTATTTGTATGTCACCCTAATATTTGTTTTTTTGATTGGAGTACTTCACTAAACTAGATTTGCAGAGATGGTGAAGAGTTTTGACATAATGTAGTTTATAAATAACAATTAATATTTTATACAACTATTATTGCCATTGGTAATACTGAATTATTTGGCCCATTAGGCTTAAAATTCATTGGAAATTTATAACTCAATTAAAATATTTCACGTGGGTGTGGTACTTTCCATACAAAGTAAATATTAGGTATCACCTAGTCTGAATTGGATTGTGGATTGGAATAGTGGGTGTGGTACCTCGCAAACAAAGTAAAATGTTTTATCATATTCCTAAAGAACTATAGTAGGCAGTGTTGAAATGCTTATTATGGTGAATAATCAATTAAAACTCTGGCAGGATTGGAACTTGGGATTGTTATTTTAACTTTGCCTAAAAAATGAAGTATCATAATAGTATCGGCAAAGACATTCCGTGAATATGCAGTATTATCTGTATTGACTACTAAAAACACTAAACTTTTATTACTTTTCTCAACAATTCATTAGCAACTATACTATTTAGAAAGAACGACCTACAATTTAAGCTTAAACACAAGACTTGTCTTTCATATTACAAGTGCTATAATGTATATTAGAGATCTGCACTTCGGTACTTTTCTGTGTTTGTTTAAAACAACGTGTCACGAGCTTAAAACTGCTTGTTCAATTTAGGTACTTCGCGTATTTCGTATATAGTACAAGTTATGAACTTAAAATTAAGGTACTCCCCAATTTTTTTTTTTTGAACGTACAATTAACTTATCAGTCTTGCTGATTGTACATGCATAATATATATTAAATGTATGCAAGTTTTCAGGGTGTTTTTTCAATTTTTCACTACCTATCAGAGGCACACAGGCATTAATCTTAAAAACAAAAAATACCTCCAGAAAAACCCACATATGATTATTACAAACCCATAAAACTAATCATTCCTAAAAAAAAGTCATCATACTGTTATTTGCTATAAATATGTGTTTACATGTAAAAATTACATTGGAAATGTCACTACTTTAAAAACATACAAATTAAAAAAAAAACAAGAAACGCCAACAAAATTATATTTTCGACATTTAGTTTTTTGACGTATTCGTAGTAAATACATTGGCAGTTGTTACAATAAATTCAATTTTTACTCAAAAATCGCATTATGGTAATTCATTTAGAAACAACGCATTATGATGATTCATTCCGAAACAAGTTTCTAAAAAAACATTTTTTCAGACAAAGCACATTTTCACTTGTCAGGGTATGTCAAAAAGCAAAATTGCCGCATTTGGGCTTTTCAAAATCCTAGAGCGATTAGTGAGAAGCTCTTTCATGCTCAACGTTTCAATGTATGGTGCACTATGTGGTCTGGATGCGTGATAGAGCCATTTTTTGATGAAAGAATCTACATCTTTTAGCGTGGTCGTGGTGGACATTTGCCAGATATCATTTCTCATTCATAATTGCCGAACTTTTCTGCTCTATTCGTAATACAATATTATATTTTTTTTCAAAGCCGAAACAGAAAAAAGTGAACGTGATTTTTGCGTAATTAAATATTTTAAAAAGTGGTTCAAGAGATTCTGGTTCTTCTGTCATGTTATTTGCTGTTACGAAAAGCACTCAGTTTTTTGAGTTATTTCCATATAAATTTTCCAGACGCATTGATAGCCTGTAATACGGAAACTGCACATACGTGAATGTTTGCTTCACTGAAAACGTCTGTTGTCATATAGTTTTTCATATCAAAATAGAGCGTGCTCTGCATAAAAAACTACCGCATGTTATAAGACATAGGTTATGTGTCAACAAGTTTACAAGTGTATTGACTTACATATGGAAAATCTGACATTCCATATGACTTATACAAGAAGTTATCCGTTACTTGCTATAGGACAAATCAAACTGGCTAACGACCTCCAAATATTACAAAACACCACTTTGGCTAGATGGTATCAGCAAAGGTATCTGGTGAATATTCATCACCAGCAATATGCGGTATTCTAACTGAAGAGGATAAAATGAATATGGCTATTGAAAAATTTTGGAAACTCGAGGATATAGAAAGCAAACAACAACAATTATCTCCCTATGACGCACAGTGTGAGATACATTTTAATCAACATACTACTCGTGACAAAAAAGTACGACTTCCATTCTCTACTGAAACATTCTTATTAGGAGCTTCACATGGTATTGCCTTCAACCGATTCTTCTCACTAGAGCATTGATTGTCAAAATACGCTTCACTGCAGGAACAATATGTGCGATTTATGACAGAGTATGAAACGATGGTACACATGTCGAAAATTCAAATGGACGAAGGGGCTTGAGTACTTTAGCCCTCACACAGCGTTTTACGACCTGAAAACAGCACCACTAAACTTAGAGTGGTCTTCGGAGCTTCCGCAAAAACAGCGTCAGGGAAATAACTAAATGATGTCTTACATACCGGGTCACCACTACAAAATCATCTGTTTACGGTTCTTCTACGATTTCCGCTGCCACGTTTCGTGTTTACTGCAGATATGGAAAAAATTTACCGACAAATATTGATCCACCCCAAAGATCGTCATTACCAAAAAATTCTTTGGCGATATGACACTTCAATACGATATAATACATCAATTATTTTCAATTAAATACAGTCACATATGGCACTAGGCCAGCTCCATATTTGGCAATCAAATGCTTGAAGGAAATAAGCCGTGACAATAAAATCTAATATCCGCTCGCATCCAGGTTTAAGAAAATAATTTTTACGTCGATGATGGGTTAGTTGGAGCCGACAGTTTAAATACAACCTTAGAAACTCAACGCCAACTACAACATGTCATGGCTAAGTATGGGTTCCATTTAGAAGAACTCAATCTTGACTTTTCAACAGACGAAACGGATTGTACGAAAACGTTATGATTAGGGTGGCTACCGAAAGATGACCTACTTAAAATGAAGGTAAACATCAGAGACCTGCAACTTGTATGATCGAGCCGTCTTGTTCACAGTAGTTGAATTTTAAGAACAATACGAACAAGTATTACATCAATTTAATACTTGTTGCTTTTTATACGCAAACACAAAATGCGACAACGAGTGTAAACCATTTTCAACATTAGACTCGAACATATTTGTATTGAAACAAAAAAGTCTCGTTAACAAGAAGTTATTTTTTGCACAACGTATTTATTGTACATGATCTGATTGGAGTTTTACACAAAACAATCGAGCCACTTAAAAGTAAAAAAGCGCTATGCAGAAAAATATAAAAACAATAAGAAAAACCTAAAGATGTGCATTTTCTATTTATTCGTAGGGTATAGAAACACTTTAAAGGTGAAAACAAAATTTTATACAAATAAAATATTTTACAAACAAAATTTTTGTTAATTTCATATTTACACATGTACTATGTAAATAAATGTAAAAGTAATTATAATTTTTGCTCCAAATATAAATAATGAAATGCAAAGTATATAATTAGTTTTTTTTTTAATTTTCAGACTTTATTTGCTAAAAAAATTATTTATGTAAATTATATAATAACTAAAAAAGAGTAACGTTTTCATGAAAAAATTATTTATAAAACAATAAAAAGGACGTAACAAAATCTTAATTAAAAAATATTTACAAAAATTAATATAAAAAAGGAAAAAGAAACAAAATAAGTTGCAGTTCATGGTAAAAAAAGAACAAGGTCAACGTGTATTCAATAAATGTTTGGATATTAAGCACAAAAATTTATTGAAAAAGAATTTAAAAATGTAAAAAAAACGTAATAACAACAAGAGAAGAAAACATCGAGTAGAAAATTAATTTACAACTGAATAAAACACTTGTTTCGCTAACAACAAGTTTGCTTTGATGCAAAAATAGATTCAAACCTTAAATGACACTGTCAGAACATTCATGTTCGCACAAAATGGCGAGTACATAAAATGAATGTTTTAAACGAACGGTTTATTCAACAAGTGTTTTTTGCTTTTGAACAAAAACGATTCGACTCATAAAAAACTAAGTGCTTGTTTAAGTAGACTCGAAAATAACGCAACCGAAACCGATCACTGGTAAACATACAAGCAATCAAGGCGGTGACTAAAAGAGCAGTCACATCAAATTTAGCTCACAGTTTTGACCCACTCGCGACTACTGTCAAGACACAACATCATGTGTTTACATATGGAGCTGCAATATATGTCAGAACGACAAACCCAGTGAAATCTGACACCTTTCGAACTTCACGAAGCACTCGTCATCATTGTTAATTACCCAGCAGTATGCATTCAGAGAAGACATTCAGCAGCTACAAGACCAAAGGGAACTTAAAGCATTGAGCCAGATTATAAGCTTATCACCAGTTTTCGGTGGGCATAATCTTGTAAAGGTGGGGGCCGATTATAAGCATCCTCGTTGTCTTTTGATGCCAAACATCCAATGCTACTGCCCTATAATGATATAATCAGCAGACAGATCTTTGAGTCGATACATAAGAAAAATAAACATTGCGGTCCTAGCACACTCCTTGCTACCGTAAGACGTTTTTGGCCCATCAAAGGCAAACACCTGGCTCGAGAAACTGTTCATTAATGTATCCAATGTGCAAGATTGAAACCAAAACTTCTTCAGCAGGAAATTTACCAGAAAAAAAAGTAACGCCAGGACGAACGTTTTTTAATGCAGGAATTCACTACTGTGGCGCGATATGGGTTCATTTCAAATCTAGAGGAAAACGACCACACAAGGCAAACAGTGCGATTTTCTCTTGCTTTTCGACAAAAGCAGTTCATCTAGAACTTGTAACGGACCTTCAATCGATGCCTTCATTGGGGCTCTTAAGAGATTTATAAGTCGAAGAGGTCACTGTCAGCATCTTTATTGTGACAACGCAACCAATTTTGTTTGAGCTCGGAATCAACTAGCAGAGTTGTCAACTGCGTTATTCGCTACTCTTCCTCAAGACAAAATCCACCGAGAATGTTCCGCCTCGAGCCCCGCATTTTGTTGGACTGTGGGAAGCTGCAGTCAAATCCGCTCTGACTTATGAGGAAATGGAAACAGTAATAATAGAAGCCGAAGCAATTCTCAATTCAAGACCAACTGCATCATTGTCGAGCAGTCCAAATGACGAGGCTGCACTCAAGCCTCTGTTGTCGAAGTCGTCAAATATCAATTTTGACATGTGCCGACGCATTCGATTTGTTATTCTACTTGTCGTTATTGACAGTTATCAACTACTGCTCAAATTTTTTTTGTATTTTATAACAAATGTTAAGACGATATTGTATTGACGTGACTCAGTTTGTTGTCGACGCCTTTTTGAATAACGACTGGAAGTAATTAAAACCAAATATAACATGGAATGTGTAAGAAAGTGACTGTTACAAATGCAAATCAATTCAATTAAAAATTGAAGAATTTTCGCAGACCCTCTGTTTCATGCAATTTTAAAGAAAAATGTGAACAAATTGGAAAAATTCTAAATTCTCTTGGTCCGCCCAGAAGATTTTCAGATGAATGGCACAAGGTAACAAAATAAAGCATTGAATAGGTATTTACAAAAAAGTTTGTTAAAATTACTTAAGGTATGGCGAAATTAAAAGTGAAAAAAGATGGTTGCTAAATAAACCGAAATGTAAAGCCACTGGCGGCGGAATGTTTAAACAATTTTCACTCAGTTCGCTGGAAGAAGCTGTGGGAAACCTTCTTAACTTCCAGAAGCTTTTGAATTCTGAAGGAGTTCAAATGGTTGACATGGAAAACGATTCTAATGAATGCAAAATTTTTTCTTGAATTGACGCCGACAATTAGAATAAGGGTGAATAACTCAAAGTGAGCATTGAATTTAGTGAAAAATTTATCCGTTGCACTAAAATTAGTGAAGAAAAAAAGTTGCAATATATTGCCGATTGCTTTTTTGAAAACAAATAAATGAATTCACTATTACTAATGTTGATTGAGGCTGCAAATTTTTAAATCATCACTAGACATAAAAAAAATTAATGCACAAATTTTGCACTATTATCATGTGTTAGTTAAGATTGCAAAATTAGTGCACTACCGCCAACTATGCCAGTATTCTTAAAAGCGAAACACCTGGTAATGTTTGTATTTAGTTTTGATATTATCACGTTTATAGTTGTCTCTTATGAAAAAACAAATTAGTTTGAGTGAAAAATTTTAGTCTTAAAGTTTTAAAATTCAACCAAGTGCTAATATTTTAAGTTCAAAAATATTAAATGAAGTGTAAACTTTGAATTATATAACATGTTCACAACAACACAATCAAAAAACACGCACTTTTTACTTTTTATGTTCCAATTACAAAGAATTGTTTGTTCTGCAGGCACAAACATTAAAAAAAGCAACATTCAGACGAATTGATAACCTTCTTCTTTTTTTGAAGTCGGTTAAAAACCTGCATCTATATGATGTTAAAAATTATATTTTGAATTAAACTTTTTAGTACATATTGATTTCAATGACAAAATAGAAATAGCAAAAACGAAACAAAAACGTTTACATAAAACGTTTATTTACCCGGTTAAAAAATTACATATTCAATAAGGAACAGAGTAGAAAAAGTTTTTATAAATGCTTTTATCGACTTGTTTTTTTTTTTTTAATTAAATGTCGCTGGTATCACTAAATTGCCAATATTGTTTTTATTCCTGTATCGGATGATTTATGTTTTGAAATTCTTTGAATCGACTTTTTTAAAGACATACAGAAAAAATTAATCGTATTAAATATTTTAATTAATTTATTTAACCTTTATATTATTTTATTTCAGGAAATATACTTACAGTATCTGTCCCCTCTACACACTCTGGCTGTCGACCGAAATTGAAATCTTTTTTACCCGAAAACACTTCAAAAATTAGTTTACCATTAAAAACGGCAATTTTTGGACGAAATCTTTGCAGTTTTTCTAGAAGAATGCGGCTTCCGTCTTTTATTTCTTTTCGTGTTAAATCGGCTGATCCTTTAGTAGCTCTTTGCACCATATTGGTAAAACCTATTCCATATTTTATTAGTTTAAAATCTTCATCAGCATTCATTTGCTCTTGGGTTAGTCCAGATAAGTACAAGCACTTCCAAAAATGATTACCAGGGCCAGCATAATGATGGCCCTTATATGCTGCAAACAAGCCTGGGTTTATACCAATCTATAAAAGTGCATAGAATCGTTGATTAGTAGAAAACAAACAAAATATATTATTATAAAAATATTTTTCTAAAAAAATCATATTAAAACAAGTGCAAACCGTGCTTTAGTATTTATAAATAAATAAAATTTCATTTTTCTTACGTTATATTTTACTTTCAAATTATTTTGAATCCAAAATACAATTTATGGGGTAGATTTTTCAATGTACTGCCAAAAATAAGAAATATTTCTCCAATCTGACAAATTTTTTTTTTATTTGATCAAAATTACGAAATAATTGCAAAACGTATAAATACACACGTATGCATTTGCCCCAACTAAGAAAGTACTTTTTCATCTAACATATATGCTTCATTTACCTACTGTAAATAATTTAACTTTGTTAGAATTTGAAAGGCCACAACGCAATAAGGTTATACAGGCCGTTTCTATAAAGATTTAAATTGTAAAATTTTATTTCTGTGAGAAAAGTGTGTGACCCTTTCAAATTCATTAAACCTATTTATTTTATTTTTAAACAGTTTTTAGGGTAAAAACGCACATATTGCTTACACTACAATTTCTGCCCATCTGGCTGTCTGTCCGATTGTTGCAGACCTCTGCCCTGGAACCGTAAGAGCTTGCTTATAAGTTATCAGCTATTTTACAATTGAATTACAAATGAATTAATTTAATTCAGCTTTATTTCATTTTATTATATTTTCTAAATTTATTTAGATAGCAAGACTATTAAGCAAAAAATAAAAATTCCACAAATAGTTTATTTATATTTTGCTAAGCAATAAACAGAACTAGAAAAAAAGCGCTTATGGTCAAGCTGAAAAATAACTATTTTTTCCCAAAACATGGGAACTCATAAATTTGGGTGCAATTGCTTTATTTTTTTTCTTTTAATTGTCCACAAAAATTTATAAGCCCTTCTTACTTTGCTACTGCAGTTATAAAAATCAAATGACGTTTTATTTATTACTTTTTTTAATTCTGAGAATGATAAAGAGAGAATTAAAAAATAAGAAACTGGGGAAACATTGTTACATTTAAATAAATAAATATAACGAAAAACATTTACATCTTCAAATAAAACAAAATAAAATTAACATTACTGATCTTACGAAGACTAAGGGCATGTATGTACATTTTGCACAGTAAACACTTATCAACTAACAGCTATATTAATCTTTTTTGTTTACTAACAATATTTCTTTAAATCTGAGCGCATTTTTCGATGTCTTGTTTGTAATTTAATCTCTTATTCAATCTTATTTATATTTATATCACAGCTTTTAATATTTCTGATAGTCCAGGTATATAGGTTAATCCTTTATAAATTTTGAGCGGTTTGTCTATTTTAGTCCTTTTTTCTTCAACATTTCATATTAATTTTTTAATAGTTCTTATAGGGAAGTCATTCAATTTCAATATGTCCATAATTTTAATTTTATTTTTCTTGTGAAAGACCGTATTACTAATGCCTAAAACTCTTGTGATAAAATTTGTGTCTGTGATTATAACAATTCTCCTAGAATGTTTAAAATATAAATTTATCAGTCGTCCAGATGCAGTAGGTTTTTGGTACGAATTCAGCCATATTCTGCCATGCTGTTTAATGACTACAGTGTTCAAATACGATAATTTTTTTTACTTATTTCTTTTTAAACTGTGAATTGTATGTTTCTATTGAATGAGTTTCAATTATTAAGGACTTCTTCTACTTTATCTTTTTATTATTGTAAAAATTTCATCCACGTACTTTGTTAAAATCTTAGGTTCATAACCAAGAGTTCTAATTGTCCAATCTAGTAACTCTTCCATTACAATGTCAGCAATTACCGGAGATAAAGGTGATCCCATTGGCATGCCCTTACTTTGCTCATAAATTTTATTTTCATATTGAAAGTATCTGCCTCCTTTTATACAGAATGTTAATAGTTCCATGAACAGCGTCTTGGTTATTTTCGTGTACACTCTTAATTGTTCACATTTTTTGTCAATTATCTCTTACGCTTAGTTAATGGAAACACTTGGGAAAAGAGGTTCTACGTCAAAAGATACCATAATTTTATCTTGCTTTATGAGAGTATTATTTATACCTAACGTAAAATTTATTGCGTCTTTGATGTTATATTTCTGTTCTTTCTTCAGGTTTTTTAAGATTAATGCTAAGTACTTGCATAGGTCATAGAAAGAAGAGTTTAGTGAGGAACAAATAGGTTTTTATGTCCGAGTTTAGACGGACGAACATTTGGAATGCTCGTTTGTTTTCCATTCACGTTCACACAGGCGAACATATTGTCGGCAACATTTCTTTAGTATTGCCGAGTACCGAAAACAAAAACGATTCTCTCTTCCCCACCCGTAATTTGCTATGAAACTAAACGTTTTCCTTTCAAATGTTTGCTCGACAAAACGGGAACTATGCAATCTGTGTGTTAGCTTAACTGGATATTTTCTTTGGTTTTTAATACGCTTGAGTTTGTTGATATTTGTTAGTTTTTGTTTTGCGTTTAAGTTTTCACTCCAGAAGTGTTTCTATCATTGTTTTATTCTCTTTATTTTTTCTTTGCTCAGGCTCTTATTAGTTGGTGTTTTTGCTGTATCAACAAATTTAATTATTAATATGTTTTGTTAATAATTTATACACATTTAGCGGTATGTTGTAATTCACCTTGTATATGTTATAAACTTTTTTCGTTTAATTATTTAAAAAATTCGGGACTAAACCTGTTTGTTTGCATTTAACTAAGAATGTTGTAGAAGATTTAAGTTTAGACAATGACCTAATGTTATTTGAAAAATTTTTAACAATGTTGATAGCGTTGTTGTTGTATATCGTCATAATGATGTTTGTGCCTTCCTGTTGTTGATGAAATTGTGGTGTATTGTTGAACTCTAATTTTTGATGAATGATTTATTTATTTGTAATTTGGAAACCTAATTGGCCAATAAATAAATTACAGGATTCCACACATTAATTAACTCAATATAATTTAACTGCAATAGATACAATAAATGCAATATAAATATATGAAATAATAATAACTGTCCCATTCTATTAATAAGAAGTTAAATCTATATATATAAAAATGAATGTCTGTCCTACTGTCCCATTCTATTAATAAGAAGTTAAATCTATATATATAAAAATGAATGTCTGTCTGTCTGTTTATTTGTGCTTTATAGGAGGCCAAACCCTTGGACCGATCTTCCTGAAATTTTCAGAGCATGTTACTGTGGCTCTGGAAGGAATAATAGGCTATATGAAGTTTTAATTGGACAAAGGGGCGTGGCACCGCCCATATAACCCAAAAATTTAAATCGCCATATTTTGGCCATTTTTTGACCTACGTCGACGATATTTGGTACACATGGTATTGGCATAATTAGGAATACGTACCAGGAGAAAAATGGGTGGGACCCCGCCCCTTTTTAGAAAAATTAAAAATCGTAATATAGTCTTAACTACTGGACCAATCGTCATTAAATTTTCGCAATAGGATATTCTTGACTATATAAAGTTGGGAGTGGACAAAGGGGCGTGGCCTCGCCCATATAACCCAAGGAGGGTAGCGAAGCACACCGGGTTCAGCTAGTACTATATAAATTTATTTTAGCACCTAAATTCTATTCTATAAACTTCTTTTTGTGAGTAGCATACATATGTTTTATTGAAGTGTCTTAATGTAGATGGCAATGAGTTAAACGATCGTACAACTCTTGCTTGAAATTTGCAAAATAATCAATTTTTGCGGTCCCTGTTCGAAACTTTGGCAGAAGTTGTGTTGTGTAGCCCGTTACAAAAATAATAGTAACAAAATAAAATTAAAAAATTTAACACTGCCCCCTAGTGACGTTTTTTTTTTCTTTTTACATACATGCCCTTAACTTTTAACAGACTTATTCACAAAAACTTTTAACTGCTTCATAAGAGGTTAATAAGACAAAATCGCTAAAGCAGTATTCACAAATGTTTAATAGCGCAGATACGCTTTTATAAACCATTTTAAAATTTTAAATATTTAATGTAGCAGTTACCCTTCTTTAAACCTTTAATAAGTCGGTATTCCTGTTTTGAAAGGCATTTTTGCCGTTAAATTTGTTACTGAAAAAGTGTAAAAAATATTAATAAAAAAAATGCAATGAATATAATAAATTTAATTTCTACAATAGGTGAATTTTTAAAATATTACCTTCATAAAATGGAAAATTATTGCAAGTAATCCGTTTCAATTACCTAACCATTTATTTAAATAAAGATATAGGTTTAATAAGGAAACGGCTTAAAAAATTATAAACATAGTGAAGGATGAGATAGAATTAGATAAAATAGCCTGTGGAACTTCAGCCAAGTTACAGGTCTTTGCGTTGTTAGGGCGTAAAGAGGTAAGTATGCGTAGCGATTTTAATAGTTTTAGGTCCTTACGACACATATTTTCAAGTTCAAGATAATGCGGCTGATCTTCATGATCTTTCTCAACCTATGGTTTCTCGAATTTGCGCAAGAGTTGCTCAAGCCGTAGCCCGGTGGCGAGAAATAAAATAATTATGCCAAGTCTCTTTTATGGAAGAAGTTATTGCTGCTATTGATTGTACGCACATTAAAATAATAAAAAAAACTGGTGGTGATATGGCACAGTATTATATAGTAGAAAAGGATACTATTCCTAGAACGTGCAAGTATTAAACATTAAAATTTTTAAACATTGATTTACTCTGTTTGAAAAATAAGACACTAAACCATAAATGTTTTTTTTTTAATAGATGTGCTTTGTGACGCAAAGCTTGTTATAAGGGATGTAGTAGCAAGATGAAGAGGCAGTACGCTTGATTGCCGAATCTGTTACAAGTCAGTTATCAAGCAACGTTTTGAAATTAGCGATTTAAGACGACGCTTGTTAGGTGACTCCGGGTATAAATTACTAAATTGCTAAATTACTAAATTGCTACGAGAAATCGGGTGAAACGTTGCTTTGGGGTTTGGAAGAGGCGTTTTCGTTGTTTATTAGAAGGGCGTATAATTAGTTTTCCAAATACAAAATAAATAATTATTGCCTTATCTGTTTTGCACAACATTGCAATTGAAGACAACGATACGTATCCAAATAATAAATAGCAAATTTTCTATTAATATTTGCGAAATCTATGTTCAGCACAGAGAAAATATAATAATTAATTGATCTTTTATAATTAAAGCACTGTTTTTGATTGATTTGCAAAATTAAATAATAAATAAAAAATTTACAAATTTGTAGCATAAATAAACAAAATAATAGCGATGTACGAACAATAATGCCAAGCTCGGTATTTGGATATTTTTTTGTACTTGCTTATTGAATCATTTTATAAAAAAAGGTTTAACATCATTTTTTATATTACTTTAAATTTTTTCTGATAATAAACAATAAATAATGATAATTTAAGTCAAATAATATTTAATTATTCTTTTTTAATTATACATTATTTATATAGTATTTAACTTATATAACATTATTTAAATATTTGGTTCATTATCATTTGTGAATAAAAATATTAACACTAATCCAACATTTACCTTTATTTTTAAGGTTTTCTTTTATTTGTATTTAGAAACATTCTAAATTTTTACATGATATCCCAGTCAAATCTAGCAATTTTTATGTACAGCCATAATATAGGGATGCAAAATTAGGGGCACAATTGGTTTATATTTGGAATATCGGTAAATTTTAAGAAGCAAAGGAGAACTCAACGCTATGCCTGAGTAGGGGCGTTTTTAGTTCAGCTGTTAATTTTTCTTTAACTTTTTTTCAATTAATTACGAATAAAAATAAATAAATAATTACCTACCAAGTTTTCCTAAAACACAAACTGCTAAAATTTCTTTTAAATTAAAATCAATTGTGATTCATATTTTTCAACATATTGCTGCTGCTTTAAAAAATTTTTTTTTGTTTCTGAAAGCCGGATTACCCGAAATTTCTGTTGCATTTTATACACTTGTGTGGACGATCAACTATTGCTAAGTTGCAAGGAATCCATAAAGATAAAATGCCGCCAGCCGCAAAAAGCTTTAAATGTGGACTTTGCACAGAAAACATTAGCAAGACCTAAGCTAGCATTCAGTGCGGAACGTGTACATTATGGTTTCACTTGTCGTGTAGCGGTATACATGAGAGCGCCATGTCTGTTTTAAAAACTAAACAAATGCTATCGTTTCGTTGCGCTCCATGCAAAAATTATCCCCGATCTGGATAAGAAAGGTGTTTGCGGAAAGAAATTAGTGATCTTAACGGGAAGATAGACAGTTATATAAAAAAAAGGTAATAAACAACCAACAAAGAAACATTAAACAGATACTTGCTGATACTATTTCTAGTTTTATGTCTGAAATGGCTTCTTGTTTCAAAGGTATGAGAGCTGAACTTATAGACTGCAACAAACTTATAAATCATGTAGACTCTTTGGCCACTAAGAAATTTTCCTCCCTTGAAAAAGAGAACAATTTATAAGAGGCTAAATCGTGCAAACATTGCCGTAAATGGCTTGCCTGCAGAATTGGAAAACCTCTCTACACTTGTTATTAGGATTGGTTCTATTTTTGATGCACCAGTTTTAAACAGCGATATTAATTATGTGTGTAATTTCAATAACCGAAAATCTATTTTAATCAAAGTGCATCTTCGAGACAAAATAATAAAGCAGTATTTCAAATTAAGATCATTAAATGTCTGCGAAGCAAATATTGAATCTCGTGTTTATTGAAATGATCACATCTCCTGCTGCTAGCAAACTAAATGCTTTGTGTGTTAAGCTGATCAGAAAAAAATTATCAATAAGTTTCAGATTGTGAACACTGATACACTAAAAGTGAAAGTAACGATGCCTGATGGTGAGGAGCTGTTGCAGGATAGTGCTGGCTGTGCGCCACTATTAAATGGTAATATTTGAAATTACTGTATTACTTGAAATTTACTATTGCCTCTATATATTTCAATTTAAATCTTTTTAATTTTTATTCATTTCTTAATATATTCTTTTAATTTTTTTCTGCGAATATCTTTTTAAATTAGTCAGCAGATAAAATGAGATGCTGTTTAATAATGTATAAAATTGTTATTAGTTTAATATTTTTACTTTGTACCCTTTGGTTCCCTATCTTAATGACGTTTCTTTTCTTTAATGTCAGTTAACTATAATATTGGTCCAGCTTTCAGTGGTAGAACTATTAATTACAATTTAAACTGTTCTGCAAATAACTTTAAAGCGGGGCGATTAAACTGCCGAAGTCTACGACCGTCGTTTGAGTATTCAAAGATTGATGAGTTAAAATCAATCATAACAAATAAAGCTTTAGATGTTTTTGCAGTGTCTGAGCCTTCGCTCATACCATATATTTCAAATCGCGCTTTGAGCATTTCTGGTTATAATGTTTTTCGAAATGATCGGACAAATTCTAAAGGTGGGGAAGTTTGTATTTACGTTTCTACCAAACTGAAGTGCAAACCAGTGTTAAGGGTTTCCGAGCTTGAAATTTCTTTAAGTTTCGCTGGAGTTTTGTTTGGGGTTGTCTATTTACCAAACGGTAACTTAGTGTCTTTCAAAAACTATCACCATGATATTATAGTTGTTATTGACTTCAACTGTAATATTTTTAATATGGCTAAATCTTGCAAAATGAGGTCATTGTGTTTGAGAAATATATTGCCCGTTATTCATAATTCGTTACCCTTTCATTATAATGTTAATCATGGATCTACATCATTGATTGACTTTTGGTTGATTAGTGACGTATCATTGGTACATTTCTCTAATCAATTATAACGTCCTTTTATTTCTCATCATGAACTTATTTATGCTTCTTTTTTCTTTCGGCTAGAACGTACTGATAAATATATTGTTTTTCGTGACCTTAATTCCATAAATTGGGATGACTTATTATTATTTTTAGATGATTTTGATTCAAACAGCTTTTATTTCTTTATTTTACAGCTGAGCAATGCTCCTACTTTTCGTCGGTTCTTGAATCACTTTTTACATTCGTTCCAATTGTAAGGAGGAAAATGAACTGTGTTAATAACTTGATGAATTCCAGGCAAATGGTGTATGTTACTTCTCTTAGAGATATGGCTTATAGCTTATATAGATGTTACCGTTCTATAGAAAATTGGAAAGTTTACTGTAAGCTTCGAAATAAGTGCAAAAGTGTTGTTCGTAAAGCTAAAAAAAATCATTTTTCAAACTTATTTTCAGGTTTAGATACAGCTGGAGTGTGGAAGATACTGAAAGGAGCTGGGTTTGTCGGCGACGATGTACCTGAAGATTACATACATAATGCGATTTTGAATGATTACTTTGTAAGTAGTGCTCATCCTAGCAGCGGTATGGACTTCAACTTAGATAGTTTTTCCGACAATATCAGCTCTTTTTCGTTTCACTGTATTACTGAATTTGAAGTAAGAGATGCCTTGTATAAAGTTAAATCTCAATCTGTTGGTGTCGACAACATTATAGTACGTTTTATTATGCTTATATATCCTTACTAAGCCTTTTCAATAAAATCTTAACTACGTCAATTTTTCCTACTCTATAAAAGTCTGTCCGTGTCGTTCCGATTCAAAGTCTAAAGTGGTTCAGGGATCGGAGGATTTTAGACCCATCTCAACTCTCCCTGTGCTGTCTAAACTGTTTGAGTATATTATGAAAGATCAAATTCTTATCTCGGTTTTCCTTAACATCTACGAAAAGCAATATGCCTATTGTAAAGGATATAATACTACGTCAATGCTTCTAGATAATACTGATCACATTAGAAGTAAGGTAAACGATAATAACTTATCAGTTCTTTTATCTTTAGATCTTTCTAAAGCCTTTAACTCTTTATCGTTTTCTACTATGATCAGTAAGCTCAAGAATGAGTTTAGCTTCTCAAATACTGCTTGTCTTATTTACTCTTATCTGACTGACAGAACTTAATTTGTTGAATTCAATTAAGTAAGGTCGTCTTTACGTTTGCTTTCATCAGGTGTTCCACAAGGTTTAGTGTTGGGCCCGATTATATTTTATATATAAATAGTCTTCCTGATTATATTAACTCATCTGTATGTAAATCTTTTATTGGAAAACAGTATAATCTATTGCCTTGATCATGTGTTTGATTGGACAGTTTCAAATTCCCTAACTTTAAACCCTTATACAAAAAATCCCTTAATGTTTGGTACCACAAATCATTTTTAAAATACAACTTCTCGATCATTTGAAATGCTTAGGTATCGTTTTGGAAACAAAGCTTTCTTTTTCTCATCACATTGATAGTATAAGTGCTAAAATTTTTAATATTTTGCGTAAAATATACTCTACCAAACTGTATATTTCTATACATATTAGGAGTAAACTAGCTCATTCATTGTTAATGTCTCAAGTTCTGTATGGTTAAAAGTTTTTAGCGGTACTCTTTCTATGTTTTTGGACAGAATTAAACGGTTGGCAAACATTATTGTTTGTTTTGTATATAATGTAAGATGCCACGATCATATATCACAATTTGTTTGATTGTTCATTGGTTGTTCTTTTCGTGACGGTCCAAAATTTCGTAATATTATTCTTTTTTACAAAATAATGAAAACGAATAGATCTCAAACTTTATTACATTTTTTTTCCTACTTGGCTTGGTTTTAAGTGAAATAAAGTCTGTTTCTTAAACAAGTGAATCATAAACAAAGAAAAAAATAAAACAAAAAACAAATACATTACATACAAGAACAAATTTGGATGTTTTTAAAACAAGTGAACAAAGCGTAATAAGAATTTTTACAACAATAATAACTCCTAGTTACAAGCAATCATACATGTATAACTTTATCTTCTTTTGATAGTTTGGTTAATGACGTTTAACAGTTTGAAATTCATTGCTTAAAAAGTTTGATGACACCTGTGCATTTCACTCGTTAATTTCTGCTTTTTAGTTATTTATTGAGAAAATAAAATTTCTTAAAGTGGTCAATAAAACGAGAAATAATTTTGCCAATACAACAGTAAGTAAGGCAGATGCCCAAAATTTGTCTTACATAAGACAGTGTAACCAAATAGCATTGTAATCAGTTTTCTAAATAATAAACAAGCTCTAGTTTCTACAATAAATTAAAGTCGCTGGTGTAATTCAACTCAATGTATAATTTAAGAAACAAAAATAAGATGACTGCAAACACACCAGAGTTTCGTTCAACAACTACATCAACAAAATTGTCAATTTTAAGATGACAAATATTATGGATAAACGTTTCTAGAGACTCACTGAGCAAATTGAATGCGTGATAGAGAAAAAACTCAGCGAATACAGGGAAGAGTTATTAAGTCATCTAGATAAGAGACTGAATATTATTAAGAATGAACTACTTCTAATTAATGAAAGAGTTTCTGCTCTGGAAACAGTTGCAGATGATGTTAACAGTATGCAGCAGGAAATTGCATCCTTAAAAACTCAAAGAGAGACTGGTCATGTAAGTGAGCTACAGAATGAAATAAAGAAATTAAAGATTCAACCACTAAAACATTCAAATTCTGTTGTTGACTGTGATATACGTATAAACCGCATTCCTTTTACTCCATTTTTGACACTATCTGTAAAACATTAAATATTCCTACGCTTAAATTGCAATCTATTCATCGTCTACATAATAGAAATAACAAAAACACTGGTAACCCTCCTTATAGTGTAATAATTGAAAAATTAATGTCGACGTATGATAAAAATTTTCTACTGAAATCCTTAAGTGTTTATAAAAGCAGAATTCTAACTTAACCTTAGATATTTTTGGTTTTCATCCTGATGGAAAAAAACAAATATTTTTAGCTGCATGAAAACCTTACAACTGGAAATTTCAAAATACTTCGGGAAGCAGTCAATATGAAAAAGCTGAAACGTCTACAGTCAGCGTATTCTTTTCGAGGGCTTGTTTATGTCAAACGAGTGGATGCTGATAACCCAATTTGCATTGAAAGCATTGACGCTCTTAATCAAATTTTTTGCTAAAATGAAGAAGCTAGATTATTATCTGGACATGATGATATATTGTTTAATAGTCTTGTTAACTAAAAATTTTGTTATTGTTTCTATTATTTCGATTGTTATGACCTTAATTATTTTTATTAATATTGTTATTATTATGATTATTTTTATTATTATTACCATGACTGTTATTTTTATGAACCGAAGTGTAACTCTACTTAATGTTTTCTATCCGTACTCCTTTAATCTTTACAATCAACTAGAAACCCTATTAATACCTAGAATTCGTTCATCAGCATTCGAGAGATCATATATGGTTAGAATTGCTCGATGGTGAAATGTATTACATTAAGCTTTGCGCCTCTTCTCTTACACTAATAACGTATTTCGACTTAAACTTTTCTGTGTTTTTGTAGTTTAATATATGGAAAAACTTTTACATATGTGTATACAAAATTTTACCTAAATCACTGACTGGAACCAATTGTCATACAACTGTCATATTTGTTCTCTTTTAATTTTTTGTATAGCTGGGGAGCCAATTTGGTATATTGTACCGTTATTTTTGTTTATGATCTCAGGTGTAATTTCTTAAGTAATATTGTTACTTTTAGCCCTGTTAGGCTTTATATTACAAAGAAAATGAAATAAAATAAAACAAATAATAAACTTTTGTTTTAAAAAAATACAAAAAGTGTAAATTATTTAAAGTTTTTAGTTATTTCTTCAATACATATATTTACAACAATGCCCCACAAGCAGCTCACCCTTGAGGAAAGAAACATTATAATTGATTTATTTAAAAAGCAACAATAATCATACGGAGAAATAGGAAAAATAGTATATCCCGTAGCCGTTTTACAGTAAAAGTAATTCAACGAAAAATACGAGAAAATCGTATTAAATATAAGCCTGTAAATGGTCGGAGAAAAAAACCAACTGAAGAAAATAAACGCTGTTCAAAACGAATAATTGAAAACATTTTACCAGTGCTACAAAAATAGCCGTTAAATTGGAAATATATCAAAATACCAAAGTTTCATCCGATGCCGTGCGGCGATGTTAAAATAGTCAAGAGTTTTGGGATAAAGTAATTTTGACGGACGAATAAAAGTTTATATTATACTTTGATTTTGATGGGCATTTTAAAGTAGGCGCAAGAAGGAAAAGCTTTAAACAAACAAACAAAAAACAATAAACACGTGGTTGTGGAGGTGTTATGATATGGGGGTGTATGTCATATTCAGGTGTCAAGTGTAGTTTTGCCGAACCCTGATTGAACGACCCTGTTTTGTTTGACGTTTCTGCTTTATATCATCACTTTTCATACTCAACGTATTTTTGCTGGCAATGTGAGTGTTGGTTTTACAAGCGTCCTGACAATCGTTTTTCTGGAAATTACCATGTTTTTTGTATCTTGTTTTAAACCCTAAAAAAAACTTTAAAATAAAACTTATTCTTTAAATTAATTTTCTCAACGTGTGAATTTAATAAATCCACAATCGGTGGTTAAATTATCGCCAGGTAATATTGAATTCTGTTGACATTTATTCAGAAGTGGGATAAAGAATTCCAAGAATCGTAACGACGCTATGGATAATTTCGAGAATTTAACGTTAAAACAACTACAAGCGAAATGTCGTGAAGCCGGAGTATCGTGTTCAGGAAGAAAGAACCAGCTGATTGAACGTCTTGAGCAGATTAATAGTGGTAAAGGTGCCGCTAGTATGGCTGATCGTATTGTGCAACTGGAGAAGACCATTGCAGACATGCGTTCGGTGTCATTGCAATTTCATCCATCTCAAACATCTTCACTTACGGAAACATTTGTATCGCCCAATGGTTCACCATCACGTAATGTACAGGTTAATGTTTCAGATGGAAACACTGCACCCCTTCTATCGAAACACGATTTGTACCATGGCAACCGTATGACCACAGCCGTAAATTCTCATAATACGTATGAAAATGTTTCGTCCGGAATCTTCGTGCCCGTCACAACAGATTTTAATCCGTTTGGTGGCAGCCGTACAGCCACATCAGCCAATAATTATGTTACAACAACGCCACAGAAATTGTTGCAGCCGCCATCGAAAAATGTTCCAGTTACCATCAATCAAAACCAACCACCTGTATGTATGCCGTATACAGTGCCTTTGAATTCCGACCGACAATATGCACAAGTGCCACATCGGGCTTCGTGTCATGTAACAGGTGCGCTTCCAAACATATTGTTTTCAGACCACGTACCCATACAAAGTATCGCACAACACGATCATATTTCGTCTTTGCCACACAACGTATACGCACAACAGCCGCTTCCGCCAAATGGTTATTTTGCCAACCCCTATGGTAATGTAAAGGACATGATTGCTATTTTACCCGAATTCAACCCTTCTTTCGAAGAGTCATTGAATTCTGCACAGTTCGTAAGATGTGTTAATACTTTAAAGGGAGCGTATAGATGGGATGATCAGAAGCTTGTATTCGCAGTCCAACAGAAAATGTTGGGCCCTGCAAAATACTGGGTCGATTCTTTGCAAACTGTTTTTTTTATCATGGGAAGAGTTTGTGGAGAAATTTATGAATGATTTTCCTCATGTGGATAAGGCAGCCGATATACACATAAAAATGTCTCAAACAAAACGTCACTTAAATGAAACACCACAGGAATACTATTTTAAAATGTTAGCCATCGGTACCAAAGGCAGTTTGTCAGAACCAGCTATCGCTAGGCATATTGTAAACGGTATAAATGATCAGAATCTGAAACGTAAGATTTCCAATGACTACGACACTTGTAACCAATTGTTTCGTGACATAAACAGTTACTGCAACAACAATGACGTCACCACCTCGGGTAGTGTGGTACATAGTAAGTCCAAATTAACGCCGACAATTGAAAGACCAATCAATACTGCCACAGCGAAGAAAGAAAACGATAACACTAACAAGAAGGGTTTAAATGCTATAATTGTTTTGGATATGGACACTATGCCGTAAAATGCTCGGAACCACAAAAAAAGGAGCGAAGCGGAAACTGTCAACGCGCAACACACCGTACGGTCGATTGTAATGTAAATAAGAGTGGCAATCAAAAGAAAGTGAGCAACGTAAACAAGATTTGTGACAACATGAGTAAAGCAGCCGACCTTACGAAGAAAGTTATCGTAAATGGTATCGAGACCAACGCTTTTATTGATTCTGGCAGCACTAAAAACTTAGTACGAAAATCGTTGGCTGCTAAAGTTGGTGAAAATGAAACTTGCATGGTCGTTTTAAATGGATTTGCTGGTGGGAAATTTGTATGCACAAATAAAATTAGTGTGTCGATGGGAATCGACGGTAACATTTTTGACACCGACATGTATGTAGTCGATGATAGTTTCATTGCTGAAGATATTCTCATTGGCCGTGACGTATTGTGCCGTAAAGGAAATCGTACAATAATTGAAGGTGATGAATGCTGGATTCAGGATGTAAACGTAATACATTCAGGTGAAAGTATGACGCCATCTGAGGACGACAAACTTCAAGCCGTTTTGAAAGATCATCGAGCAAGTTTTGCAGAAAACATTTCTGAACTTGGTAGATGTAATCTGGTCCAGATGAAAATACAGTTAACCACCGATGTGCCCGTATGCTGCCGACCATATCGTATTGCTTTTGCCAAACGCCCAATTGTAAATGGTATCGTCAATGAATTGCTGGCAAATGACATAATTCGCCTTTCAGATTCACCGTATGCATCTGGAATAGTACTGGTTATGAAGAAAAATAATGAACATCGTTTATGTGTGGATTATAGGAAATTGAATCGGATCACAGTGAAGACACCATACCCGATGCCAATAATTGACGAACAGTTCGCACAGCTCGCTGGTAATTGTTACTATACAGCGCTTGATCTGCGTATGGGATATCATCAGATAGAAATTTAGGAAAATTAAAAAAAACATACAGCTTTTGTAACATCTGAGGGACACTATGAATATAATCGTATGCCTTTCGGCCTAGTTAATGCCCCCGCTGTTTTCCAGTCGGTGATGAATCAGCTTTCTAAAGGAATGGGTCCTGGTGAAGTCCTAACTTATCTCGATGACGTTATAATACCGAGCAGAACCATTGAAGAGGGTATCGACCGACTAGATCGTTTCTTGACTATTTTAGCAGAGAGTGGGCTAACCCTCCGTTTAGATAAATGCAAATTCCTTACCGACGAAATTTCTCATCTTGGTCATAGAATTGGAAAAAATGGTATCACACACGGTGACAATAAGGTAAGCGCCATTCGGAATTTTAAACTTCCTGCAAACGTGACGGAGGTCCGCCGTTTCTTGGGTCTCACCGGATTTTTTAGAAAATTTGTCGAAAATTATTCACTGATTTCTCGTCCTCTGACTATTCTGCTACGCAAAACCGATGATCCCAAATTTTTGTGGGACAAACCGCAACAAGAATCGTTCGATAAGCTTGTAGAAATATTATGCAGCAAACCGGTATTGACGATATATGACCCCAACGCCGAACATGAAGTTCATACGGATGCCAGTTCTGTAGGCCTAGCTGGCGTGTTGCTCCAATCGACTGGTAATGGTGACATGAAGCCTGTGTTTTATTTTAGCCGTCACTGCACCGAAAATGAAAGTAAATACCACAGCTACGAGTTAGAGGTGCTGGCCGTTGTAGAGACCCTTGATCGATTCCGAATATAGCTGTTAGGAAAACGTTTCCGTGTTTTGACCGACTGCGCAGCCATAACAAGGGCCAAGACTACAAAAGAATTACTGCCGAAGATTGCCCGCTGGTTGATGAAACTACTTGAATATGATTGCCAGTTTGTTCACCGCGAAGGGTCGCGTATGGCCCATGTAGATGCACTAAGTAGATCGCCAGATTTACCAGCAGCGGAGCCAGAACCCGCTGGTTTTATTATGAGTGTCGAAACCACAAGCGACGACTGGTTATATACTATGCAGCTACAAGATAAAAATTTGAATCATATTATTAATGTTATCAACGGCATTGAAAAATCTGATCGGTTTACACAAATAAGATCCGACTTTTGCTTACAGAATAACCGTCTGTATAGAAGAACCAATGAAGGGCTTAAGTTCGTTATTCCAAGTTCAATAAGATGGAGAATCGCCAAGCTCTGTCATGATGACGTTGGCCATTTTGGTCTCGATAATACGTTGGAACGAATTAAGCAGACATTTTGGTTTAACCGTATGCGTAAATACGTGAAAGAATATCTTGCGGCTTATACCGAATGCTGCTATAATAAAGCTAAGGGAGGTAAGCAGGAAGGAGTTCTTCATTATGGTGGCTTGGAGCCCCTCCCGTTTCGCCAAATACACATCGACCACATAGGTCCCTTCGTACGTAGTAATAGAGGAAACACACACATTCTTGCTATATCTGATGCGTTCACAAAATATCTCATCGTCAAAGCAGTGAAAAATACGAAAACCGTACCGGTTCTACATGTTCTGAACGAGCTAACAGGTTACTTCGGACTGCCAAAACGAATCATTTCTGACCGTGGCACTGCCTATACCGCAAAATTATTTGAGGAGTATTGTGATCGTAATAATATACAACACATAAAGAACGCCGTAAGGACTCCGAGGGCGAACGGTCAAGTGGAGCGGGCCAATCAGAACATTTTGAACTATCTTCGAACTACAACTAATGAACCGAAGGATTGGGATCTTCACTTGCGCGAGCTACAGTGGTCAATTAACTCACAAAAGAACGCAACTTCAAAATTCTGTCCGAATGAATTAATTTTCGATTACAAGCCCATCGATTTGGTGCAGAATCGTGTCCTGGCCGCCATTCAGGATGATTTGGCAACGGACGATATTCCAATTACCGAAAAACGCAAATTAGCCGCATTACATATAGAAAAGGAACGTGAAAAATGGAAAAAGCGTTTCGATGGTAGACACGGCGCTCCTACCGCCTACAAGGAAAATGATTTAATCGTATTGGAAAATGAACCACAAGCTACTGGCGAATCTCGAAAACTGGAGCCTAAGTACAGAGGTCCATATATCATCACACGAGTACTCGGCAATGACCGATATCTGGTAGAAGACGTTCCGGGAATGAAAGTAACTTCTCGTAAATTCTGTTCCGTCTACAGTTCAGATAAGATGAAGAGATGGTGTGAAAGTTCTCCGGAAATTGACAGCCTCGGTGGTGATGAAGCCGAGGACGACTTCGGATCAGGATTGGCCGAGCTGTCAAGTGTAGTTTTGCCGAACCCTGATTGAACGACCCTGTTTTGTTTGACGTTTCTGATTTATATCACCACTTTTCATACTCAACGTATTTTTGCTGGCAATGTGAGTGTTGGTTTTACAAGCGTCCTGACAATCGTTTTTCTGGAAATTACCATGTTTTTTGTATCTTGTTTTAAACCCTAAAAAAAGACTTTAAAATAAAACTTATTCTTTAAATTAATTTTCTCAACGTGTGAATTTAATAAATCCACAATCGGTGGTTAAATTATCGCCAGGTAATATTGAATTCTGTTGACACAGGTGTGGAAACCTTGTATATGTGGAAAATACAATGCACCAATACGTCTACTTAAATATTTTAAAAAATAATCTTCAAGACAGTGCGTCAGTGCTATATTCAGCTATGCCGAATATAATAACTCTTCACCATACATGTAAATCTAGTTTGGGGTAAAAGGGAATTAAAAAATAAGAAAACAAATTAAGTACTAAAGATATATAATTTTACATAAAAATGACTCTCAATGGGATAAGCATTTTAAACAAATTTTAGTATTTCCTTAAAGATCTCTTTAAAAGCTTTTAAATGATGCCCATATAGATCTCTTAAAAAATATGGTGCACAACTCAGAAAATATGGGCGATTGCCAATTTTTTCACTTGATATTTTTTTCTTCTTATTTTTTAAATCTCTATCGCCCCAAACTAGATTTTATTTATTTATTTATTTTAATTTCAATACATGGAAGCCTTCATGGCCTATTATAAATGTATTTAGAGATCAATATACATGCCCAAACCAACAACAATTAGGCAATAGGTAAAAACTATAATTAAACTTAAAACTAAGTAAGAAATTTTTATATATTAAAAATAGCTAACAGATGGCTCCCCAGCCACATAAATATTGCTAAAAAATAAAACAATTTAAATAATAAATATCCTATAAAGCCAGATTTTAGAAATAAATATAATTAAACATTATTTTATTAAACAACCCCGGTAGTTAAAAAATGAAACACTTTCCTTTTGTATGTTAAAAATGAATATGAGAACAATCTTAGCGGAGGTGGCAGGTGATTCCAAATACGACAGATCCTTACTTTAAAAGAGCGTTCCAGAATTGAGAGGTGAATACGAGGTATTTCAATTTGTATATTGCGTGTTGACAAGATGAAGGAAAATGTAACAACTAGAGAATGTGGCTGTCCCAATTTCATGATTTTATAAAAATATAGCAGTAATCGTAATTGTAGGTAATCATCAAACGTACAGCCTAAAAATTCCGGGATA
Source organism: Gymnosoma rotundatum (assembly GCA_916610165.2). NCBI lineage: Eukaryota > Metazoa > Arthropoda > Insecta > Diptera > Tachinidae > Gymnosoma > Gymnosoma rotundatum. The sequence continues at coordinate 4,287,131 of OU744341.1, read as the reverse complement.
AGCTCAGTAACACGATCATGATCATAAAGTCTTACACCATACACATATCGGACAGTTTTTCTTATTATTCTCTCAAGGCGATCTAAGTTTCCAGAGAGGGCACCGGAAAAAACTTCAAGACAATAGTTAAACTGTGACATTAATAAGGAATGAGCCAAACGATATCTAACTTGTTTAGGTGTGTAAGCTTTTAAAGAATACAATCTTCTTAAAGTGAAGCAGACTCTATTAGTCAACACATCAATGTGACTATTAAAATTTAGGCTGGAATCAATAATCACTCCAAGACACTTTGTTGAGTCAACATAATCAATAGATTGTCCATTAATATGAATTGATGGATGCATAGGATTTTGATTGGGTAAATGGAAACACAGTGCTTTGGTTTTATTTGAGTTAATTTCCAAATAATTTAACTGCATCCAATTTAAAATCGAATTAAGATGGTTGTTTAGTTGAGTTTCAAATGTATCAGTAGTCTCAGCATCATTTTTATACAATAGAAATATGTCATCAGCAAAAGCAAAAGATTGGCAAAAAGTGTTGTCCATATGCGAAATGCAGTCATTTAAGTAGGCTAGAAAAAGTATAGGGCCTAATACAGACCCTTGAGGGACACCCGAGGTAACATCACCGACGCTAGAGTTATAGCCATTAATGGTAACAAACTGTGAACGCTCACTTAGATACGAGTATATTAACCTACATGCAGATTTAGAAAAGTTAAACTTTTCTTTAAGCTTTCCAATAAGAATATTATGGTTAATACGATCAAACGCTTTAGTGAGATCAAGAGATATCATAGTACAACTTTCATGCTTATCAAGCTGGTTTCTTATTGAGTCAGTGAGAGTCAGAAGCAGAGAATTAGTGTTGTGATTACGACGAAAAGCGTATTGGTTCGGATGGATTAATGAAAAACGTTCAAAGTGGGATAAAATTTGTGACTTCATAATATTTTCAACAATTTTTGACATTGATGGTAAAATGCTAATAGGTCTTAAATTATCCACACTGTAATTATTATTTTTAGCAATTGGTACCACACGACCCAATTTCCATGCAATTGGAAATTTAGCAACTGTTATCATTGTGTTAATAAGTTGACGAAGCAATGAAGAGATTGCTGGGAATATCATTTTTAAAAATTTAATTGGAATCAAGTCATATCCAGTTGCATTAGATTTAATTGAAGTTATAGCAAGTATAATATCATTCTCAGTAACGGTAGAAAACGCAAAAGAATTTTCTCTATCTACAAAATTTTCAAAATTAAAGTTACCTAAGTGATTTGGATTTAGATTATTTAAAAAGCCTTCAGCTATCGATTCTACATCGGTCTCATTTAGTTCAGGGCACTCACGACCAACTGAACCCAGTTTGCGTAATCTGCTCCACATCTGAGTGTTATCGACACCTGTAAAAAGATTCATACCATATTTCCTTCGAGCCTTTCTTATAACTGATTTAGCTTTGTTCCTAAGTTTGCAGTAATTTTTCCAGCTATTTTCAGTCTGATCACGAAGGTGAGCGCAATATGCGGAGTGTCTTAGGGACCTAGCACGAATGATTTCCCTAGCGTTTATCCAATTTGTATCGTTTGATTTAATTCCCGTTCTATAAGTAGGTACTAAATCATGAAGCTCATTCACTAAATTGTTAAACGCAGTTAGTTGGGAATCAACATCGGCAGTGCAAAAAATAGGAGATACATCAAATTGATTAATACATTGAAGTAGCTCATCATAATTAATCCTATCATAATCCTTAAATTCAAAGACATTTTCGTTACGTTGTGTAGTAAATTTAAGTGCAATGAAAATTAACGAATGATGTGATGAAAAAAAAGGAAATTGCAACTGACCACTATGAGCAACTAATGATGGTTGACTTAAAATAAAGTAATCTATTAAAGAGGTACTATTGTTTCGCACACACAGATGTGTTGGTAAACAATTATGTATAAATGTAAGTCCACATCTTGAATTAAAAGAACGAAACCTATTTGACAATGAAACATCAAAGAGGTTGCAGTTGAAGTCCCCCATTATCACAACGTTCGTAAAACGATCAAGTAAATCACTATGCAGTTCCTCGAATGCATTTATATTACCGTTAGGTAAGTAAACAACTCCAACAACTACAGAAACACCATTACCAAAAACTTCAACAAAAAGAGATTCACAAATACCATACCGATCACTTCGAAACAATGTTCTGTATCTTAATTTGTCTGAAATATAAAAACAGACTCCACCAGCATGTACATCATCCGGGCGATCATTTCTAACAAGCTTATATCCAGGAAGACTCAGTGACTGAGAAAGTACATTAGTTTTAAACCAGGTTTCTGATATACCAATAATATCAAGACAGGAATATTTAAAAATGCTTTTGAATTCCTCAAGTTTAACATTAGATAATGAAGGATTTAAGCTTTGTGCATTGACATGTCCAATGTTTAAATTGTTGGAATGTGCAGAAAGAGCTGCTTGCAAAATAGCGCTATCTCTGGCTACAGGACCAAGATTTAGATTATGATACATAATAATTTATGCAATATTTATGTTTAGGGGGGAGCCATGTATTCACCAAAAAAATATACATACAAATAAATTTGATTTAAATTTTTATATATAAACCCAATTTTAAATATTATCCTATTGATTGATAATTAAATATTAGAAAAAAATATAGAAAATATAAAAAAAGAAAAATTTAAATTATAAGTACATGAAATCTTAAAAAAAGAAAGATAACTAAGATCAAATTTCCAGATCTCAGCCACAATCACACCTGACAAGTCCTTAAAGATTTAGGTTAAACTCATCCATGCATTCCTGAAGGTTGAGAGTTTTAGCTTCACCATTAGAAAAGTATATTTTACATTTTGGAATTTCACGATTAATAATAGTATAGCGTTCAATTTTATTATCCTTAGCAAGTTTCCAGCATATCCTTAAAAGTTTATTTACAAGAGCCGAGTAGTTGTCATTCAAGTAAACCCGAGTTGTAGTACTACCACCATCAACATCACACCGCTTTAAGGATTTTGTTGCAAAATATTCGGACATCAACTTATCACGTTTAGAAACATTACGGAATTTTACCAGGATAGAACTTTTTTTTAATGTAAGTTGCATTAATAATATCATCAGAAGCAATGTCCACCTTCAAATATTTACACAGTGAAACTACCGCATTATTGAGGTCTACGATATCATCAGCAAGGCCAGTTATAACTATATCAGGCCTGTTTATACGCCATTGAAGTAAATGGTTTTGTAATTCCAGTTCATGAATTTTTTTACTTGTAATGGCTCTATTAGTATCCACCTTATTGTTGCACGTAGCCACTTCATCCTTAATTCCTTTTAGGCTTGCAGATAACTCCTTACGCATACCCTCAACAACCGCCTCAAACTTCGAGGTTATTTTTTCTTGCTCACTTTTCATTTCAACTGCATGATCTCTAAGTGATTTTTTCAGATCCATAAACTCTCTGCGCATCTCTTGTTTAAAAGAAACTTCTTCATTGTCTGAGTCTGGAGGATTCTCTTGGCATTGCTTGCAGGTATAATTCAAAAAACGATTTTTATCAACTATATTAAACACCTCCTTTGTGACACCATCGCAGTCAATATGTATCCATTTCTGACAAGATGAACAAAACAGACTTCGTTTACGGCCAATATCCACGCTTATTTTGCAAACTCCACATAAAGATGTCATAATTGTAATGATTTATGGTTCTTTAATTTAATATGGCAGTTTGAATAACACAAACAATTTTATTTAATAGTTTCTTCAAATGATATGGAGAACAAGAAGCAGGCATGGACATGGACCCATCTTGCTGATTTTCAATAGCTAAATTTTCGCAGCTATGTCTGATTTTTTGACGAACTTAAATTTTCTCTATCTCATATAATGCCTTGACAAAGTTGATTTTAACGCTAACACAAACTGACTAACGGAGAGACGGACATCAGTCAATCGACATCGCTATGCATAAGCACTCAGAATATGTATTCTTTATGGTGTCGGAAATGGATATTTTAGAAATTACAAACGGAATGACAAACTAAGACATACCCTTCTTCCACCTGTGGTGCAGAGTACAAGGACAAGTTCGCAAAAATTAAACTAAAAATTTAAGGGGGGCGCGATAGAGACGTAATTTTTACGTTATGTTCTTATGTCTAAAATCTTTATATGCAGATACTTGAAATTAATAGAAATAATGTTGTACTTTGTCCGCTATAACAACAAGTATTAATAAAAAATCCATCAAAGTGTGAGTTTGAATACCACGCGAAGGGTTCCGTCCCATGTGTTTGTCACCCTTTAACATTTTTCTTTATTAACTTGTTAGAGCAGACGTAGCTCAACATACTTTGGGTAAAGTTAAAATAAGGCCATGTGAAAATTACGTTTCTAACAGGACACTTTTAATTTAATTTTTTATGCTCGTTTTATAGCTACATTACTATCGCGATACCCACCACTTCATTTTTTTATAGCAGACATATTTGTATTGGGCCACATTTAAATTTAAAGTTTTAATTTTTCTACTTCTTGCGATAGTGACAGTGTGTGTCTATCACAGTTCAAAAAATAATAATATTATTAATATCACATCTCTTTTGTCTTTAGATTAGCAGAATCCCCTGCTTCAGGTGCTTCGGTTTACAACGAATTATTCGCGGTATGACCATGCCCAAACGGCAGTACAAAATTGGCAACATGCATTCAGAAAAATTTTAAAGGAATAAAATTCCTCCGAGCATCGGGAGAAGTTGCTACTCCAAAGTCTGCAGTCAGAGACAAAACGTCTGAAAAACGTTTAATCAGCCGCAGCAACATTCCATTAAAGGACTTTACAGTAAGGTTAGCAAAAATCCACTTGAAAAAGCTATAGGCAAAAACGCCTCGTAAAAATTGAGAGATGATACGTATATTTTTAATTCCTTCAACTCCAGAACTACAAAATGAGGATGTTTACTAGTTTCAAGGTCACTTCAAACTCCTGTTATGTTTCAATAAGTTCAACATTACATGTTGAACAAGCAGTCAGGTCCCTAGTGTGTGGCTCGGCGCGAAATTGGATGCGGTGTCGAACCAGAAGCTCTGATTACAAAGGCGGTTGTGGTCCTTAATCGTTGTGGCCACTACGAGAGAAGCAAGGCAAGACCTTTTACGAATTTGACAATTTCAAGTTGAAATAAAGATAAACCCAAGAAATCTCCCGCGCCCATTTGAAGCAATCGCAAGGTAAAGGCGACATTAATGAGGCAGACTACAAAAACTTCACAATCAGACTCATATCTGGTTGGTGTGCTATTTGAGCATCTGGGTATTGCTAAGGATGAAGACGCACTTCTAAAGTGGGTTAGCTCCGACACCAACAAAAGAGGAAAAAAACCATCTTTTACTTCATATTTTATAAGAGTGTAGTAGTTGCAAATAGGGGTGCTCTACACAATTAGTGGCATCGAGAAGACAATAAGTGTTGGAGTTTTAATTGATAACTGAAAACTTCTAGTAACTTTTCCTTCTTTGAACATCACCGTCTTGTCTTTTCCACTGGTAATAGAAGGAGTAATGTCACGTTCTATGTTAATAGACGTATAAACAAATTGGGAAGACCAGAACATGATCATAATTAATGCACTGAATTATTCCACGGTTATTTAAGGCACTAGGAACATAAAATATGCTGTAAGCAAGTTTACTAAAGCAACTAAGGACTCGGAGTTTTTGTAACCATCAGTACAGCGCAGAAATTGTAGGTCAACATGCTTGGGGTTAAAATTGAGCATGTTAAAAAAAACACAACATTTGCCAACACGTCCCCAAAGCCAGTATATTGCCCCACAGAAAAGTGACGAAATTTAGCACAAGGTGCTATTAATAACACTTTCGCCCCTTTGTTTCAACTTGGAACCATAGAAATCACTATATCATTATATAAAAATCGATCGTGGTTTGTTAGATGCTTGAACTTGAAAACGACTATGCCAATTGCGTACTTTATTCTGCGAATTTACTGTTAATTGCTCCGCGAGGTTTAGCAATACATAAGTTTTGAAAAATGCTCAACAAGCGCTTATTTCGTTTAACATCTAATCATATTTAATCTGTGCAATCATGGTTAAACAATTTTTCGATACTTTTATAATTATTTACTCATCTTCGAGTGAAATATTTCACGTTTACGAATTATATTACATATCATTATTTCTTTGTTTTTCTAGTTGTTTTCCAAATTTTACTTCCAGTTTTTCGTTTATTTGCTTCCATTATTTTTGTTAAGTCAAAGTGAAAAATGAGCCTTGTAAAATACTTTGAAATCTTTTCAAAAGATTGGGTTAATGTGTATTCAATGTGTTGTAAAATGTAAGTGTGGTTTAAAGAATTTTTTTTTAAGTCAGTGGAGTTTATTCAGACATCACATCTATACAAAAGTTCGGGTCATTTTGCCTTTAAGAATGAGATAAAAACTTTGTTCTACGCAAAGACCTGTATTTAGTTAGGTATTGAGTACATAAAAATTTTAAAAATGTTTAAATTATAAAAAATAAATTTATAAAAGATAAATTTCTATCAAAGTCAATTTTTACAAATTTTGTTAATCTCATGTATATATACGTACGTAAAAACATATTCAATTGTAAAATGTTTGTGCATTTTTCAAACGCTTGTACTTTAAAGACTTTTGAACCGATTTAATAAAACTATTTAGTGCATAAATATCTTTAATATGGAATAATTTTTGACAAAATCGTCTGCACAACGTGAAACTAAATTGAAAAACAAGAAATATTATTATTATTCGTAAAGAAATCAACATATATGGCTACTTATTATTTTATTTTATTTAGTCTCTTAGAAATTAATTAATTTATTGATTAATATCTTATTTCAATTTCACACATTTTGTGTAATCTTCAAGCGTTCAGCTATAAAGTTCAACAACTATGGCCATATAAGTCAAATTACGTCACGTTTGGGACAAGGCTTTAATTTTTAAGTTTTTCGTTTTACGTTTTTAGTACTGGGAACTCTAGTCATAGTCAAGTATGCCAGAATTTTATAAAGATGTCCGTTAAGGTGAAATAGACACGTTAAAATTATATCGTTTTGTATGGGAACACTCTTAAACTTTTTAAATAATGAACTTTTTTAAAACTGGACCAATCTGTAAATATCACCTTCCAGTTAAAAAAAAAAAAATACTTTTAATCGCTTAAGAAGAGACTGAATTCTGGGCGCACAAACATCGAAAAAAACAGACGAGCTGATAATTCTTTTTATTTGAAATCGGTTAAATATACAATTTTTGCTTTGATAAAACTGTATATTAAAAATGTTCTTTTACACGAGAAGGGGAAATTCAAGGAAAGCATAAAATAACTTGTCAATTCTTTCAGTTGTTTATAGCAATTAACTAATTATGAAAATGCTTTCATTAATTTTTTGGCGCTGTTTTTTTTCAAACCAACGCGTGTGAATAAGGAGCTAAAACAAAAAAATTATATATGTATGAGCGTGTTGTTTTGCCTATACATATTTATATCTAAATCTTCCACGTTCGTCTGCTTAGCGAAAGAAACCATAAGCTTAGCCATCCTATATTAAGAAATCGTTAAGGAAACTTACTTATAAGTACTTAAGGACCCAATGTTAAAAATAACTAAATTAAGAATGATTTGTATGATGAAGAAGAAAAAAAAGTGAAATTTTGTGTTATTTTCAATTAAAGTTTTGATGTTAGTTTAGTAAGTTTTCATGTTGTAAAATAAAAATTCGAATGGCTTGAATGCAAGTTTAAAATATTTGAAGCACGGTTGTTAACTTAACTGTTTTAAGATGAAATTTACACTCACTATAACAATATCTAAATTATCGCACAAATGGTCAGGCAAGATGCGTTTTACCACGTCTTCTTCCGACATGCCATTAAAACGATCGTGCTTTTTACGTTCCTTCGTTTTTGCAAATCCTGTTATCGAATTGGGATCATTTGGATTGGAGCTTTGTAAATAAAAAATATATATACATATTAGTTAAATGCCATAAATACAACATTTGTATGTCTACCTTTCTAACGTTGCTGGCAACCCGCTCTCTGGTATCTTTTTTTTACGTCCTCGCCTTTTTTGTATGGATTTTGTTTGTAAATTTAAAATGGAGTTCTGTTCCTGAGAAGTCATTTCTGCTGAGGCTTCAGTAAAATGTTGATGTTCGGTATTACCAATTGGCGTATTCGATTTTGTATCCAAACAAGTTGTCTTTTGTGGCTGATGGTGATGTACGGATGAGCTAGTTAGGGCGTACATATCATTTGTAGAATTCAAAGTAGCTGATGATGTAGCTTCCGACTGCATAGTCATAAAACCGTTTACTACAACCCCTTCCTGATTGCTTCGAGGGTGGGAGTGTGGTGGAGTTAAAATATTGCGTAAACTATTATTGGCAGTCGAATTTAATTCTTCATCCATAAAATTATAAGGATCTCTGTTTGTTAAATTCGATTCGTTTGTTGCCAACTCTTGTTGTAAATTCTGGTTCTGGTCATTAATGACATGCGTGTTATGTTGGGATTGCTGTAGTCGCATATTATGCTGCTGCTGCTGATGTTGTTCTTCACACCTAACAACTTTTGTTACTACTGCACCGTGTTGCATGTGATGTTGTGGCGTCACGGAATGAGTGGATGATGCGTGTGAATTCGGCGTAAGAACATCTCCTGCGCTAGTTTCGTACCCATCATCTTGATTTTCATGTTTTACCGTTGAAGGCGATAGCCCTCTGCAAAAAAATAGTAAAATAAAAATTTACTAACTGGTTACAAAGTATAAATTGTTGTAGTTTTTAGAAATATAGGCTCTAGAAATTTTCGTAATTTATTTACCGGTTTCATGGTTTTTTACAAAATTGAAAGGAGTTATTTTGAATGAAACAAATTTAAAAAAGAATTACATGTGAAAGAAAAAACCATCAAGTAATGTAACACGCTACACTTAGCCTAATCCTATTCAAGACACGTTTGATTGTTAAAATATAAAAAAAATAAAATCTACATTTATCCATACCCTATATCTCATTTTATTTTCATTTGTAAAAAGTAGAAGCCAGGAAATAAGCACGGACATTTTAATAAATTTAAGTACAAATACATTTTTTATAGTCCAAAACACTCAAAAATATTTCACTTCATTTATTTGTTATAATCGAGCCCATAGGCCATATATGATTACAAAGACTTACAATAGTAATAAATAGTAAAAAAATATTACAAGAAAACAATTGTGAATTTTTTAAATAATCCTTTGTTTGATAAAAATGAACCAGATGAAAAAAAAACGACTTAGTTATTAACTAAAATTAATTACAAGTATTATACATATGCATTTTGTAACAAATGTTTAAATCTATAAATAGAGAATTCAAAGCTTTTTAATCTAATTGGGAGGTCGTTGTAAAGTGTACACGATCTTACAACGAAAGACTTTTCAAAAATGTAATTATTCACCCTTATTGTGTTTGGCGTAGTTGAAAAACGACAGCTGTCATAGTTGCTGTCGAATTTAAAATCTTATGTTACCGTCTAAAACTTTCGACAAGCACAATTTTGTAATTGAATTGAATTGTAAAAGATTACGTTAAATGAAATGAGTATGAAACAGCCTGTTAAAGAAGTGTCAAGCAAATGTTTATAAATAAATGAAAAAAAGTAGATAAAATAAAATTTCAATTCAAATAATAAAAGTTTTTGTGAATTTACTGTTTATTTTGCATTTGTTTAAATATATTGTAAAAAAATGTTGAGTGTTGCATTTTATTCATCCTCTGAAGAGGAAGAAGAAACAACCAGCTTGGAAGAAATGAATGCTAGAAAGAAGCAGCTAAGGCAGCAAGCGAATATATTTACACTTCCTAACAAAAGGTTTGTTTAAAAATAACATATAAAAGTTTATACATACATATTTGTATAGATACGAACATAAATATTTTGTGCTAGATTTATTAGTTATTTTAGAGTTAACAAAGATGCGTTCAAATATATTTTAAACAAAATTTCACCAAAAATGCGGGAGCCGAAAAGAAAAACTGGTATATCAAAGCTAATCAAACTAACAGCGACAATGAGATTGCTCGCGGAGGGCAGTTACCAAAAAGGTGCTAGCAATGATCACCACGTGAACCTCTGCCAAACAACAGTAAGCGAGGCTTTTCATGAGTGCATAGAAGTGATGTACAACGAACTTTGTCCAAGATGGATTTCATTTGAAATAGATGAAGCAGAAGAAAATGAAATTAAAAGACACTTCTATCGCAAAACAGGGTTCCCTGGCGTAATTGGCTGCATGGATGGGACACACGTCTCAATTATACCACCCTCTGCTGAACATCTTTTTAAATATCTGAACCGCAAGGGATTTTATTCTCTTAACGTTATGTTGGTGAGTTCAAAAATAATTTTTTACTAAAATCATTTTTAAAGGCGTTTAAAACATTTTAGGTTTGCCATCACAGACTTCGTATTAGATACATTCAGACGCATTCTCCTGGGTCGAGCTATGATTCACTAATATGGAACACAAGTGAGTTAAAGTATCATTTGAAACAAAAATATGAGAATGGACGAAGAAACACATGGCTGTTAGGTATGAAAATACATTTGTGCATATGACGCGCCTTTATTTTTATTTTGATACGAGAAATAATTACATTTTAATGAATTTTCAGGTGATGCAAGCTATCCATTGGAACCCTTTTTAATAACGCCATTTCGATTGGCGCAAGAGGGCACACCAGAGAGCAATTTCAACAACATTCATTCTAGAACTAGAAATGTTGTAGAGCGGTGCCTAGGAGTTTTAAAAAACAGATTTCGGTGTTTAATTGGAGCCAGGCAATTACACTATAAACCTGAGTTTGCTGGAAAAATTACAGCCGTTTGTGCTGCTTTACACAACATTTGTATTTATTTTACTATAGAATGGCCTGAAATTAATATAAGGGAAGAAGTCACACAAGATTATGTTGATGAAGACAATTTAAGCGCTTCAAATATCCGATTAAGGATTATGCAACAACTTGTTTGATTTTTTAAACTAAACTTTTTTTATTTATATTTTGTTCAAAATCAACATTCCAAATTTTAGTTTTAGATCATAGTCAACTAGAGATTCCAGTTTTATTTCCATAAGACGTTTAACCATATTTTCATAATAAATGTTAATTATACATTTTTTTTTTTTGAACTGAAACTAAAAGTAATTCATACATTAATAAAAGAGAAAAAAAGTTTAAAATAATGTTTAACTTAAAGTTGGTTTTCTTTTTAACATTAAACTAAAAATAATTAAAATATATGTACATATACATATAAAGAACAGAAAAAATTAATTCATTCCAATTTTTAACTCTTTCGAGTTCAGCATTCCGAATTTCTAAAATAGCTTTTCTGTGTTCGTCTTTTATTTTCAGTACCGCTTTATATAAATGTAAAATCTCTTCTTTGGCTTTACAAGTTCTTCTGGTGTATCGTTCTATTTCGGACAGTTTAGTTTTCAGCTCCAAGCATAGTTCTCTTTGTAGTTTTACCTGTTCTTGTAATAACGTTACTTTTCCTTCGTTGTTGGTTTTCCTGGTCTTTTTTTGTGGAGTTGGAGTATATGGTTCTTCAATTTCGTCAATACTGGTAGAATTAGCAGCTAAATTTGGTTCGGGATCTGGAGAAATAGCTTGCGGTCTTTTAAGTCCAAATGCGTCTTTATGATGGACAAGCATATGCATGTCCAATAAGTTGATTGCTGCGTCTTCAACAGCTGAAAAAACAAATTTTTTGTAAGGTCCGCCACCTGTAGCATAACTTTCCGCTTAATTATGAGCGAGTTTTTTTTCAATTTAAATTTAAAATCGGCCCACACCTTCATCCATCCCTCTCCGGAACGGGATGGGGGACCAAGACAATTCATATCTTCGGAAACTGCGTTCCACTCTTCTTTAATATTTATGGCCTTTAAACCTTTGTGGAAGCCTTTTGCCAAATAAGGTTTCTGTTCCATTACTTGTACTAATTTGGCAAATTGCGCTGCAGTTGTGATTTTAATGCTAAAATTCAAACCATAATTACATATATAAGAACAAAATCAAAAAGTTGACTTCATTTACTATTACTTCCATGGAATATGCCTTATTAATTGTATTTTTTGTACACTTACATTTTATTTTCTTCCATTGAACTTATTTTTTTTTTTAATTAATTTGAATAATGTCGTGAGCAAATATTTAAACGACAACTTTTTGTACTTTTGACAGATAATTACGCCAAACACGGTTGCATATTAATGTCGTTTTTGTAATAGATTTTGAAAAGTGTCGTATTCATTGACGTTTTTCGCCAATTACTGTTCTATTTTTCAAAAACGCCCGGCTTTCGTCGCAAAAACGCCAAACACAATAAGGGTGATTAATTTGAGGTATAATATGCTGCGGATTACGACTAGTGCTGGTAGAATGGTATAGCGATTTTAGGCATGGATTTGTATTGTGTTTAAGAACGTTGTAAAGAGTACATAAGATTCTTTTTTTTTACAAAATCATCAAATGAGTTCCCAAAAAATGTCTTGACATATTCAGAGATGTGATCAAAGATTCTTAAGTTAAAGATATACCTTATAACGCGATTAACAGTTAGCCCTACTCGGTGAAGTTTGGTTGATGAGCAACCACTGTAGATTTCTAAGCAGTAAATAATGTGAGTCATAAGGAGTGAATAAGATAGTTGAAATTTAATTTTTCTCGGTAAGAAGCAATTAGAAAGGTGTATATAAAGATCTTAGCTTGCTGTTCATTTTTACAGCAACATTGGTGATGTGGTCTTCGAACGTTAATTTACTGTCAAGCTAAACAATTAGATACCATATATCTACAAATGGCACATGAACTCTACCAAATGTAATTTTAACTGAAGTGTGATTGAAGTTTCCAGATCCAAAGGATATAGCTTTTGTTTTCGCTGAATAAGAGGTTAAAATCGTCGGCAAAAACGAAAATCTCACATAGGGAAGTGCCAATAAAATTTACAGTCATTCATATAAATTAAAAACAGTAAAGGTCATAAACGGACCCTTGCGGAGGAACTTTTCCCAGTAACCTCAAAAAATTGTTTCCGATCAGCTAAATAAGAGTACAGTAAGCTACATGAAGAGTTAGAAAAATTAAACTATGAAGCGAGTTTGTGAGATAAGACGGAGTAGTATCAAAAGCCTTACTAGGGTCAAGAGATAACAAAGTTGAAATTCGCTTATTATTACAGTGGTTTCGTATGCGTTCAGTTAGGTTTAAAAGGAATGAGGAAGTGCTACTACCAGGTCGAAATCCATAATGACAAGTTTTTAATAATTTATAGGAATTTATATATTCAAATAACTGATTTTTTAAAACTATTTCAAATATATCAATATGAAAATTTATTATTTTGAATCTTTTTGATTTTAATTTACTTTAAACGTGCTTGATTCCTTCAAATATAAATAAAAAATATTTCATGAGAATATCATGAAATATTTATATTTCAAGGAATCAAGCACGTTTAAAGTGAACTATTTCAAATATCTTAGATAGGCAAGGAAGAATACTAATAGGACGATAACCCTCTAGGCGATTGCATATTCCCTTCTTCTTAATAGGAATTACTCTAGAAATTTGCAGGAGCTGCGATAAGTGGAAGTCATGATAATTGTGTTAAAAATATGAAAAAGTAAATTCCGTTTTTATAAATTTAAAAGGGATATTATTATACCCTAACACATTCGATTTTATCTTATTACAAGCTGAGACGAGATCATTATGATTAATGCATCTAAAATTGAAACCAGTCTTAGAAAATTCACCAGAGTTCGGTCTGATTATATCAGTGATAGTTTGAGAAGCAATAAAATGGCGATTAAACTCTTCGGCATCAACAGAGTCCGTAAAGTGTGAGCAATTCTTACTCTCTTTATTTATAATTTTCCGCATATCCCTGCTAGAGCAACAATAGAATTTTGCTTCCCAAAAGTAAGCTTTATATCTTCTTAGAATACTTTTAACTTTATTCCTGTGCTTGCAGTAGTAGCCTCATTCACATTTTCCCTATAAGCTCTAAAAGCTAAATCTCTTATATTCCTTGCTAAGCTAACTTCCTTAATGTCACAAAAACTTTTATTAGAACGTTCCCGAACTTGATTAACAGGCACAGTTTCATATAACTGGTTAAGGAGATGATACAATGTTTCCGCTTGTGCATCAACATTATTATGAACTATGAACAGAATCCCAGATAATTTTCCCATAATCCCTGTATTCCGCACATTTACTAGAGACCTTCGGTGCGATATCAACACATATAAATATGAAACAATGAAGTAAAATGCTGGTAAATCAGTAGTCAATTAATGATGATAAAGATAAACGGAGATCCAGATGAATAGGTAAACTGTTATGAACATAAACTTCGTATCATTGTAGCTTTTGGTAAACAAAAAAGGTTATTACTAAAGTCACCCAGAATATACGAATGCTCATAAAGACAGCAGAGATCACTAAGAATTTCATTTAGATCTAAAAGGTTTCCATGGGGTGCATAAACAACGCCAACTAAAACTTTGGATTGTTGGCTTTTAAGTTCTATAGACAAGCATTAAAAGCTAGAAAGTTCAGACCTATTGAAAACTATCTTAACAGAAATTCAGACGCTAACGTATAAAGCAAAGCCACCACCTCTCATGCCTACACGGTAATTTCTTAATATGTAATAGGTCGTTGGGAATATTTACTGTGCCGTCAGAAATATGTAGTATCAGCCAGGTTTCTGATACTGCTAAAATATCAGTATAAGATTCACTAATAATATGTTTGAACTTTGTATTTTTTGAAGAATAATTTAAATTTGGAATATTGATATGTGCAAGGATTAAACATTTGTTATTAAAAAAATTGTTTTTTAGAACACTTTTGTCACGTACAATAGGACCGCAATTTAACAGTAAAGGATCATTATTATTCATTATCAATAGGAATATAAGGTATATATAATAAAAAAGAAAAACAATATAAATTGCAAAATAATTTTGATACTATTATCAGGTAGTGTTATTTTGACCCTGAGTATATCGGAGTTCAGCAAACGATAGTTTGAAATTCTTTTATCTTTTTGCAGTTTTCAGCATTGAAAAAGAAGCCTCCTAGCTTTTGGTGTGTAATGATCGTTCAGAAAGACTCGTTTGTTAGCATCGGCGTTGATAATCGACATCAGGTTTAAGTCTCTGCTTCTAAAATAATCTCGCATAGCCAAATCACGTTTGCATACATTATTTAGCTTAAGCAAAACAGTATTTCCATTGCTAATAAAGTATACGATGACCTAAATGGTCACACATTTCAATGTTCACCCTAAGTAAGCTGAATATTTGAATAATAACGTCGTTGATATTGTCTTGATACTTGAGCAATCCATATATCAAAATAGCATTTCTATTAAGACAATTTTGTTATGTATAATTTTGTCCTTCCAAAATACGTATTTTATTATTTGTTAATTTTTCTATGTGTTCTAGTCGTTTGTTGCAGTTGTCAACGTCATCTTTTAAATGGAAATTTCTTGAATACCATTGCGCGGTTAGACTTACATGACTCGCATACAAAATTTAAAGAGCCTTTTGCTTTAGCAAGAGCAGCCAATTGTTCGGCATTAATGCCCACAAAGCTAGCATGAACCCACTTGGCACAAAAAAGTCAAGATGTGCTCCCTTGGGTCTTGGCAATGTTCTTCCCGCAAGTTTCAAAAGCACAAACGATAACATCAGAAGGCATTATTAAATAAAATCGACACTTTTTGTATTTAGTTATAAAAAATGTTAAGCAATTGCCAGTAATTGAGGTTATGTAAGACAGTGTATACACAATTTAAGGAATGGATACCTTATGTTTGATTATTATAAGGCAGTCCAAAAACTTATATTTGCACCAGAACGTACAGTCGCAGCCCGGTATAGCGAATGATATAATGTCAGACCCATTCGTTATAGTAAAAATTTGTTTTATAGCTAAGTTTTTTATTTTATTTATTAATCTCTTCCACATAGCTTTATTTCTTTAAATTAAATGTTAAAAATAACTTTTATTCAAAATTATTACAATTTGTTTTTTCCTGCTCTATTTGCAAACTTTTTTGTATTTTTCTCAAAACTAAAGATTTCGAAAAAGAAGTATTATTTTGCTGACTCCATTGAATTCATTTGTCCAAACACTTTATTACTTCAACATGTTTTATTTTTGTTGTTGTTTGTTATTATCGGTCACTAGAACTACAATTTCTACACTATTTTTTTATTAGGACCAGCACTCAAGGGATGACCCCTACTGCATAATGCATTGGAAAGTAGATCGTGAGAAGGGGGATAGAGGGAGTAGCGCTTGTAGTGTAGTAGTCTGACCTAAATCATAGTTTTGGTTCAAAACATTTAAATCTTCTGCGTGAAAAGGGATTTAGAAAAACAAAACATTCGAATGTGTGTAAATCGAAACAACGAAAACTAGGAAGGGTATAAAAACACCATTTAATGTATTTAGAAGGGAAATGAGCTTAAATTTTGCTCGAACGCACACGACTTGGTCTACTCAGTGGCATAACATAGTGTTTCAAATAAAAAAAATTATTAAAAGGGCGCTATGGGTATATTTATTATTTTCTTGAGGTATGTAAGCAGGAGGAGCATTATTTGAACTGCTTGCACAGCCGGGTGACGGTGTAATGGTGTGGGGAGCAACATCCCACTATGGTATCTGTAAGCTACAGTTTTAACAATCACGTATGGATGCAGAGAACTATAATAACGTTTTAAAAACGGCTTTTCCCTACTTTCAAAATTTATTTTCAAATCTAAAGTCAAATTTTCAGCACGATAATGCTTCAATCCACACAGCCCGATCCGTTAAATTGTGGATTCAGAGACAATAAGTTGGCCTAAATATCATCGAAAACGTACAACACAAAAAGCGAATTAATCGAAGGCATCAAACATGTTTGGTCGTTGAGTTTTATTAAAAACCTTTACAATTCAATTCCCAATCGAATTTAAATAAATATATTAGCTCTATTCACCCGATCCGTTAAATTGTGGATTCAGAGACAATAAGTTGGCCTAAATATCATCGAAAACGTACAACACAAAAAGCGAATTAATCGAAGGCATCAAACATGTTTGGTCGTTGAGTTTTATTAAAAACCTTTACAATTCAATTCCCAATCGAATTTAAATAAATATATTAGCTCTATTCACGATCTTGTGCAAATGGTCTTGCATCATACCATTTGCAAGACTATTTGCACAAGATCGTGAATAGAGCTATTGTATTTTTTTATGGTTGAAAATGTTACAGTAGTGATTTTTGTGTTATTTTAAAGGAAATTGATAAGAGTTTACTGGATAATAATTTTAAGGCTATATCTCAATTGGCCCAGATAATATTTAACATTAACAGTCAAAGAAAGGGGGGCTAACCCCCCTTAGATATTCATATGTTTTGTGATATGATAGGTTGGTGTTAATGTAATTTACACTAAATACAATATAGAATATTGATCAAAATAATTTACATCCTTACAGTGTAATTATTACTTTTAGTTTATTTATAAAAAGTAGAGATAAGAACTATTTTCTCATATCTAACCCCATCAAGAACGAATGATAAATTTGCATCTAAACCCAGATTCTAAAACATTTAGTTTTAATAAGTTAAAACGATTATGTTTTCCAATGACTGGAAACAATTCTGTCGATGCATTTGTTCACTTCCAATGTTATATACTTGCTTACAATGCGTTTTTTAAACCCAGGTTTTATTTATGGACTGTAGGACTAAATAGTTGTGTCAAGAAATCATCTATTTTACCAATATTTTGTTCAATTCTCTGGACGTTCTCTATTTTAGCACAAATTTATAAATAACTTTTTTAAGCCTAACAATACTGAATTACAAAAACATGTAGATATGTTAATTTTCGGTACACACGATATTAGAATTTTGCCCTTGACATAATCTGATTGTACATTTTCAACTTTTTATAAGGTTGCATTCACACCAATTTCTTTCCATTAATGATTAATGTCTTTCCAGAAATCGTGTTTAATGCGCAAATATTACAATGCTGCACCTTTCGCAATTTTTTACGTCATTTACAATTTCCACTGTAGTTCTTACATGTACCGATTTCCTGTCTTAAAGGCTTATTGGCAATTGACCATTAATAACAAAAGTTGCTTCATCAGATACGATCAATATTTACCAGATTATGTATTTGGTAAAAAGACGATTTTAAGAGTACAATATTCTCATTATTTTGTTGAAGCAGCATTCAAAACAGTGGAAATTTAAGAGTGACAAGTGCCAAAGTCTCAAGGGGAGGAAAGACGAAAGAAAAAACAATAATTATATAAAACTGAATTGTTAATTTTGATTCTTAACGGTTTGAAATTTTTCAGGTTTCACAACTGCACACGCTGAGAATCAAAGATCTCCTTACCAAAGCCACTTTCAGCTTAATCGCAATCCAACTTTGGATTAATCAGCAAACCCTTTACAAATCGCTGAGTTATTTCCAAAATAATTTGAGTTTGTCTTGGTATTATTTCCGATGTGTTAGTGAATTAGAGGTGTTGGTGGCCTTAAACAAGGTATAATAAAATTCTATTGAGACCAATGATGTTTCAACTCGTTTTATCACGATGGTTTTTTTATCTTTTTATTATCGTCTAAGTTTCCAACTGGGTGGAAAATTGATAGCGTTGTCACAAAACCTAAATCAAGGAAGATTTAAGACAGAATTTAATTCTTTTGGCCCTTTCTAAAATAACAGAACATCTTTTGAAAGAACAGGTTGTAGAAGCTACCTCTTTGAGTTCTTATCATGCTTAATATGCTTTCCGTAAAGGCTACAAGTTCTACTTCACTTCTTCTGGACTTGACGGTTTCAATAAAAATAGATAGATTTAGTGCGCTTGTTTTGTTCGACCTCTCCAAATCATTTAATTCCATTAATTATACAAGAGTGACAAACTTCAGGTTTTCTATGTCAGCCTAAAGACTTATTTCCCATATCTTCACTCTATACTCTTTATGGTGTAAATTCAGACTTATAAGATCATCATTCAGGTGTTCCTCAAGATAGTTGGTCTTTAGTTAAATGAACTTCATCTCTTTATTATTTCATTTCATTTATTTATTCATAATATGCAATATCTGTTGCCTAATTGGCGAATATAAAAATATTACAAGTTTAAAAAACTATGAGAATAATTTAATATAAAATTTAAAATAAAAAAATGAACTTTAACTTTACGACTCCTCTAAAAATATATTTGTATATAAACATTAAGTTATAAACATAAAGAATTGAAGTAATAAACCCAAAAATCAGTACTTAGGAATATGAAGATGTAAAATATTCACAAAGCATTCGTTCAAATGTTGTTAAAGAACCAATAAAAGTACGAAAAACTATCGGTAAACTATTCCAAAACCTAGCATCTCTTATAGTAAAAGAGTGTTCATAAGCCGCATTAGAAATAAGAGCATACAGAATTTGAGGATTTCTTTTAGAATTGGCAAACGATATAAAACGTGCAATACTCTCTGGTTCATGATATTTAATAATTAAAAAAAATATATTAATAAACGAAATTTAAGGTAGTCACCAAATGTAAAATTTAAAAAATTTCTTAAATGTAAAGACACATACGCTCTTAAACATAAACTATAAACATAACGAACTATTCTATGAATAGTGTGCTTAATTTTGTTACAGTTAGTCTCAAAGCAACCAGATATTATTTCAATACAATAATTTACTTAAGACATTAGCAAAGCATAAGCAATAGTCCTCCTGATATATAATGGTAAATATAAATTAAGGTGATATAGCCTACGGAAGGTAAAACAAACTTTAGAGCATAAGTTATTGATATGCGGCGTAGTCAATTATAACTCCAAGACAACGCAAATTATTGACCGTTTCAATAGTAGTGTTACAAATGCTTAAGTTCAGATTAAAAGTACCAGATCTGTCACATTTGAGAATCATATCTTTAGTTTTATTGGGGTTAACAGAAAGAGAGTTAGTCTCCATCCAAAGATTTAAAGTATTTAAATCATAATTTATAGTGGCTTCAATGGCATCCAAGAATTGACGATCACTTGACCACAGCAATTGCAAATCATCTGCAAATATGAAGGGTTTACAAGTGCTATAACTAAGGAAATCTACAATGTCATTTAAAAACAATGTAAATAAGGTGGGGCCAATAACCTTGTGGTACTCCTGATCGCACGTCAAGTAAATTTGAATCCAATCCATCTATAGAAACATATTGTTTACGACCATATAAATACGAGCAGATCTTGAAAAGCTGAACTTACAATTAAGTTTATTTATTAACAACAAATGATCAAATGCCTTAGTTATGTCAATTGAAATTAAAACATTATCCTTCCCTTTATTCCAATTATCTCTAATAGTTTCCGACAAAACCATCAACAACATATTAGAGCTACGACCATGACGAAAACCATATTGACAATCATGCAAGAGGTTTTTACTTTCTATTAAATCTGCGATCTGGTCTTTAATTAAGTGTTCAATATTTTTAGATAGTGTAGGCAAAATGCTAATATGCCTCATGTTGTCAATAGCGATTTCAGTCCCGTGTTTTGGGATAGGCAAAATTCTTGCAATTTTCCACCCGTCCGGGTAAACAGATGAAGTAATTATATTATTAATAAAATAAAGAAGATATCTACTGATAAAGAGAAAAATTATTACTAAAAATTTAATTGAAACACCATCAAAACCAAGGGATGTCGATTTTATCTTAGAAATCGCATTGAAGAATTCTGCTTCAGTTACATTAGAAAAAGAAAATGTATCAGGGTCATTGGAGTAACTTAAAAAATCAGGTTCCTCGTCATCAATATTTAACTGATTACAAACAAAAGTTTGATTAATTTGATTGACATCAACATTACTGTTTGCATAGAAATCACCTACAGCACCATCATTTCGCAAAGCCTTCAACATTTGCTTTGTATTACTTAAGTCAAAAAAGCGTGTATGCTGTTGTTTCTTTAAATTCCTAATCATTTTTTTTTTTAGTTTGATTTCGAAGCTGTCGATAAATTTCTCAGATATGATCATTTCGATTGCAAAAATATGTATTTAATGCAATGTTACGTACCGATCTTAAGTATTTAATTTCATTTGTTAATTTCAAAAAATTATTTTTTTATTATGCGACACTCTTTTATATGGAACAAAATTAAGAAGATCGTTAAAAAGATTATTAAAAAACTGAAGCTGTAGGTTAAAATCACCAGTATCATAAAGTTGCGAAAAATCAGTACCAAGTAAAAATTCTTCTATACCTGCCACATCTGCACTATTATAATCCCTATAAGCAACAAGATTAGAAGTTAAAATAATAGATATTTGTAAGGCCAAAGTTATTAAAGAATGGTGCGAAATGTCCGGAATCTGAAATTGAGCAGAGGTATTGATTAAAAAATTTTGACTAACTGCAAAATAATCAATAAGTGAAGCTGAATGATGGTACGAATTATAATGGGTAGGTAGAGTTATGAATGCATGAATTCGACGTGGTGATTCGGGTACATGGGGTCACTCCCCGACGGAACAGAAGGAAAACGGATTGGGAGCGTCAACGGTCCCTCCTTTCCGATTTTCTTTCGAGTCCACCGAGAATAGAAAATCGGCGGGACATTGAGATCGCGGTGGATGCATTAACCAATGCGTTTGAACGCGCGACTTCGAAATCTTGCAGAATGAATATCTGCCGAGGTAAGAGCGAACTACCCTGGTGGAGCTCGAATATTGCGGAGGCACGAAAAGACTCCCGTAGACTTTTCAATGAGGCTAAGAGATCAGGAAACTGGTCAGCTTATAAGTCCTCAGTGCACAGATTTAAGAACATGGTAAGAAATGCAAAGCAAAGGTCTTGGAGATCCTTCTGCACTAGAGTGGAGGGTTATTCCGAGACGACCAGACTTCGTAAGATTCTATCGGCAACGCCCATCGTCCCTAGTTTCATTAAGAAACCATGTGGCAATTGGACCTTGAGTGCACAGGAGACACTAGAGGTTCTCATGGAAACTCACTTTCCAGGCTGTGCTCCTTCTAAGGAAGGAGACTCAGCCGCCCTTGACTGCCGTGCATCAGTTCCCTTCCCTATAAACAGGGAAGGACTTATTTGGGCTCTGGGTAGTTTTGACCCGTTTAAATCAGCGGGTCCTGATGGCATCATACCGACTGATTTGCAGCATAATGCGGATATTGTCATACCATGGTTGATTCCGATATACACGGCACGCATTGCATGGTCGTATATACCGGTACCATGGACTTTTTGCTCTGTGGTCTTCATTCCCAAGGGGGGAAGACCTCGCACACTGAACCGAAGGACTTTAGACCTATAAGTCTATCCTCCTTCCTCTTGAAGACTTTGGAACGGAAAATTGACCTCCACTTGAGGAGGACGATTAATCTGGACCGACTTTCCGCCTCTCAACATGCGTATGACAGGGGCAGATCTGTTGAAACGGCAAAACTCACGCTTGTGGGGTTTGTAGAAAAATCCCTAGAGCATAAGGAATATGCATTGGTTGCCTTTCTAGATATAGAAGGGGCCTTCAACAATGCAAAACCGGGGCCATTACGATGGCCCTGGAGGGACTGAACGTAAAAGCAGTCGATAATAAGCTTTCTATGGAATCTATTAACTAATAGGGTCATTACTTCCAGTATGGGGCTAGCTACCATATACAGGGTAGCTAAGCGAGGTACACTACAGGGGGGGGGGGGGTATTATCTCCCCTCCTCTGGAACCTCGCCATGAACGCATTTCTGACAGAAATGGACTGCAAGGGGTTTAGAACTGTGGCATATACGGATGACGTTGCGTTTGCAGTGTCAGGAAAGTATCCTGACACGCTATCGCAATGTCTGCAATCGGCGCTTGGTTGCGTCAGTAGGTGGTGTACCGAGAGCGGGCTTAGCGCGAACGCTCGGAAAACGGAGCTTGTGCTCTTCACGAGAAGAAACAAGATTCCATCTTTTCCGCTACCACTCCTAAATGGAGTGGAGCTTGGGTTGTCTGACAGGGCAAAGTATCTGGGTATCACCCTGGACTCGAAACTGTCGTGGATCCCCAATGTCCGGTTTCTGGCAGATAGGGCCTCAGTGGCTTTGTATGTGTGTAGAAAGGCCATAGGCAAACACTGGGGCATCAATCCCAGCACGTCGTACTGGCTTTTTGATACGGTGATAAAACCCATACTAATGTATGGGGTTCTCGTATGGTGGCCCGCACTGGGCAAACTGGTGAACTACAGTATGCTGAATAGGATACTGCGCACTTCGGCCTTGATGGTCACTGATGCAATGCGCACCACTCCGTCGAAGGCCCTTTTTACGATGCTGCCAAACAGCTGGTTACGAACTCGGCGTTTAGACTTAATGCAGCGGTGACGTGGAGGTCAGCGGACTTTTGACATGCGGCCATTTTAGCCTGCTCCTCGGCTATTCCTGACAACATCGATTATTGCACGCCTACCCCCATGTCTGACATTGGTTTCGTGGTATCAACGTCGGGCACATCGAATATGCGTGGAGATGTGCTTGATGTTTATACTGACGGGTCAAAGTCGGACACGGGGGTCGGGGGGCGTCTTCATTCCTAGATTTCGGATCATGATGAAGTTTAGGCTACGGGATCAATGTAGCGTGGTACAGGCTGAGATTTCAGCCATCAGAAGGGCGGCTTGCTGGATGAGGTACCACAGGATATACGGAGAGAATATCCGGATCAGTACTGACAGCAAGGCCGCGATTAACTCCTTCTCGGGTGTTTATACGACATCCAGATTGGTTCGTCAATGCCGGACATCTCTTAACGAGATGGCGAGACATTCCAACCTCGAACTGTTTTGGGTACCATCTCACTCGGGCGTACCCGGAAATATAATCGCGGACGAACTCGCCAGATTGGGAACCCGGTTGGGAGACCGGGAGACAGATCCACCGGTGGGAGTCCTATTAAGCTGCTGTAGAGCTTTACTTCAGCAGAAACTCCTCAGAGCTGCACAGTCTAGATGGTCTGAGAAGGTTACCTGCAGGGTCTCGAGGACACTGTGGCCTCAGTACGATAGTGGAAGAACCGCAAATCTACTGAGGTTTCCTCGGGGACAGCTGGGCACACTGGTGGCGGTGCTGACGGGGCACTGTGTCATTGGTACCCATGCTAGGAGATTGAATCTTCCGCATCATGACTACTGTAGAAGTTGTCAAGATGAGGAAGAGGAAGAAACGGTAGAGCATCTGCTCTGCCACTGCCCAGCTCTTTCAGAGAATAGAGCGGCCATCTTCGGCAGTCCGATACTGCATGGTCTTGCAGACTTATCTGTCTGCGATGTTGCTAGGATAAACTTGTTTATCCGGTCCTCGGGGTGGTTTGGATCGGGATCTTTGATGGTGCCGTAGTGGCCTGAATCTGATCCCCTGCATATCTTGTTTCCAGGTAACACAACGGGACCTTTGGGACCCAAGTGGATCGGTCTTTTACGCCGACGGCCTGTGCAACCTAACCTAAGCTAAGTTCAGTAACTAAATCCTTCCATTGAGTTTCTACATCTGTCTTATCACCTCTTGTTAATCCTTTGGCAATATCGCAATGAGTTTGCATAAACTCAATTAGCGCATAGTCTTGTCGTGAGTTTTTATGTTTTCCCTTAAAGCAGACTTTTTTTAAGTTATTCAAAATTTTTACAATTATAAATATATTTACATTTTGATTTCTTTAACGGAAAATTAAGAAAAAAAAACAGTTGAGACCATGTTGTTTTGAAAGCAATTTCAAACTGATATTATCGGTTTTCAACACAGCAAAATGTTAATTTTTTCTTTGAAACATATTGGAATTTGAAATTGATATGACAAAACGATTCAAAAAAATACACCTTTTTTCGTTTTTAAATCGTTTTTGCGTCTAAATTATTTTTTATCACATACCTGAATGTTGAATAATGTCGTAAGATTATGTCTAAATGTTACAAAGACTTTAGCCCTAATGATCGGTTTCATGTAGATTTAAATATTTTATTAAAGGTATTAAGATTAACGTTCTAGATCGGATTAAGTTCTTTTGATTTGAATCTCATACTGATTAAGCTGTAGGCAGAATACAACAAATATTGCGTAGATTATATTCTAATTATACATTTTTCCCATTTTATGTTCGAAAACGATTGATTTATTCGCTAATGATGTCGCAAGTTTTATGTGGTCTTGAGATTATATTTGGAACTACTTCGATTGTAAAATTAATCGTTTTGTCTACAATGTGAAAAAATTTTTGAGACTGTTAGTCCATTATTAATATATAAGAGATTAGCCTTCAGTCGTTCGACAAGAAACCCTCAGATCTTGATCCCTAAGATCGTGAAGTAAAAAAGTATTATTCCTGATAAGTGTAGCTCAATATTCACATTCTCAGAACATTTTTCGACTCAAACTTTTTTTTTTTTGTTCAAACTGCATATGTATATGGATATTTAATGTTATTTAAAGCTTTTAGATATATTCTTATATATATATTCTTAGGAGACCTATTTAAAATAAAAGTAAAAATATATATAGCAAATTTTGTTAATTGCATTAGTTTTAATAATTTTTAAATTATATATTGATTGTTTAGGTATTGTTTAGAACTAAATTGCTTAGTTAAGTTTGCCCTTGAGGATTTGTAATACTTCAACGAAAGAATAGAAAAAATAAAAACTGTCTTAAAAAACTGTATTTTATTTGAACTATTTTTTAAATAAATTATTATTCTTTAGTTTGGCTTAAGCTCGTTAGTAATTGTAATTAACTGCAAAGAGAATAAATAGTAAACTTAAAATACCAACAGAAAGAAATGCGCTTTCTTACAACATTGCAAAAACAACATGTCTTTTTTATTGTTGTTGTTGTAACAGCTCTTCTGCTGTCGAAAGTTTTTCTCTGAGGAAAAAACTCCCTTTTTGTACAGCTGTTGCTGCGTTGGGCAAGATAGACTCTGGTCGTTCCGGAGCAAATATCCAATTGTCGTATGAACGTCTTTTTATTGTTGCTTTGTGCGGTGGAAATGTCAAAAACAGAAAGAGAAATAAAAGATAACTGCTCTAAATACAAATGCTTGTTACTTGGTGTTTTCTGAAATTCGTAAACAAACGTAGTGAAATATAAACAACTTTTGACATGTTTAGCTACATACCAACTTGGCGAACGGAACTACCTAGTGAAATATATGTGGCTTGAGACAAAACGTGATCGGCTTGCCAGATACTAAAATATAAGTAACTAGACAATGGGAAAAATTTACCCGGATTTAAAAAAAAATAAATGGATAATCTAGAAATGCATTTATAGTTAAAAAAGATTCTCTACTTTATTTATATCGCATTTTTTAAAAAAGATGATTCATATCTTATCAATTAGAATATCCTTTGGCAATTTATTGAAGGCTTCTCTCAGGCAACATTGATGTACAACATGTCGTTGTCAGTTACATTTGAAATTTCTCAAAATTTTGGAACGTCCGATCAATTATCTTGTGATAAGAGATTATTTCAAACTTAAAACAAATTTTTTTTATTATAAATCGTCAGTGATGTACGAAATACAGGCACTAATTAGTGTTAGGAAAATTATTCAACTGATTATACAATCGTAAAAATGTTGTGAAATAAAAAATAAGAAAGAAATTAATTAATATCTATTTTTTCATACATTACTCACAGTTTATACGGTGTGTTATTCTCTTCGTGAAACTCATCCATCATGAGGTCATGATATACTTCATGAATTTGGTGTTGCTGTTTCTGTTGATGTAAAGGGCTGTGCGTATTAGAAACATTAGAATGGTGATGTTGTGGGTGTAAGAAGTCCATGAGGTGAGGATGTTGCTGTCTGTGTTCTATTTGCTGGTTTGATGTTATGTTATGTTGTTGTTGTTGCTGCTGTTGCATCTCTTCTTGTTTTTGCATTTGATGCCTTTGCATCTGGACTTGCTGATGGTGCTCTTGTTGCTGTTGCAATTGGTATAACTGTTCCGTTGAGTAGTGTTGTTGTTGTTGTTGCATAGAATGTTGCAGAGTTTGCATTTGTTGTAAAGAATTTGCAACAACATCGTGCCTTTGATGATGCTCCTCGTGACCGTGCGGGTAAGATTGCTGTTGTTGGTGGTTATTTATCATTTGTTCATATGTCGCCGATATGGATGTTTCATGTTGATGACAATATTGCTCTTCTATTTGTGTATACACTTTGTCAGCTGCATCAATTATATCTTTTTCGTGTTGCTGGTGATTAGTTCTACCATTTGGTTGTGCCTCAAACTCAGTATGCTGAACTGGAGAACTTTTATCTAAATATTTTTCAAAATGACGATTGTCCTGTTCTTGATCATTTTCTTCTTGTGGGTTTTTTAAATGGTCATTTATGTTTTCCGTGTCGTTTTCTTCTACTTTTAAGGAACCTTGTACTTGCTGACCTGTACAGGTGGGTTCAATTTCCAAATTGTTTTCCTTGCCATCGTTGTGTTCTTCAATACTACCGATATTACTGTTAGAGGAAGTTTTTGTATTACTTAAGGGTCCAGTCTCCTCTTCTCTATTATAATTAATATCCTCAGCTGTTGCCATAGACGATAAAACATCCGCACAGCCATGACTGACAGTTGTTTCTTGAAAACAAACGTTTTCATATCTCGTATTTACTTCGCTTCCGTTGGATACCCCTTGTTTTGTTTGTGAATCCATATTCATGGGTTGTAATGTTGGCGATAAAGATTTTGTTGCACCTTCATGGTTTTCATTGGCTTTGTACTGATGATAGTTTTCATCATTTGGAGGTTTTGAGATGCTGTCAATTATAGTATTTTGCGGGTGTTTTGTACTTTTAAGTAAACTCGAACTAATTGTTTTATTCGTTGATTTAAATAAGTGGTTTTGGCTTTGATCAATTTCGGTTGATATAATATCATCTATCGGCTGCTTTAATTCGTTAGATGGAAAGTTTTCACTGACACTTTCCATAGATACTTCACATTTGGGCTCTAAAGATGAGCTATTTTCTAAACCTATCTTGTTTTTATAACCAACTGGCTGTTCATCTGCGTTGCTATTGTAATTAGCTCTTGATGGTGATACATTGACATTTTGATGTATTAAATTGTTGGCTTGTATTTCATTTTGTTGGGTGGGCGTGAAATCGGATTGCTCATTTGTAAAATCTTTGTCATGGGCTTCTAATTTCTCCATGGTTGTTTTATCATTCTCAATTGGATTTATGTAAATCTCATCGGCTTTATTATTTTCATGATTATTTATTATTTTTTTTTCATCTTCAACTAAGGAGCGCCTGTTTTGATTTTCAAAAACTATATTATTCACTAAATCGTAGCAGTCACACTCTTCTCCCTTTTTACGATACGATGATGACGGTACATCTAAATTTTTATTTAAATCACTTAAACTTGTCATTGTAATACTATTACCAGTATTACAACTTAAAAAAGAGTTCTGATATTCATTTCCATTAATCGCTTCAAGCTTTCTGCAACTCCTATCTGACTCTTGCATTTCATCTCTTTCATCGTTTGGATGATCTTCATTCTCAAAAATTTCGTCTATGCCGTCTTCTTTTTCAAATGACTTTTCCTTTAATCTTTTTAAATCACCAGTATCACTGTTTTTGAAAGAATGATTATTGCTATTTTCTAAGTACATTGTACTTTTCATGTTGTTGATATCTTTTTTGTTCGAATCTGTAAAATTCATGATATCATATTCTGGGGATGGTGATTGTTTATTAAAATTATCATAGTCACTTAATTGTTCATTTTCTTGCTTTTTAGATCTTAAATTTTTTTTTGAACCAGCTGTTGTTGCACGCGTTGTTAAGTCCGCCTTATTGGTTTTGGCTAAACTATTTACTGTTGATATTAAATACCTTTGGGTTGACTGTCGAGTTGTCTGTCTTAGACGGTTAACTGTATCACCGACAACTTGTTCATCAGCAATTTCCGTGGCTTCTAAAAGAGCTGAGTTTGGTCTCTTTCGCTTGCGGTCTACTACTACTAATTTATTTTGCAGATATCGCTTAGAGTTAGCTCCAGCCATTACACCTTCGTCGCCCATAAATTCCCTTTAATTTTGCTGGACAATGCTGTTAACGTAAAAAACTTCAATTATCGTCCTCAAAAATATCACGATGTGTTATGTTGCAGTTATAAGTCTTTTGCAATTTTTAAATTTGTTCACATTAACAAAAAAAAAGTAAGATGATTCTATGAAGACAGCTGTGGAATTTATAAGATTTTTACATAAAATTACATTGTTATTTTAATTACCTATATACGTTAAGATATATAACATAATGTTGTAGGACGTAACGTCATTAACAAATTTTTATCCACTTTTTAAAAAAATAATTGTATACACTTTTTAACAATAGTTTTGAAATATTTATGAACAATATTTTGATATTTAATTCCCGTTAAAGGAAAAATTGAGGAAAATTATTTAAATATAGTCTTACAAGTGCATACAGTGGATGACATATGATTGGATACTTTAAAAAGAACTTTTGTAAATTTTTTGTTTTCTTTTCAAATTTTTGGTAAAAAAAATTATTTAATTTTATTTATAAAATTCTATTTATTTTACTATCGAAAAAGATTTTTAAGGGTATTTATAAGTAGGTTGTTACAGTTAAAAACAGAAAAACATTAGTAGAAATTTTAAGAAAATTTTGTGGCATTTGTATTGCAGTGGAAGCTCTAGATGTGGCAGCGACTGAGTTTCCTTAATTATACGAATTCAGCGGTGCTTAAAAATAAAAGGACAGAGACTACACGAGAACTTCAATTTTTAAAAAAAAAATTTAAGAAATAATTTTAATTTTCTAATTATTTCTTTTTTTCATCTTATACAAGCAGTGAATGATTTAAGGCCTGTTGTAAATGATCAATTATAAACAGCAATCTACCTTATGCTGGCGAGTTCTTAGTTTTTATACTGCGATAAAAAGCAACTAACAAGATGGATTCGTCCAAGTAGGACCATAAAAAAAAAAACTGTTAAGTTTTGAGTAGGCAGCAACACCTGCTGTCATATTAACTCCTCTGGGGAAACAATTACGATTAGTACATTTGCTGGTGAGATTACAGTAATTGGCCATGTGAGAATTAGTTCGTTCCGGAGCGGACATTCAATTGTTGTGAAAAAGGCAACATCATTATGTATCGTTCAATGTAATTAAGCATGTAGTACCTGATATGGTAACAACATGACAGTGACCCGAAACCCAATAAGAAATGGATAAGTTACTATCTCAAAATCACCTTCCAACATATTCGAAATGACTCCTGGCGCTATCTCAGGGACGGCTGCTCAAGAAACTTTACATCTGCAGCAGCTTAAAATCCTTTGTTAAATACCTAAAGTCAACCCACTAATAAAATTTAATTACAACGCCCCTGCAAGCTAGATCTCAAAACAAGACTTAGCTTTAAACGCGGCGGTCTAGAAATCCAAAATAACACTAACTGCCGACTGGCTTTAACAATTACAACATACAGCGGGTAAATTGCTCCAGGAGCGACAATAGAATTACGACAGACCACCTACTTAGAATTATACAGCTCGATAAACAGACAGACTTTGTAGTCTCTGAAAAGCAACGGTAGAGTAGGAAACCTTAACCTTTCTCCTATAGAAAAAACAGAGGAATAAATGAAAATGAAAGAGGAGAAAAAGTGGGAGAAAAGATAATAATAAATGTCGGTGTTATGAAGAGATGAAGATCTTCCAGCTTTAGTGAACCATAGAAAGTAAAAGTTCATTTTCTGTTTTTTATCGTTGTGACAACTTCTGCAGAAATTATTTATTCATTTTTTAAATTGAAGTACTATAAAAGCCTCTATAGATAAAGGTATTTATAAATTATATGCGTATTAATTTGAAAAATAAAATCATCCTAGAAAAGTCCTGCCATACCTAGAAAACACATCCTTCTACGTACGTTATAAACACACGTCAACATTAAAGCTGAGTTTATAGACAATGTAAGTATATATCCGATCTAACCATCAACAGAAATTTTCTACGTAGAACCAATCATAGGACAACATCCTTGTTGAATGCAAAAGCGATCAGGGATTATTTGGATTCCTAATAGAATGTGTTTTATAACCAAAAAAATTTAAAAATTTAGCGTAGTTAAGTGAAACAAACGATGCCAAACAACCCCGATCGCTTTTGCATTCAACAAGGATGTTGTCCTATGATTGCGGTCGACTAAGAAGAGACATTGTTTCTTCACCGAAAATCATATAGATGAATCCTAACGTTTGTAGCTACTATTTTGAAACTTATTATTAGTTAAATAATAAATAATTTTAAAAATCGTAAGATTGCCGATAACTGCCGACTAGATTCAATGTCAACCTTGATTGCGGACTGGCGTTTGGTAGCCTGATATATATTCTTAATCCCACATAACTAACTTTTATGCCTCCACCACACACACAAATGCTTCTCAGTCTATTAGTTTTGGGGGCATTTGCTTATGAACGAGGAGCAATTTGTAGTATTCATTTTCAATAGTAATGCCTCATTCAAGGCAAATCCCTTGTTCGGATATCTGACGGTAGCCATTGTTAAATAGCAAATAATGCCTTGGTAGGAGTGCAGCGAAGTGCACCTATAATCATAGTTAACACACACTACGTAGATGACTGTTTCATAAAGCCAGTAAATGCTACGAAGTCTAGGAAACATCCCTATGTTCATTAGAGTTAAAGCAAAAGTTTTATATCGAAACCGAAAATAATAAAACAAAGTCGAGGCCTTGGGGTACGCTTAGCAAAATATGAATTAAAAAACAAAATAGTTCCTACAGGACTTCTTATAACATTTTTCAATTAGCTACAATTTTATTTGCGATTAGCTAGAATTTTTAGCAATCTACATATTCTCGACTTTTGTCGTAATTCTCTTACGCTTTTATAGTTTAAGATCTTACTCAAATGAGCTTATAATTTTCCCCTCAGCACGAGTGATATTATTGAGTGTATCGCCATCACATTTCAGGATGTTCAGCATTGCTCGATTATGTAGGTAAGATGTGATACATATGTTTGGACTTGATAGAAGAATAACTGCAGATAATGATGCGGAGGTTTATTTTTAATTTTTATAAATTTATGATCTAGTATACATCACGCTTATCTTATCGTATACAGTTTTGCTTCTCTATGTTTTGTCGTCTCTATTGGCAAAGAAAATTTAACATTTTTACAAAGTCATTCTTTACAAAATAGCTCCCTTATAATATTGTCATTTTGCTCCATTTGGGCATTAAAGGCTTTAAATTAAGTAATTAATCCTCAAGTTATTTTTCCAAGAATTTGATGTAGTACTTTTAAAAGATCGCTTGTGGTTAAAGTGGCTGGATGTTTGAATTTCTTGCCTATTGAACTTCGCTAATTCTCCCATTCTAATAATGCCTTTCGTCAGAAAATATTGACATATTTGTTTGGCCTTTATTAGTACTATTACTAGTGCACTTTTTCCGTATATTCTAATATATTCTTAGAATTATTAACTAAGTAAGAAAACTACTCTCTTTTTCTCTTTGAAACAATTCTTTGTGGGATCTTTTTGTTTCTTTTATTAATTTTTTCACTGGCTGGAGAGCCATTCTTTAAACTAACTTCTTTTTCTATTTTATATTGTATTGTTTATCTTCACTGTTATTTTGGGAATTTATTCTTTGTAATATAGTTTAAATTGGCCGGAAGAGGCTTGTTATATTTCTTATATTAAAATAATTAAATAAAGAAATAAAATTAGATTTTTTAAAAAAAACATTGTATCGGTTTAGAGACGAATGAACGGTTTTTTAGTAATTCTTCATTAAGTTTTTTTTTAACAATCAATTAGTTCAAGAAACTTTAGGACGTTTTAACGAAAAGATATAATTTCTAATGTTATCAAAATTTTAGATTAATCGTTTGTGAATTAAATTATGGCATAAACAATTACCTATTAGCTATTTACTGCGCGTTTCGCTACCCAAAACCAGTTTTGATTTGATTAAGCACATTAATATGGACCTTATGGATCAGGAATTATCCGCATTTTAAATATTCCCCACCTACATCTCCTGTTCCTTATTTTTTTAAAAAGCACCCTCTTAGAACTTCTAATTAAATATCTATCTCGGTTTAAAATATTTATTAAAATCGGTGCACCCCTAAATTACTGTTTGCCCCTTTTCCTCTCATCAGGGTTCTAGCTTTGGAAACAGATATTGCGTATTGGACCTTATACTTGAGGACTTATTTATATTTTGTATAGTCGACTTAGGTTATTAAATCGGTTCGGACGCATGAAAATTCCAGAACAAGGTCAAACTTTTCTCCGCTCCAGGTCCGCTATTTGATTGTATAAATACGCCATTTTACCACGAGAACAAATATCTACCCGTGTCTCAAATTTCATTAGAACCCGTTCAGTCGTTTAGTCGCGGTTGGCGTACCAACAAACAACCAAGAAATTTTACAAAAGGATTTATATAACACATATTATATTTAGCTGAAGCAACGGTCTAAAATATTGTTCAATGATCTTTAGTTTTGACGAAATATTATATGAGATAAATATCGATATGATAAATTGTTGTTGTAACTATTAAGAACTTTTCAGTCGTAAGAAGGCGATTTTAAAGTGATTACAACTTATCTAAAGAGTTCCCAAAATAAAATATTTAAGGGTTATAAAATAGACAAGACTAACGAAAAACCATTTTCAAAAAAACTAACCATTGTTTTGATAATATAATTATCAAAGTTTATCATTGTGCCAAAAAGTGTTCAGAAATAGATTAGTACCCTCGTGGAATACTGAAGTCTGGTGTAAAGATTGCCTCTAATATATTAAAAAATAAATCAAAACAAATAAAAAAACAATTCAAGAATCAACCACTAACTTGGGGGTTAGATGATCGAGCCTTTCAAGTTTTAATTCATTCACACTTTTAATACCTTTCATCACAAAAAGTGGAAAAAGGTTTTATCCAAGTTTATCCTTCCGTGTAAGATTTCTACAATATCCATTTACGACCCAATAAAGTATATATATTCTGACTTCTTATACATAGCGAAGTCAAGTGATGTCTGTCTGTCCGTCATAACATACATATGTCAATCGATCAGATAAAGTGTCGAAAGAGATGCTATTGGAAATCAACATGATCGGTCCATGTCCTTCGAGGCAGCAGGTCAAACACTACGCCTACCTATAATTTTTTCATGGCATTTGGAACAATAAAGTAAATTCAATAAAAAAAAATAAATATATTGCGCGATAGAGAATTAAAAAATAAGAAAAAACATTAAGTGAAAAAATTGACGCTCGCCCATTTTTCCGTTTGTTTTAAAAATACAAATACAGAAAGCAGGCGTTTAAAAATGAAATTTTAGAGATAATGAACATAGATGAAAACATTGATATAAATAATAATGTAAGCTTCTTTGACAAATGCATAGAGGAAGCAATAAAAAAATTTACTACAAAAAAGAAAAAAAATGCCATAAGCAGTTACAATTGGTTTAATAATGAACTAAGAATGCTAAAACAAGATAAAATTTTAAAGCATAGAATAGCTAAAATCGAAAATACAAATAACGCATGGACAAATTATAGAACAATAATAAATGTATATAAGAATAAAATAATTGATGAAAAAAATAAGTACATTAATAGAAGAATAACAGTTGCCAAAGATCAAAAACGGATGTGGAGTGAAATTAAAGATCTTGTTTTGAAGAAACATCGCATTGTGATAGAATCTGTGATATTTAACCAAATAGAGTATAAAGAAAACTGTGATATAGCTTGTCAATTTAATAATTACTTTGTAGATAGCATTACAAACATCAGAAATAGTATAGAATATGTGTGGAAGAAAACTATGATAACGCCAATTGAAAAAGTAGTTAAAACTAACAAATGCGAAGAGTTCAGACCGATCAACACATTAAAAACATGTGAAAAAATAATTGAAAAAGTTGTGAAAGAACAGTTGGTACAATATATGGAGGAAAATAATTTATTTTCGAAATATCAATCCGGTTTTCGTAAGACATTTTCGTGTGAAACAGCTGTGAATTATGTAATAAATAGATGGAAAAAAATATATAAGAATAATAAAATTTTAGCAATATTTCAGAGAAATATTATTAAATAAACTATATAAATATGGAGTAAAAGGCACAGAACAAAAATGGTTTACATCATATTTGGAGAATAGAAAACAAGCAACTGTAGTAAATAATATAAGTTCGGATGAAATTGATAATAATTACGGTGTTCCTCAGGGATCAGTTCTAGGAGCACTATTGTTTATTATTTACATAAATGAATTACCATTGATTCTTAATAATTGTGAAATTGTTCTATATGCCGATGACACACTTATTTTTACGGAAGGTGAAACGGATCAAAAATGCTATGATAATTTAACTCATGATTTAGATAATGTTAATACATGGTTAAAAATGAATAAATTAAAATTAAACGAGAGTAAAACAAAACTTATGGAATTAAATATGAACAATAATATAATAATAAAGATAAATAATGAAGAACTCGAAAAAGTGAATTGTATTAAATATCTCGGGTTTTTAATTGATAAAAACTTAAAATTTAAAGAGCACATAGACTATATATGTAAAAAAATTGGAAAGAAGATTGTTTTTTTTTTCAAAAGATTGAGAAACAAAGTATCAATAATCACAGCTTTAAATATATATAATGTAATGATTAAACCGCATTTTGAGTTTGGCTCATCAGTAATTTATACATGCTGCACACACCAACAAATAATTAGGCTTCAGAAACTGCAGAACAAGGCAATGCGCGCAATACTGAGATGTCTTAAATGGCTAAATATTCACCAAAGATTGGAACTTAATTTACTTTGTTTTATTCAAAAAATGAAAACGGGGACAGCACCACAATATTTATTTGAGCAGATAGCGTATGTTGGCGAGGTACAACCCAATAATTTAAGAAACATCCAGGATTTTAGAGTGCAGCGAGTAACAACCACCACAAGGCAGAGGACACTTTTTTATAAAGGCTTGAATATGTATAATCAACTACCGAACCATATAAAAAACGAGAGAAATATTAATATTTTTAGAAGAAAAATTGCAGAGTTTATAAACACTAATATTCCATTAAATGTATGAAAATTCAGTATATAGGATAATTTAAAGTATGTAACATACTACTAAATAAATAAATAAATTAAGAATACGTAGACTTAAAAAATAAGCCCGGACTATAATGAAATATTAAGTAAAATGATTTTAAACGGATGGAATATTATGGGAAGAATAACGCTTGAATATTGCTTCCCTGAAAATTGGAAAACATCAATGATAACACAAATTAAAGATCTCGCAAATATAAGAAAATGTGAAGAATTTCGACCAATTACCACGTTAAAAACTGCTGAGGGAATATAAGAAAAAGTGGTAGAAGAATTAAGAGAGCAATAAGGGAACACAATAAAATATCAAAATAGCAATCATGATTTCGGAGGAAATTTTCCTGTGAAACGGTAGTTAATTATTTGATAAACCGTTGGAAAAAAAAATGAAAAAATATCATAAGTAGCGATTTTACTTGATTTTAACAAAGCATTCAATGATTTGAAATATACTTTTTCTGACAAATTTTGATTTTTATTAAATTAATATTTAATAATTATAAATGATACTAAAGTAGAATATTGTATCGATCATGGTCAAGACGCTAGGTTACCGAAAATAAATTAAAAATAAATAAACAAAATAAAGGTACATGGATATGGTGTTACAGAAAGAGAATGAGGATGGCTTATGCCACTTCAGTATTAAGTTACAACACTGAAGTGCAGCATATGTGCACCTATTTATTTCATGCTAGATATCCTGAAATGACTCATTATAGAACACAAAATTGAACAGTGCACTGTAGATTTCATTCATAAAATGAAAAGAAGAAGTAGCGCCGAAATACGTAACAAAAGAAATATTATATGTGAGAAACGTTTAACACTACCGTCTAAGATATATGGATAATTTTAAAATTGAAAGAGTAACAACAACAGCAATGCAACGATCGCTTTTCTACAAAGGCTGACAACTTTATAATTTTCTTCCAAATATTATAAAATTTGAAAATAATTTCAATTTGTTTTTAAATTTTTCCCGACTATTTACTTTCAAATTTTACGTCTACTTTAATATTTGTTCTACTCTGCTCTAGTTAAATTTTTTTTTCGAAATTGAGGCTTTTAATGAATCCAAACACATTTTACAAAAATTAATTACAGTATCTGTTATGTTTTTTACCTTATCCTGTAAAGTTACAGGATACCACCGATATTGAATATTTAAAGTAAATACGTTGATATTCAACTTTATTCCTATGTTGCCTTCGTTATTTGATTTTTAACTAGCTCTATAGTGGCCAATAAATAAAATAATAAAAACTAAATTTCTTATGGTTTTGTGTTGTCTTATGGACTTCCTCTCGACGTAAACTGAAGCATTAAGAATTATTTATTTCAAATTACAATTTGTGTTTTTTTGAACATTGCTTTATTTTGACAAAAAAAAAACTGGCGTCGAAACTTAGTAGACTGGTCCAGTGATTCAATGTGATAGGATTTACTTTTCAAAGGTAAATAGAAGGTTGGGTAAAAATGGGATTAATTCGAAAATATGAACCTAATAAGTGAAAAATACTTAAACGTATTAAAGATAAAGATTTTCACGATGCCAGAATACTTTTTTTTGGCAGCATCTTGTCACTTTTCTTGAGAGCATTTATTGATTAACGATATTAAAATTTTCTAATTGCAATTATAATAGTGGGTTTCCATTATAAATTTC
This sequence comes from Gymnosoma rotundatum, assembly GCA_916610165.2. NCBI lineage: Eukaryota > Metazoa > Arthropoda > Insecta > Diptera > Tachinidae > Gymnosoma > Gymnosoma rotundatum. The sequence continues at coordinate 4,249,014 of OU744341.1, read as the reverse complement.
CCACATTGTATAAAAAGTGCTCAAGTTCTTTATTTATGAAAACGTTTGTAAATAGTGTCTGGAGCGGAGTAAGTTGCTGGACATTTATTGTAGTATTTAAGTTCACGTACAAAAAAATAAGCAAATCCGATTTAATGTGTCAAGATCTAATGTAGGACAATGAAAAATCTAAGAAAAATTGTATATAGCGTTTTACGGTTTCGAATATATAAATATATACATATGTAACACGTTATAGATGTACATCAGGGTTATTTTTTGCCATTTTACTTTTTTACTGATGATAACAGAACACTCTTGCGGTCCAGCTTGAACTAATTTCTTATTGTTTTTTGCAAAACTATTTTTAATAATCATTCCATTAATCTAAAATATAAATTTTTATTGTTTCAGAAACGATAGTTTTTTTTGGACAAAAAACGCGCGCACACGAGAGAGAAAAATCAAAACAAACTCTGGATAAGATTTATTATGTTTTTTATGATTATTTTCATTTTATCATTGTGTTTTTTACATATTTTACATTAAACGTCAGCTTGTTTTGGTATTTGTCATCCGCGCCGTACCGTTGTCATGAAACTGTGTCTACATGCGACGTAATTAAATTAGGAAAAAGCAACTAGCATGAGAACACGAATGCAAACATTAGAGGCATATAAACAAAAGTACATGAATACCTACATACATTCATATATATAGCATATGTATGTGCACATGCATACACATATTCACATTGTGCTCAACTGCACGAAAGAAAAGTATGTATTTTAAAGATTGATACGACGAGATAAGGTGAAAATCATCAAACCATATAAAAAATACAACCTGAGTGGAGGACAGCACATTATCTGCAATAAAGTTTCCCCAAACATAGAAATTGTGTAAGTTATCGAAAAGACCAATTCGTAACAGGCTGTATTTGCAGCTAGACTCGCTAGTCGGTAGATCTATTGGTTGGGCGGTCAGTCAACACCAACACCATTTTTTCTAAAATAATAGTGATTTCCTTTTTATCCAATTTATTCGATTACTTATCGATTTACTTAAATGTTTTGAAATTGTCTACTTATGACTCTTATAAATTGTACACCGTTTTACAAACGTTAAAGTTTAACTTTCATAAAGATAAACTTCACTACTAAAAATAAAGTACAATCAGATTTTATGATATTTCACTGAGCAACACTCAAAAATCACATAGATTTTTACGTTTATGCCAAAGCAGTTTTGAGCAGTTGTTGTTTAAATTTTTATACAACACATTCTAGTTTTTCTCAATTACAATTTCAACTGTAAACTGTTCAAATTCCTAACCAGATCTTTAGATATCTATATTAGTAATGTTTTAGTTCATCACAAAACCAGATCAAGCTATAGGTATTTATCATTAAAGAAAAATAAGGACCAGACTAAAATAATTTTAACATATTTATAAACCTACTTATATAGATAAAACAGATTTAGTATGTTATATTGTTTGTAAGTATTGACAAGGTCTAAATCTAGAGACCTGTGAACGCACATAACTTTTTATATATCTATTCATTGATAACCAATATACATACATATGTACTTAAATATAAAAAAGACCACTGCTGAGTTTGTAACTATTAATGTGTTAAAACATTCTAGACTACATTAAAATTATTTTAAAAACTATTACCTAAACGAGAGGTTTAAATTTTTGATTTATTATTTGGAAATCTTTAATAAAATTTTATTTTCATTTCTTCTTCTTTGAAATTTAAATTTAGTGAAATCCATTCTGATGTAGATGTATGTAAACAACAAAACGCGAGTGTTCGGTTACTTAAGCGCACGCAAAACATCAGCACTATCTGGCAGCTCTGCATATATGATTGTTTTGTATTAAGTGATATTGTAAAGCTATTTCACTTCAATGTATTAATTATTTTTGTGGAAACAGCGGAGCAGTTTGGGTGGCAGAATTATTTGCAACAAAAACAAAAGTTATATATTTAGTACTTATTCTGTATTTAAGTATATATGTATGTATATGCTTGCATCCATGCATTCTTATACTCGCATGTATGTTTTCACATAAAACACTGACTCAAATCTTTTTTTTGTTTCCAATAATTTTTTTTCAATGATGATTAATGCCCATTTAACTACATTATCACATTTTTTATTTATTGTAACGTTTTACTTTTTATATAATTCACTAGAATTATTATTAAATCACTTTTGCACAATTTAGGTATTATTTTTCACAGCCCATAAGACGCTATATATACACGCAATCTTGTAACTATATAATTGATGCTTTATAAATACACACTTGGCTGTGTTACAAAATCTAACAAAAATAGCAATGTTGCAGTTGAAACAAAATGGAATGAAATTGAATACTCAATATAATAAGTACTTGAGTTGCCAGAAGTCGAGAATTTCAGTGACATTTTAGGTTGCCATAAGATATGCCTAATATATTAAAATTTTTTTTTAAGCAATAATGAGTTTTTGAACTACACAGACCTAATAAATTATTGCACCAAGCCTTATATCAAAAAGAATTAACAATATGTTAGCGTAAACAATATACTGTACGTACCATGGCGAATTCATAACAGGTGACTGCATAAGCTTTAAAATCAATTCGCCCTTGCAAATTTCGGTTCAGTTGTCAAACAGTTACAATACAAAAGTAAGCAAGTAAGAAGGTTAGTACGTAAGCAAAAACAAATGACGAGTTACAAAGAGAACGACAAAGAAATGCTTTAAGTTGTGTGTGGACTTCGTCTCACCAAATAAATATTAAGATTAGTTGGTTATATAGATGATGTTTACGACCTACGAAACATAAGGTAGATAGGTGCGAAGAATGCTGATGAAGGATGTGGCGGTCCAGAAATTGCTGCATTTCAATATGCCTAGCGTCTAATTTTTCTTGTTTTCTTTGGAAAACGTCCGCATACATTTGTAAATAATTTTTCTTTCTAAAAATATATAGAAATTAAATTAAAAATGAACCAAAAAGCCGAAAATAAGTTAATTTTTATTGATTTATAAGATGTATGGTTTAAATCCTGATTGGGAAAACATTAAAAATTAACACTTATTTTCTTTAAACACTTTTATGCACGGCAAAAAGAAGCACATACTTGGCTCTCTGATTCATGATTGTAAAGCATGCCGTCTACACGATACTTACTATCTGCTTCGTTTTGACTTCTGCACAAAAACTTATCTCATGTCTTTAACACAGCACTAACCGTATCTTTTTACCCCTTAAATTTAAAACATGCGAAAATTATACTTGTACTTAAATCTCTTTCAGAATTTAGACTTATTTCTATACTGCCTTTTCTTTCAAAACTAATGGAGATACTGATGTGCAACAATATTAAGTAATTTGTAAATCACTTCAATCTACTTACTGATAATCAGTTTAGTTTTCCTGCTCAACACTGCTGTGTTGCGGCTTTATTTAATCTATATGAGAATATAGATATTAGGCAAGTATATATTCTAGTATTATTGGAACACGCAAAAGCTTTCGATACTGTCGATCGTACAATATTTTGCCGCAAGCTTAATAAACTATTCAGTTTTTCCACCGCTTTCAATCAGTTGTCGTATACGGAAAATACTTAACAGCTTCAAATGTATATACAAGATCATATTTTTAGTTTTATTTTTGTAATATATAAATGTTTTGCCATTATATTAAAAGTACTCTAAAATACATCTAGAGGCTGATGATGTGTAGTTTTATTTAGGTAGCTCTTTAGACTTAGTTAAAGAGATTGTCATAAAAGGATTAGGGGCGGGACACTTATTTCTAAAGGCACTGCAGGTCTTGTGTCTGAACATCAATTCTTCATATATTCAGTCCACTTTTGGAACTGTTTTCGAATTGCATTCAAACAAAACGCAAGGCAGTCAATTTCTCGAATTACTAGTTATATTTTGTATTTTAATTTTTTTTATGATTTGGTTTTCTTTTTAATGTTATTTCCGTGCAACAAATGTCTAATTTTTATTTTTTTGTGGGAAAATCAAAAAAGGGAAGTAAATAAATACTTCACAAAACATCTATACCCCATTGTTCAGAAATTTTGGGATTATTCTTTCATGTAAACGATTATTTGAGTGACAGAGAATTAAAAAATAAAAAAAAATTGGGTATTGTATATATGTATATAATTTTACATAAAACTGACATCGGCTCTAATTGAATTGAGCATTAAAAAAATTTGTATTTCCTTAAAGATCTCTTCAGATTTGCACAATCGCACTTTTCTATGAAAATTTCAGAGGCCCACAACTCGGAAAATATGGGCGAGCGCCAAAAATTGTTTTTTCTTATTTATTAATTCTCTTTTGCGCCATATATTTGTGTTTTGGTATTGGAGTTACTTGATTATTCCAAATAATGTGGAAAAATTAGAGGCAGGCGTGGTGTTTTGCCCCCGCTGCCTCGAGGGACATGGACCGATCTCTCTTTTCAATAGCAACTCTTTCGATACTGTGTCTGATCGTTTGGCGTATTTAAATTTCTCTAGCTGAATTAGTGCCTTAGCAAACTTGATTTCAGCACTAACAGGGGCGGACATCGCTCAATCCACTTCGCTATGCATTAGAACTCCGAATATATATATACTTTACGTGGTCGGAAATAAATGTTGTAGAAATTACAAACGTAATGACAAACTTAGATATATATACACAAAAAGTGATGAAGGTTATAACAACCATATTTTACTTTTTGTTCTTACACCTCAATTTTAATGTTGTTAATATAAATTCTCTTTTTTCTGAAAAAGTTGTTGTTTTTGCTTAAACTTTGATTTTTGTTCTTACTTTATTGTTTAGACAGAAACGTTTAATTTATTTAAAATGTTTGTGAGAAGTTTCCTGACGAACAAAGTAAGCGGTAGCGAAATGTCCATCGAGACGTGCTTTCACCTTCAATAATCAATATCGGTGATTTATAATTTAAATCGGGACATTTGAAAATTAGAACAATAATTTTTAAGTAAATTAATTTATTTCCCGTGTTTTTAATTTAATTGCAATGTGCCTGTACATAGAAATAAATTATCGTGGTGTTTTATATTTTATTTTTCATTCTCTTTCAACTGTATAAAAGAGCCGATAAAAGTTTTTGAAGATTTTAGCCTCCCAAATTGATTTTTGGCCTAAAATCCAAGATTTTCTTTTAAATCTGTGTGGCAACTTCTATTACGTTGACTAATTTGTAAAAAAATTTGTCTGTAAAAAAATGAACTTAAACAAAACTCCTAATTATCATGAAATAATAAATTGAAAAATTACCTTTCAAATAAAAAATCCTTATGCATGACAGGTTGGGTCTGGATAGATTTTCAAATCTGTTTTTTGGCTTGATAACTGTTAAATATTTTATTGACAATGACGTTGACTATAAAAGGAACATGGTTGGATTTGCAGAAGATGGAGCTGCTGTCACAACAAGCAAAAAATGCATAAATCAAATTACTATCTGCTGTGGAGACGCTAGCTAGAGATGTGTACAATTATATGTCGTACAGTCCAAAACATCTTAACCAATTTGATAAAATACACGTACGCGTTGGCTTTCCGTAGAGTCGGTTTCAAGTAGCTTATTAGAATTATATGAGTGCTTAAAAATTATTTTTTATTTGCTGTTAATATCAATCAAATCGAAATAGTTTTAAGCACAATTCTTGACCAGTGCGATATAAACAAAATATTTGATGATTGTATTATATTTTGTGTTGAATTATTGTATATTAAATTATTGATTTTATAATATAATAAAATCGCTAGGCGTATAAGGCCAAATTTAATAATAAATGGTGACACAAAATCAAAATAGCTCAAAATTTTCCAAACATTTTTTTTAAAGAAAATAAAAAACAGGACTTGGACTCAGAGTTTAGAGACTTAAAAGTAAAAGTTTTTAAAAATATACCACATAAAAAAGAAATGATTTTAGTTAATTTCTGGAAAAAGGTATTCCAAATAAGAAGCACTGGTCTTATTCAGCTTTTCCAACTCTTTGAGCTTTTGTCCAAATTATGACGGATTTACCACATTCATTGGTAAATGTCGACAGAATATTTAGTCAGGTAAATTAAAATAACAAAAAACTTCGCTATCGCTTAGAAAATAAATCTTTAGTAGGAATATTGCTTACAAATTATTATTTTAAAAATAAAAACTTCCAATGTTTCGATATATGATTTTAATATATTTTATGTAAAGTTTATAACATCTAATAGAACTTTTACATATGTAAGTATGTAACTTTGATATAATTTATGTGTTCTGACATACATTTCCTTTTAAGTTATAAAGGAATTGTATGTTTTTGGTTTTTTTTTATTATTTTCATAATTATTCCGATATATTGTAAGAAATTAAGTGTCATTTTTAAATAAAGGAAAAATGCATTTGGAGATTTATTGAAGATTTTTTAAATAAGGTGCAGATTTTCAGATTTTTTCGCGAAATATTGTTGGATTTCGCAGATTTTATACATTAAAGCTCTGGCAACACTGGCTGGTTATTGTTATTTTATATTTGCTTAAACTTTGATTTTTGTCTTTACTTTATTGTTTGAGCAGAAATCTTTAGTTTATTTAAAATGTTGGTGAGAAGTTTCCTGACGAGCTTAGTAAGCGGCAGCGAAATGGCCATGAGACGTGCTTTCATCTTCAATGATCAATATCGGCGATTTATAATTCAAATCGGGATATTTGGAAATTAGCACAACAATTTTATTTAGGAATTCAATTTGTTTAATGAATGTTTCTCGTGGTTTTAAATGCTCTTTTATTCACAATTTTTTCCGATATTTCGTAGATATTTTTGTCTACTTTTTTAATGGATCGTCAAATGAAAATAATAGAATCAAATATTACAAACAACTTTTGGATGTAAAAGACAAATTACTTACAAATTGTGGGGTTCTACATTAATCAAATTTTAAAATTACATGTCGTAACAGTTTTGAAAGTAAAAATTTTAAAACAAAAAAACCAAACACACACAAATGTCATAGTTTAGTATTGCTTAAAACCGCTCCGTAGCTAGTGTTCATCTTTCAGGTTCATTGTTTTGTGTATATTTTGTTGTATACGTGAGCTTTCTATTGTGAATTTCTTTCTTATATGTTTTCTATGTCATGTGTCACAGGTTACTACCAGATTACCTTACACTGACGTTTCAAAAATTGTGCTATTATGTGTTATTACTGCGTTTATTTAAACTAATATAAAGATAACATTAAACGATTGAAGCATTGTGTTAAAGGAAACAGCTATAGACAACTATTACCAGCATGCATGACACAATAACTTATTAGGTTAGTGCAGTTCGACGGGTAGTTTTTTTATATTCCACCTCATGGATTGTTTTTGAAGAAGTAAACAAAAAATATTTGTAATTTGTGATAGCGATGAATTTTTTATTGTGATGCGATTAAAGCTCGTTTGAATTTTGAGATTATAACCCTACGTATCTACGAGCCATCAACTTGGTATGAACATCATGTCGCACATGCATTTGGCTAATGTAGACACCAAATGTTTATGTTTCGTTCATGTGCAACCATCGTTGGCCGAACATTTGTCTGAGCAATGACGTTCGCCATCAAATATTACTTTTAGTATGATTTCCCTATTTCGAATTAACGCCATCTATTGATCAACAATGCGAACACTCTCTTTCTTGTTAAAAACATTGAAACAACCCCGACGACAAACAAGAAATTATGCTCAAAGGGGGTTTTCACACAAGACTAATTTTTAATCCGCACAACTTTTGTTCTTTCGTATTTACACTAGACTAATTATGCTGGCATAAAATTGTGCACGTATACACAGCTTTGTGTGTGTTAGTATTTTCTTTGTTTATTTCACGTTTGCCTTTCGTTCGTTAAACGCATACATAAATTGAGGAACATACTTGGCGGAAATATGGCTGAAATAAGTGATGATAAATTGACAATAATTTTAGAAGGAATTTCTTAACTTATGCCACATTTTCACAAGATTTCAATTAATATTTTATTAATATTTGACAAAAGTTCGTTTTCAATTTTTTCCCTGTAAAATACACATAAAAATCAGATCAAATTAACTTTAAACTTAATTTCCCTTATAAAATATTATAAGAAAATTGAATTAAATTATAACAAAATCTCAATCATGTACATAATTAATATCATTTACTTCATATTCATCTTTACGCGTCGATGGCCAACTAAACACTAAAAATCGCTCTGCAAAAAAAAAAAAAAAAGAAACGCAGCACCTGTGTTTTCATAAGTGTGTATGTTTTAGTTTAGTTGAAAAATTGTGCCAACCAAAAACCACTCTCTTCACCGAAAAAGCCGACAAACAGCGATTTTGTGCCAGCACAATTAGTCTAGTGTAAAAACCCCCAAACAGAACATGAACATCGACACGTTTTCGCCACATACAAGAGCAAGAACAAATTAATACCATTGTTCTGCCGGCGTTATGTGCATACTTGTTCAATTTGACGGCTAGTGGAGACGAGGGGTAAATACAGCTATTCACAGTCAAAGTGGATACAAGGTACATTTATTTTACAAGGTAGTATCTACCGCCCAGCTGTTTTGTAGTTGGAAATATCAAAAAATGTTTGTATTTTGTTAAAGAATTAAAAAAAAAATAACAACAATCATTTGCAAAACAAAGCAAGCGTTTGTATTTAGAGCAATTATCTTTTATTTCTCTTTATGTTTTTGATATTTCCAACGGACAAAACAACAATAAGAAGCCATGCTGTTTTTGCAATGCTGTATTTGTTGTAGAGCCGCTACTACCTATAAAATAAATGTACCTTGGTGGGATACAACAATAAATATTATATTTAAATCCTTTACGCTAAATATTCTTAATATACATGTACCCGAAATAATTGCTTAATTTCCATTTATTTTATAAATTATAATATACATTTTTGTTCATTTATATTGCAACTAAATGCTCACATTCAAAGTGGAACAGTTTAATTATTCTGAATTACCGTTAACTTTGGCACATGCAATCACTTTTTCTCAGTGCTTTATAATATATCATATTGTTTAAAAATGGTACAAAAGGATATAAATAGAAAGGAAATTTTACGTATTCATTTCCCGGAGCTGTAATGCTTACTAAGGGTACGAAAAACAATCACTGAACTGGTTCAGCAAAACTGTGATCGAATAAGAAAACATTTTTTACTGACAGCTTTTTTAATGTTCTTGTCTAGAAATTCAGTACGAGGTTTTCTCCAAGCGAATTTTTTTCATTTGGCCCAAAAGAGGTTTGTTTATTTTTGTTTCGTCTGTAAAAATAACATAAGAAGATAATATAAGCATCGAAAAATCGAAATACAACATTAGCATGCTCTTGTGCGAACGCTTTCGGCGGCAAGACCTTATATGTAAATTATTAATTCTAAGTTATTTTAAGTTTATTTTACATTTATTATTCTTAAATTAATAATAATAATTCTTAAATTATGAAAATGAAAAAAGATTCGCTTGGAGAAAACCTCGTACAGAATTTCTAGACAAGAACATTAAAAAAACTTTCAAGTATGCGGGTGGTTCTCTTATAATATGGGGTTGTATGTCAGCGGCTGGAGTTGGGAAAATACATTTTATAAACGGACTCAAAGCGCTAGACATAAAAGACAACTTCGTGTTTTACCAAGACAGTGGTCCCAAATATAAATCTTGGAATGCATAAAATTGGCTTTTATATAATTGACAAAAGTAATGGAGAGTCCTCCCCAGTCTCTAAACTTGAATGTAATTAAACATATGTAGAAGAATAAAAAAAAGTAAAATATTTACATAATTTTTTCTGTGTGTCCCACTTTAAGTTTGAGTAGCTGTAAACTAAAGGATTTTTTTGCCTTTTGCTGTCGTTATGCAATTCGTATTTGCAAATATAACTATAGTGAAACTTAGTTTTACTTAATTAAATTATTTAATATTCATAAAAAACTTTGTGCCATTATTTTAATTATCAGACAAACTTAACTTCTCCCCTCGTAGATTTCAAACTTCCTCGTTTGACGAAGTTGTTTTGTTTAATACTGGGTTTAACCCTTCTATTGCTACTGGTGTCAGTTGGATTGATTTTTTATTCCTTGTAATGGAAATAAATTTTCCAATAGCTATCATAACAATTATCAGCATTATGGTAACTAAGAGGCTGTATTTTATTTTGTCTCCCTTCTCCAAACTACTTATGTGCTTAGTGTTATTAGTTTTTAATTGGTGTAGCATTTGTAGGGAAAGCTTTTCTTCAACGGTATTAGATTTGGATAGTGGCTGAAGTATTGTCGGTAATGGTCTGCTTGTTATTTTTTCATTTCAATAGTTTTGAACTTTAACAGTAATGTTGCTGAAATGTACCAAAAATGTTCATTTCCAATTGTAATATCTCCATTGATTTTGTTCCGGAATAGTATGCCTGGTGTAATTTTCTCTATTATTTAGATGTGTTGGTTACTTTCCACAGTGCAGTTTGGTGTACGACTTTTTAGTAGATTGCTAATGCAAGTATCACTGCTTAAATCTATTATTATTACTTAAACATATTTCTAAATTATTATAATTTTTGCAATTACTCTTAATTCCATATATTTCTTTTCCGCAAATCAATATTTCGTTAAAATTTATTTTATTTATTCTCTTTTATACTTCGACTGTTTTGCAAATATCAGTTGGTAAACTTATTATATAAATAATTAATTTTCCGTTAGTTGCAATTTTTATTTCGGAAAATTCTAAAGCTTCATCCAAATTAATAAATTGTAAATTTTCTCTGTTTACAATGTTTTTGGCTATTTAATTTCTTCATTAGATAAAATATAAGAATTTACTATGTTAGATTTTTTCCCAATATATGGCATGAGCTATGTTTTCAACTTCTTCTTTGATTACTTAAACTTTAATTTCAAAATAAGGTCATTCCTCTTGTGTTTATCATTTTTGAGTACTTTTATAATTTTATTGGTTATATTCGTAATTTTATTAACTTTATCTATTGTTAGCATATTAATCAATATTTGCTTTTTCTCTCTGAAATGCTGGCCAATCGATCACAAATGAATGCGCTCTTGATGCAGAGCGCGTCGCGCGTACGAAATTCGGGTTGCAGTAACGATAAAACAGTGAAACACACCCCAAATTGCGTCGATGCTCCAGTGAGTTAATAGAGCTGGTTACCCTACTGTCACCGATGAGCTTCTTCGCTCTCTCCTGCACGCGGTCGAGTAACTCCAAAATAGACTTTGAAGCACTGGCCCATACATGAGAGTTGTATTCCATTTTTGGTCTAATAAAGGTGACATAGATAGTAAGGAGATGAGATGGAGTTAAGTATTTCTTACACCATTTCAAAAAACCTGGGTACTTGAATGCTTCTTTTGGGACATGCAAAATAGGCTGGTTACAACGAACATCACATTGAATTTTCATGCCAAGAACATCGAGAGCTTCTGATTCCTTAATATATATCAGCCATAATTACAGATGAAGTAGCATATTCAGCCGAACGCCTGTGCGAAAGCACACAGCACTGGGTTTTATATGCGTTAAATTGAACCCTATTCGCAGGGCCCCATCCGGAGATTACTAAAACGTCGCGATTAAGGGTATCGTCCATGTGCTTTCGCATAGCCCCAATTTCCCGAAGGCTTAGTCTATTGCAAAAAAAAAAAAATGAATGGCATATGCTACTGTCATCTGCGAAAGAATAGATAGGGTTGAAAGTATGACGTAGAAGGTCATTGAGAAAAATAAGAAATAGGGTAGGGGAAAGAACGGAACCTTGCGGTACCCCTGAGTTTACCTTGAACTCGTTTGATGAGAAACTCTTACCGACACCAAAAGCAATAAGTTTTGATATGAGTGCACCATGCCACACTCTATGAAACGCCTTGGAAATATCTAGTGCCACCACATTACTTTCACCGAAATGGTGAATAGATTGACACCACTTTTCCGAAAGGAAGGCCAGTAAGTCACCCGGTCAATAAATAAGCTGTTGGACTCCACATATTTCACAAGATAAAAATTAAGCATACTCTCCATAACTCTGGAGAGTGGAGAGTAAATTGCGATTGGGCGGTAATTTCCAGGCTTGCTAGCCTCTCCCTTTTTGGAGATTGGTGTTATATTAGCAATCTTCCAACATGATGGGAACTCACCAACATGGTACAAAATGTTGAAAAGTTTTGCTAATGGACGCGCTAACGTCGAATGGCACTGATTCAAGACCAGTGCTGGAATTCCATCCGAACCAGGGGACTTGTTTATGCCAAGAAGATCTCGCCTTTTGCGTAGCGAATCAGTTTTTGCTACACCGCCATGTACTAAATGCTTCCTCTCTGGATCTGACTGCGTTTTTGCACGTCTAATTAAACCAAGAATTCTTGATGAATAAGAGAGTGTTCCTTACGGAATCCAAATTGTTGGTCATAAATAATTTTGTTAAAATTTGAAAAACCTACTATTCTTTTGCGAATGGTTTTTTCAAAAACTTTGTCTAATATATTTGGGATACTAACTGGTGTATAACTGGTTGGCATTTAAGAATATTTTCCAACTTTGTGTACTGGAATTACGTTGGCTTTTTGAAAACTTGGAGAAAAAAGGCAATTACTTACGCAAATATTAATTTTTATACCCTTCACACCAAAAAGTGTTCGCGTTAGTGTTGAAATCAACTTTGCCAAGACAATAGATTAGCTAAAGAAAACTAAAAGATGCCAATCGATCAGACATAGTGTTGAAAGAGGTGCTATTAGAAATCAACAAGATGTATCCATGCCCTCCGAGGCAGCGGCAAAAACACCTCGCTTACTCTAATTTTTTCATATCATTTGAAACAATAAAGTAACTCCAACTCCAAAAAAAAAAAAAATATATATATATAGGCGATAGAGAATAAAAAATAAGAAAAAAGCAAGTTGGCGCTCCCCCATATTTCCCGAGTTATGGGCCTCTGAAATTTTCTAATTTTTTAAAATTTAAGTATGGGCACCGTTTGAAAGCTTTCGAAGATATCTTTAAGGAAATACTAACATTTTTTAAAAATGATTAACCCATTAAAAGCCGGTGACAGTTTTATGTAAAATTATATGTATGTAGTACTTAATTTGTTTACTTATTTTTTTATTTTCTGTCACCCCAATTTTTGCCTTTTTTGTTTGGAGTTACTTTACTAAACTAGAGTTACATATATGGTGAAGGGTATATAAGATTCAGCACAGCCGATGTAGTACTGTTATTTTCAACTAATGTTAAAGAAAATTATGCATATTAAAATATCAGAACAATGCAATTAATTTTATCTACACCTGTGGCTTTATTATTTTTTCAATGAAGATACATACTGACACTGTGCAAGTACTCATTGTTAAGACATTCCACGTAATCCACAATTCATAAATGACTGATTACTAATAGTTATAGTGTGAGAATTACCAAATACCTCAGCACTTGCATTAGCTTTATCTACATCAGTTTTTAAAATATCACCGTTAACATGCAAATCAGAAAATGATAAATTCTTACCTGTAAGTGCTTTGGAAAGCCTCCGAAACTTTTTAGAGCCGGCAGGCAACTTTGAGATAAATCATAGGTGAAAATCGATAAGCCTGTTCAACTGATTCAGTTTACTGAATAATTTGATTTTGTAGTTTGGATATCTACATCTGTGTAATTTATGCCTGATTTTTTTCTTTGCAAGAATAACATTTCAGATGTATTGAAGATTCCTCTGCCATGCACTTTTTTGTACAACTGGAACCAAATTTAACACGTGTTTGACACACATAATTGGTTTAAGTGTTAATCTTCCACTTCCACGCCTAATTTGAATATCTAACAGATATTGTTTTGAACTGAAAATAAAATATTGGGATGGAATTCCAAGGCCGAAAAGGGTATACAAGAGTTTTATAGCATAATGTCTACTCTAGAAGGTGAACAGGTGACAAATTTTGGCCAAACATCGTTAATGAGCCTGGGTAAAATAGAAGACAATGCCTCAACAGCTTGCTGATCTGAAGACAATTTCCCGCACACTTTTAACAGTCGAATTCCATAGCGTGGCTTAAATGCTTCCAACCAGCCATGTAATGCCTTTGCCATTTCCTTAACCATATCGCCACTGACAGGAAAATTGTTCTGACGTTGTCTCACAAACCAGTTGTACAAAGCTTTTTCCATGCATGGAAACTCTCCTTTTTTAAGCGTCATTCTTCTTTGGGTTCTAAATGTATAGTTACCAATAAGCTTAATTATTCCGGTTTTCTTTTTATTTATGCCAGAAATTGTCAATTTTGCAACGCCATAACTCTGTGCCAAGAAAGTAACTCTAGCAACTTTTGAAATTTTTTTTACAATGTCGCTTTTTTGTTTTAAGGATGAATGCTTTCTTTTTTTCGAATGAATTTTTATGTAACAATAATAACACCAATTATTCAGAAATTAACTTTGAGACACGACCTTAATGGAACATGCGCGCAGACTTAAATAAATTAACACTTTATAGAATGCGTTTCTGTGAGAGTAACTTGCTAAATTACTCTAAAAGAATCGTTACTTTACCGTTATTTTATGTTCTCTTTAATTTTTATAATCTTTTTCATTGTTCTTCTCCTTCGTCAAACCTAAAAACTCACTATAAAGTATGCTCACTATATTGAGGTTCATGAGTGTTCACTCTACAGAGTAGTCAATGTAAACATTCGGGTGTTCACTCTAACGAGGCATTCATAGCATCGTATATGCAATACCACAATTACTTTATACTTTTTAATTCTCTGTCACCCCAATATTTGCTTTTTTTTATTGAAGTTACTCCACTAAACTAGATTTACATAGATGGTGAAGGGTATATAAGATTCGGCATCGCCGAATATATCACTCTTACTTGTTTTTATTTTAATTTCTAAAAAGTTTAAGAATGAGGTTCTAACCAAATTAGCATTAAATGTAGGGATCCTTAAATGCAGAATTAAATTCTGATGGTGTCTAATTTTTCTTGTTTTCTATGGAAAATGTTCGCATACATTTTTAAATAATTTTTCTTTCTTATAAATTTTCAGAAATTAAAATAAAGATGAACTTTAACCGAAATTATTTTACTGTTGTTATAATTTTCGGTAATAACCGTCGTCACTGGCTGTGTACTTTGGATGTTCGGCGAGCGCTTTCGATGTGATAACATCATTTTCAAGCCGCGTTTTTATTAAAACTGAAGAGATAGTGTTAAAAATAGATAGTGTTAAGAATAAAAGGTGGTGGGTTTAGGTAATTTTTGTCCGTTTAAATAGTATTATGCAGGTAGATTCCCTGATATCTGTCTTGTTTATTAGGGTAAATAGTTAATATTTGGGTCTTTTATTATTGGATAGGTAAGTGTGACCGTCTGTGGGTGTTTTTCGTTTGTAAGAGTGTTTTAGTAATTTTAGTGGTGTAAAAGTCGTGTCAGAGGTTGTGTTTACCTGTTCGTTAATAATGTCTCTGTTAAACGTTCGTGTTTTGTAAATTTCCATGTTTTCAAGAATGTCTAGTCTTCGTCCTTTTTTACTTGGGTGTAATACTGTCATACATTCATCTATTTCCTTTGGTTCGTGTCCATGTGTGTTGAGGTGTTTTGCGAAATTGGAGTCTTCCCTTTTCCTTTTGTATGATCGTATGTGTTCTGTAAACCTTGTTTTTAATGTTCGTCCAGTTTGTCCGATGTATGTATGGTTACAAGTACAAGTAAGTCTGTATACTCCGCTGGTGCTAAATTTATCCGTTGTTTCTATTGATGTCTTGAGATTGTTACGATCATACAAAAGGAAAAGGGAAGACTCCAATTTCATTTGTTAAAAATACCTTATTTTTATTATTATTATACGTTTCGATATTTGTTTCCTGTCGAACTCGATTAAATACAACGCATCATCCACATTAGATCGTTTGGTTGTATTTTCTTTAACACTTGCTGGCTTTTTGTTGTGCTTGTTAACAAATTCATCCACTTACTGCTGCGTCAATCAAGAATAATCAAATAAAACCATCTTAAACATTTTACTGTCTGTGATCTCGTGAGTATAAAGCAGAACTTATTTCTGCTGTAGTCAAGGTGGTAAGTACGCTGACTATAAACCTGGTTGGCCAGGGTTCAATTCTTGCGGCAATCAAAAAATAAAAATGTTTTATTCTGTTTAATGGTATAAATACATAATCAGAATTAACATTAAGCATGCAGCTTCCTTCGTCGGTACTTCTTTATGGCATATTCACCGGCGAAGTAAAAAAACTAATAAAATGGCTATATCTTTCTTTCTCCTTTCACCACCGGTCTTATCTCTCATCTATCCCTTTCCTAAAGAATGTAGCACGGTTACGAAAATAACTAAAAAATATTAATTTAATGTGATTTATATAAAATATAGTAAAAAGTTTTATTCCATATTTCAGGGAAAATAACAAAGCAACAAACTCATTTACCGAATAAAAACAAACCTAAAATAAAACAAATAGAGAAGACTTATGGAATAAAAATTTCAGCCCAATGATTCTCATTGAAAAGTGCAGTGCAATAAAATTAGTTAAATTAGGATTTTGTTTATAAATCCGTTTAACATTTTTCTTGTAAAGACTTAGCTTCGATAGAATTTACTATTTTAATAATTTTAACAATACCGTTATTAAAGACAAATTTGAGTTTTATTTGCTTAAAATTTTAACATAAAATTGCTGATAATTTTTCCGTAAAATATATACATATATAATCAGGCACTTCTTGAAGGCAATAAAACCATAACTTTCTTATAAATAGAAGTATTTTTACGGTACCACTAGCTAGTTGTCAAATTTTTCCAGCGGAATAACTAAAGTTGCTAACAACTTACACAAGTATAGGTCAAAGTGTGTCCGAAATTCATTTTTTTTTCATGTTCGCTAATTTGGATAATTTTTTGGTATTTTGTTGTCAGATATCTGGATATTATGATTCCGTAATATTAGGCTGATATATTTATTATTTATTTGGATAGATATAGGTTCGCATGTTTAAAGTGGCATGCAAATTTACTGTATATTTAATCTTTTAGTACAATCACAGCAAACTTTTCATTGGACTTTGTTATATATTTTCGTAAATCACAATTGTCATAAATGAGACTTGCATTAAAAAAAGTTGGAAAAAGTGTCATATAAAAAATTTCGTAGAACAATATATAAACAACATCAAAATTTCAATGTTCATCAACTTCAGTAGACTGCATCTTCATCGTCAAATTACAGATTGAAGTCTCAGCTAAAATTAAAAAAAATTTCAGCTGCTCTTACCTGCTCCTTTAAAAAAAAAAAAAAACAAACATAAAAAACTATAACGTAATATAAGAACAAAACATGAATTTTTGTTCATGCATGTTGTTGTCATTATTCTTTACTGTTTAAAATTATAACATAATGAAATAAGTGTTAATTGTTATAATTTCATTGTTCAAAAAAACATAAACTTCAACTGAATTTTTGTTTACTGATACTAGTAAGAAGGTTTTTCGAAAATCCAGCCAAAACTGCAGTTGTAATTGGCATCAAAGAAGAATTAATACATAGATTTAAAAATATTTTAGCCGCAATAAATTCTAATGCAGCGATCGACACTATCAAATTTCATATATATTGTATGGACACTGCCAAGTTGTTTGTTGATCTCTATGGCTGGTACTACATGCCTGTAACTGTGCATAAGATTCTGGTGCATGGTAGCAAACTTTTAGCAGGAGCTATTCTGCCAATATGCTGTCCGAGGAAACTCAGGAAGCGAGGAATAAAGACTATAGAGCCTATAGATTACATCATTCGTGAAGAATTGGACGTGTAGCCACTAATGAAGACGTAATGCATTCGTACGAAGTGAATCCATACCATATTATTTTACATTTTGCTGTTTCTAAACATGAAGCAATAAGCATTTCGTGATTTCTCACTAACAGAGTACAACTTCAGTAAAATTATTTATTGTTTATTTTAAACAAATTTTTGATACAGGATTTTGGTAGCATTTGCAGATATGTAACCTTATATACGGCTGACTTTTTTCGGCTCTTTTATACAGTTAAAAGAGGATGAAAAATAAAATATCAAAAACACTACGATAATTTATTTCTATGCACAGGCACTTTGCAAATTATTAAATTAAAGACACGGGAATACTATCAAATTATTTAATTTTCAAAAAAAAACTGTGCTATTTTATAAAAATTATCCCGATTGAAGAAGAAAAAAAAAATGAATTATCGTTGGTTATTGTTGTTTTTGCTTAAACTTTGATTTTTATCTTTACTTTATTGTTTGGAGCTAAGTAAGCGGTAGCGAAATTTCCATCGAGTCGTGCTTTTACCCTCAATAATCAATATCGGTAATTAATTTAATCGTTATAATTTTTAAAAAAGGCTTTGTGCTATTTTATCAAAATTGTTTTTCTTTTAAATAACGCTTACTATACTGTGCAATGACTGGTAAATTGCGATGAATTCCAAGATTTCCTTTTGTCTTCCGCCAAATTTGGCAACCGCACATCGTGAAATCTCGTTCAAAATTAAAAATTTGTACATGCTTGAAAGCAAACACAATACACACATAAAAATGTAAAATCCAGCAGCCAAAAATCTAAATTTTTGATTTTTCATCCAGCATCGTCTGTGTAACATATACTAATACGTTTTCACAAATACTACAATAATGCTGAATGAATATTAAGATCGTGTGTAGACCGCTTAATTATACACTTTACCACAAAAAATGGAAATAGGGTATATGTATAAGTTTGCCTTTCCGTGTGTAATTTCTACAATATCCATTTCCGACCCCATAAAGTATATATATACTAGTTCCTATGCATAGCGAAGTCGATTAAGCGATGTTCGTCTGTCCGTTCGTGTTAGTGTTAAAATCAAATTTGCCGAGGCACTAGATTAGATAGCAAAAAAACCAATGTGTCATTCGATCAGACATAGTGTCGGAAAGGTGCTATTGGAAATCAGCATGGTCGTTCCATATCCTTCACCAAACACCACGCCTACCTTTAATTTGTTCATGTCATTTGGAGCAATAAAGTAACTCCATTAATAAGAATAAATCAATGGGGCGTTAGAGAATTAAAAAATAAAAAGAAAAAAATATCAGACGGAATTGGCGCTCGCCCATATTTTCCGAGTTACGGTGCACTGAAATTTTCAAATTTTTGAATTATCAACATGGGTACCATTTTAAAGGTTTTGAAGAGATCTTTAAGGAAGTACTTCAATTTAAAAAAAATGCTTAACCCATTAAGATCCGATGGCAGTTTTATGTCTGTCCGCCCGTGTTAGTGTTGAAATGAAGTTCGCCGAGGCACTAAATCAGCTAGACAAAAAAAAAATACAAATATGTCAATCGATTAGACATAGTATCGAAGTCAACATGAGCGTTTGAGGCAGCGGGCAAAACACCACGCCTTCCTCTTTTGGAACAACAAACTAAATCCAATCATAAAATAAATATATGGGGCGTTAGAAAATTAAAAAGTAAGAAACAAACATGAGGTGAAAAAATTGGCGCTCACCTATAGTTTAGGAGTAACGGGGTTCTGAAGTGTTTTAAAAATTAAGAGCCGATGTCATTTTTATGTAAAATTATAAATATGTAGTACATAATTTTTATACCACTCACCATAAAACGTGGAAAAAATAATAACTCATTCCGTTTGTAATTTCTACAATATCCAGTTTCGACCCCATATTTTCTCAGTTACGCGCCTCTGAAATTTAAAAATTGTTTTAAATATCAATGTGGATATTATTTTAAAGGTTTTGAATAGAGAAATAATTAAATTAAAAAAAATGCTTAACCAATTAAGAGCCGATAGAATTCTTATGTAAAATTATATAAATGCGGTACCACATCATATATATTATTTCTAAAGAACTTTTTTTGTCGGTTGCAAATATCTCCCATACCACCGCATCAAATTTAATAAATGTTATTTCATTTTAAAGCTTATTTCTAACACTAATGATGAAAAATAATTATAAATTGAAAAATTAATATTTTCATTGATAAAAATTATATTTTATATAAAACTGGTCAAGTGTGGTAATACAGGGTAGCTACTGCATGATAATACTGTTGTCATTATGATTATATGTTTTTGTTCAAGTGTTGTAATACAGGGTCGCTTAGTAGTAATGCAGTTCTACATAATACAGTATGTATTAAAATCCATTCTGGCAATACCGCTATTTACTATAATGTCGTTTATTAAAAGATATTTTTGTTTTTATTAAGGATTCGTACAGGCAAAAAGTTAACGATGATCATGTCATTATCTCTAACATTGTATTCAAAGAAGTATTATAAAGCAATTTAAACATATGTATGTATGTAAATATGTATGATATATTATGATTTCTAATATTTTTATACTTTTAATAAAATGTATTGAAGTTACTATTAATTATTTTCATTTTATCTTACAAAAATGACAACTAACGCTGCGAAATATTCGCACGGGTCATCTAGTCTATTTTTATTTTTTAATTCTCTGTCACCCCAATATTTTCTTTTTTGTTGGAGTTACTTAACTAAACTAGATTTATATAGATTGTTAAGGGTATATAAGATTCGGCATAGCCGAATATAGCTATTTATGTTATTTATGTTTACACTGAAAGTAGTGTCGGAAGTACTATGAAATAGAACGTTTAACTTTTAAAACATTCTGCGCAACTCAATATTAAATAATTTTTTCTCTTTTTATTCGTTTTCATATACATACATGTGTACGCATATTGGGTGCCGATATATTAGCATTAAATGATCATATAAAATAAAGGTTAAAATAAATTTTTGGAAATATATTCTCTTTTTCACTCTCCTTGCTTTTTTGTAAGTTTTATTTAATTGTTCGATTTACTGTTCTTGTTTCAATTTTGTTATTGTACTTAAAAATACAACACACTTGACACCAAACGTGCAAAAGCAGCATATAATAAAAGACGTGTTATACTTCGGCAGTCTTAACAATATTGATTTATTTATTCATGTAACACTGGTCAGATTAGTTCCAGGTAAAACGTTTTGAGAAACACTTGACATTTTATTAAATTATGTTTTTGCTTAGAAGAGCCCTTTGGGGGAACTTAACTGCACTAAAGAACAAACGATTTGGTCATATATGTAGCCGTCGCTTGTCAAAGTTAACAAAAATATATTTTTGGTCTATCGTATTTGCAACCACCACTACCATCTACTAATCTGTATTTGTAAATATTTAAGCTCCTTTAACGAATCTCCATTTTTCGTTACATAGCAACCGTTCTTATTAATAACCTGTACCTTTTTTTATTATGCTGCACATACCAAAAATCCCTAATTCCAAATAAAAATGGGTCTAGACGACTAAAAGATATCTTAAATAAGGTTCACATTGTATACACATTTTTATATTAAGTTTAATTCTTTCCCTGTCATTCGAGCTAATAGTTTCCATAAATTTTTTATATTGTAGTTTTTAAGAGCATTTACTTATTGCAACTTTTTATACCAACCTCATATTGATTGATTTATACGTTCACCCATCTGAGTTTTATTTCAAAGCAGGATTTTACTAGCCAATCATAATTTTTATGCTGCTTAATTCTGTGAAATCTTTTCCAGCCTTTTTGCACATTTTTAATTTTTTGGTAGAACTGTTATCATCAATATTTTGCTATTTTTCACAATTTTTTGTTTGATAAAAATGTATTTGTTATGCTCGGCTTTCACTTACTAATAATGTTCAAGGACATTAGACAGTTCTTTTAGTTCTCATGGTTCTTTTTATTACCATTCTTACGATACTCATATTACCCCATTCCTCCATAAAATAGTCGATGTATACCATGTGTACATTGAAACTTCGGAAGCTGTAACTTCGAAACTAAGAGTTAACCTACACTTTTTCACTTTACATTTTTTATTTGTTTTTCATTTTTGGGCTGTGCCCCTAAACAAGATTTAAGCCTATATTGTATTTTTTCATGAATTTGATAGAATAGAATACTATAAAATATACGTAAAATGTCAATGGACATTATGTAACTTTCTGGTAAGACATTAAGACCGTGGCCGTTTTGAAATGCCACCACAATTTCATATAATAATCTAATCCCTTTTTATACCCTTCACGCCAAAAAGTGGAAAAAGGGTATATCTAAGTTTGTCATTCCGTGAGTAATTTCTACAATATCCATTTCCGACCCCATATATATTCTGGTTTCTTATGTATAGCCAAGTCGATTACGCCATGTCCGTCTGTCCGTCCGTGTTCAGTTTGAAATCAACTTTGCCAAGACACTAGATAAGCTAGAGAAAATTTAAATGCGCTAATCGGTCAGACATAGTTTCGAAAATTTTGCTATTGAGAATAAGCACGATTGGTTTATGTCTTTGGAGTCAGCAGGCAAGGTGCTTAACGTTTAAGTGATTAGTTTACGGGATGGAAAATCGCAATGCTGTTTTTTCAAAGTTTTTTTTACATTTCTTCATCTATTTCGGTAGAGTTTTTGATCCTAAAACTTTGGACAAAACCAAATTGTCCATTTCCAGGTTATCCTTTTATTTCGCTATCGCTCAGCCCAATAAAATCACCCTATGCTTCATGTTATTGGCAATAAAAATTCATCTATTGACAAGAGCTCCTTTTTGACATGCTGTTAGATACCTAAGTATATTATGAATGTAGAAGTTTTGAGTGGCAAAGCTATGGGTCTCTACTCCGAACACATGAGAAATCTATGAAATCAGTTTAAATCTTATAGATCACGATATATATATATATATATATATATATATATATATATATATATATATATATATATATATATATCGTGATCTATAAGATTTAAACTGATATATATATATGTATAGAATCTGAGTTTGCTAAGATCGGTTAAGATTTATAAAATTGTGCGTTTATTCTCTCACCCACTTTCCTCTTCTAATCCCTTTTATCAGGTTTATTGTAATTGGTACGGCCATAAATGCCTCTTTCTCTTTCATTTAGGTCCTAGCTCTGGAAAGAGAATCTATATATGTTTCGATTTTCATTAAAATCGATTAGCCGAGACTTTGTTAAAATTGGTTCAGACGCTTAAAAAGATCCGCTTCCCCTTTTTCTCCCCTCCTGGCCTGCTATTTCTTATTTTACAATGAGGACAAATATCTACTCGTGTTTAAAATTTCATTAAAATGGGTTCAGTCAATTAGGCGTGATTGATGCACACACAACAAAGAAATAAGCAAACAAATTTACAAGAGATTTGTAATATATATTAGATTAATAGTGTATTGTTAGGCTAACAAAATAGAGAATTTACGTATTATTATTGCAACTTGGTTTGTCTCGTTGGTGATGGTGTAGTTTAAAACATAGTCGACCTTGCGCGACATACAACAAAGTGTTGGATTTGTTTATTAAACATTTTTTCTCACAAGAAATATTTTTTTGTTTTTGTAGTTGTTAGATTCATTCATGTTTTTTTTATTTTTCATATCGCTTTATTATATTATTGTTTAGAAGATTACTAATAACGGTAAATTAACGATCGCAGCCTGTTTTCTAACGGTTTGAAAGTTTTGGGATTATAACAAATTTTTAAATTAAAAAATTATTGGTGTACGATTCAAATAAAAAACAAATTTCTGGTTTATGAATATACTTCAAAATAACAAAAAATTTAAATATCTAAAAATAGCTTTCAAGTGTCTATATGTGGCTACCAAAAAATATATAATAAAAAAATAATAGAACATTTTTATAATTTTTTTATTTTTATGCGTAAAGGTATATTTATGTATGAAGTGAGTACTTATATACATACATTTAAGTGTTCATATATTCGTGTATAAAGAAAAAAAAAATAATAAAGTAATATTAACTACCAAAAAATAATTGACTGTTCAAAACGTTAAATGCTTTTTGACGAGCTTAAACCCGGTTAAATGGTGAGAAAAAAGATCAATTATATCTATAAAAAAAGAATTATAAAATAAGGAGCACATTGTATAATAAACTAATGAATGTATTCTATGCAATATTAAAGAATTTAGGCCAAAGAAAAATATAAAGGCCACAAAAAACTTAAGTACATATCGGAAATAATTTTTTTTTTAATGAATTTTGAAAGCCAAAAAAAGTATGTGTTTTATATGCAATATGGAAGGCTTCGGATAGGGTTGCCATTTGTCTAAAAAGTCTTACGAATTTCCACAAAAACAAAAGCTAGCGGGATTGCTAAGATTTAAATGCTACAGTTAATAAATATTTAAATAGTAGAATTTAATTTTCGTTGGATATGTAGTTCTTCTTGCGGTACAAGAAGACTTAAAGACTTAATTCTGAAGACTTTAGAATATTTTAACGATACAAAAGACATTGCATATTACGACAGAATCAAAATAGCTTGGACAAAATTCATCTCTTTGTTAACGGCTATTCCGATTGAACCAATTTGACCTGCGCATAGCAGAGGAGTATTTAAAAGCAAGTTTCGACGTCGGCCACAATTTACTTATTAGGGGTGGCGATATGTGGTTTCAAAGTTGAGTACCTCATACTTGTAAATTGTCTTAGAGCTTGACATTTCTAAATTATTCGCTCACGTTTATTTTTTGGCGAAAATATGCAAAACAACTGGAATTTTGAAATTTTTACTTTAAATTGAAATGTTTCTATATCAATCTTTAATCCACTCGCTTTAGTTAAGTTTAAGTTCTATGATGAAAACACTTCAGTCTGCACAGAACAACGCTGTAAAGATTGTGCTTAACTTTCCTTTAAGGTTTAGTGCAAGCAATTTATACAAAAATGTAGCAAAAACTATGCTCCCAATAAGAGGATTGTACAAACAACAAGTAGTGATATATCGCTCATTTACTTCAAAAACGTCATAACTCAAAATTTCAAATTTTTGAGTTAATCATACAGAATTGTTCACAATTTCATGCTTTGTATGGAACAAAAATATTCAACTGTAGAAATTTTTTTCCATGTAGGCATTCTGGGCGCATCTTTTTAAAAGTCCCAAATAAAGCTTTTATTCTGTTCCTATAATATACTTTTCCTATACCTTGTACGAGAAATTAAATCCCAGTTTTTAATATAAAAATAAAATATCCACCGCTGATAGCCATAAACTATAAAAGTTGGTCAAATAATGATGGCTAATATTATATTTATGTACCCGATTATGTATACAGATTTCATTAAAATAACTACTACACATAATGGCAATGTGAGAAGAAAGTTTATAATGAATAACTCCCATGTATGAAAGTTCCAAATAAACAAAGCCAAGCAAGAATATAAAATTTTTCATATTCCATTCTATAAATATGCTACAAAAGGTGTTCTAAAGAAGGAGCACAATAAGAGGATGAAGCTAAATAGAAATTAGATTCCACTTCTTAACAATAAATTTTAATACTCATTCATTTAATTTTTTGGTTAAAATTTCTAAAAACTTTTAATTTATTTAATATATTTTTCAAAGTACAGCTGTTAATTTGTTTACTTGATATAAGCGTAGACAAATAATATGTTGAAATAAAAAGTAGCTTAAATTAAAAAGCCAATTTTACAAAGATTTAAACTATAAATATGCAAAATTTTAATTAGGATACAAAGTTCTACAATTTTTAAGAAACTTTAATGTTTCAGATTTCGGAAAATAGAGGAAAAACTCTTGCACACATAGTTTTTAAAAATTGTTACATTATAACATACCGTCAAACGAATACATTTATAATGAAAAAAAAATTCAGTTGCAAAAATAATCTTTCAGCTTAGTTTTTATGGAACATGTCTCTTTTGATCGCAAATCGAAATTTATGCAAGGACAGTTTAGGTGCTTAAAATGGATATTCACTAATGACTTTTAGCTCTATTCCCACGCTTTGAGTGGGGCGGAAGAATTATTTTGGTTTTGTTCTGCACATCGCCGACTTTTTTCGTCTCTTTAAGCAGTTAACACGCGTGGGTACTGTGCAAATCTTAATTAGAGTTTAGTTTATGTTGGTTAATTTATGTTGGTTAAATTTAAGCATTCTTGTTTAATATTAATTAATCGATATTGATTCTTTAAGTGAAAGCATGTTGCTTGTTGTCATATATAACTTCATTTAAAAGTTATCTATAAGCATTTTAAAACAAAATGCATCTCAACCTTATCATAGGTTAATGTTCAGATATATAACAGTGACACGATTACTTGCCCTCGGTAGAAGTAAAGATAGCTTTGCTTCAGTCTAGTTTAACATAGAATTCCAAAATGAAAACAAAACTTACTTACGTTGTAGGAATCACTATTTCAAGAACAAAATTTTGAGTATAATTTCTTGCGACTTTACTTTAAACCAATACTTAACTAAAAATTTGTATAAGAACATTTAATAATCCCATACATACAATTTTAAAACTTTGCACTATTCTGAAGCGAAAATATCGAAATATACTTTGATGATATATAACTCGAAAAATATGTGCCCCGACAACTTTTTTAATTTACTGTTTCTTCCAAAAATTGCGCTTTATTATTTTTTATCTATAATTTTATTTTTAATTGCTTACTGTACTAGTATTTTGTTTTTATTTAATACACTTATAAGTTTAAAATGATCAGCGTGTTTTTCCAAAATTTAATAATTTAGTTTAAATACTGGGAAACACTGTTGATACAGCTGTTATTTGTTTCTGTTTGTTCTTACAAAAACTTTGTAAGAACAAATATTTATTTGCCTAAAAATAAGTCAAATATTTGCCGTCGAGTGGTCACACTATGTTCACATTAGAAACATTTTTGTTTACTGGCAAATAATTTTATTTGCCCAAAATCAGCTGTGGTGTTATTTGCTTCTAATAAATATTATGTGGTCAGACCACGGCAAACAAATATTTGCCGATTTTAGTCAAATGTTTGACTAATGTGACCGTACCTTAAGTCTTTATTTCATTTCATGTTTGGAAACTTTGTCAATAACAACGAAACATTTTGACTTTTGAATGTGACTTTCTAAAAAACAGTCACATTTCGTTTTGTGAGTGTATATATGAAATAAAGATATTTTTAAAATTTTCAATTATGGCTGTGTTGATGAAAAATATTAAGTGAAACTCCGTTTTTTTTTAGTTTACGACTCAGTATCGGATAAATTTTTACAGCAATAATGTCATAATTCAAACATCCGACATAGTTTGTCCAAAACCTGCCCTAACATATATATTTGATGAAAGTTTTCTTAAATGGTTTTTTAGTTATGAATCATTTTACAAATTGTAGTGGGAACTTAAGCAGTCTGATATTTTTATTGATGATGAGAAATAGTCAAAAACTTAAACTACGATTATCTCGAAATGATTTTTTTTTGAGTTATGACATTATTGAAGTAAATAAATAACACAATACAATTCAGTAAAAAATTGAGTAAGATGTCGTCTTGAGTAAACAAAACAAAAAATTAAGTATGCTGGAGCTTATGAATTTAACCGATTGCCAGATAATTTAAGAGATATAGCCACGTAATCACTTCAAAATTTAGTTAAAACAACATTTGCTAAATAACGTTGAAACATTCTTACAACTTGGGTAAAAAGTTTAAAGAAAATGTAAATTAGTATTGTAAATATTGTTGTTATTTATAACTGTAATTATAAAAAACTGTTGTCAGTTGTTTTCATTTGACGCTGGGGCAAATTAATTATTTTATGTAACAATATTGAGTTACATTAATAAATTAATAAAAAAAAACTCATAGAAGGTATCACTTTTCCGTATTTTGTTCAGTATTTGTTTATTATCTACTTGAAAAAGTTAGTAAAGTTTGTAGAAAATTGTACTCAATATCTAAAAAAACTAGAGGTATAATTTGAGAAATCAAAAAATCAAAAAATTCAAATTTTTAAATTTTTAAATGCGTATACTCGTTCATTAAATACATAATTAACACATAGTAACACTTTTATAATTTTTTTAATCAGGCAAAAGAAACAAATGAACGGCTCTCCTGGCAAGTGAACAGTGGGTATTTTGACTGATTCTTTTATGAAATGAATCAGTCAAAATAACCATTGAATATTAATGTAATATTTCTCAAATATTTTGATTCTGCCCCACTGAGCATTGCTATATATGTATATACACACTTTTAAGCTTCCTTTATATTCTTTACCAATAAAAACAAACCCTATTTTTATGGTTTTAATTTTGTAAATTATATTATAATATTTCGAAATATTTTTGATTAAAATTTATTTATAATATCTTGCTTACATTGTGCTCAAAAAACAAATGTATTAGAAGTTAAAAAAACTGTAACGTTATGGTATAAAACTTATCAAGAGTTGTTTGTTTTTAGCTCAGTGTAAACAGAAAGCACTCTGAGGGTTATCAAGGTACAATTGTTGAAAATATAATGTTTAGTTGTGTATTCCGAATGGAAATCGAAATTGTTTCAAAGCTAGTATTTTACATAAAGAAATATCTACTAAAGCTTTGTACAGACGGTTATCAGGTCTTACAATGTTGTCAGACCTAACAATGTACTGACAATGACAAGGCAAATCAAAATTGTAACCACAATTAAGATTGTCAGTTCACACAATTGCAAGGCATTTGTCAGAAAACTTTCAATTCCATTGTAAGACAATTATCTGACAATAAATTTATCTGATAACGTTGTCCGACAACAAATTGTTAGTTTACACGGTAGTAAGAATTGCCAAGTGTCAGAATTAAAAAATTAAGAGATATTTTTTTTTAATTTCAGGTACAAATTAATATTATAAATCTTTATCAAAACAAATAGATATTAATCAAAACGAAGAAACTGCAACGATTCTAACATCTTACGTTTTTAGCGAGGATCAAAAGAAATAGTCTTTGCAATAAAACCGACTTCAAAACAGATTTTAGCTATTTGTCTAAAAAGGTTTAAAAGTTTGGCCACATACATAAACTATTCGGACGCCCCTTAATATTAAGTTTTAACTATTTATATTTCTTAATATACCATACAAATTAGTGGACATTTTGTCTAATTTTCAAGTGTTTTTTTTTTTTTTTTTTTTTTTTTTTTTTTTTTTTTTTTAAAGAGAAGTAGCACTTCAGGCATCAATACCTACTTAGTTCGCAACCGTGCTACATTCTTTAAGAAAGGGATAGATGAGAGAGAAGAAAGGTGGTGAAAGGAGATAGATATAGCCATTTTATTAATTATTTTACTTCGCTGGCGAATATGCTATAGAGAAGTACCGACGAAGGAGGCTGCATGTTTTAATTTTAGATCTGAATATGTTTATATACCATTAAACAGAAAAAAACATTTTTATTTTTTTACTACCGCAAGGATTGAACCCAGGGCAGCTTGTTTGTAGTCAACGTGTTTACCACTTAGACTACGGCAGCCAAAACCAATTCAAAAGATAGGGATATATGTAAAATTACATCAGGTATTAGCACATCCTTTAATATATAAATTAAAATTGTATGCTTGCTCTTTTAACGGACTTAGCAATACAAGTTCCCTGTAAATTTCAGTTGTCTGTCTATAACCGTTTAAAGGTTTGGTAACATACTCCAAATTACATTAATTATTGGAATGCCCTTAAATTTCGAAATCCAAATTTTATTTTTGCTATTATAGAGGACTTAGCAATACAGGTGCTTTGTAAATATCAATCGTCATTTTACAACCATCATATATGTAAAATTAAATGATCTCGATACTGAATATTTATATTTGTTATAACAACGGCTATAGTTATCTACCCCTTTGAGAACCAACAATGTTTTTTTATCCCGTTTTTGAAAAAAATGGTTTTTTTTGTAAAAAAAATATATATGTATATATTTCAGACAAAACAATGTTGAAAAAAATTTTTTTATATATTTTTTTATTTAAAAAGGACCTAACACAATCGTGTGGTTTGGTTAACAATGTTTAAAATAAGTCCCATCATTTTTTAAAGACAAATCTGTTTTCTTTGAGTAAAAGAAGATATTTCTTAAATTATTTAAAATATATATTATTCATTAAATTTATGAACGAATGAATTGACTGGACGGGGCTTTGATCTTATAACTTAACGGTCTAGACAATTCGCAGTAAAAAGCACCATTAGCTCATCATTAGAGTAATATGTGAGTTCAAAAGGTAATTGGTTGCAGCGGATGATAACTAAGTCAATAACAGGTTATACTCTCCACAGCTTTTATGTAGGAATTGCCTTACTTGTGTCACAAAGTGAATTATGTTTCGTTGCTTCATGAACTTGTTTGTCGTCATTGAACCCGCAAAAAGCTCATTACGAAAATTTTCTGCCCAATACATGTTAATTTGAGGATATCCTAAACAAGACATCGTGACTGAACAACCGTAGAAATTTTTAATTTCAGCCTCTGTTAAAAGATTTTTAGATCCAGTCGTAGCCTAAAAAGAAATTTAAGTATACATAACCACTTCCTGATAATGACTTTCAGGATAATAATTAGAAAAATATTCCGGAGCAGTTCCAATTTTCACAAAATTCTGGTAGCCTAGCAGTACAGGAATGCTATAGTACCTTAATTCTTTTATAACTTAAATTAAATGTAGTTTGCATGTCAAAAAATTAAGGTCATGAGAAGGTAACAGTTATAGTAATAGATATTTTGTACAATTTTCAAGCGTTTGTTTATGACGGTTCAAAAGATAGGACCATGTAAGTCAATTTACATAAATATTCCAAAATCACTACAATTCTTGTTCCGTATTCCAATTTCAACTATTCGAGCTTTGTTTCTAAAGAACTATATGCTATTTTCAAAGTGCTTGAAAACAGGCAAGTTTTTTCCCACCATCAACTTCATCCCGTGAAATACCGTTGCTGTCCATTTTTTAACTTTCTTTTTTCTGCTTTAATTTTAATTTTATCTTTTATTATTTTTTTTTTCACTTTTTTCATTTAATTTTATCTGACAATGATTTTTTGTAAAATTTTCAACATATTACAATTTATTTTATACTGACAATGCCTGACAATGTTCTGACAATACAAATAAAAGCGTTCACACAAATTGTAAGATATCTAACAATATCATTGTCAGGTAGAAGCCTGAAAATTTCCTGACAATGGTTTTTCTGACAATATTGTCAAGCAACAATTGTAAGTTCACACGATTGTTAGGCGTTTTCTGTATATATTTCTGACAATATTGCCAGATCTGACAACCGTCTGTAAAGAGCTTAACTTAACGCCGAATTTATTTTTGTTTTACAGTTTTTATTTTTATTATTTTTTTTTTAACTTGATTTCAATTTTCCATATTATCTTTTAAGTGAAGTTTTTCGATTTAGTTTGATTCTATATTTAATAAATATGTTAGCATGAAGATAAGTGGTTTTATTCGACCTTTTTAATAATAGTATTCTATTTGTTAAGCGGTAGGTCTACGAATAGCTTTGCATTATTTAAAGTTCCATTTTTTATTGTAATTATTAATAACAATTATATTTTATGGATACACAAATAATATGTGAAGATTTTGTAGTGTAAAGTAAAAAAAAAATCTTGCCTATAACTAACAGCAAGCTCTAATAATGGCGCTATGACTTTCTATCGCACAGTGGGGCAGAATAAAAATATTTTGGAAACAACTATGTATGTATTCTCAAAATTAGGTACCCCGAGCCTGCAAATTTTTGATTTCTTAAATTTTTGTCCGATTTTTAGAAATTATAAGTGTTCCCAAAGGCCTCGTTAATAGCTACAGAATGGTTTTTTAATCTACATGTTTATGTTTAAAAATGATCGAGTTATAAGCATTTTAAAATTACAATTTTCGATACACTGGTCTAGTTTTTTCTAAATATTAGGTACAATTTTCAGAGAATTTGTTTGAATTTCATACCGAAGTTAGCGAGACAATTTTCAGAGAATTTGTTTGAATTTCATACCGAAGTTAGCGAGAAACATTTAATATATTCTGAAAATAAATTTAAGATTTTATCTTTTCTGTCTTAAACATTATACGATTTTCAATTTAAAACCTCAAAAATTATTGCTTTTTTGTGTAGGTTATCCTAAAAAGGGCTGTAATCCAATTATTTAGATACAGAAAAAAATGTCTAAAGCACTATGTTAAAAAGGGTTAAAATGTAGCGGCTTTGCTGTTTTTAACTTGTACGTTTCAAAATTTTTGATGACCTGAACACGCATATCTGCGTGAATTCATTAGATATTACATTATATTGTGTTTGTTTTTGTGGACTAATACTACAAAATGACCTAACAGAATTAAGGCCCTGCAGAAACTTATAAAAGCTACATGCAGTTCCAAAGTTGATTCATTAGTACTTGAAAAATGGGAAAAATTATTTGATCAAAAAATGAAATCAGAGCGTGGAAACAAAACAAAATTTAGAGTGAACTATTTAATCTGGATGGATCGCATTAGATGGAGCTCCCTGCAAATCTTATGATGATTTATGTTCGAAGGCTAAGAAAAAAAGGTTGTTAGAAAAACTTTTTTCAGTTTCAAAAAGATGAAGTTTCCGAACCGTGCAAAGGATTGGTAAAAAAAAATCGACCTGCCAAGGAAGCAAACATCACCAATAATCTACGTAGCGAATCTCCAGTAGGGATAAAACAAATTATAACAGAATACCTACTCCAAGTCAAGCAATCCGAACTTAGTACCAATTTTCAAGAAAAGCTTCACTTAAGAAAAGACATGCTATATTTTCATCAAGAAAAGTTTAGAGCACAAACGTGCTTACTTATCGCTAAACCTCTTTGTAGTAAGGGAAATACTAACGATGAAAATACTGCTACAAGACTATTTTGAAACTCCTTCAAGCATAACTGGCATTGACGAGGAGTTGCTTAGAATGGTTAATGTAGTTTTAATGGCAATTAATTATTATTATTATTAAATTATCTTTAAACATATCGTGCTAATTATTCCGAACAAATTATTAAAATCACCGTTATTGATTATTGAGGGTGAAAGCACGTCTCGTTGGCCTCCATATACAAAAATTTTAAATAAACTAAATATTTCTGTCCAAACAATAACGTTAACACCGATTTCATTTTCCTTTTTTTCGGCTCTTCTGCTTTCACCCTCAATAATCAATGTCGGTGAGTTTAACAATTTGTTCGGGATAATAAGCACGATGTGTTTAAAGATAATTAAAATCAATCTCAGCTACTTGTCTCCCTATATCCATAGAGCGAATGACGCTCAGAGTATATTAAGAACAGCGTTGTCAACTTTGAAATTTCAAAACGCACCAAAGTGGAGAAGAAAACGCACCATTTAAGAGAAAACGCAGCAAGTTTTAGAATTTCTTTTTATTTTAAAATCTTTAATGATTTAGGACTTAGCAATTCAGTTTCGTTGTAAATTTCAAGCGTCTGTCTACAACTGTAAAAAAGTATGGCCATATACATCAAATTAAGCGAACTATAGGCGCACCCTTTAGTTTATAATTTTTAGTATTAATACTTGTTACTATATCGGCCATAGCAACCGACATTCTGTACAATTTACAAGCGTTTGTCTATAACGGTTTAAAACATAGGCCCATATAAGTAAATTTGCATCAACTATGGGGGCACCCTTTAATTTTTAGATTTATTTTTGTATAACTTTTTGTTATTGGGAGCCATAATAATACGCAGTCATTTTATATTTTACAGAATCGTCCTTTACAGTTCATAATACACGTAAAAATATGTATGGGGACACCCTTTAATTTTTAAGATTTTAAATTGTTTATTAAAAGGGACCAATCTGTAAGCATAATCTATCATATTACAACCAATTTTCAAAATCGGTTCAGAAATGACTGAGTTCTGCAGGCACAAACATAAAAAAGCAACATTCAGTCGAATTGTATACTCGTAACCTCCTTCTTTTCTTAAAGTCGGTTTAACAGATACGACAGCAGCCTTTACTACAAAAACAATGACAATGAAAATCTAAAAGGGATAGTATATTCCATACAGTGAAATGTTTCTTTTTTAACATAACAAAAATTAATACAACAACAATACCGTTTCATTTTGTGCTTATGATTTGGTACGTCTTAAACGAAATGGTATTAAGACAGGTGTATTTTTTGTACAAAAAAATTTTTTTGTGGTGCCACTACAAATTAAAAAAAGCACCAAAATGTAAATAAAAACGCACCACGCACCAACACGTATAATTTTTCGCACAAAAAATTCGAAAAAGCAACCAAAATGGTGCGAAACGCACCAAGTTTACAACGCTGATTAAGAATTATGTCATGGTTAAACAGTTAAGGATTTGAAAATTCCTCCTCTTGCAGAATTAACAGATTAGTCATGAGGCTTCTTAACCTTCCAACAAAAAAGAATTAAAGTATTTACTTTATCTTTTTAACGTGCTCCATGATATTTTATAGAAAATAAATAATACTTTGCGGAAAATAAAAAATATTTATAATGAATTATGGTAAATATAACATAATCAAATGTCTGAAGTGTTAAATAATGATTGTTAATTTTAGGTATGCCTTTTTGTAACCCTTTTTCTAAGTATAATTGTTTTTCCGAACTTTTTACAGTCGCGTGCAAATTTTTATCTTCCGTAACATAAATATATAAAATTGAGATACATATTGGAACACTCATATTTAGGAACGCATAGTTTTGATAGGAAATTGCGTCATCTATATTTATATACAAAAAAAAAAACAAATTTGGATACTTCATATATATAATTTTACATAAAAATGACATCGGCCCTAAATAGCATTTTTAAAAAAATTAAGTATTTCCTTAAAGATCTCTACAAAGGCTTTTAAACGGAACCCATATTGATATTTAAAAAAATTTGAAAAGTTAAAAGCCCCGTAACTCGGAAAATACGGGCAACCCCCTTTTTTTCGCATGATGTTATTTTTCTTATTTCTTAGTTCTCTATCGCCCCATATATTTATTTTTTTTATTGTTCCAGATGACATGAAAATTTTAGAGGTAGGCCTCGAAGGACATGGACCGATCATGATAATTTCCAATAGCACATCTTTCGACGCTATATCTGATCGATTGACATATTTTTTTTGTGTGAAAATTTTTGTGCAACTTGATTTCAACACTAACACGGACGGACGGACAGGCGGACATCGCTGAATCCACTTCGCTATGCATGAGGAAATGGATATTTTAGAAATTACACACGGAATGACAAGCTTATATATACCCTTTTTCCACCTTTTGCATTGAAGGGTATAAAAAAAATAAAATAATAGAACAAAATTTTAATATTTGTTGCCGATCTCAGAATGTTTCGAAAAATTATGAGAAAAGAAAAAAATATGAAAATTTATTATTCGTAATCTGGTTTATGTTAATTTACTTTAACCATGTTGATTCCTTCACACAGTTCGCAAAATAAAGAACAAAAATCCCAAAATTTGAAAGTCAAAATTTTAATGCAAAATTAGTCAAATTTAAGCACCTCCACCTTCTACAAGAATGATAAATTTTATACGAAAACACGTTTAAACGTAAAAAACATATCGTGCCATAGCCGCCAAAATAACGTAACCAACAAAAAACTAATTTTAGGAGAAGGCTTTTTTCCAACCTTCGATTCACTTGATTTTTTTTTTTTTTGAGAAATTTTTATAATAGCCTATAAATATTATAATGCTTATTTTAAAATTAAATTATCGTTAATTTATTATCTACAAAAGTGTTTTTGATTATCTAAAAAATTTTGCGTCACTTACGTTAGTTTATGAATAAATCATATACATACTTATTATTCATTTTTCTCATTTGTTACATTCAGAACATCTTTTATCGTGTTGGAGTGTTTGACCCGAAGGTATTCTTCATGAAAACCTGGTGGAATACTGTTTTTTTACACATAGCATTTATATGTTTAAATTAAAGTGGCGAAAAATTAAATTCGAATATGCAAGATAAGATCGCTGAGTACAAGCATTTAGCCCGATATTAATTATTTGAGGTTCCCCTTTACCCATATTTAACAGAAATTTATTTTTTTCAAAAAAGCAGAGCGCAGGGAAACACATTTTAGCTTAAATTTTTTGGAAAAATTCATTGCGGAAAATGTCTACCCACCTAAAAAATCTGCTATTATATAGGTATATCTGAATATTCTTGCACTGCGAATAATTGATGAAATACGAAAGAATGATTCTAAAGCACTGTGGCATCATTATATGCAGGTAATAAATAAGTAATTTTAACCAATAGTCGATACTACGGGTGAATACACGTTAAAAAAATAAACATAACAGTAGATAAAAGTAATTTTTGTTTCTACGTTGATTGTATCGTTATTTGTATTTATTTTTATTTTAAACTTTATAATATTCTAATTACATGGCGGCTCTCTCATCATTATTTTTATGTTAGTAACGTTATTTTTCGGTCACTAATTTATTTTTAATTTATTTAAATTGAAGGGCTCATATTTCTCTTAACATTTGAATTATCGATACTATATTTTACAGGGCAACGTGTTGTTACTTACAGAACAATTGTGTATCAAAAACTCAGTTTTGAAAAAATATGTTGGGAACGTTATTTTGACAGTTACGGTACGGTTATATATTCCTAAAGAAGATTTTTTTCTATCTAAAAAATTAAATTGGTGGCCCTTTTCATGCTAATGTACACAAAAATGCAATAATTTAAAATTTTTAAAAGTGAAAATCGTATAATTTTTTAACCAGAAAAGATATAATATTCAAATTTTTCCAGAATATTTTAAATTCTGCTCGCTAACTACGGTAAAAAATTCAAACAAATTTTAATTTGAAAATGCTTATAACTCGATTAATTTTAAGCATAAACATCCAGATTAAAGCACCATTAAAGCATAATTTTTAAAAATTGAAGAAATACCAAGCTTTAGAAAAATTTTCTGGTGCGAGGTACCCAACTTTAAGACCACATAGTGCCATCCCTGGAAAGCTGATGGTAGCCAGCTTCAAATGCTATGTTCATGTCAATTTGTATCAATTGGCCTACCCCTTTAAAAATGGCTGAGTTATTTCCAAAATATTTTGATTCTGCCCCATTATGTATCGTACAGACTCGGAGTCCAGTATTTAAAATTAAAACTTTTCAATAAGGGTTTAAAAATTGTGACACGTCTAAAAGGGAATTCAAACTGCTCTCCAAAATTTAAATACCTAATATTTTCAGCATTAAAATTAGGACCAAGTGGATTTTTTTAGGTTAAACACAAAGTTCCCTCGTTATTTATTTAAAGAATTTGCAGTATTACGAATATTTTTCACAGCAAAAATCACCCGGAGAGATACGAACACAATGATACTTAATAATAGTATCATTGTTATTCAACGTTAAACGATACCTTCCCAAGTTGTACACACTTTAAATGTTTGCTACTCTTTGGGTTTTTTCGTGTTTCTTATTTTTGCCGAAAAATTTTATATGATTATTTCACAAGAGATATTTACATGCCTCTTTCTATGCTATATTAAAAAAATAACGTCTTTAGCCACAGAAATATACATATTTCATATGTTTTAATTCAATAAATAAAAATATATTTAAAAATTTTATTACGTATTACCATAACTAATAAACCAAATTCTTTTTAACAACAAACAGAGAATCAACGCAAAAAATATATTTCTATATAAATCGGACTTTAAAAACACTGAAGGAGACAAAAACAATTGATAATGAATCTAAAAGAAAGTGAGTTTTCTAAAACGACAACAGGCCCTATAACACAGCAGACATTGAGGCGGCCAGTGCCGATTGTTAAAAAACATTCGGGGCCTTTAAATGATATTTTAGCAGAAATTAATAAAAGTGAAACAGAACGTTTACCAATCGGTACAAGTTCACCTTTAAATGAACTGGAAAACAAAACGCAAAATGTCACACGACCATCTCCTACTCCAACGAGGCGGCGGTCAACTTTGAAGGATAAAGATAAGAAACGCGAGCGTTGGCTCCTGACAAGAAAAACTTGGAGATATATGACCGATGCTGGCCGAAAGCTCATACCAGATGGTGTTCAAAATAGACAAGAAGATATACCTAAGATTGAGGCAAATTTCCAAAAGGTATGCTCATTAGAGCCTAACTTTGTTTTATGGAGACGTAAATACTCATATCCCGGAGCTCTACGTAATTCGAAAAAAAGACTTAAGCAACTATTACAACATACAGGGCAAAAATCGCAACAGGCCCTGGAAAAGGAAGAAATTGAGAATGCAGATATTGTTCTGGACTTGTTACACAATCATTTAAATTTAAGTGAATTTATTAAAACTGACACACTTTTAGGCACCAAAACAATAGGCCCTCATCAGACTAATTCACCTAGTGCTCAAAGGCCAAAACCACTTAAAAGCGCTATAAGGAAAAGAGATGCAAGTAACATCTCTCTAAGAGGACCTGGCTTTCTGCCAACACAAGCTGATGATGATTTGCCACAACAAAGTATATCGGATCAGTTATTGCAGCGATTATTAACATTATCACGCAACACCACACTGCTAGATACCATCAATATACCACCGGAACAAATAAATGTTACACTGCTAAATGATAAGACGACTTTGAAAAATATATACAATGCCTTAAAAAAGCAACAGTTACACCGTATTATTAGCAAACATTCCATGCCATTAAAGCCGTGTACAAATTTAACACATTCGATGTCCTCTCTGTCGTTGTTTCATTCAGACAGAAGCCAAGCGAGATCTGAAACAAATAATACCACTTTTGATGTAATTTATAAAATACAATCCCCAACAGATACCACTGTCATCCCAGCGATTCCTCTTACAAGTAGTTCAAGTTTAGGTTCTTCAAAATCACAACAAACAGTTTCTCCTAGTCTCCATACTGTACCTCAGAGACAGCGAAAGCCTCCTACAAGTTTAAATCTATCAGCTTATTCAAATACATCGAGTACTTTAACAAAAAAAAGTCAACTCTGTAGACAGATCGCACCAGAAAAACAATTTAATTCATGCGGAACTCAAACTAACTTCATACCCTTAACTGAAATAAAAAGGCTAGCCATGGAATATAAAGATTACAAAAGGGAGCTAGCTGCAGATGGCGGAGGTAACGCTACAACTGATGATGAATGCGAAAAGCAAGCGACCCCTCATCCGAATCGTCGTAAAAGCTCCATTGACAACGAGGACGTATCCCAGTCGGTAAGCGATACAATTAAGCGGTATCTACGCATGGCTCGCAAAAAAAGTGTACATGACGATAACTCCAATCGCTTCAAACGCGTTAACTATGATAGAAACTTACGTAACATACAAGCTAAAGGTGAAATAAATCCACCCGGTATGGATGAGAACAACAATAAGGCCGTTCAAACATTAGATGCTTGGGCTCTAATAACATTAGATTTTATACGCGGTGACGTTAACTCTGGTGTGTTAGAAATTGCTCATAATGATTGGCAAAAGTCATTAGATGAGCGTTTACGAAGAAAACTAGAATATGAAAAGAAAACTAACCAACCACCAAATAGTGTAAATCAATCAAATTCCAGTTGTTCTTCATCGGCGCCAACTTCACCTGTGTCTAATCAATCACCAACAATGATAAATATAACATCAGCTTCGTCTTCTAAGTCTGTTTATGACACTAGATTATTAATGGAACAGATAAACGTCGACACCAACTCCAGTTCAGTTAGTGGAAGTAACATTGCAGATAGTAGTAGCCCCGTTAGCGGTATTTTTTATACAGGCTCACAATTTATAGCGAACCTTTGGCATGGTAGTTCTTCGCCATCTAACTTATCATCTCCTACCTCTTTAACGACTCCAATAAGCAACGAACTAAATCAACAAAAACATACAGAACTAGGTTCAACATTATCAAGTGATGACGCCAATGTCTCAGTTAACCGTAAGTGTTGCTCAGCCTTTTTTAACTTAATTATTTTTGCAAGCGCTGACTACAACCGCTTTCGCTTTTTTTAAAAGTATTTTAAGAAATTCTTAACATGTAAATATGAATTTAACGTAGGGGCTTATAATAATAATAAAAAAAAAAATAATAATAATAATAATAATAATAATAATAATAATAATAATAATAATAATAATGATAATAATAATGATAATAATGATAATAATAAGATAATTAAAATTCAAAATCATATTTAAAGTAAAAAAACAAAATTTTAAATTATGATGCAGAATGCAGGCGAGGCGGAAAGCTTGGAAAGCATATTTTTCCAAGCTCTTAATGGTTGAAATAATACCAAATTTGGCTGTATTTGTCTATTATATGTCTATAGAAGATAATAAATTATCAGCAACACAACAAACAAATAAGAGTGCTATATTCGGCTTTGAAGAATCTTATATACCCTTCACCATAAATGTACATCTTGTTAAGTGAAGTTATTCCAATCAAAAACCAAATATTGGGTTGACGGAGAATTAAAAATAAGAAAAAAATAAAAAAATTAAGTAGTACGTACACATAATTTTACATAAAAATGTCATCGGATCTTAATGAGTTAAGCGTAAAAATTTAGTATTTCCTTAAAGATCTCTTTAAAAGCTTGGAAATGACACCCATATTGACATCTTAAAATCGGGCGAGCGCTAATTTTATCACTTAATTTGTTTTCTTATTTGTTTTTTTTTTTTATTGGAGTTACTTCACTAAACTAGATTTGTTCCAAATGATATGGAAAAATTAGAGGCAGGTGCAGTGTTTTGCCTGCTGCCTCGAAGGAAATGGCTCCCTCTTGCTGATAGCAAAATTTTCGAAACTATGTCTGATCGATTGGCGTATTTAAATTTTTTCCAGTTCATCTAGTGCTTTGACAAAGTTGATTTATACCCGAATACGGATAGCCAGACGAAGAGACAGATATCGCTCAATCGACTTCGCTATGCATAAGAACTAGGAATATATATACTTTATGGGGTTGGAAATAGATATTGTAAAAATTACACTTTCCACCTGTTGTGAAGGGTATAAAAATGGTCACTAAATGATAATTGCCGTTCTTTTTATACGTTCGTATTAGTATAGTTTACATTAGCAAAACGTAATGCGAAAAATAATCTAAAAATTGAAGGGTGTATTCATAGATCATGTAATTTGACCTGTATGGGCTAATCTTTAGAACCGTTATAGACAGACGCTTAAAAATAAAACAGAATGTCGATAATTATGACTGTTATAATAAAATATTAAGAACTAATTAATCTTTCCCTGGATAGAGGTAACTTACATGATGCGAAAATAGCATGTGTGTGAAGATTAATTTTAAAATTTATAACGCTAGCCACATTCTGATAACAGAGCTAAGCTAATCACTTAACATAACCAGTGTTAGTAGAAAAAATCTAATATGTATTACAGCATCCGGACGATAGTTAAATAAAATTAAAGTGGATAGAAAAAAACTTATTGGAGAAGACTACTAGTAGTGTCATTATGAAACTCCAATAAACTCCATGGTTGTATTATGTAGTTGTTAGCAAAACATAGTATTGTTACATTTGTATATATATATGTATATATTATTGTTGTCTAGCTTAACAATAATATGATAAAGTACAAACATAATTATATTTAAATATAAACATTAAATGGTTAAATATAATAAGTAAATGGTTAAATTAAAATAATATTTGTTACAAAAATTATTTAAAAACATAAATTCACATAAAATTCATTTTATTGTTTATTATATGTGAACAGTATTTATAAGGCTTTGACGCATAAGCTACAAGAATAATTTATATACTTTATTAGCCCAAATAATGGCAACTTAACTTCATCTCCCTGAAGATATCGTACGATACGTAATGGTAATTCGGAACTGACTCCACATTTATTCAAATCTACTAACACATTAATCTGGCATCTGCGGTAATATATTTTGTTACATATTAGCAATTATTGTTAATGCATTTACGACAGCTTAAACTGAAAATATGTAAAGGGTTTTACAATTGTGCCAAAAACACAAATATAAATATTTATAATTATTTGAACTGTTTCGAATGGTTTTTCTTAACTTTTTATTTGTTTTAATATTTTGTATATTATTTTTTATAACATTTATTTTGTACATAAATTTTTATTTTTTTATTTTTTTCTAACAGTAAAACACATTTCCAACTTTAAGCTAACAAAAAAATTGCTAAATTTATAGAAAAGCATTCTGTCAAAACCTAGAACAAAATATTTTTAAACTCAAACATTATTTTGTTTTCTTTTAATCATAATTTGATTGATAATATTATATTGTGGTTAAATATATTATATTGTTTTTAATAAGTAATAAAACTTTAGTTGTGGTTTGAATTTTTTAAAGTTAATACCAACCATGTTGCATTATTGGCACAGTAATCACATAATTGTTAAATGTTAACAAAAAATTGTTTGTTGTGACTAAAGTTTTGTTGAAAACAACTATAGTTTGCTCTTCGCAACTATTCATTGTTGCAAAAAACATAATGTGATTATTGGTTATCACAACCATGTTATTTCTCTGCATGCACCCTTTTTCCACCTTTGGTGAAGGTTATAAAAAGTAATAAATAATAATGATGAAAAAAATGTCATTTGAAACTTGTTTGCAGCTCTGCTTAGGTTTTGTGATGACATACATCCGCATTGTTTCTATATTTATAGTTCTTTTAGTAATTGTATTTGTGTACTCTAAGAAATTAAAAAAAACT
Organism: Gymnosoma rotundatum; assembly: GCA_916610165.2. NCBI lineage: Eukaryota > Metazoa > Arthropoda > Insecta > Diptera > Tachinidae > Gymnosoma > Gymnosoma rotundatum. The sequence goes on along the minus strand of OU744341.1, from coordinate 4,206,209 downwards.
TTTATCTTCCAAACTTTGTCATGTTAGACATATATTTTAATACTTAGCCAAATATCAATCCACATTTTTGCTGTGTTTTAGGTATAGACATGAAAAAATCAAAATCGTTGTCGCATATTGGTCATTACGTTTCAGCAAAACTACTTAAGAATCATTCAAAAAACCAACCTAAATTAGTTGAGTCCTTGCCAATAAATCCGTCGATTGTCTTTGGATACCCGAAATGGTCAAAGACAGGCAAATGCACTTGGAAATCAGAAACTGGTGAATGTATTACGTTACGTGACACAGCATTCCACACTTTGTCCGAACTAGAAGCAAAAATGGTCAAAGAAATTTGTATGGAAAGAATAATAGAACTTGATATTGGTATTGATTTAAATGATCGTAAGTGTTATACTGTTAAATATGTTTTTACGCATAACCCATGTTTACAGAAATTTTCAATTATGTAACCAGTAACCGAAGGAAAATCCACCAAAAAACATCCACTGACAAAAATGAGGGCTATGACAACAAGTTTCTTTGATATCGGAAAAAAGGATTCTAGTAAGTATACGTTTATAATTGTGATTGCTAATGTTATCGTTTCTAGCTATTTTTTTTTTTTTACTTTAATTATTTTTTGATTTTGCAATATAATTGTATTAACAATAACTATTCATATCTTACATCTAAAAGTTATACTTATTTATATTGCTATTTATACCGACGATTCGTTATGTTTTTGCAGCATTAGGAGAATTTTATTTCATTCAAAAATACATTACGTATGTATCTTATAAAAACTAAATACTTTCTTAAGTCGCCCAACAAAATGAAATTACTCGGAAATGTGGACATGAATACGCCATAACATGTTTAAATATTTTTTTAAAAACAAACAAATGGAAGTTCGCATTGCACAATGCAATTAGGAATCTAATAGAACTTCGAATTAAAAGCGAGATTGAGTGAAATAAAGTCACTGTAAAAAGGAAACAAGTATATCTATCTGTCAAAAGTTCTCATGTTCATACAAAAAGTATGAAGCAACAATAATAGCGCAGCGTCAAAGCTTATCAATTCAAAAATTCTATTTTAACAGTGCGTTAGGAAGTGAAGTTGGCTGCTTTTTTTGTTTGTTTTGTTTTCGTATTGTTGAAAAGCAATGCCAATGTAGTTACTTCAGGGTAATGTAGTGTATTTATTTCTTTTGATAATTTTTATAAAATAAAATGAGTTAACATTACTGTTCAAGACACAAAGTTGACGCTCTTATTTAGCTATGACATTTCAGCGCAAAAGTTATGTGCTATTTTGAATTGTAAGAAAGAAAAAAATTAAAATTGATTCGAGGCTAAACCGATGGATGCAGGAACAAATGCATATGATGATTTGCAGAGAGAACAACGAAGAAGTGAGTTGAGTTGTGTGTGGACTACGTCTAACCAAATTAACGTTGGTTGATTATGAATATCTCTAGTATTCTTAATTACAAAAATAGATGATATTTACAATTGGCACAATCTAAGTTAGATAGATGCGATGACAGATGTAGCAATCGACCAAATACTGCATTACATTTTGCGGGTATCTAATTTTTCTTGTTTTCTTTGGAATTTATATTTTCTTCTTTCTTAAATATTTTCATTTTATTAAAATAAATACGCTGAAATTAATTTAACTCATTTGTTATAAAAAAAACAGTGATACAATTCCAAGAAAAAAATATTTAATTGAAATAATTTGGAATTAGAATTTTATTTTATTATACCCTTCACCACAAAAAGTAGAATAGGTTAAATAAGTTTGTCATTCAGTGTGTAATTTCTTCAATATCCATCTCCGACCTCATAAAGTATATATATTCTTACGTCTTATGCATAGCGAAGTCGATTGAGCGATGTCCGTCTGTCCGTCAGTGATAGTGTTGAAATCAAGTTTGCCTTGACAAAAAAGAAATATGTCAATTGACAAGATATAGTGTCGAAAGAGGTGCATGATGGAAATCAGTATGATCGGTCCATGTCCTTCGAGGCAGCAAACAAAACACCACCCTACCTCTAATTTTTCATGTCATTTGGAACAATAAAGTAACTCTAATCAAAAAAATAAATATATGGGGCGATAGAGAATTAAAAAATAAGAAAAAACTTCAAGTGAAAAAATTGGCGCATACCCATATTTTCCGAGTTACGGGGCTCTTAGCTATTCGTTTTTTTTTAATATCAATATGAGTATCATTTTAAGGCTTTTGAAGAGATCATTAGGGAAATATTAAATTTTTTAAAAAATGCTTAATCCATCAAGAGCCGATGGCATTTTTATGTAAAATTATATATATGCAATACCAAATCTTTTTTTATTTTTTAATTCTCTGTCAACCCAATATTTGCTTTTTTGATTGGAATTACTTTACTAAACTAGATTTACATAGATGGTGAAGGGTATATAAGATTCGGCATTACCGAATGTAGCACTCTTACTTGTTTTTGAGTAAATTTACTTATTGTTGGCTTAGGAGGTCCTTTTTTTTGCTTGCAATGATTTCAATATTATTTTCTATACTTAACAACACTTATATAGGATTTTTTTTATAATATTTAAGACACCATATCTTTCAATTATTTTTTTAATCCAATTGAGTCGTTTTTTTTTGAGAAATTCCATGAGAAAATTCCAAAATATTAATTTATTTTATTGTTGTAATATAGATTAATTCAAAATAATATTTATCCTCGACACTGTTTTAAATTAGAGTTATTGAAAAGTCTTTAATAATTTTAAATTCACCAAGCTTGTATACGTATCTATTACCTGCAGGTTCCACTTCTTCATTTACACTGTAATAGTTATTTTTTCAAAACCATTTCGAAACAGTGGCATTAACATTCTTCCATCTCGAGTACTAGCAGTAAACTTGTTATGAATCGAAACAACATGTCGGCCTGATTGTTATCAACCACCTCAATTGTTATCAACCTTCAATTATCTACAATATTTTCAGTTATCTATATTGCCGTAAGCGGATTTCAGCTTGATTATGTCTTTTAGACAGTTTTAAGCATCGGTGCTTGTCTTTAAGTAAAAGTCTTTGATCGCAGTGTGTGTTAGCCTAATTTTCAGTTCTTTTTGCTATCTTGGTAAATATCTCAAAATGGAAGGGACCCGAGAAATGGCGATTTATTTCCACCGTCCACCGCTGGCGGTCAACGTATTCGCTTGTTCGAGGTACCGCCTGGTGTGAATTAAGCTGTCTGTAAAATTCTTCTGCTATTCATAATAGGATATTTAAATGGAATGTGCATAATTTACTTAGCATATTTGCTATGTATTCTATATATTACATATGAAGGCGGGTCAATAAGTCTATAACTTTTTAGATAAAACAAAACTTTTTGCAAAAAAGTCAATTTATATTTTGACGTAGTCTTCTTTAAACTCTATATAGTTTCTACCACCACTTCAATTTGTGTGTCTGTTCCTATTTGGAAGCAAGAAATTGTCACTCGCGGATGATGAGAAATTGGTAGCCTAATTCATGAATTTTTGCCATGGAAATTGTGCATGTGTGTACACTGTGGGTACACTAAAATAGTCATGCAAATGAACTTTTTTTTGAAAATGCTCTTGACGTTGACAAAAAATGTCTCCATATTGCGGTTAAGCAACGCAAACACTCCTACATGTTTGTCAAACGATTTATTTTGTGGTCGATTGCAAGCAAACGTGGATCCCATATTCCAGAAAGCTTCCTCATACCAAATTGAACAATTGAGCCATGTTAAAGGCTTACGGCCTACACAATCTTGTTTTATCCTTCACCAAAAGTGGAAAATTTGTAATTTCTACAATATTCATTTCCGACTTCATTAAGTTAATATATTCTTGATCTGTACACATAAGGAGGTCGATTTAACGATGACAGTCTATCCGTAATCGGGTTGAAACCAGATTGCCACGTACCCAAATGAGCTACAGAAAATTTATGACTACAATTCTCAAAGACATAGTTTCGAAAGAGGTGCTATTGAATTTCCTCAACATCGGTTCATAAATGGTAGAGATATAAAATAAGGAGAGCGTCGCTTTTTTTCCTTACGTTTTGCAGATTGTGTTTTTTGTATTGCTTATTGTTGTTCTTTGCTTTGTTGTATTAAAAAATAACTATAAAAACTATAAATTTCACCAAGATTTTACAATTTCACCAAAAATAGGAAGCTTAAAATTTCATTAAAAACAAAAAATGCAGCAAAAAAAAAACTCTTGATTCACATCACTTAACTTGCAATTTCATTCAAAGGCGAAAATGCACAAAAGCTTTTGGTGAAGAGTATATAAGATTCAGCACAACTGCTTATAGCGCTCCTACTTGTTCAATCTCCGATTGGTCGGCAACTTCCGTGTTTGTACGGTCACAACGAAATTCAGCAGGCAATTTTCTTAACTTCGAAATTGATATGCTGTTACTAAAACTAACTAAGTAGTGTAGATCTTAACTTTCCTCCAGCACTAAAAGAGAAAAAAAATTTGCTTAATAAAATTATTGTTTTAATAAAAAATTTATTATTTGGATTTATATGCTTTCATATGACCATTTTGATACCCAAGAACTACAAAGATCATTAGTGGTTATTACCTACTGCATATGAATGAAATGAGAATAAGAAAACATCGTTTACTTTATGGATTACAATTCTAAATAAACTTTGTTTACGACTTACAAAAGTATCTATTGTTATCAAAGAAAATTTTGCTAAAAACCACTGATGAATTATTGAAGCCGTTCATTTTCTGAAAAAAATATGTTTTTTGAAAGATTTAAACTTAATTTTTCTAATAATATTTATTTTAAGTTAAAAAATCATACTTCAAAATTACAGATCAAAATCTCTCAATATTTGGTAATAGTTTGGAAGCTTGTATAATTAGTGACAAAAAATTTGAAATGTCGAATCTGATCAGTTTTTCTGATAGAGGATCTAGGAACTCCATTGCATCTTTATTTCGATCTGGGAGCCGCAGTGGACGAAAGGTACAACATGCTGCTAAAACGGACAAATTGAATGAAAATGTAAGTTTATTATAACTTAAAAAAAAACGTTTATATATTTAGTGTATTGAAAATTTTTAATAGTGTATATGCATTCTTAAAGTGTCAACCGTATAAAAAGAAATTAGTTTTTTAAGAACTACAAATATTCAATTTGTTTGCATTTCGCTGTGTTGAATGTGGACAACTTTTTTACAAATCTAGTTCAATAAAAAACAAATATACGAGCGATATACAATTAAAAAATAAGAAAAAAGACAACAAATGAAAAAATTGGAGCTCGCCACTGAACTTTTCATAGAAAAGTACGATTATGCATAATTTTTTTTAAGATGTCAATTTTTGTATCAAAAGCTTTTAATTTTGAAGAGATCTTTAAGAAAATACTAAAATTTTTTTAAAATATTTATTTTTTATTTGGGCTTAAGGTCACAAAACTTGATTTTAAATAAATCTCTTTTTATATTTTATTTAAAAACAATTTTCTTTATTTTTGGTTTTCAATATTTCGAACACCTTCGGTGCTCTTCTTCAGGAAAACTAAAGAAGTAAACAAGTAAACAAACACACAAAAATAAAAATTAACATTTATATAACTAATAAATAAACACAACATTAAATAATTACATTTAAAGAGAATTACATTAAATAAATAAATAAAACACTATTAAAACAAAATTATAATTTTTTTCTGGAAGTTGCCATGTATTTTTGCCAATTAATCGTAAAAGGCCTTTTTTACAACAATGGTGTCTTTGGTGACCCCCACTGAAATTTTCCGGCAAACATTTTCGTACAATATTTTAATCCTTAAATGTCCTTTTTTAAAGGATATTTTTTGATTTTCTCGAAAAAAGGGTCAAAAGACCAGTTAGAGGGTTAAGATCTTCCACAAAAATAATCCTCATACAATTCCACAATATAACTCAGACCATAAGAATTCTTTCAGACATTAACTTACAGCATTTTTTTCATACAGTATAATGCTCGCTTCAACCAAAAAATAAAAACTTTGACCCATTGTTAAAAAAACTCAGACGTGCTTTACCATAAGTTTGTTCTACAAAAATGATCTACTCAACAAACCCTTTCAGAATTATAGGGTCGCTATTCTGTTCCAAAAATGCTGTTGGACAGTGTTATTGGTGTTAGTCGAAAATTCCTGCAATTTATATTTTTTGAATATTTGAGTTATAAAATGTATATTTATTTTCATTATTACAATTTATAGGAAAACTATAAATTATAAACAATTTTATTAACTTAATTCGTGCATAATTCCTTTAAATATAAATATATCATGATATTCTTATGAAATATTTATTATTTAAAACTACAAAAACAAAATGTATTATTATTATTAATTGAAACTCAAATCGAATTTGTTTCTATGCTAGTGAAATTCTAGGAATTTTCATAGTCTTTTTGCTGTTTGAAAAAAATCCTTTTTTGCTCTTGTATGTTTTTTGAGAAGCTGTAGCGTTTAAAAAATAATTAATATATTACAACAAAAACAATACAAAATGAATCTACCTGATGTTAACAAAATTCCAAAATTAAAAGATTTTCCTTAGTTTTTTGCACATTTATTACATATTGTTTCTTTTTTAACAAATGACTGATAATTCCAGTGCAGGCATTTGGTATGTAAATATTTCTTTTATGGAGTCTTCTTTTTCTATCTTTCATAAAATGGATTTCTCTAAGCTTATTTAAATATTTTACTTAAAGCAAAAAAGAAATCTTTTACTGCATTTGCATTACATGAATATTTCGTGTAAGCTTTCTAGAAAATACCAATTGGTAAAAATTTCATATATGAATTAGAAGATATATATTGACTATAATTTTGTTTGATTATTTTGTAGTTTGTTGGGGATACCTTCAGTTAAATTCGATATGTAGGAAACTTAATGCTCAAACAAATGTTTCCACCTATATTTAATTTTTTTCTTTATAAATTATCTAAATTAATTAAATGTCAAATCTTTTAAATTTTCGGTACTAAAGGCATTTTAAATTCTAATTATTTTCTTCTTCCATTTAACCACACATTATTTTTAAGTTAGTTTCGTACAAAAAAAAAAAACGCAAAGAATTTTTATTTGATTCCTTTTTAGATATCACTGCTTTAACATCAAGCATAACCAAACACGTCCATCCGGAATTACGCACATAATATTACCAAAAAAGAAGCTCTAATTAAAGAGAGCAAAGCACACAAAACTTTCATTCAGTAGCATGATAGCTCTGAACTAAAACGAAATTGTGCAAAGAAATAGGTACCCTGTAAAAATTAAAAAAAACATTACTTTTTATTAATGTAATTTAACTCTTAAGGTGGGATCACATGATTGCCGCATTGCACCAAATATTGCATTATATTATGCCCCAATAGTGTGATTTCACAATCAATTAGCACATGCGGCAATCGAGGCCGCTAATTTTGCCCAATAAAATGCAACTCTGATGCAGCAATCGTGTGACTGGCCAGTAAGAAATAATATGGCAATGGAAACGATAAAAATGCGTCAATTTACGTTTTTGTAAATAACATGATTTTGTATGTGCGAATTATTTAATTTTATCTCATATTATAATTATAATAATTTCCGGTTTTAGTATGGATTTCAGTAAAGAAGTATGCATAGTTATGGATGACTCCGTGACCACCGAATATAATTAAGTAAATCCTAAGGTTATAATCACAACAGGTGTGCTAAAAAAGGAAGAATCCGAGTGTCACTTCATCGTAGTCATACACTAAAATCAGTAAACTTCATAAACAACACCATTTTTACATTTCTTATTTTATTTCCCTCAACAGCTGATTCTCACAATTACAATTCACAACCGTGTGACTACGCTGCTGTAATAATTATTGCTAAATTGTTTTTTGCCATTTCGCGGCAAACAAATTTGTACACAATGGGTCTATCATTTGACTGGAGAAAATATCATTGGGACAACACTAGTGAGCGATAATTAAAACAGTAAAAACTGGGCCAAATTGGTGCATTAGCGGGAATCGTGTGATTCCACCTTAACAATAATAAAAAAACCATTCAGGTATTCATCGGGTGCAAATTCGTTCTTTAAACTTGATGTAGATGCAGGACATTACCTTAAACAATATGAACAATATTTGACAGTGGCCAAAACTACCAGATAAAGTCGTATGCTTTCTGGAGTGGTTCATCTAGTTTGCATCAGCCTTGTAATTAAATTCTTCAACATTACCAGGAACTTGATCCTGACTTCTCGTTTGTGAGCAAAAGCGGTAGCCATATCGAGAATTGCCTTTTTTCCTAGGTGTTTTGTATAGGTGTTATGAACTGTGTATAGCTTTTATTGATTGTTTTTGGGCTTACTTTTCCGGTAGCAGTCTTTTCACACAATTATTTGAAGACATTATTTTAATTGCTAGGAATTTTATTCACAGTTTTTACGATGTTGAAAAAATAATAAAAAATTTAATTTTTTGCAGGTACGTTCCTGTGAAAATTTACTCACTGAAGAAAACACGCGACTTCATAATTCAAAAGCTGCAGATAACATTGCAGGTAAATCTTTTGAAAAGAAGTCGAAATATAAGATAATATCTCGCAGCCAATCTGACGTCAGAAGGTACAGCCATGACAATTCTGAAGATGTCAATCTTTTTCAAGGCAATGATGCTGAGGTTCGAATAATTAAAGAATTGAAGGTGCCGAAGTTTGTTATGTGTTGCATACAGTTTTTGGAAGAAAATGGTCTTCATAAAGTTGGAATTTTTCGCGTTAGCACATCTAGGAAAAAAATAAAGGAGGTTCGTGTTGCTACGCATTTTTAATGCATTATTGTTTAATTAATAAATATTTTAATAATTACAGTTACGCAACAGTTTTGAAAAAAGTAATGAATGGAGTTTTTATGATGATACGTGCCCACATAATATTGCCACACTTTTAAAGGAGTTCTTAAGGGACCTTCCAGAGCCTTTACTATCGAACCACCTCTACAAAGCATTTCTAAAAACGCAAAGTAAATCACTAAGTACACATAAATATATATATATATATAATTTTATTTCTTAACCCCTTATTAAATAGTTTCGTTAAGATGAAAAAGCTACCCTTGTAAAAAGTTTAGCTCTTATATGTATATAAATGAGTTCTTATAGTTGTACCTCTTAGGCCAGTGGACCAGTTCTAATACTAAATATATACGGAGAGAATGTATGCATGTTTGCTTGCCGATAATTGCTTAGATACCGCTACACAGCGGAACAGCTTAAAATAATTTTTTTTTATAAATCAGCTGATTAGAAATGTCATGCTATGCCTACTATAACCTCAAGTGCTAAAGTCAGTATCGCTTTTGGTTATTTTGTTGAAAATGTTACACATTGTCGCGTTCATGGCTTTACCGATGGTTGCAAGAACAAATATGACGATTTACAGAAAAATCTGCGAATAAATACTTTAGGTTGTGAGTGGATTTCGTCTAACCGAATTAATATTTACAAACTTAGATTTTTAAATAGATGATGTTTAATATGTATATAATCAAAGGTAAACACATATATGCAAATGACGGATGTAACGATCCAGGAAATGTTGCACTATTTTCCGATACTGTCTAATTTTACCTGTTTTCTTTGGGAAGGTCAGGCAGGGAGCCGTGTTACCAAAGCCCACTTGCGTCCATTGATTGGTCCCTTTGTATTTTTTGGGGGGGGGAAACGGCCGTACATATTTGTAAATAATTTTTTTTAATATTGTTACGTTTTTTAAAATTATAAACGTTTTATTAATGAGTTCTTTGTTTGCAAACTAAATAAACACACAACTTTTAGAGTTTTCCTGCTTCTGGTTGTAGTTTTCCTGCTTCTGGTTGTTTTCTTCAATTTTTTTCATTATAGCGGCAAACATTGAATTTAAGTCTACAACGCTATTTGTTGCTGGGGCACATACTTCAATCTCTTCCTTTTCGTCTTTTTCTCCAAATTCGTATGTGCCAATATCGATACCACGCTGCTTAAATTCATCTATTAACCGCTTTTGCAATTCCGCTTTATTGCCCGCTGTCGGCAGATCTAACTTGCTCAGCTCCATTTTTAGCTGCTCAACTTTTAGCTCGTCAAATTTCATTTCAACTATTTATTTATTATTTTGCAATTTCACTTCTGACACCAGTTGTTACGTTTATTAAAGTTATAAACGTTTAATTTATGAGTTCTTTGTTTGCAAACTAAATAAACACACAACTTTTAGAGTTTTAATTAAATTACACTTTATTTAATTAATTATTTGACGATTTAACTATTCGCGATTAATAACACACGCTGGCAACTTTAATTGTTGTACCACAAGATCTTAACTAGATGACGCTCACAATACGAATGAATCAGCACGTATTGGCGTTGCTTTTATATACCCTATTTTTAGGCGTTCTTGAATGTTCGAGAATTTCTACCGCCATTTATTGCGTAGTTAAAAATGCTGCGCTGCCACTTTTATCTCAGACACATTAGTGAGCATTGTTATTTACTTCTAGAACCTTTAATCATTATTTAAAAATACATGTTGTGTATTTTTATTTAGTTGTTATACAATGCAGGTGCGTGTATGTTTGTGTATTGCGTTTGTTTAGTCATCGCTTTGTGTTAGTTGTTTTTGTTTTGCAATAAAGATGTTTTATAGAAACTTCTAGCTTTGAAAACAAACACAATAGGTCATTTCGTTTCACTTTCTTGGCGTCCATTATTTTAACATCTTTTTATGATTTTAATAAAGCATCTTTGTAACACTGCCGCCCACTTAAGCCTTTTCGTCCCGAATAGGCTCAACATTACCTCTGCCATATTTAGCCAGCCGTTCTAGGTGAACCATTTTCATTTTAGATCTCGGATTATGATATCTCTGTATCCGGTAAACCACGTCATTTAATTTCTTTATCACCTTGTACGGCCCCTGCCAATGGGTTTGCAGTTTAGGGGATAATCCTTTCTTGTGTTGCGGGTTAAATAGTAGAACCATTTGTCCTTCGGTAAATCCCTCCGTATTTGCTGCTCGATCATATCTGGCTTTCATCTTATCGCTGGTCATTTTAATGCGGTTACGTACAAACTCATGAAGCTCATGTAGTTCTTCTTTGTCTTGTAGTTGCTTCATTGTCTTCGTGTTCTTGTCCAGGTTTAACACCAAATTCTAAATCTGCTGGCAGTTTTAGTTCTGTCCCAAACAAGATTTTTGCTGGACTACGTGAGGTTGAATCGTGTACAGCTGACCACTTTTCTGAGATATTCTTCTAGGGTACGATTAAATCTTTCCACCATGCCATCAGACTGTGGATGCAGTGGTGTCGTCCTCGTCTTTTTGATACCATAAACGTCGCACATCTCTTTAAATATAGCCGATTCAAAATTTCGGCCCTGGTCTGAATGTAGTTCTAGTGGAACACCATATCGACATACCCAATTGTTCACAAGGACGTCTACCACTGTTTTGGATTCTTGGTTTGGAATGGCATAGACTTCGGGCCATTTGCTAAAATAATCTATTACCACTAGTACATATCGGTTTCCAGCATCACTAACAGGGAATGGACCTGTGATATCAATAGCTATCCGCTCAAAGGGTGCACCTGCGTTGTACTGTTAAAGTTTGCCACGACTTTTTCTTACAGGACCCTTGGCCTTTATGCACTCTTCGCAATTAGCTATCCAATCGGCTACGTATTGTTGGCAACCCACCCAGTAAAACCTCTGCTTTATCTTTTCCAGAGTTTTTGCTATACCCATATGGCTACCGCTGTGACCGTTATGGAACTGCTTTAGTATCTCATTTCTCTTAGACATTGGCACGACAATTAAGTCCGTTGTAGTTTTGCCATCTGTACTATCCCTTGATAGATATAAGCAGCCATCTTTCACTTTCAGGCTATTCCACTGAGCCCAGTGCGACTTGGCTAGTTGGCTCTCTGCCGATATTTCATTATGATTCGGTCTCCTGTTTTTCTGCTTAGCTAATATAATTTTTGCCAGAATTGGGTCATCTTTCTGGGCCTTCGACCAGTCCTCGCTTAACCCAATTTGGGTGAGCCGCACATTAATGATGCTTTCCTTTTTCTTAATATTTGTGCAGTGCTTGCTCTCAACATTGCATGGTCGTCTTGAAACGTCATCAGCGTTATTGTGTTTTCCGCTTTTTCTACGCAAAATGCCAACGTCATTGTTTTTGGTCTTTTTCGCCCGTTTATTCTCTCTAGCTGGCGAAGCCGATCTTGATCTTCTCCTTGTGGATCTACAGTTGCGCTGAAAATGGCCGGCTTTACCGCATTTAAAGCATTTAGCGCGAGAATTACATTTTACCTCCTTCATTATCTGTTTGATTAACTCTTTTATCTCGCTTCTATTGTCTTTGTGGTTATACGTGCAAATATCAGGACATCGCACCCTGTACACATGTGACTTCGAGATGGCTTTTGCAGTCTCCTGGGCTAGCGCATATGAGATGGTTTCTGCAAAAGATGATTTTTGCATAGCACAAACAGCATATTTAATATCTGGATACCGTATGCCATTCACAAATGCTTCAATCTTAAACTGATCCAGAAACGGCTGATCTTCGCCTGGGTAAGTCAGCTGCACCAAACGTTCAATTTCCATGGCGAAGTCTTGCAGCGTCTCATTTGCCTTCTGCACCCTGCCTCGTAACGCCATTCTGTAGAGTTCTCTTTTATGCTCGCCATCGTACTTACGTTGTAAGGCTACCATTATGTCCTCATAATTATTTCTGCAACCGGCTGGTAAGCTTTCGAGTATCTGTGCTGCTGCTCCCTTTAAGGCCAGAATTAGCTCAATAGCTTTTTCTTCATTGTTCCATCTATTTTTGCTGGCCACTGTTTCGAACTGGAACTTAAAAACATTAAAAGGTGCGCTGCCGTCAAAGCTCGGGGTGTTAATCTTGCTGCCATGCTCAGAGATAACTTTCACCGGTCCCTCTCGAATTTGAAGTTCGCCAATCTGCACTTTTAATTCATGTAATTCTTCATTCACTTCTCTCTTTAGGCCGCACAGTTTTTCATCAAACTCGCTGACTCTCTGTTCTACGATGTTCACTCGTTTGTCGAAGACTTTTGATATTTCATCAAATTTCTCATTTACCTTCACTAGAAGCCTTTCTCCGTTGACGCTAGAAATTTCTTGCATTGCCTTAAAGCTGTCTTGAAATTTTTCTTGAAGCTTCAGGTTGTTTTCTTCTAACTTCTTCATCTAGTTTTCCTGCTTCTGATTGTTTTCTTCTATTTTCTTCATCTGGTTCTGGTTGGTTTCTTCTATTTTCTTCATCTGATTCTGGTTGGTTTCTTCCATTTTCTTCATCTGATTCTGGTTGGTTTCTTCCATTTTCTTCATCTGATTCTGGTTGGTTTCTTCCATTTTCTTCATTATAGCTGCAAACATTGAATTTAAGTATATAACGCTGTTTGTTGCTGGGGTACATACTTCAATCTCTTCCTTTTCGCCTTTTTCTCCAAATTCGTATTCCCCAATATCGATACCACGCTGCTTAAATTCATCCATTAACCGCTTTTGCAATTCCGCTTTATTGCCTGCTGTCGGTAGATTTAACTTACTCAGCTCCATTTTTAGCTGCCCAACTTTTAGCTCGTCAAATTTCATTGTAATTATTTATTTATTATTTTGCAATCCCACTTCTGACACCAGTTGTTACGTTTAGTAAAATTATAAACGTTTTATTAATGAGTTCTTTATTTGCAAAATAAATAAACACACAACTTTTAGAGTTTTAATTAAATTACACTTTATTTAATCAATTGTTTGACGATTTAACTATTCGCGATTAATAATACACGCTGGCAACTTTAATTGCTGTACCACAAGATCTTAACTAGATGACGCTCACAATACGAACGAATCAGCACGTATTGGCGTTGCTTTTATATACCCTATCTTTAGGCGTTCTTGAATGTTCGAGAATTTCTACCGCCATCTATTGCGTAGTTAAAAATGCTGCGTTGCCACTTTTATCTCAGACACATTAGTGAGCATTGTTATTTACTTCTAGAACCTTCAATCATTATTTAAAAATACATGTTGTGTATTTTTATTTAGTTGTTATACAATGCAGGTGCGTGTATGTTTGTGTATTGCGTTTGTTTAGTCATCGCTTTGTGTTAGTTGTTTTTGTTTTGCAATAAAGATGTTTTATAGAAACTTCTAGCTTTGAAAACAAACACAATAGTCATTTCGTTTCACTTTCTTGGCGTCCATTATTTTAACATCTTTTTATGATTTTAATAAAACATCTTTGTAACAATATATTACTATATTACTCAATTAACGATTGTAGAAGAAAAGGGCGTTTGTTTTCGAGTTAAAACTCTTTATTTCGTTAATTTGCTGTGTGGATGCAGCTACATTTTTTCATTGTTTCTTTGTAATTCCAATCTCGTTTACTGGTTAGTACTCAGGTACGATTTTTTTTGCCAAGTCAGCCACCACTGTACCATACACCATTGTAACATGTAAAAGAAGTAACTGTTCGTTTAATAAAGCTCATTATAACTCAGCTACTGTGATTAGAAGTTATTTCTTCACTTTTCTCTTAAAGTGAGTGTTTTTCTTTAATGGTAATGGTATTTCAATTATTGGCTTTCCCAAATCAATTTATTCGATAGATCAAAAGCCGGGCTTGACATGACGCAGAGGCGATTATTTTGGGCCCGTCCAAAGGCGTTAAATAAAAGTAACATTATTAGGTAGATTCGTACATACTGCAAAAGAAAAAATCCATACGCCTGCCAATATTCCCTGAGGATGCGCAATTTTTATTTTTTATTGTAAAAATACATGTTTGTAAAACGTACACAAATAAAGAAGCGTTCGTCACCAATATTTGCCATATCTTTTAGGTGTTATCTTTTGAAGTTACACAATATAGTACATATCGGTGGTCGCATTTAGAAAGGCCATAACTCACATAATTGTTATCTTACAAGAGAAGGTATTTACCTTCTTACATAATAAAACTGTATTTATCACAATGTAATTTCATATATGTAAATGCTTGTAAAACCGTTATTTTTTATAATAATGCATTCAAATTTTGTAAAGAGGAATCACGAAAAAACTCAATTTCGTGAAAATCTGAGTTAGGGCATTTCTACAAGAGGCCATAGACGTGTATTTATTAAATTATTATGAAGTTGTAAAATTCTTATTGTTTGCAGAAGTTTTGTGTGTTTTGTGCAGGAGTCCAAAACAAATTATGTTGTCTGTGTTGTATAAAAAGTTGATATATTCTAAGTCAATGATTATCGTGCCAACGATCAAATTTTTCAAAAACTTTTATTTTATGAATAAAAAAGATATATGAAGATAGTTATAGATTAGACATGAGCAGAAAATATCGATAAATCGAAATATCGATATATATTTTTTAATTTTTGATATATATCGCCGATATTTTGAATTTCGATGTATCGATACATTGATATTTATTTATGAATATCAATTTCGATATTTTTTTTAAGAATATTAACTTTTGCAGCAGAGGCAAATTGACTTTTGGTTATTTTTTTTATTTATTGGCAGCCTGACTTCGTCAAGAAAGAAGAAGCAACAATTAGTTGCCTTCCAGCGCTGCTATCTATGTTGAAAAGATTCCTATTTAGACAAACTTCAACGATTAAACTTAAAAAAAATTAAAGGAAATTACTTTTTTCGTGCTTATTCGCATAAAAAAATTTTATGTATTACTGTGGGGACAAGCATATTCATTTGGCCATTTTACTATTGCTTAAATAGCACGCCAGTGGGTTCCCTCCCAGGTTCCATCCCAAAATTTTATTGGAAAACTTGGATTTATATTTTGTAAACTTTATTCAAAAAACTCTAAAAATAAAAATCCAATAATTTTATCCCGATAAAAATACAGTGACATTCAAAATTAAAATAAGTAATATATTTATTCTTTTGACGGGGATAAGCACGAAAAAAGTAACAGTGAGAAAAATCAATCGCAGGCAGCCACAACTTCATAGTAAAGAGTTAAGCAATAGCAAAATAAAAATAAAGAACAACTTAAAAACAAGCTTAAGCAACAGCAAACGTTTTTAAAGTAATTGCTTTTCTTTCTTTTTTTTTGCATTTGCTTTTTGCTTTTGCTGCACGTTTTTCCACAGCAACAGTTAAGCAACTGCATATGCATTGAAAATAGTCAAGCATTTTGACTAAAATGTTGACCATAATATACTACTGACGTGATTTTACAAACTATTTAGCGGCAGTTTTTAATTGTTTCCTACGATTTCTAAAAAAATAATAATATTCACAAAATATTTGAATAAACATAGGTTATATATATAGGTTATATACTCGTAGCCATAAAAATAGAAATCATTTGTTACTTTTTAACCGATTTCAAAAAAGAAGGAATATTGCTTTTTTATGTTTGTGCCGAACAGAACTCAGTAATTTCTAAACCGAATTTGAAAATTTTTGGTAATATGATTATGCTTACAGATTGGTCCCGTTTTAAAAACTGTGCATAATCTTAAAAATTAAAGGGTGTCCCCATTCAACATACATATTTTTTAAGTGTATTATGAACTGTAAAGGGCATTTCTGTAAAATGAAAAATGTCTGCGTATTACTATAGCTCCCAATAACAAAAATTTATACAAAAATAAATCTTAAAACTAAAGGGTACATCCATAATTGATGTAAATTTATTTATATGGGCTTATATTTTAACGAACAACAAGTGTAAAATTTGGATTTGGAAGTTAAATGGTGTCCCAATAGTTGATGTAATTTCAAGTTTGTGGTCAAACTTTTGAACCGTTACCTTAATGTATTTCTAAGCCTGCTATATCAACGAGTTTGTAATTTGAATTTAGATAATAATAAAAGGGTGCGTCAATAGTTCATTTATTTTCAGGTATATGGCCATGCTTTTAAACAGTTGTAGACAGACGATTGAAATTTACAAAGAATCTGGCCGCATTTTTTGTACCGTTATATAATCAAACACCTGAGTTTTAGACAGAATGTCCATTACTTTGTTTGGTATAATAAGAAGTATAAAAATTAAAAATTATAAATTAAAGGGTTTTACAATAGTTGATATAATCTGATGTATATTGGAAAACTGTTCAACCGTTATAGACAGACGGTTGAAATTTACACACAACCTGGTTGCTAAATCTACTACAGCAGCAAGTATATAATGTGAATTTCGAAATTAAATGGTGACCTTATAGTTGCTGTAATTTGATGTATATTACCAAACTATTGAACAGTTGAACAAGTATAAAGCTTGGAAATATAAGGGTGTCCCAAAAGTTAGTATAATCTAATTTATGTGGCCATACTCTTGAACCGTTATAGGCAGACAAATGAAATCTGTTTTGAAGTCCGGGGTTTTTTTTTTGAAAAATTATTTAGTTTAAAACAAACTTAAATTCAAATCTACACTTTTTCTTCCACATGTGTAATTCATGGGTAAAAGTAAATAAAAATGAAACCGTATTATTCAGTCTAAATCGCTAGTGGCATGAAAGTGGCTTTTACTTGTAAACTGTAATATATATCTAAATAAGGCTTACACAATCTGAAAGAGGGATATTAGACGAAGAAAATGCGCTAGGCTATGGGAAAATCTATGCAGTGGTTCCAGAGATATCTACGTTGGTGTTGAAAAGTTATCAGGAAACTGATTTCTGTAAAAATGATATGAAAGTGGCATAAAAGTGGCTTTTACTTGTAAACTGTAATATATATCTAAATAAGGCTTACACATTCTGAAAGAGGGATATTAGACGAACAAAATGCGCTAGGCTGTAAGAAATTCTATGCAGTGGTTCTAGAGATATCTGCGTTTGTGTTGAAAAGTTATCAGGAAACTGATTTCTGTAAAAATGACATGAAAGTGGCATGAAAGTGGCTTTTACTTGTAAACTGTAATATATATCTAATTAAGGCTTACACATTCTGAAAGAGGGATATTAGACGAACAAAATGCGCTAGGCTGTAAGAAAATATATGCAGTGGTTCTAGAGATATCTACGTTGGTGTTGAAAAGTTATCAGGAAACTGATTTCTGTAAAAATGACATGAAAGTGGCTTTTACTTGTAAACTGTAATATATATCTAATTAAGACTTACACATTCTGAAAGAGGGATATTAGACGAACAAAATGCGCTAGACTGTAAGAAAATCTATGCAGTGGTTCCAGAGATATCTGCGTTGGTGTTGAAAAGTTATCAGGAAAAAGATTTCTGAAAAAATGACATGAAAGTGGCATGAAAGTGGCTTTTACTTATAAATTGTAATATGTTTCTAAATAAGGCTTACACATTCTGAAAGAGGGATATTAGACGAACAAAATGCGCTAGGCTATGGGAAAATCTATGCAGTGGTTCCAGAGATATCTACGTTGGTGTTGAAAAGTTATCAGGAAACTGATTTCTGTAAAAATGATATGAAAGTGGCATGAAAGTGGCTTTTACTTGTAAACTGTAATATATATCTAAATAAGGCTTACACATTCTGAAAGAGGGATATTAGACGAACAAAATGCGCTATGCTGTAAGAAATTCTATGCAGTGGTTCTAGAGATATCTGCGTTTGTGTTGAAAAGTTATCAGGAAACTGATTTCTGTAAAAATGACATGAAAGTGGCATGAAAGTGGCTTTTACTTGTAAACTGTAATATATATCTAAATAAGGCTTACACATTCTGAAAGAGGGATATTAGACGAGCAAAATGCGCTAGACTGTAAGAAAATCTATGTAGTGGTTCCAGAGATATCTGCGTTGGCGTTGAAAAGTTATCAGGAAACTTCTCATATACCTTCTACCACGAATATTAAATAGATGATGTTTACACACTACACAACCTCAGCTAGATAGATCCGAAGAAGAATGTAGCGACTACATTTTGCTGGCATTTTATTTTTCCTGTTTTCTTTGTCCACAAAAATTTGTAAACAAAATT
Source organism: Gymnosoma rotundatum (assembly GCA_916610165.2). Lineage (NCBI taxonomy): Eukaryota > Metazoa > Arthropoda > Insecta > Diptera > Tachinidae > Gymnosoma > Gymnosoma rotundatum. The sequence continues at coordinate 4,187,167 of OU744341.1, read as the reverse complement.
TCTTTCTTTTTAGAAATTTAAAAATTACAATAAGCTTAAGACGAATTAATTAGTTCATTTGTTATAATAATATTAAACAGTTCAACTAATAATTTAAAAATAATTTGCAATTATTCACTATCAACAAACGGGAACAGACGGGAAGCATGAAATGAAAAATACCGCCTAATTCTGGGTGCCTGTTTTATAACTAAAAGGTAATTGAATTTATCGATTATTAATAATAACATATATTTACATAAATTGCAATGGATATTTCAGCACAGTGCTTATGGCTGCATCTGATCAGGATTGTTGTTTTACTAACGTAGATATTGATTCTTATGGTGGTAAAGTTCATGCTAGTATGTATATGTATTCGACAAAAACGCTCTTGTGCTAAAAATTCTATTACCTCTCGCGAAAAGAATTTCGCGCTACTGATCAGGCTAGTCTAGTCATAGAAACCCTGTAAAACTATCTCATATGAACTCGCAGAACATTACTTGACTGAAAAATTTACAGATTATTTAAATAAACCTGGATTTCTTTTCAAGGGAGAACTTCGAGATCTTTTGCCTACCGACTCCTTTTTTTCTTCAAATCTCAGCAATTTAATTTAAGAGATAACCACTTATTTCTATATCCTCGCAAATATATATGTATTTTTAGAAATGTTTCTATATAAGGTTTTTGTAAAAAATCAAAATTTTAAAAATAAAAAGTATTATTTAAAAAAAATTAAAGTATTTTCGATTTTATTTTAGCACTTAAAATGTGGACCTAATTAAAATATTGAGCTATTTTAAGCAAATTTTAATATATTGTTACAAAGATGGTTTATTAAAATCATAAAAAGATGTTAAAATAATTGAGGCCAAGAAAGTGAAACGAAATGGCCTATTGTGTTTGTTTTCAAAGCTAGAAGTTTCTGCAAAACATCTTTATTACAAAACAAAAACAACTAACACAAATCGATATATAAACAAATACAATACACAACCATACACACACCTGCATTGTATAAAAACTAAATAAAAAATACCCAACATGTATTTTTAAATAATGGTTTAAGGTTCTAGAAGTAAATAACAATGCTCACTAATGTGTCCGAGATAAAAGTGGCAACGCGCATTTTCAACTACGCAGCAGATGGCGGTAGAAATTCTCGAATATTCAAGAACGCGTATATAAAAGCAACGCCAGTACGTGCTGATTCATTCGGATTGTGAGCGTCATCTAGTTAAGATCTTTTGGTACAACAATTGAAGCTGCCAGCGTGTATTATTAATCGCGAATAGTTAAATCGTAAAATAATTGATTAAATAATGTGTAATTTAATTAAAACTCTAAAAGTTGTGTGTGTAATTATTTTGCACATAAAGAACTCATAAATAAAACGTTTATAATTTAAATAAACGTTACAACTGGTGTCAGAAGTGAAATTGCAAAATAATAAATATATAATTACAATGAAATTCGACGAGCTAAAAGTTGAGCAGCTAAAAATGGAGATGAGTAAGTTAAATCTACCGACAGCAGGCAATAAAGCGGAATTGCAAAAGCGGTTAATAGATGAATTTAGGCAGCGTGGTATCGATATTGGGACATACGAATTTGGAGAAAAAGACGAAAAGGAAGAGATTGAAGTATGTACCCCAGCAACAAAGAGCGTTATAGACTTAAATTCAATGTTTGCCACTTTAATGAAGAAAATAGAAGAAACCAACCAGAACCAGATGAAGAAAATAGAAGAAAACAACCAGAAGCAAGAAAACCAAAACCAGAAACTTCAAGAAAGCTTTAAAGCAATGCAGGAAAGCTCTAGCGTTAACGGGGAAAGGCTATTAGCGAAGGTAAGTGAGAAATATGAAGAAATATCAGAAGTTTTCGACAAACGAGTGAACATCGTAGAAGAGAGGGTCAGCGAGTTTGATGAAAAATTGTGCGGCCTAAAGAGAACGGACAATTAAATGAACTAAAATCACAAATGAGCAATCTTCAAGCTAAAGGGAGTTCCTTGCGCTAGCAAGATAAACACTCTGAGCTTTGCTGCAGCACACCCTTTAATGTTTTTAAATTTCAGTTCGAAACAGTGGCCAGCAAAAATAGATGGGACAATGAAGAAAAAGGTATAGAGCCAATTCTGGCCTTAAAGGGAAGAGCAGCACAGATCCTCGAATGCTTGCCAGCTGGTTGCAGAAATAATTATCAGGACATAATGATAGCCTTACAACGCAAGTATGGTGGTGAGCACAAAAGAGAGCTCTACAGAATGGAGTTACGAGGCAGGGTGCAGAAGGCAAATGAGACGCTGCAAGCCTTCGCCATGGAAATTGAACGTTTGGTGCAGCTCACTCCCTGGCGAAGATCATCCGTTTCTGGATCAGTTCAAGATTGAAGCATTTGTGAATGGCATTCGGGATCCAGATGTTAAATACGCGGTTTCTGCTATGCAAAAATCATTTTTTGCGGAAACCATCTCATGCACGATAGCCCAGGAGACTGCAAAAGTCATCTCGAAGTCACAGGTGTGCAGGGTGCGATGTGCTGATATTTACACGAATAACCGCAAATACAATAGAAGCGAGATAAAGGAGTTAATCAAATAGATAATGGAGGAGAAAAATAGTAAATCTCGCGCTTAATGCTTTAAATGGGGTAAGGCCGGCCATTTTCAGCACAACTGTAGATCCACAAGGAGAAGATCAAGATCGGCTTCGCCAGCTAGAGACAATAAACGGGAGAAAAAGACTAAAAGCAATGACTTTGGTATTTTGCATAGAAAAGGCGGAAAACACAATAACGCTGATAACGTTTCAAGACAAGCATGCAATGTTGAGAGCAAGCACTGCACAAATATCAAGAAAAAGAAAGCAGTGCATGACGGCCAAGGGTCCTGTAAGAAAAAGTCGTGACAAACTTCAACAGTACAACGTAGGTGCACCCTATGAGCGGATAGCTGTTGATATCACAGGTCCGTTCCCTGTTAGTGATGCTGGAAACCGATATGTAGTAGTGGTAATGGATTATTTTAGCAAATGGCCCGAAGTGTATGCCATTCCAAACCAAGAATCCAAAACAGTGGTAGACGCCCTTGTAAAAAATTGGGTGTGTCGATACGGTGTTACACTAGAACTACATTCAGACCAGGGACGAAATTTTGAATCAGCTATATTCAAAGAGACGTGTGACGTTTACGGTATTAAAAAGACGAGAACTACACCTCTGCATCCACAGTCTGATGGCATGGTAGAAAGATCCAATCGTACCCTAGAGGAATATCTCAGAAAAGTGGTCAGTACACACCAAAGGGATTGGGATGAGTATATACCCACATTTCTACTGGCGTACCAGTCAGCTGTACACGATTCAACCTCACGTAGTCCAGCAAAAATCTTGTTCGGGACAGAACTAAAGAAATTGAATGACGTGGTTTACCGGATACAAAGAAATCATAATCCGAGGTCTAAAATGAAAGTGGTTCACCTAGAGGGGCTGGCTAAATATGGCTGAGGTAAAGAGGAGCCTTTCGGGACGAAAAGGCTTAAGTGGGCGGCAGTGTTACAAAGATGGTTTATTAAAATCATAAAAAGATGTTAAAATAATTGAGGCCAAGAAAGTGAAACGAAATAGCCTATTGTGTTTGTTTTCGAAGCTAGAAGTTTCTACAAAACATCTGTATTACAAAACATCTGTATTACAAAACAAAAACAACTAACTCAAAGCGATAAATAAACAAACACAATACACAACCATACACACATTTGCATTGTATAACAACTAAATAAAAAATACCCAACATCTATTTTTAAATAATGATTGAAGATTCTGGAAGTAAAAAACAATGATCACTAATGTGTCTGAGATAAAAATGGCAACGCAGCATTTTCAACTACGCAGCAGATGGCGGTAGAAATTCTCGAATATTCAAGAACGCCTAAAAATAGGGTATATTTTTTGATTTATCGAATCAGTCCTGTTTGTTACATGTCACACTTATGCCTTGTACCCATGTTGTGAATAAGTAATATTATTTTTCGTTTATTTTAAAATATTTTTTTGAGATCTGTGTAATATATTAAAAATAATAAAAAAAAGATACAATTCATTACACTGGTCGCATAAAACTTAAAATAATTTTAATGAAAAATAAGTTCAAATTCATTTTTTATTTCCTTGAAAATTTTACATAAAAAATTTTTAGAAATATTTCTCCCGCATGAACATAATTTTTTTCAGGCAATGGTTTCCAAAAATACCAGCTTCATCGGCATTAAAAAAGCATCTAATGGTAAGTTATGTTCTAAGATAACCTGCTGCAGTTTTCTTAACTCCCGAAGAAATAACTCCTAATAAAAATTAAATAACTCTCAGACTAAAAAAACGAAATAACTCTCAACGCCAAAATGAAATAAGACCCACAAAAATTAACCGTTAATTCAAAATAAAAATATTTATAGAAAAAGAAAATTAAAATGAGATAAGTCCCAACAAAAATGAAATAACTCCCAATACAAATTATATTTGCACCCGGGGACTGTTTAACTGTCGCGAGTTTGAAAGCGAAACCGATGCTCAATTTACCATGGAGGATAAATTAAAAAAAAAAAAATAAAACAACTCTAAAAAATTCGAAGATTTTATTGAATTAAATAACTTTCAAATGAAATAGCTCCTAATTAAAAAATTTTAAATAACCTCCAAAAAATTGGGAGTTATTTCATTATGAATTTGTATGGGATTTTTTGAATTATTTGTTGGGAGTTATTTAATTTTTTTTTGAGTTATTGCATTTGGGTTTTACTTCAGGGTACTCTTAAAAGGTTCAGCATCTTCCATATTTGTTGAATCTCGACAACCAACCGTGACTTGAAATCTCCACTGTAAAGCTTTCTATGAATTTTTTGACTTTGAATTGAAGGTCTGCACAGAAAATAGGAATGTACGCATGTCATTATTTTGATTTTACAATCGTACATACTGTCATATCTTTTCCGCAAATCTACAACTCGTAATACATTTTGGTAATCATTCGAAGTTATTAGTTTTTGTTTTAAAGAAAGTCTAGTTCTTGTACTAATTTTTATGTTTACAACACGAAATAATATGCGTAACTAATCATTGGAGAATAATCGAACTAAAATGCTACATAAACAAAAGATAGAATGGCGGTACTTCTTGCTACTCACTTTGTTTTTAGTTACAAATTACTTCACATTATGCTTTTTATACCTTTCACCACAAAGAGTGAAAAAAGGGTATATCCAAGTTTGTCATTCCGTGTGTAATTTCTACAATATCCATTTCCGACCCCATAAAGTATAAGTATATATTCTGACTTTTTATGCATAGCGAAGTCGATTAAGCGATGTCCGTCCGTTATAGCGTTGAAAAAAATAAATAAAAATTATTATTAATAAATAAATAAATAATAATAATAAATAAATAATAAATAAATGTCAATCGTTCAGATATAGTGTCGAAAGAGGTGCTATTGGAAATAGGCATGATCGATCCACGTCCTTCAAGGCAGTAGGCAAAACAGCACGCCAATAAAAAAACAAATATATGGGTCGATAGCGAACAAAAAAATGAGAAAAAAAACATCAAGTGAAAAAAATTTGCACTCGACTATATTTTCCGAGACACGGAGCTATAAAATTTTCAAATTTCTTAAAATATTGTTACGTTTATTTAAATTTATAAACGTTGTAATTATGAGTTCTTTATTTGCAAAATAATTACACACACAACTTTTAGAGTTTTAATTGAATTACACTTTATTTAATCACTTATTTGACGATTTAACTATTCGCGATTAATAATGCACGCTGGCAACTTTACTTTTTGTACCACAAGATCTTAACTAGATGACGCTCACAATACGAATGAATCAGCACGTATTGGCGTTGCTTTTATATACCCTATTTTTAGGCGTTCTTGAATGTTCGAGAATTTCTACCGCCATCTATTGCGTAGTTGAAAATGCTGCGTTGCCACTTTTACCTCAGACACATTAGTGAGCATTATTATTTACTTCTAGAACCTTCAATGCTTATTTAAAAATACATGTTGTGTATTTTTATTTAGTTGTTATACAATGCAGTTGTGTGTATGTTTGTGTATTGTGTTTGTTTAGTCATCGCTTTGTGTTAGTTGTTTTTGTTAAGCAATAAAGATGTTTTATAGAAACTTCTAGCTCTGAAAACTAACACAATAGGTCATTTCGTTTCACTTTCTTGGCGTCCATTATTTTAACATCTTTTTATGATTTTAATAAAGCATCTTTGTAACACTGCCGCCCACTTAAGCCTTTTCGTCCCGAATAGGCTCATCATTACCTCTGCCATATTTAGCCAACCGCTCCAGGTGAACCACCTTCATTTTGGACCTCGGATTATGATATCTCTGTATCCGGTAAACCACGTCATTCAGTTTCTTTATCACCTTGTACGGTCCCTCCCAGTGGGTTTGCAGTTTAGGGGATAATCCTTTCTTGCGTTGCGGGTTAAATAGTAGAACCATTTGTCCTTCGGTAAATCCCTCCGTATTTGCTGCTCGATCATATCTGGCTTTCATCTTATCGCTGGTCATTTTAATGCGGTGACGTACAAACTCATGAAGCTCATGCAGTTCTTCTTGTGCCTGGAGAACGTTTAAATTGTCTTCGTGCACTTGTCCAGGTTTAACACCAAATTCTAAATCTGCTGGCAGTTTTAGTTCTGTCCCAAACAAGATTTTTGCTGGACTACGTGAGGTTAATCGTGCATAGCTGAGCGGTACGCCAGTAGAAATTTGGGTATATGCTCATCCCAATCCTTTTGGTGTGAACTGACCACTTTTCTGAGATATTCTTCTAGGGTGCGATTGAATCTTTCTACCATTCCGTCAGACTGTGGATGCAGCGGTGTCGTTCTCGTCTTTTTGATACCATAAACATCACACATCTCTTTAAATATAGCCGATTCAAAATTTCGTCCCTGGTCTGAATGTAGTTCTAGTGGAACACCGTATCGACACACCCAATTGTTCACAAGGGCGTCTACCACTGTTTTGGATTCTTGGTTTGGAATGGCATAAACTTCAGGCATTTGCTAAAATAATCCATTACCACTAGTACATATCGGTTTCCAGCATCACTGGCAGGAAATGGACCTGTGATATCAATAGCTATCCGCTCAAAGTGTGCACCTGCGTTGTACTGTTGAAGTTTGCCACGACTTTTTCTTACAGGACCCTTGGCCTTTATACACTCTTCGCAATTAGCTATCCAATCGGCTACGTACTGTTGGCAGCCTACCCAGTAAAATCTCTGCTTTATCTTTTCCACAGTTTTTGTTATACCCATATGGCTACCGCTGGGACCGTTATGGAACTGCTTTAGTATCTCATTTCTTTTAGAAGTTGGCACGACAATTAAGTCCGTTGTAGTTTTGCCATTTGTACTTTCCCAAGATCGATATAAGCAGCCGTCTTCTACTTTCAGGCTATTCCACTGGGCCCAGTACGACTTGGCTAGTTGGCTCTCTGCCGATATTTCATTATGATTCGGTCTCCTGTTGTTTTGCTTAGCCAATATAATTTTTGCCAAAATTGGGTCATCATTCTGGGCCTTCGACCAGTCTTCCCTTGACCCAATTTGGGTAAGTCGCACATCAATAACGCACTCTTTTTTCTCTACTTTTGTGCAGTGCTTGCACTCTACATTGCATGGCCGTCTTGACAGGGCATCAGCATTATTGTGCTTTCCTCCTTTTCTATGCACAATACTAAAGTCATAGCTCTGCAGACGTTCAACCCAGCGTGCAAGCTGGCCCTCAGGATTCTTAAATTGCATCAACCAACGTAATGCAGAATGGTCCGTCCTTAAGATGAAATGTTGACCATATAAGTATTTGTGGTAATGTTTAACACACTCCAGCACTGCTAAAAGCTCCCTTCGTGTAACGCAGTAATTTCTTTCGGGCTTAGAGAGCACCCTGCTGTAATAGCCAATGACCTTTTCTATTCCATTTATTTCCTGAGAAAGCACTCCACCTATTCCATAGCCACTGCCAGTACTTTGTCTTCATCAGTTGACACGCCCTCTGCCGTTACACGATGCCCCATGTATTTGACCTCCTTTTGAAACAAAGCACATTGCTTAACACTTAATTTTAATCCTGCAGCAGTTATACGCTTAAAAACTTCATCCAGGTTTTTGAGGTGTTCATCAAAAGTCTTCCCCATTACGATTATGTCATCCAGGTACACTAAGCACGTTTTCCAATTGAGACCCTTAAGCACACGTTCCATTAAACGCTCAAAAGTAGCTGGAGCATTGCAGAGCCCGAATGGCATCACCTTGAACTGCCATAAACCACCACTTGCGCTAAAGGCAGTTTTCTCCTTGTCTTTATCAGCTATCTCTACTTGCCAATAGCCGCTCTGCAAGTCCAAGGTAGAGAACCATTCCGTTCCAGCCAACGTGTCTAAGGTATCGTCTATTCTAGGCAACGGATAACTGTCTTTCTTGGTGACGTCATTGAGCTTCCTGTAGTTAACACAAAACCTGGTACTGCCGTCCTTCTTCTTTACTAAAACTATTGGTGAACTCCACGGACTCGAGGATGGCTCAATGACTCCGTTACGTTCCATTTCGCTGACAAGTTCTTTGACCTCATTTCTTTTTGCTAGGGGAACACTTCTGGGTGCTTGTTTTATAGGCCTCGCTTCGCCAGTATTAATTTCATGTTTTACAACTGCCGTTCTACCTTGGCTTTTATTATTTAAGGCGAAGACGGAGGCATGTTTTCTCAGCAACTGCTTTGCTTTATTTCTGTCAGGAGGTGTTAGTACTGCCACCCATTTTTGCACTTGTTCTGCTAATGTATCTTCTTCTGTGGCTGTTATTTTAGGACATACTGTATTCGCCGCACAATTAATTATGGCATCTGCTGGCTCACATCGACCCATCTCATAATTCCTGTTAATTATTTTTTCGCTATTGGAGAGATTTAGTACTCTCACAGGAACTCTGCCATCGTCGCAGATTTTTACGAGGGCTTTTGCTGTTATGATATCGTCTTTAAGTTCTTTTGGTTCCACCACCCACAACCGGTTATCCTCACAATCTGTCTCCACACGTGCCCATACTATAGTTTCCGCCTGAGGTGGTAATTTCTGACGTTGAACGGCAAATAGCTTCTTTACTGTTGTCCTGCTGTCATATCCAACATCCAGGGGTATCTCCACCGTACGCCAGATCATTATTTGCTCGCCCATGTGCAGACTAATACCATGGGCTATCATAAAGTCTGCACCAATGATAACTTTATCCACTATATCGGCAACAACAAACACATGGTCAGCGTTGATGTTTGCAATAGTAATTCTTACCCTGGCTCTTCCATAGACAGTGGCTAAGTCGCCAGTAGCAGTGCGCAGTCGTACATTATATAATGGTTCCACTGCCCCTTTTACTAAATCGGGCCTTATAATTGACTGAGATGCTCCTGTGTCTATGGTGAGGACTTGCTTACTTCCGTTTATAAGACCGCAAACAGTTAGGTTGCTATTTTTTTGTTGTACAATGGAAATGGAAATTGTGGGGCCATCGGTTGTGGGAGCCAGCACTTGCCCCTTAGTGCTAGCTCGATTTAGTTTAACGGTGACTCATGCGATTTGTTGTTGTTGGCCCGCTTGTTGTCCCTTGCTGGCGAAGCGGATCTTGATCTTCTGTTGGCGGATCTACAGTTGCGCTGAAAATGGCCAGTCTTACCGCATTTAAAGCACTTAGCGCGAGAATTACTTTTTTCCTCCTCCATTATCTGTTTGACTAACTCCTTTATCTCGCTTCTACTGTCTGTGTTATGAGTTTCAGTATCCATACATCGCACCTTGTACACCTGTGGCTTCGAGATGACTTTTGCAGTCTCCTGGGCTAGAGCGTATGAGATAGTTTCTGCAAAAGATGATTTTTGCAAAGCACAAACCGCATATTTAATATCTGGATCCCGTATGCCATTCACAAACGCTTCAATTTTAAACTGATCCAGAAACGGGTGATCTTCGCCTGGATAAGTCAGCTGCACCAAACGTTCAATTTCCATGGCGAAGTCTTGTAGCGTTTCATTTGCCTTCTGCACCCTGCCTCGTAACTCCATTCTATAGAGTTCTCTTTTGTGCTCGCCACCGTACTTGCGTTGTAACGCTACCATTATGTCCTCATAATTATTTCTGCAGCCGGCTGGTAAGCTTTCGAGTATCTGTGCTGCTGTTCCCTTTAAGGCCAGAATAAGCTCAATAGCTTTTTCTTCATTGTCCCATTTATTTTTGCTGGCCACTGTTTCGAACTGAAACTTAAAAACAGTAAAAGGTGTACTGCCGTCAAAGCTCGGGGTGTTAATCTTGCTGGCGTGCTCAGAGATAACTTTCACCGGTCCCTCTCGAGTTTGAAGTTCGCCCATTTGCATTTTTAATTTATGTAACTCTTCGTCTACTTTTCTGTCTAGGCCGCACAATTTTTGTTCTACGATGTTCACCCGTTTGTCGAAGACTTCTGATATTTCTTCAAATTTCTCATTTACCTTCGCTAAAAGCCTTTCCCCGTTGACGCTAGAGCTTTCCTTCATTGCTTTAAAGTTTTCTTGAAATGTTTCTTGAAGCTTCTGGTTTTTTTCTTCTATTTTTATCATTATAGCGGCAAGCATTGAATTCAAGTCTATAACGCTGTTTGTTGCTGGGGTACATACTTAAATCGTTTCTTTTTCCTCTTTTTCTCCAAATTCGTATGTCCCAATATCGATACCACGCTGCTTGAATTCATCTATCAACCGCTTTTGCAATTCCGTTTTATTGCCTGCTGTCGGCAGATTTAACTTACTCAGCTCCATTTTTAGCTGCTCAACTTTTAGCTCGTCAAATTTCATTTTAACTATTTATTTATTATTTTGCAATTTCACTTCTGACACCAGTTGTTACGTTTATTTAAATTTATAAACGTTGTAATTATGAGTTCTTTATTTGCAAAATAATTACACACACAACTTTTAGAGTTTTAATTAAATTACACTTTATTTAATCACTTATTTGACGATTTAACTATTCGCGATTAATAATACACGCTGGCAACTTTACTTTTTGTACCACAAGATCTTAACTAGATGACGCTCACAATACGAATGAATCAGCACGTATTGGCGTTGCTTTTATATACCCTATTTTTAGGCGTTCTTGAATGTTCGAGAATTTCTACCGCCATCTATTGCGTAGTTGAAAATGCTGCGTTGCCACTTTTACCTCAGACACATTAGTGAGCATTATTATTTACTTCTAGAACCTTCAATGCTTATTTAAAAATACATGTTGTGTATTTTTATTTAGTTGTTATACAATGCAGGTGTGTGTATGTTTGTGTATTGTGTTTGGTTAGTCATCGCTTTGTGTTAGTTGTTTTTGTTAAGCAATAAAGATGTTTTATAGAAACTTCTAGCTTTGAAAACTAACACAATAGGTCATTTCGTTTCACTTTCTTGGCGTCCATTATTTTAACATCTTTTTATGATTTTAATAAAGCATCTTTGTAACAATATTAATATGGGTATAATCTTACAGTTATTAAAGAGATCTTTGAGGAAATACTAAAATTTTTTAAAAATGCTTAACCTATTAAGAGCCGATGTCATTTTTAATGAAAATTATATATAGGTAGTACCAATTTTTTTTTAATTTTTAATCCCTGTCACCCCAATATTTGCTTTTTTGATAGGAATTACTTCACTAAACTAGATTTACATGGATGGTGAAGGGTATATAAGATTCGGAAACTAAAAAAATGAATCTTATTTGTTCGCTAAATTGAGCACAAACAAATATGTATTTGTTGTCGCTATATAAGATATTCAATGGAGTAAACTTGTGTGTTCGTTAAATGCGATGTTCACAGAATCTAAGGTTCGTTAAACAAAAACACTATTGTACAAATAAATTTCTATGGACAAATATTTATGTACGTATAAGACATTAATTGAGTAATGAAATTCGTCTTTTCTCTATACATATAAACCACAAAATGTGACTGTTTGTTCGGAGATCTATAGCTGCCTATACCAGTGGCTTAATCGTCTTTGAATTATTATTATTTTGTTATCAGATATGCAGTTGCACAAAGGTTTAAAATCGATTTAGTTGGACATATGTCATGAACCACTCAATATACCTTAACGAAATTTCACAGAGGCATGGCAGAGGTGTTTCTGAGTCGAGCTGCGAACGGTCAGCTTTCTAGGCTAAAGGGCTTCTGGGTAGGCCCCCGAATTTGGGTATCTCGGGCATATATTTTTTGGGTATTGCCATAAATTTTTTTTAACAGTAGATTTTCTTTTAGAATAAATGAATTAGTAAAATAATTTCGGATCTCGTTTTAAGTTCAGTTTCATGTTATGGTCGTTTAGATGGTTTATCTAAATCGAAATCGATTGACGCGCTCGTGAGTTATGACTTTTTATGACAACATGTGATTTTGTCCATATAAAAAAACAACAAGAAATACGTAGGCGCCTATGAGCGTATGCGGTATGTATACTGTATGCTGACTTCCTACACACGGTATTCAATGTTAATATTCATGCGTAGCGAAGCACGCCGGGATGTGTTAGTAGCATATAAATAACTTTTTATTTTTAATTTTTTCTTGTTTCTATTTTTAAAAATTTTCAATCATATAATTTATTGGAATATCATAAGGAACTGGCATTTTACAAGCAACAATTTTAACAATACTTGTTAAAAGATTATTTCATTATCAGAAGGAAACATCAACCAGTTGATTAAAAATTTCGAAGGGAATAGTTTAAAAGATGCAATACTTCTAGGCTGAGTAAATAAAAATTTATGCGCTGTGAAATCAACATTTTAACTAAGTTTAGTTTTTAAAAAACAAATTCAAAGACTCACACCCATACAATAAGGAAGGAACTAGATTTGCTTTTGCAAGTGACATATTTTTTTTTTTATAGTGGGTTAAATAATGTGTTGACTACAAAGCTCGTAACTTTATATTAATTTGAGCAACCAGTAAGTTTATAGGGTCAGTCCTTTTGAACTTGTTATTCGAAACTATCCTTTGCTATTTTTTGCTTCATTAACTTTCTCACCAACCATTTAAAAAATTATCATTAAACGTATCTTTTTCTGCGTATTACGAGTGAGAAGTTTATGCAAATCCTCATTGAGCGTTCAGATACCTGAAATAATATTTCAACTGGGGCATTTAAAATAAGTTGTATATCATCTGCATATAATTGAATTTAGCATTATAAATATGTTTTGATAAATCATAGGCGATCTGACCACGATTCGGTTGTGTGCGACTCAAATGATTTGCAGATATTTTATTAGTTAAATAATAAATAAATGCTGATAGTTTCGATAGAAAATATAATAGCTACTAGTCTATATTCTGCATTTCACTTAGTTAATGGCAAAATGTTTGCACGTTTCTAGTTTAAAGGTTACGGAAAAATTAAGAACTATAGGAGTTTATAAATTGCAGGCTTTGCTGTCAATTCCCATAGTAAAAAACATGTTGTGTAACGCAAGAAAATATCACATGTTCACCGATTATCTTAACGTATGTGCTTGCGAAATCATAAAAAATAGGTGTTAGTAACCGTTCTGTTAAGCATTCTTGAAAATATTATACTAATAATCAATAACATCAATATGAAACTTTTTTATGTATCTTACTTTACACAAAGTCTACAACTGCGATTAACTTTGATATAAGATGAGAGAAAACGTCGGCTGTGCATTTGTCCATCTTAATCTTAATATCGACCAAGGGAAACACGTATTTCTCTTAATCTTTTAAGGATTCATAAATCACTGATAGCCCCGTAGAAAATACCTGCTTGCAACTCATTGAAAATATTCTTATATATACATGTGCATGAGAATTTTGTGACAAGAAATAATTTATTTGTTGTATGTAAACGAAATTAATAAAAGTTTCTTTAGATTTAAATAAAATTGTACTGTTGAGGAAGATATTTTTAATAATTTGTTCTTATCTCAGATGTTATCGTTAATGTAGACTCCAAGCTAATCGTACTTGATTCCTTCAAATATAAATAGTTCATAATGTTCTCATTAAATATTTATTATTTAAAATTGCGCGAAAAACATATCCATGTATCTATTTCGCTACTGCTTAATATTTTTATTTGTTCAGATAATGCGCGAGAATTACCCTTTCGTTTTCAAAAATTTTGTTCTGATTTGAGCCACAGATAAGGCAGAGGATATATAGGGTTACTCATTTAAGAAATGCCCCAACACTAGACCTAGTCAAGTTTTGTGTAATTGTAATTTACTAAAAGTCTTTCTTTTAATTTAAAATTTTTAGGTATAGCTTTCAGATCATACTTCAAATATACAATTGTATATAAAAGATAGATTATAGCAATTACTTGCTTTATTATACACCAAAACAAAACAATTAAAACAGTTCATATTTGTTTATAGAAATACGCAATAGACGTTTACAATTGGAGGCCTTATCACATCTTGTCAAACTTTTACCGTCCACACATCTTGACACTTTGTATGTGTTGTTAAAATTTTTGGCTAAAGTTGCTGCTTGTTCCGATGACGTTTGCGATAATGATGGTGCTTTACAACTAACTGGAAACAAAATGGATAGTTATAATTTAGCAACTGTGTTTGCTCCTAATATGTTGCGCTCTACAGCAAATGAAAAATCATCATCTTCTGGAGATCAGCCCAGTAATGAACAGAAGTATATTGATGATGCTATCAATGTTATAAGGTAATGACTTTTCTTTGAAATGTTTCCACTAAGAATAACTAACATTAACAGTTAAAGATAAGAATTTTTAAACGAGAATCACTAGTATATGAATTCTTTAGTTTTTAACATTTATATATTATTTATATACATTTCTAAGATGGCCAAGAAATGTGTAAAATATATGTACGAATATGCTTTTTTCGGTATTTTAATTGGAAACTTTGTTTTCTAGACAGTAGAGTCGATGCAATGGCGAAAATGGCTGTGAACATTATTTTACTTGAAATCAAAATTTTAGGCCTCTTTTAAGTGATGATCAATTTTTGACGACCTGCTTGATAAAGCTATCCTCTTCGCTGAAAATTTTGAAAGTTACTTTTACTTGCCTGAGAGCAATCACCCACTGCCCGCACTGGAAAGAGTATTAGTAACTATGCCAGATATATTATTTCGAGTATATGCAGTTAAAAAGGTTTTAAGGGATCTAAACATACACAAGTCCCTCGGTCGGGATGGAATTATAGCACTGGTCTTTAAGCATTTTTAGCATTTTGTACCATGTGGGTGAATTCCCATCACGTTGGATGGTTGCCAATGTAACATACATAAATTACCAAAAAGGGAGAGGCTAGCAACCCTGAAAATTACCGCACAATCGCAATTAGCTCTGCGCTTTCCAAAGTAATTGAAAGTATGCTTAATTTTCATCTTCTGTAATATTTAGTGACTGACAGTACTTCTTCTGTAGGGGACGCTCCCCAGTTGACTTATTGGCCTTCTTTTCGGAAAAATGGTGTCAATCGATTTACCATTTCGGCGAAAGCCAGGTGGTCGCTTTAGATACTTCCAAGGAGTTTGATAAAGTGTGACATGGTGCACTCATATAAAAACTTGTTACTTTTGGTGTCGTAGTGACCTTTCTCAGGGATGGCACTATACGATTTGTTATAGATGGAATCTCATCAAACGAGTTCATGGAAAATTCAGAGGCACCGCAAGGTTTCGTCCTTTCTCCTACGTTATTTCTTATTTTTCTTAACGACCTTCTACGACCAACCCTATCTAGTCTTTCGATAGCGATCTTTTAGCTATCTTCGAACGGGGCCTTGCGAACAGGGTTCAATTTAATGCTCGTAAAACGAAGTGCTGTCATACAGCTAAATTTGCTACCTTCTCCGCAACTATGAGTGATATTAATATTAAGGAATCAGAAGCTCTCGATGTTCTTGGCATGAAGATTCAATGTGATATTCGGTGGAACCAGGTTTTCTGAAATGGTGTAAAAAATACTTCACTCCATCTAATCTCCTCGCTGTCTATGTCACCTTTGTCAGACTGAATATGGAATACGGCTCTCATATATGGACTGGTGATTCAAAGAATACTCGACCGCTTAGAAAAGAGAGCGAAGAAGCTCATCAGTGACAGTAGGGTATCTAGCTCTATTGATTTATAGAAGCATCGACGCAATGTGGGTGTGATTCACTTTTATCGTTAATACAAAGGAATGTGCTCTTATCAGGAAACTTGTTCCTGAATACCGTAACTTCGTATGCGTAACGCGCTCTGCATCAAGAGCGCATCCCTTTATGGTCGATTGGCCAGTGAATCGCACAACACATTAAAGACTTAATTTATATTTTAGCCGAACCTCCCTGCGGAGGTTTTTCCTTTCACTTTCAGTATGCAATGATTCAAATTAAAGCTCCATAAGCAAAACTCCCTCTATCCTCCATCCCTAAGCCTAATTTCTTAGTTCTGGCACAATGCGTTGCATGCGCAGGAATCATTCCCTGAGTGCCTAATAATAATACAAAAAAAGGACATATGTTATTTTTGTTTCGCTTGTTCCGTTTGGGAAAGTTATGTTCTAAAATACAAGTTCAATATAATGTTCGGTATAATATATATTTTTATTTCAAAGCTGAAAAGCAGCATCTATGTTCCTTATTATATTTACGCGAATATTTTTAAAATAAAATGCAACTCTTATGTTGCGCCCATTTTTCCAAGTCTACATTGGAGCAACTTTATCTATTTTTACACAAATAAACTGTTTTGTAATGAAATCTCAACATTTGCCGGTTTTTGAGTATAACATTATTCAAATTTCATTTAGGTTTTTACGCCACACAGATATGATATAAATAGAAAATCCGCTAATTTTTCCAGCCATTTTTAATAGAAATTTTGGTTCTTGCATTTGTCACTGAATAAATCAAATCGTATCATTTGGTAAAGAGGTTATGAACTTTCGTAAAAAAAGCCGATAAATTTTTAATATATAATATATAATGTCGTAGTTCAGATATTTTTTTTACTAAAGAAAGCAAAAACAAAACAATCGTTGATAGACGAACAAGACCGTGCAGTGTCAAAACTATTTATACTTTTGTCAAACGCTCTGCAAATCAAAAATCTCATATTTCTGCCAAGCCGTGACAAGTTAGGCAATATGCTAATTATCCCCCATTGGCGCAGTCAAGTTTCTCACGCTTTTATTATAAAATGTAGTCGTACAAAGCCCACAGTCGGGAAATAAATCCAACCCAAAATCTTAGTCGGAACCTAAAAAACAATTTCAAGCTCTCAATTAAGACGTATTAGAGCCGGTGTCATGTCATAATGTCCATGGACTTTATGTCGCAATCTATGGTAGAACCAATACTGCCTTCGCTTACCAACAATTTTCTTCATGGCAGTTTATAAAAACGTAGCATCTTTCTTACATAGAATACCATAAAATATACCTGTATTATGCATGTACGTTACGACGGTACGTTTATAGATATTATGTCACATCGTAGTATGACATTACGTCGAAGTGCATTATGTCACATTCTGGTGTGACATAATGTCAATGGACGTTGTGACATGCCACCTTGGAGCCACAAAAGTTTTTTATTTGAGGTTAAATTTAGTTTTTACTTTAGGCATAAGTGACAAAATGGCAACTGCAATCGGTGTTTGTAATTAAATAATAAAGATTATGTTTTCAACTAAAATTTTTAAAAAAGAAACTTAAATTTTATTATTTGGCGCCCGAAAAGGACCCTGGTTGTTTTTGTAAAACAAGTTTGTAAACAAGTTTACATCCATAAACGTACAATACATATTATAAAAATACAGGTATGTGATGGAAATCGATCGATTTGAAAACGACTCGTTTTGAGATATTTTTTTAACAATAATGAAGAAGTTACCCGGAAGTAATTACAGAAATTGAATGAAGAGTTATTGAAAACTATATTGAAGGTATTTAAAAAACGAAAATAGCAAACATATCGCAACCATTTTTGGTTTTAAATCGTTTCGATTTCGAAATCGATTTGTATCACATACCTGATAGTCTTTTTTTGGATTATGACATAGTTACGTTAACTGATGATAATTCACAATATTGGAGATTGAACGTACGTTTTTTTCTAATTGTCATCCGTTAACTAAACTTAACTGAAAAGTTCGCTAAGAAAATGAATGTTGCATAAAATCAATTTTAAATAATGAATTTTTATGATACAATATGTTAGGTTCAATAAACAAAACTTGTCAAAAAAATATGCTTCCTAATCAGCTTAAGGAAATTCTACTGCTTTTTAAGCGTCTAAAAGCAGAAGTAAAAACAGTCAATGATGTACAGATGTAAAATAAGATAATTATAGTGATAGTTTGTGCTAAAGGCTGATCAATTTCTTTTCATAAAAAAACACAGAGCCATTAATTCAATGTACAAAACAAAACTTAGAAGTCAAAGCAAAAGTATCAACAAAAATAAAAAAACAGCAACCAACAAAAAATAATCAAAAGTCAGTTTCGATAAATATGGATAATTTTTTCTTTCCCGCGCATAATAGATTAAGAGAGGTAACCAATAACCAAGTCGCCCTTTAGGCTTTTACAAGTAATAGATAAACGATTCGAAAAGTTAAGTGAACAATTACAAACAGCTATTCAAACAATGTTTCGAGAATGTAAGAATCGTCTCTTAAATCAAATTGATAAAAGACTACACATTACAATGAGTGAATTAAACAAATTATCAGAAAGAGTTTTAACTCTTGAGACAACAGTACAAGAAATAAAAACTAAAGCCTCAGACGAATTAATTGAAATGCTGAAAATGCCGAATTAAAAACGGAAATAAAATGTCTTAAAAAATTTTTGCAAAAGCAGGAAAATTCAATAGTGGCACATGACCTATGTATATACGGTGTTCCGCATAGCAATAATGAAAATCTTTACGAAATGTATCGGTTAATTTATAAGACGATTAAAATTAATCCTCTTGATGTTAAAGAAATTTATCGTGTACAAATAAACCAAAACAACAACTACGTAAGTAACGCCATATGCTGCAGTAATCATTAAATTTGACATTCCATATGATAGAAACTAAGTTCTTAAATCGGTAAAAAATTATGTACGGGAAAATAAAGACTGCCTTCGTCTGAATTTAATTGGATTTGTTAGCTCAACGCCATTTTACATTAATGAAAATCTCACATCTAATAATCATAGAATCTTCGTTAGAGCACATCGGTTTAAAAAAAATAAGGCTTATGTGAAAAGGTTTATGTGAAAACCTTCAAGAATGGTGAACCAAAACGGATTCACGAACTAAATACATTAAACCAGTTTTTTCGACCGCATACCTCTCAAGAAACTAATTTTATCACACAAAACATTAATTTTGCTGTTTTCCATTGTATTATTTGTAATTTCCTTACTTCTAAAATTCATAACTGAAACCAATATAAAAGTATTTGCTTCCATTGGCTTTTTTCATAATAACAAAAAATGTTTAGTGCGACTTTATTACTTCCTATAAGCTTGCATTGTTGAGAAAACTCTCTTATATAATGAAATTAAATCCCAGTAATACGAGGGCTGGCTCTAGAGAAAATCTAACTAACATGATGAAAATTCTTTCAAAGAATGTGTCAGGATTAAAAATCTGTCATATAAATGCTCAGAGCTTAAATAATAAGCTTGACGAATTTTGAATTGTGTTTGAAAACAGCAACATCGATATAATTTGCATCTCAAAAACATGTTTTTTCTCAAATGACGATAGCAGTATGTTTCATTTAAATGGTTATCGTCTTTTTTGATTAGACAGATCAAAAAACGGCGGTGGTGTTGCAGCATACGTAAAATCAAATATAAGGAATATTTGATTTTACGTATGCTGCAACACCACCGCAAATAGAAAACTAAAAATGCTGCTGGGTAGAACATTGAATATATTTTACTAGAAATTTACAATTTACAACAGTGAAAACATATTAATTGAAACTAAATATAGACCCCATAAAAGTATTAATATGGAGACTTTCTTAGAAAATCTGAGCATATGTACTGTTGCATACAGCCATATAATCTTAACAGGTGACTTTAACTCAAATATTTTGGAAGGAAACAGTCCTGTAGCAGACATAAGCTCTATTTTATTAACTTTAGCTAATAATGGAATACCAACTCACTTTACGACCACTTCAAGTGCCCTTCTTGATCTTTGTTTTGTTAACAATACTTCTCGTCTGCTAATATTCGACCAGTTATCTATGTTCTCACGTCATGATCTGTTGTTTATAG
This sequence comes from Gymnosoma rotundatum, assembly GCA_916610165.2. NCBI lineage: Eukaryota > Metazoa > Arthropoda > Insecta > Diptera > Tachinidae > Gymnosoma > Gymnosoma rotundatum. The sequence continues at coordinate 4,166,799 of OU744341.1, read as the reverse complement.
CTTACGATTTCAAAATTCATAATAACTTAGAACCGCAAATACTAGAATTAGAGACTACAAAAATACATAGACTGTCAGTGCCTTGGTACAAAATTATTTTCAACAAATTGCAACTATGTTTCTTTGCATATCTGCTGTTGATGACCAATTAAATTTTTCAGATTGCAGGCTTAAATACTATTTTGACAAAAACGTGCCTTTAAAATCAAAAATTATACGTAATAAAATCTTTAATTGAAGACAGAAATCAGGAATACGGAAGGTGGAAGGTGGAAACGCTTTAGAACTTTATGCCATCTTTAAAAAAGCAAGGGAATCGGTTAGTAGACAGGTTCCGTCTTTTGAATCACGGAAAAAATGGAGGGAAATTTGTAAATTGTATTTAATAAATCCTAACAGCTCTAATGCACATGACATTGATGTAAACCAATTAAACCAGGAGTTCGCAGGTATATCGACCGCCAATATAAATATTAATTTTTACAACAACGACTACTCTAATCATCGACAGGCACCTAAATTCAATTTTGCACACTTTAGAACCTATTTCAATTTTTCCCTATCCGTCAAAGGTATTTGACAAATTAATACACTCACAAATAAGCAATTACTTACATACTAACTCATTACTAAATGCAAGGCAAACTCGATTTAGGCCAAAACACAAAAACACGATAATTGACGTGTCTGAAGATAAACGCCACATTGATAAACGCCAAATGATGTCATTTCTAAACTCTATATATAGAGTATAACTCTATATACGCTAAAGATCTACCTTTGCCAATAAAACATTGTCAAACACAAATGTATGCTGATGATGCACAACTGTATATAAGTTTAAATGTATCAGACGCATCTAACTGTGTACAACTAATAAACCAAGACCTACGTAAAACTTATCTATGGGTCTCTGTAAATGACTTGAGTTAAGCCCACGGAAATCATTTGCTTTAGTGATTAAATCATCAAAACACCTTAAAACTTATATTCCGCCAATACAGATTAATAACACAACTATAAATTATATAGACACTGCAAAAAATCTTGGTGTAACCTTTTCTATGTTAAGAAACCTATGGATGTCGCAACATTTTACACCGACACACATTCGAATGCTACTAGCTAAAACGTATTTACTGCCAACTCTAATGTATGGTTACAAGCTATTTGCTAGTTTTAATGCTGAATGTAGACGAAGGCTGAATGTAACATATAACAATATTTTTGGTGTTAGAAGATACGAAAGCATTTCACGGTTTGCAAATAAAATTTTAATATCACCTTTGATAATTTATTAAAGTGCCGAACACTTATCTTCGCGCATAAAATAATATACTACCGATAACCAATATATCTCTATGAAAAAATAACATTCTTAAGGTCGAATGGAGTTAACAAGGTAAATAGCATTAAGTAGACAAAAGCGAGAATCTGAGAATCTGAGAAATACTTTTTCATTAATTCAATTCGTCTTTGGAGCCAATTTCCCCCTTAAATTCAAATTATTGGCAATGCAAGCCATTTTAAATCTCCCATATTTAAGCACGTTACGTATTATTTCACATTCTAAATAAGCACTTTTTGCTTTAATTTGTTATCTGTTTTTTATGTTAATTATAAGTAAATTAAAATTGTTAGTTGTTGTTATTTTTTTTTAATAATTATTATTATTATTGTTTAAATTTAAGATAATATTTACATTATCTGTAAATGTGCAAAATAACTAAGCAATACTCTAATATAAGACTTGTTTTTGTTGTATTAAAATAACATAAATAATAAATAAATAAATATATTTACGTGGTTCTACAAAACTGCGGATTTTATAAAATTATTTTTCACAATTTCCTTTTAAGGTTACAATTCATATACTTTCTCAAACATTATCAGAACCAGCTTAATTAAAAGCTTATGTTATTTTAAATTTGTGACTTTCAGAACAGCTGTTTTACAACTGCGTTCTCTATTGACTCTGTTGACAAAATATAATCGGTTTATAAGAACCGTTGCACATCTCTTTTTTCTTTAATTTTTGTCTAATAGTGTTTTTAAGCCCATATTTTTAAAACAATGTTTAATTTTATAAACAATTTTATTAAAAATATAAGTAAGAAAGGTCATTCTGAAAACCTTTTTAAATTCTAAATAAGCTTTTATGAGTATTGCCGTAGTAATATGCAGAAAAATGCTTAATTAATAAATTACTTTGTATATCTCCATTTTTAGGATTATGATAGATCATTATGAAGAATTATTCCTTGTACCAGCCGACATTTTGGATACTGTCCTTTCACATCTTCTGGATGTAGCTCCTGAACAATTAAACGCAATTTGTGAATATCACAAAACCACAAGGCAAAATCTTTTACAGTTATATTAAAATATATTTAATTAAGTGTTTAACTATATTCAAACAAATGTTTTGTTACTTATTTAGATTTGCATGTACAAATAAAAGAAAAGTTACCCTTTAAATTAATTAATTAATCACAAAAAAAAAAAAACAATTAAGAGTGCTATATTCGGCTATGCCGAATCTTATATACTCTTCACCATGTATGTAAATATTGGGGTGACAGAGAATTAAGAAATGAAAAAATTTGGTACTGCATGTATATAATTTTACTTAAAAATGCCATCGGCTCTTAATGGGTTAAGCATTTTTAAAAAATTTTAGTATTTCCATAAATATCTCTTCAAAAGCTTTAAAATGATACCCATATTTATTATAGTTGCGGAAAACAAATTAAAGTTGTTTTAACAGTAAACATTTTTTGTTAACATTTAACCATTACGTTGTAACTGTCCACAAAAATGCGAAATGGTTGGTTTAATCATTAAAAAATTCGAACCGCAACAAAAGTCTGATAATTTATTAAAAATAATATAATATATATAACAATAATATATTAATATTAATCATAGTAAGATTAAAAGCAAACAAAATCATGACAGAATACTTTTTTATCAGTTTAGTAATTTTTTTGTTGGCTTAAAGTTGAAATTGTTTTTTATTGTAAGGGATAATAAAAAAATAAAATGTATATACAAAATATATAATAAAAAAGAATATACTAAATATTATTACTCACATATGTATAGCAAAAAAAATAATTGATTTTTTTGTGAATTAAATTTTTTGAATAATTTTTGTGACAAATAACACTATGCAACAAGCAAAAAAACATTGAACAACCGCTATATTTTTATGATTCGTTACGGTTGCCTAACTGCAAAAATTATCAGTAAATCAGTAAATTCTATGGATACATTTTTTTAAATTTTTTTCTAAAATTGCAGATTTTTGAAGAGGGAGCTTCGCACATATTATCATAACTTTGAAACCCCGCATTCGATTTTGTTGGGCAGTACATGGAAACATTCTATATTATTTCAGCATTAAACGGTTCTCTGATAGTGTTTTAGTATTATCATTACTTTCGCAGTTATTGGGACAGAAGTGGAAAAAAAATTTGTTTTTCCTGAAAATTTCAAAATTTTCGATTTCTAAAAATTCGCAAAAATTAGAAACCCTCAAATATTTCCCACTTCCATTACATCTGCACAAAGGTTCATATAATACAAATAAAACAAACCATGATTCATGAAAATCCATGGACAAATACTAATTTTTAAAATAAAAATTTAATAAAGATATAATTTGAGGAACTAAATAAATAAGTATCATTTGTGAAATTAATAAATAATGATACTTTGACACTACACAAGGAACCAACTAATATCTCCCATCTTATCAAAAAAGTGCTTTTGGACAAAACGAAAATTTTGAAAAAAATGAGTGCAAAATGTAGAAAATTTTTCGCAAAAACGACTAGAACTGTTTCTCGACTTTGTTACAAAATACAAATTGTTACGTTTATTAAGATTATAAACGTTTTATTTATGAGTTCTTTATTTGCAAAATAATTACACACACAACTTTTAGAGTTTTAATTAAATTACACTTTATTTAATCAATTATTTGATGATTTAACTATTCGCGATTAATAATACACGCTGGCAACTTTACTTGTTGTACCACAAGATCTTAACTAGATGACGCTCACAATCAGAATGAATCAGCACGTATTGGCGTTGCTTTTATATACTCTATTTTTAGGCGTTCCGAATATTCGAGAATTTCTATTGCCATCTGCTGCGTAGTTGAAAATGCTGCGTTGCCACTTTTATCTCAGACACATTAGTGAGCATTGTTATTTACTTCTAGAACCTTCAATCATTATTTAAAAATACATGTTGTTTATTTTTATTTAGTTGTTATAGAATGCAGGTGTGTGTATGTTTGTGTGTTGTGTTTGTTAACTCATCGCTTTGTGTTAGTTGTTTTTGTTTTGTAATAAAGATGTTTTATAGAAACTTTTAGCTTTGAAAACAAACACAATAGGCCATTTCGTTTCACTTTCTTGGCCTCAATTATTTTTACATCTTTTTATGATTTTAATAAAGCATCTTTGTAACACTGCCGCCCACTTAAGCCTTTTCGTCCCGAATAGGCTCAACATTACCTCTGCCATATTTAGCCAGCCGCTCGAGGTGAACCACTTTCATTTTAGAACTCGGATTATGATATCTCTGCATCCGGTAAACCATGTCATTCAATTTCTTTATCAGCTGGTATGGTCCCTCCCAGTGGGTTTGCAGTTTAGGAGATAATCCTTTCTTGCGTTGCGGGTTAAATAGTAGAACCATTTGTCCTTCAGTAAATCCCTCCGTGTTTGTTGTTACGGATAAACTCATGAAGCTCATGAAGGTCTTCCTGTGCCTGAAAAATGTTTACATTGTCTTCGTGCACTGGTCCAGGTTTAACACCAAATTCCAAATCTGCTGGCAGTTTTAGTACTGTCCCAAACAAGATTTTTGCTGGACTACGTGAGGTTGAATCGTGTACAGCTGACCGATACGCCAGTAGAAATTTGGGTATATGATCATCCCAATCCTTTTGGTGTGAACTGACCACTTTTCTGAGATATTCTTCTAGGATACGATTGAATCTTTCCACCATTCCATCGGACTGCGGATGCAGCCGATTTAAAATTTCGTCCCTGCTCTGAATGTAGTTCTAGTGGAACACCGTATCGACACACCCAATTGTTCACAAGGGTGTCTACCACTGTTTTGGATTCTTGGTTTGGAATGGCATACACTACGGCCATTTGCTACAATAATCCATTACCATTACATATCGGTTTCCAGCATCACTGACAGGTAATGGACCTTTTATATCAATAGCTATCCGCTCAAATGGTGCACCTGCGTTGTACTGTTGAAGTTTGCCACGACTTTTTCTTACTGGACCCTTGGCCTTTATGCACTCTTCGCAATTAGCTATCCAATCGGCTACGTATTGTTGGCAGCCTACCCAGAAAAATCTCTGCTTTATCTTTTCCAGAGTTTTTGTTATACCCATATGGCTGCCGCTGGGACCGTTATGAAACTGCTTAAGTATCTCATTCCTTTTGGAAGTTGGCACGACAATTAAGTTGTTTTGCCATCTGTACTTTCCCAAGATCGATATAAGCAGCCGTCTTCTACCTTCAGGCTATTCCACTGAGCCCAATACGACTTGCCTAGTTGGATCTCTGCCGAAATTTTTTATTATGATTCGGTCTCTTGTTGTTTTGTTCAGCCAATGTAATTTTTTACAAAATTGGGTCGTCATTCTGGTCCTTCGACCAATCTTCCCTTAACCCAATTTGGGTAACCCGCACATCAATGACGCACTCCTTTTTCTCTACTTTTGTGCAGTGCTTGCACTCAACATTGCATGGCAGGGCATCAGCATTATTGTGCTTTCCACCTTTTCTATGCACAATACTAAAGTCATAGCTCTTTAGGCGTTTAACCCAGCGTGCAAGCTGGCCCTCAGGATTCTTAAATTGCATCAACCAACGTAATGCAGAATGGTCCGTTCTTAAAATGAAATGTTGACTATATAAGTACTTGTGGTAATGTTTAACACACTCCAGCACCGCCAAGAGCTCCCGTCGTGTAACGCAGTAATTTCTTTCAGGCTTGGAGAGCACCCTGCTGTAATAGCCAATGACCTTTTCTGTTCCATTAATATCCTGAGAAAGCACTCCTCCTATTACATAGTCACCTGCATCCGTGTCCAATATGAATTTTTGTCCCGCTATTGCATAGGCGAGAACTGGTGCCGTACACAAAAGTTTCTTGAGCTCCTGGAACGCTTTTTCCGCTGCTTCACTCTAGTGGTATAGTTGCGACTTCCTGGTCAACTCATGCAAGCTAGCAGCTACCTGAGCAAAGTTTGGCACAAATCTCCTGTAGTATGTGCAAAGCCCCAGGAAACTATGCAGCTCATGAAGATATTGGCCAGGTCTTTACTGCCAGTACTTTGTTTTCATCAATTGACACGCCCTCTGCCGTTACACGATGCCCTAGGTATTTGACCTCAATTTGAAACAAAGCATATTTCTTAACACTTAATTTTAATCCTGCAGCAGTTATACGCTTAAAAACTTCATCCAGGTTTTTGAGGTGTTCATCAAAAGTCTTCCCCATCACGATTATGTCATCCAGATACACTAAGCACGTCTTCCAATTGAGACCCTTAAGTACACGTTCCATTAAATGCTCAAAAGTAGCTGGAGCATTGCAGAGCCCGAATGGCATCACCTTAAACTGCCATAAACCACGACTTGCGCTAAAGGCAGATTTCTCCTTCTCTTAATCAGCTATCTCTACTTGCCAATAGCTGTTCTGCAAGTCCAAGGTAGAGAACCATTCCGTTCCAGCCAACATGTCTAAGGTATCGTCAATACTAGGCAACGGATAACTGTCTTTCTTGGTGGCCTCATTGAGCTTCCTGTAGTCAACGCAAAACCTGGTACTGCCGTCTTTCTTCTTTACTAAAACTATTGGTGAACTCTACGGACTTGAGGATGGCTCAATGACTCCGTTCCGTTCCATTTCGCTGACAAGTTCTTTGACCTCGTTTTACTTTGCTAGGGGAACACTTCTGGGTGCTTGTTTTATAGGCCTCGCTTCGCCAGTATTAATTTCATGTTTAACAACTGCCGTTCTACCTTGGCTTTTATTATTTAGGGCGAAGACGGAGGCATGTTTTCTCAGCAACTGCTTTGCCTTGTTTCTGTCAGGAGGTGTTAGTCCTGCCACCAATTATTGCACTTGTTCTGCTAATGAGTCTCTTTCTATGGCTGTTATTTTAGAACATACTCTTTTCGCCGCACAATTAATTATGGCTTATGCTGGCTCACATCGACCCATCTCAAAATTCCTGTTAATTTTTTTTTCGCTATTGGACAGATTAAGTACTCTTCGTCGCTGATTTTCACGAGGGCTTTTGCTGTTATCATATCGTCTTTTAGTTCTTTTGGTTCCACCACCCACAACCGGTTATCCTCACAATCTGTCTCCAAACGTGCCCATACTATAGTTTCCGACTGAGGTTGTAATTTCTAGCGTTCAACGGCAAATAGCTTCCTTACTGTGGTCCTGCTATCATATCCAACAGCCAGGGGTATCTCCACATTGCGCCAGATCATTATTTGCTCGCCCATGTGCAGACTAATACCGTGGGCTATCATAAAGTCTGCACCAATGATAACTTCATCCACTATATCGGCAACAACAAATACATAGTCAGCGCTGATGTTTGCAATAGTCATTCTTACCCTGGCTCTTCCATAGACAGTGGCTAAGTCACCAGTAGCAGTGCGCAGTCGTACATTATTTAATGGTTCCACTGCCCCTTTTACTAATTCGGCCCTTATAATTGACTAAGATGCTCCTGTGTCTATGGTGAGGACTTGTTTACTTCCGTTTATAAGACCGCAAACAGTTAGGTTGCTATATTTCTGTTGTACAATGGAAATGGAGATTGTGGGGCCATCGGTTGTGGGAGCCAGCACTTGTCCCTTAGTGCTAGCTCGATTTAGTTTAACGGTGTTTCATGAGATTTAGTGTTGTTGGCCCGCTTGTTGTCCCTTGCTGGCGAAGCAGATCTTGATCTTCTATTTGCGGATCTACAGTTGCGCTGAAAATGGTCAGCCTTACCGTATTTAAAGCATTTAGCGCGAGAATTAGTTATTGCCTCCTCCATTATCTGTTTGACTAACTACTTTTTCTCACTTCTACTGTCTGTGTTATAAGTTTTAGTATCAAGACATCGCACCTTGTACACCTGTGGCTTCGAGATGACTTTTGCGGTCTCCTGGGCTAGCGCATACGAGATTGTTTCTGCAAAAGATGATTTTTGCATAGCACAAACACCATATTTAATATCTGGATGCCGGATGCCATTCACAAATGCTTCAATCTTAAACTGATCCAGAAACGGGCGATCTTCGCCCGGGTAATTCAGCTGCACGAAATGTTCAATTTCCAGTGCGAAGTCTTGCAGCGTCTCATTTGCCTTCTGCACCCTGCCTCGTAACTCCATTCTGTAGAGTTCTCTTTTATGCTCGCCACCGTACTTACGTTGTAAGGCTACCATTATGTCCTCCTAATTCTTTCTGCAACCGGCTGGTAAGCTTTCGAGCATCTGTGCTGCTGCTCCTTTTAAAGCCAGAATTAGCTCAATAGCTTTTTCTTCATTGTCCCATCCATTTTTGATGGCCACTGTTTCGAGCAGAAACTTAAAAACATTAAAAGGTGCGCTACCGTCAAAGCTCGGGGTGTTAATCTTGCTGCCATGTTCAGAGATAACTTTCACCGGTCCCTCTCGAATTTGAAGTTCGCCCATTTGCACTTTCAATTAATGTAACTCTTCGTCTACTTTTCTGTCTAGGCCGCACAATTTTTGTTCTACGATGTTCACTCGTTTATCGAAGACTTCTGATATTTCTTCAAATTTCTCATTTACCTTCGCTAAAAGCCTTTCCCCGTAGACGCTAGAGTTTTCCTGCATTGCTTTAAAGTTTTCTTGAAGCTTCTGGTTTTTTCCTCTAATTTCTTCATCTGGTTTTCTTGCTTCTGGTTGTGGTTTTCCTGCTTCTGGTTGTTTTCTTCTATTTTCTTTATTATAGCGGCAAACATTGAATTCAAGTCTATGCGCTGATTGCTGCTGAGGTACATACTTCAATCGTTTCTTTTTCCTATTTTTCTCCAAATTCGTATGTCCCAATATCGATACCACGCTGCTTGAATTCATCTATTAACCGCTTTTGCAATTCCGATTTATTGCCCGCTGTCGGCAGATCTAACTTACTCAGCTCCATTTTAGCTGCTCAACTTTTAGCTCGTCGAATTTCATTTTAATTATTTATTTTTTATTTTGCAATTTTACTTCTGACACCAGTTGTTACGTTTATTTAAATTATTAACGTTTTGTTTATGAGTTCTTTATTTGCAAAATAATTACACACACAACTTTTAGAGTTTTAATTAAATTACACTTTATTTAATCAATTATTTGACGATTTAACTATTGGCGATTAATAACACACGCTGGCAACTTTAATTGTTGTACCACAAGATCTTAACTAGATGACGTTCACAATCAGAATGAATCAGCACGTATTGGCGTTGCTTTTATATACTCTATTTTTAGGCGTTCCGAATATTCATTCGAGAATTTCTATTGCCATCTGCTGCGTAGTAGAAAGTTCTGCGTTGCCACTTTATCTCAGACACATTAGTGAGCATTGTTATTTACTTCTAGAACCTTTAATCATTATTTAAAAATACATGTTGTTTATTTTTATTTAGTTGTTATACAATGCAGGTGTGTGTATGTTTGTGTAATGTGTTTGTTTACTTATCGCTTTGTGTTAGTTGTTTATGTTTTGTAATAAAGATGTTTCGTAGAAACTTCTAGCTTTGAAAACAAACACAATAGGCCATTTCGTTTCACTTTCTTGGCCTCAATTATTTTTACATCTTTTTATGATTTTAATAAAGCATTTTTGTAACAATACAAATAAAGATTATTTCAAAACGGAAATAAAAAATATTAACCAGGACTGAACTCCTAGTTCAATATGCGTTCAGTGTCAGGGTTTTCAGAAGATAGTCTCCGAACTCCCAGTAAGTACTTATAGAGTTTTATAGAATTTTAAGTGTTCTGATGTGTGTACATGTACCTTTTGAGATTATAAAATTTTTCTGGATGTACAGAACACACAAGCAAATTCTCTCTTTGGAGAGATACTTTTAATCATGTATCGGATGGCTATTTTTGTTTATGTATCAAAAGTGGTTTTTATAAGCATATTAAATGGTTTTACCCAACCTCTTCAGCCGGTGGATTTACATATGTTTAACACTTTTTACACCTTTGTGTATTTTTTTCTAAAAAAATGTTCGATAGAGTAAATTAATAGTATGTTCTTTTGAAAATATGTTGCACGAAAAATTTTAAGATATGTTACTTATTTTTACGCTTATTTAAATTATAAACGTTTTATTTATGATTTCTTTATTTGCAAAATAATTACACACACAACTTTTAGAGTTTTAATTAAATTACACTTTATTTAATCAATTATTTGACGATTTTACTATTTGCGATTAATAATAAACACTGGCAAGTTTAATTGTTGTACCATAAGATCTTAATTAGATGACGCTCACAATACGAATGAATCAGCACGTATTGGCGTTGCTTTTATATACCCTATATTTAGGCGTTCCTGAATATTCGAGAATTTCTACCGCCATCTGCTGCGTAGTTGAAAATTCTGCGTTGCCACTTTTATCTCAGACACATTAGTGAGCATTGTTATTTATTTCTAGAACCTTCAATCATTATTTTAAAATACATGTTGTGCAAGCCATACACGATGCGACCTGTTGTACAACTTTGCTAGTAAGTTGGGTATTTTGCCTACAAATTATACAACTTCCGTGCAATCGCGCAGCACAACTTCATTTGCATAGAAGCCATTACAGTAAAGGCCCAACTATAATGAGCATAAGCTAGCTTTAGCTTATGTCACAAATTCAACGAAAAGCCTGTCAAATGCTTAGGTAACTTATCAAAGAAATTTATGTGGCTACAATGTACTTACATAAATTTAGTAACTTATTTGCCACAGTTGCACATTTATGTTTATTTCGTACTTTAGCCAAAAATAATTTCTATATAAATCAACAAAATTTTAAAACTAAAAGGCTTTAAAGAAAATTTTTTATATATTTAATAACATTCACAAACACATTTACATATTTTGGTTTATTTTCTAAGAAAATGAAAAAAAATTATTACAAATTATTTTCTATTTTGTGTTTGTGGCCAACCATACTAAAAAATGCAACGATGTTCATCGTTTATATGGTATACATATGTGTGTATAAATACAAATTTAATTTAAATATATTATAATTGTAAAAAATTGGCCATAAAGAAAATGTTGTTTTTTCTACATTTTATATTGAAGTAAAAACTAAAAAATTTAACAATTTAGGTCTTAATTAGAAAATTTCTTTATTAATGTATAAATCAAAGCACAGTCAGCTGTTTCCGTACGGAAAGTGCGATCAGTTTCGTACCTTGCATAAAGAAATGAAATTTATCGAAACTTGACGAAAAGTTATCTTATTCACATTATAGTTTACCACATATAATTTAATGTATTTGCACAGTTGTATAAGTTGGCATAAGCTAGTTTATGCACATTATAGTTGAGCCTTAAAGATGTTTTCCGATATTGTTGCGTATGTTTTAATCGATGAAGTGTTTGACCAAGAAGAAAAAGAATGCAAACAAAAGTTAGGAAACAAAATATTGTACAATTATCTTTAACTTTTTTGTATTCATTTAATAATTTATTGTAACTTTTATTGCACATGTTTTTATTTTTATAATATTCATTTCTGCATAATCCTCCTTTATTTATATATTTATTTTTCTTTGAATGTATAGAATGCTTTTGCGCTGTGTTTTGCTATGTTGCTACTACGAAAGTGAAAAGTAAAATGGAAAAATGTTGTGCGACATCTCCAGTAATGTTGCGACTGAGTTGTACAATTTGCCAAAAAATCAAAACTCTTTGATCTTTCGTACAACCAACATGCAACTTCATACAACTACACCACAAACATTGCAATCTGTTGTACAACCTTCTCAAGTTGTACAACGGGTCGCAACGTGTATGGCTTGCATAATAAAGTATCTTTGTAACAATATTTTACCCTCAATTTTATGTAAGGGTAAGTATGCTACACTTTTTTTTAGTAGTTCTTACTCTTGATAAGTGATGTTTGCTTTTGTTGCCAAACACAATGCTATACTACTTTATGTTTGAAACACTAATTATACATTACTGACATGTAAAGGTAGTTAGAAAAATTCAATAACAGTTTTTGTTCTATTGTGGCTATAAAATATGTAGCAATTTTTCGGGGTTTAGGCAACACGCAAAACATTTTATGTGATTTTTGGGTAACCTTTATTTTCAGAAAACGCCATTAGTTTCATAGTCACCACAACCTTCATATCCGAGCATGTGCAGTACATCAGATGGCCAAAAACCGAATCTTTTCAAACAGTCGGACCTTAATGATTTTATCAAAGACCTAGATCTAATAAAAGAGAAACTAAGCTTCTGGCATGTTAAAAAGTGATGTTAAGTCAACTGTGTACCGGCGCCGACATATGCCGTATTCAAAGTTTTAAACAACTAAAGATAATATGTGCTTCTGCTACAACATTAATGGTCTTTTTGAAGAGCTCGGCCAAAACTATGACGCATGTGAGTGGCAACTTTTTGTTGATAGCAATGAAGAAAGTCTTAAGGCCGTTTTACTACATATTGGTAAAAAAAAAACCCATCAAAACCTATTGCACATGCCGTGAATGTGAAAGAAACATATATAGTTATAACCAGTTTATTAAAAAATATCAATAATGAAATCCACAATTGGAAAGTGTGTTGCGACTTAAAAGTTGTTGCTATTTTAACAGATCTCTAAGGTGGTTATACAAATAAATGCTGTTTTCTATGCCTCTGGGATAGACGAGATCGTAATATGCACTATATGGAAAAGGATTTGCCGATAAGACCGCAAAATACAATAGGCCAACATAATTTAAAATATCCTGCTCTGATTAAAAAGGAGAATGTAATATAACCACCACTTCATATAAAACTGGGCTTAGTTAAAAATTTTGTAAAGGCGCTGCAGAAAGATAGTAGAGCCTTTGCTTATTTAAGCATAATTTTTCCAAAAATTTCAATTGGAATAACTTCCGAAGGCGTTTTTGATGGTCCTCAAATCCGAAAACTGGGTCAAAGCACAACATTTGAAGACTTGTTATCACCTGATGAGAAAGCTGCCTGAAATTCATTTCGACAAATTGTTTCTAACTCTCTAGGAAACGATAGGAGTCCAATTTATGAAAAAATCATTAGTGATTTGCTCAAAAACTATTCAAGAATCGGTGAATAAAGTTTAATCAAAAAAATCATAACAGTCAATATGATACTGAAACAGCATCTATAATGTTGTGAGCAAAAAAGTATGAATAAATAAAAATAAAAGTTGCATTTCCTGGCTATCCGAAGGTTAGTACAACAGCAACAACAAATGTAGAAAACAAGTTACAAAGAGAACGACAAAGAAATGCTTTAAACTGTGTGTGGACTTCGTTATACCAAATTAACATTAAGATTAGTTGGTTAAACACATGATGTTTACGACGTACATAACATAAGGCAGATAGATGCTAAGAATGCTGATTGACGGTCCAGACGGCCATTGTTCTAGCGTCTAATTTTTCTTGTTTTGTTTGGAAACCGTCCGCATACATATGTAAATAAGTCAATTTTCATTCATTTATAAGATCGATGGTTCAAATCCTGATTGGAAATAAAAATTAAAAATTTTCTTATTTAACTTCTTATATTAATTTTAGATGTAATAATGTCGCTGAAAATACATTTCCTACATTCGCATTTTTTTCCGAAAAACCTTGGTGACGTAAGTGACGAGCATGGTGAACGATTCCATCGTTATAAGGGCCTATGGAATGAAAACATGATGGGAGATTTTATTTTGTTTCTTATAAGAGAATCAAATCCTGAAAATCATACAAGATAAAACAAAAGAAGAAATAATTTTAACTAAAAAAAAAACTAAAACTACTTCTTTACTTTATTTATTGTCATTATATTCCGCTAAGGTAAACTGCTGCAACAAATTTAGGCAATGACAGCAAAAACTATGTTTTACCTAAAATTGGGTACTTTTATTTTTTGTGCAATAAAATTAGTATGTGTCCTTGTATTTTCATGAATCATGGTTTGTGCAGATGTAATAAAAGTGAAAAATATTTGAGGCTTTCTAATTTTTGCGAATTTTTAGAAATCAAAAATTTTGAAATTTTTGGGAAAAACAAAATTTTTTTTCCACTTTTGTCTTAATAACTGCGAAAGTAATGATAACACTAAAAAATTATCTGAGAACCGTTTAATGCTAAAATAATATAGAATGTTTTCATGTACCGCCTAACAAAATTAAATGCGTGGTTTCAAAGTTATGATAATATGTGCGAAGCTCCCTCTTCAAAAATCTGCAATTTTAGAAAAAAAAATATTACAAAAAAAAATTAATCCATAGAATTTGAAATACTGATGATTTTTGCAGTTAGGCAACCATAACGCATCAAAAAAATATGGTGGCCGTTCAATGTTTTAAATTTTTTCCATTTGTTGCATAGTGTAATTACTAAATAAAACAATAAATAACTAAGATTTTTATGTTAGGAAGTCTTTCCATTTAATTATGTAACATGATATTTTTATCAATATTATGATATTTAAATTTAATCATTTATTGTTTATTTTTGAACATAATTATGTTAATACTTTACCATGTTATTACTACGGTAGACAAAAATATGGATGCAAGGACAGCTTTATTATTATTTAATGTAACAATACTATGTTTTGCTAAAAACTATGTAATACAACAATAGTATGTTGCTCTTACATTATGGTTACCTCAACCATGTTTTTTCTTTGCGTATAAAATAATATATTAAGGGCCATTATTATAACTTGCCGTTAGTTGAAGGCAGGATTTTGTTGCACCGATAATTAGCTTATATATGTATATCGTTAAGCAACTAAAGAGACCAAATTTACAATAACATAACATATCAAAAGTAATCAATTAAATAAGTGAATAAAAGCTGAAGAAAACAAAAGCAAAATTAAAACAAGTAAGAGTGCTATACTCGGCTATGCCAATTCTTATATACCCTTCACCATCTATGTAAATCTAGTTTAGTGAAGATTACAAACCTAGGTATACCATTTTCCCACTTTTCGTGGTAAAGAGTATTAAAAAAACACGCACATTAATGCAAAATAGAGTCATAAGCAATTATCACAAAACAAGCCGGCTTGAACTCTCGTACACAATACAACCACTGTTGCCAGAAGTGCAGATTTATCTGCATTTTTCTCTTGAGAAATTAAAAAATAATTGTGTTGTTTTTATTTTTAATACGCCTTACGTCTGCATTAAGAGTCGGCATGTAACCAACCTAACGCAGAAGGAAATGTAAGCAAAAATAAAAACTTGGTTTGTTTGTTGGTAATTTTTGTTAAAGTTTTAACATTTCTGTATTGGCTTTTAAAATCACTCTTATGTTGTTTTTAAAGTTTTTATACTTAAAGGAAATGTTTTTGGCTTTTCCTGCCTGCAAATTGGTTTTTCTAAAAATATGGGTAAAGGTTTCCTGATGAGCTGACTTAAGCAACCGGCGAAATACGTATAGATACCTGCTTTTCCAACCAACATATTAATTGCATTTTTATTTAAAAATGTTATGGGATATGAGCAAAATAAAAAAATAAATAGATTTGAAGATTTTTTAGCTAAAATCCAAGATTTCTAAAATCTGTGTGCTAGCCTCTATTACGTTGACTAATTTTTCTTGTTTTCCTTGGAAAATGTCCGCATACATTTTAAAATGATTTTCTTTTCTAAAAAAAAGGTTTTTAAAAATAAAAAAAGAAATAATTTAAACCAAAATCAATTTTAATTCATTTATAATATCCACAGTTCAACTCCTAATTTTTATATAAAATTAAGTTAAAAAACGACATTCCAAATAAAAAATCGTTGTGTGTGACAGTTCGGGTCTGCCTGATAGACGCTTTTAGCTTATAAAAATGATTTGTAAAATATTTTATCGACAATGGGACCTATCTAAAAGTTTTCCAAAGATTTAAAAAAACAGGACTTGTACTCGGAGTTTTGAGAGTAAAAAGTATTAGACTTTAAAGATATACTTAATTAAAAAGAAATGAATTTAGCTAATTTCTGAAAAAAGTATTCCAAATAGTACTAGTTCTGATTATGCTTTTTAAACTCTTTGAGCTTTTGTCTAAAGTATAACGGTTTTACCACATTCATTGGCAAATGTCGAGAGAATGTTTAGTCAGGTAAATTAAAATAAAACAAAACTTCGCGATCGCTTAGAAAATGAATCTTTAGTAGGAGAGTCTATTTTTAATACTCTAAGTATACTCATCTTAAATGCGGTTGCGGTGTGATCGCCACCGCATTTCTTTTGTGCGAGTATTTACTATACCCATTCCATTTGAAACCCATTCTTTGAAATTATGAAAGTTTATTTAATATTATTAAAACTTTCACTTAATGCCGTTTTCTTATTTTTTAATATCTATTTCCCCATACATTCGTTTTTTTGATTGGAGTTACTTCATTGTTCCACTATATCTGATCGATTGGCGTATTTAAATTTTCTCTAGCTGATATAGATATAAATTTGAATTTGGAAATTAAAGGATGCCCCTATAGTTGATTAAATTTAATGTATATTTTGGCAAAAGTGTATTCCTATTACAAAAGGAATCATAAGAGCGGAACCTTTGTCGAGACAGCTGTTCAATGAAACACCTTGTATACTAAGCAGCAGCATCCCACATTATTTGCATTTTCTCAGGCTTACTTGGATTCTTTGCCACAAAAATTGATAACTTTCATTTCTATGAAACAGTGTAGGACTTAACTTAACTTTCGCGCATAGCTTTTGTGTAACATTTCTCGATTACGGTCGTTAACAAAAACTTTTAAATTTTTGTCTTTTTGTAATCTTCAATCAAAGAAGCTTAACCATAAACTTGTCACCCGTTAGAACGACATAACCTTAAATCGTAGTACAATCTTTATTAGAGGAAATTCTAGCTTTAATTCCCTACTTTTCTATTTGAAAATTTTGTTTCATAAGTTTCTGCAAAATACAACCCTATACTTATGTTTCCAGCAAATTCGGCGCGATTTTCTTCATCTTCCTTGGTCTTCAAAAGTATTTTTAATTTCTGGTTCTTAGTCCAATTATAATTTTTGGACCCGTATTTCTGTACGGTTTACCTGCAAGTCCACACAAGTCTTTGTATCTTTCTGCAAGAGATGAATAATTATTGTCGTTCATTATTACCAGCTGAAAATATTTTTAAACTAACCCGATTTAATTCATTTTTAGAACGCCAACTATTAGATGCTTCGTTTAACAGAGCATTTCCAGAAATCTTTGTACACTTGCGGTCAAGTTACTGTGAACTGAAGGTGGTTCAGGCTTTTGAAGGAGTAAGTGGTGTTTTGTTATACAATCACGAATTCGCATACACTTTGATTCCTATAAAATTTTGCATTATGTAACTTGAGGCATGAGAGGCAGAGTTTTCTCTCACATTCCATTTTTTATTATAATCTAATTTGTTGAGTTGTTCACATTTTTGATTCAATGGCGCGTCTCCTTATGTTCCAGTCTTTAGGGGTACGATCCTCATGTACATTTACACGAGAGGTTTTACATTTGGTTTTATTTTCTGTACGCTTGAATGTGCCCTTGAATGTAATACCCACTCTAATCTCATATGGGGAGGTAAACGTTCAATAAATTCTCGAATTAGCAGTGGATTGTTTAAATGTGTATGTAAATTTGCTGCCTCTTTAGTAGAAACAATACATTTTAGATAGATTCATAATTATTTATTCTATATTTACGTTCAATTAATAAATTTGTTTAAGGTTCTTCTTCAAGGCGTTGTAATTTAATCTCTAGTTTCCTGCAAGTTTTACTTAAAATCTCTGCGTAAGCACTTGGGGATTTATTTTGACCAATTTTGTGAGCCCTCGAATTTCAACAGCTAAAGGAAACCAGCGACTTGCGGTTTAAATACGAATTTAATAAATTTATTTCTTTGTACAATTTACGTAATAAAAAACTATGAAATTTAAAAGAAAAAACAAAAAATACATAGATTATTTTCGCTTAGGTAGTAGCAAATTAATGGAATAAAAAAGGTAGGCCACTACCTTGGCCTTTATCGACTGACGTTTGAATTAAAATGTACGCGTGTCAATCAAAGTAAATAAATAAATGTGACATACATATCTTAAAGCGATACGAGGCTGCTATATATATTTCTGGCCTGGCAACACTGAGTGCTGCTAAGTGCAATCTGACATTTCCATTGGAAAGTTTGTCATTTTTAAGCATAATCTTACTCAAAACGTTTTGACGTACGACCATTATTTGTGTTGTTTACAGTGACTTGAAAAAATTAATATAGAAAAAAATGGAATTAACTCGTGAACATTTTCGTGCCATCATTTTTCACAACTTTCGACGTGGATCATCACGACAAGAGTGCATTGATGAACTTAAATCTTTGTATGGCGATGAAGCACCATCCTATAGCACTGTGAAAAATTGGTATAATGAATTTAATCGTGGCCGAAGCTCGCTCAAAGACGAATTCCGTGAAGGTCGTCCAAAAACGGCTGTTGTGCCAGAGAACATTGATGCCGTGCGTGAACTCATAATGCAAGATCGACATGCGACATATCGAGAGATAGAGACATCCTTGGACATTTCTTCCACCAGCATACATTCGATACTGCATGAACACCTGGCCGTAAAAAAGGTTTGTTCTCGTTGGATCCCGCACAATTTGAAAGTCGCTCAAAAAAGGCTCGTGTTGATTGGTGCAAAGAAATGTTGCAAAAATACGATTGCGGTGCTTCAAAAGACGTTTATAAGATTGTCACAGGTGACGAATCATGGGTCTAGGCGTATGAGCGCGAAACGAAACAACAATCCACCGCGTGGGTCTTCAAAGACGAGCAAAATCCAACGAAAGTTGTTCGTGGAAGAAGCACTTCGAAGCAAATGGTCGCCTGTTTCTTCGGCAAAACTGGTCATGTGGCGACTGTTCCGCTTGAGCAACGTAGGACGGTCACTTCTGAGTGGTACACTACAATTTGTTTGCCTGAAGTCATCGGAGAAATTCGAAAAACCAACAAGAGAAGACGAATCATTGTTCACCATGACAATGCGAGCTCTCATACATCGGCTCAAACCAGAGCGTTTTTGACCGGCCAAAACGTCGAATTAATGGGTCATCCGCCGTGCAGCCCTGACTTGGCACCTAATGACTTCTTCTTGTTTCCGCACATCAAGCAAAAAATGCGTGGTCAACGATTTTCGTCGCCAGAAAAAGTTGTTGAAGTGTTCAAAAACCATGTTTTAGAGGTGTCTCAATTGGAGTGGAAAAAGGGCTTCGACAACTGGTTTGAGCGAATGCAAAAGTGTATAAATAATGCTGGAGAATACTTTGAAAAACAATAAAACCATTTTTGATTATACATATTCGCATTTTCACTATTAGGCCAGAAATATATAGAGCAGCCCTCGTAACAATAGGGTTGCCTATTAGCCTTTTGGGTTCGGAACCTTCAAAATGGGTTTTTTTAGTCTTTATTTGTAAGAAGTTATTTATCCGACGCTTTCGTTGTTGTCAAATTCTTTTAAAATTTTAAGTTATCATAAAAAATAAATTTATTTTAATAATTAATTAATATAATGTTTATAATGTGCACAACCTAATGTAAATAGATGCGATGGATGCTGATGACGGATGTAGCGTTACAGCAAATGCTGCATTACATTCTGTTCATGTCTAATTTTTCCTGTTTTCTTTAAAAATTAATGTAAAAAATTTGGCAATATTTTTTTTTTATTAATAAATTTACAAGTTCAAAAATATACGTGAACCTAAGCCGCATGAAGTTTATTCATAAAATTCGAAAATAATGAAAATGTTTAATACTTACATACATGTCGTTAAAAAATAATGGATGTAAGTATTCAGATTTCTATTTATATTATATATATTTATATATCTATATATATATATATATATATATATATATATATATATATATATATATATATATATATATATATATATATATATATATATACATATATATTATTGTTTATTTTTTTTTCTTTCTTTGTTATGTGTGGTTTATTATTTCTTACAAATATTTCTAAATAATATATTCTTGTATTAGTTAAACTTAAAAATTTTGTTTTTAGGAAATAATAATTTTAATAATCATAATAATGCAATCAAAATTATATAACTAAAAAGTAGTTAAATATTTAAAAATAAAACACAGTACAATGGAAGAACATGTTGTTGTGCTAATCATAATAAAATTAGATTTTGCAAGTTTTTTTTTATTTTTGTTTTGTTTTTACCTCAAATTAATAATTAAATAAAGATAATAGAAAAATAAAGTTAAATATATAAAAACTTCAATTTGCGTCAGGCAAATATATAAAATGAAATTAAAAGAAATGAATTTTGCTTTATAGGTTCATAGAATGGTTTATTACATATACAATTTTAAACTCTATTATGAACTTAACTCTGCTTCTCACAACTTTAAATGCACTTATTTAGCAAATTTTAAAATTTATTTTAATTACACCAAAAAAGTTATTGCCCATCTGTTGGCATTTAAATTTTAATTTGGTTAAAATAAATATATATATTATTTTGTTTATCTTTGTTTTATATTTCTATTAAGAGCCATCTTCTGATTTTTTTCTTAAGAATGTTACAGTCAAATACAAATTGCAGTCACTGAGGACGGTCAACCATCAAAGAGAGAACGGCTAATGATAATTAAGAAAATTGCAACATTAAAAAAACACCTATTAAAACTTTAACAAAAAAGGTAATGTTAACAATAAATAATTAAATGCAATGCAATACAATACAAATAAAACAACAAAAAACCGTGAGAGAATTTAAATTGATACATTAAGAAATCGAAACGATATCGTACAAAAGGATATATTTTGTATGCTGCATTGCAAATTTAAATCAAAAGTCAATGCTAAGAATCGTCGAAGGTTATTTTTTATTTTATAGCAAACGATTAAAAAATATTCACTTTAACAATTTTACGCTACTTTAACAAAATATCTTAATAAAAGAGAGTATAACCAGAGACATTAAAAATAAAAAATATTTTGCGTAGCTATAATGAGAAACATAAAGGTATTTATCATTTCATATCGCTAAGATATGTATGCCAACAAAAGCGTGTCTGTATGTTAGATAAAAATACCTTCTTGTCTGGATTTAAAAAGCATCGTCAAACTCATAGAGCCTTTGTCAAAGCATTAATAGGATTTAAGTAATATTTTTAAATTTTTTTAAATTTTAGGGAACGTCAATAATTTGTAGTAAATTTTTTTCTTATTAGGCTACCGACCCGCTGCATAAAAATATAATAAGTTGTGAGACGCAGATAAATAAGTTTGCTTTAGGCCATCACCGTACAAATGAAATTTATAAGAAAAACATTTTTTTTTCAATTTGATGTAAAAACGTCTAAGCTTTTTTCTCAGCTGTTATTTGATGCTTCTATACCTTTAAAACATTGTTATTGTTTTAGTTAAATAGCACGGCCCGTTATAAGAAATGACTCAACTTATATTAAAAAATCAAAATTATTTCAATTATAAACAAAAGGCATTTGGTGAAATAATTTAAAAAAGAGTTTTGTACAATATTGCCAAGAAGAAATGTAAATACTAGTCAATACACTTTGTATTCTTATTCTGTTTTTTTTTTTTAATATTAAATTTTATATAAGTATAAGTATATATATACATGCATACTTATACATATTATGTTTTTTTTTTATTTGTTTTATTTATGCTGATCTGTTCAAGATCAATTTTAAGTCTGATAAGCAATAAAATGCACACTGAATAGCTCCTACTAATGGAAGCCTTTTCTTCCAAATTTTCAGCATTTAAGATTTAGATATTGTATATATAAATGTGTATTTCGATGCATAGACATAATTTGAATATACAACACGGCTATTTTATTATATATTCATGTATATATTATATTTAAATATTATATACAATGTAGGTCACTATATATAACATTATCTGATTTATGATATGAGGTGTGCAATAAAATAATAAGGTCACATATATTTTAATTAAATTGTAAAGATCATTGAATCGTACCTCCAGGCTTATCTAATGTTATTTTTTACCAAATCTATGTATGTATTAAAATGTTCTGTCTTTTCGGTTAGTTCTGCTTTCAATTTAAAACACAGTAACTGCTAATAAATTTGCAAACGTTAAGAAATGTAGGAAAATTCAAAATATTTAAAACGTCTATAAATTGAGTGAAGAGAATTCAGTGTAAATATAGGAGTCAGATACTATTAATATGCTATTCCTTTTATTAATCGATAAATACTTCTTCGTATCTATCGATAAACTTCATCAGCCATTTTCAGTTAAAAGAACTGAGATTTTGTATTTACTTTTAAACAAACTTTAAACAGATATGAGAATTTATATTTTTTTAACGGTGAGTAATTTTTTTATATAGAATAACTTCTTGTGTCGTCTGATTTAGAAGTGATAAACAAAAAACATTCTTATTTTCCTTATCAGCTGCTATACGAAGTGCAATTGTACAACTAATTAAATCTATTACAGAAACTGTCATGTCACTCCTTTTAAACGTACATCTTATCTTTTAGAGCCAATCATTGCCCTCAGCAAATTTTTAAGCACTTTTGAACAAGTAGAGCAATATAAAAGTGACCTTATGATTTTGAAGCACGCCTTGTTTGCAAAACGAGTATTTACACAAGGTAACAAATAGTTCAATGTGATTTTCTTTTGTTTTTGTTTCATTAAATTACTCCTATATTTTCATGATATTTAAACATTTTTATTATTCCTTTTTTTTTAAATATAATACATTCATATAATTGAATATTTTTATAATTTTTTGGTGTGAATGCGTTCAAATTACATTTTCGATATGACTTTACGTTTTAACATTTTTATGTGAGTTTGGGGAAGATTCTAAAAAGATTTCACTTTTTAATTGTGAAAGGTGGCAACGATTTTTTTTTTTATTTTAAATTTCATAACATCACATTACTGAGTAAAATAGTGACTCAATTTAGTGTAGAGATAAAAAAAACATTTTGTAAAACAGTCTGATTTGTCGGTTATGAATTTAGAATATTGGTCGACAGTTATTATAAGTTAATAAGTTTCCCATGGGCAACAATTGAGTTGGGGGTACCAGAATCGGTGAATGAAAAGCAAGAATTGCTCTTTAGTTCATATATGTAAGTTGAAGACGAGGCCAGACAAATGCAATGCTTCGTTCTATAACCACTGATGAAACATAGCTTCACCACCACTAACACTTTAATTAAGAACAGAACATTCAAACAAGCAAAGCACACAATCAACGGAATGTAACATGACAGCTTTCAAAAAGAGACAACAGCTTTTAAAAGAATAACAAATCCGTGGTCATTTAGGACAAATTCACTTTTCACAAGATTTATGTAGCGGTCCTGAAGATATAAAAGTTATAAGACTGTATTGCCCCAAATTAACATTAAGAAAGTTGCAAAAACATGTGTCAACTTTTATGTTAGTGAAATAAATTAAAACTGCAACATATTTTATTTTCTAAACCCTTTTAAGCAGTAATTATTAAAATATATATTTTTATGTTAACGTCGGGGCACCTAGAATCCGTCGTACGTTATACTTTAACGCATTCAATTGAAAACAAAGTAACGATGAATGAGGTTGACACAATGAGTATTTTGTTGACGAATAAAAAAAAGATCGTTAAAACACATCAAGAGAAAAACAAAACTAGAAGAAGAAGTAAATGATAGCCCTCAAAGTATACAACGTACCTCAAAAGCTAAAAGTTGTTCAACTTTCGTACTTTACGTTGACGGAGACGTAATAATTGTGACAATATTCACAATAAAACCTGTATTTTACCTTACTTGTCAGTTGAAAAAGACGAAGTATAACATATGACGAATTCTTTGTGCTGTGGCCTTTAGAATGCAATCAACAACAAATCTTTCACGTTGTGTGAGAAGTTTTTCTACCACCATCAATTTTTTGTTTGGACGTTAGAGATCATAAGGTAAAAGTTTTATATTAATATTGCGATTGAATAGGAAATATTTTACTTAGTTATATTGATAGAGAGAATTCAAGATCGCCAATATTGAAAAAATTAAAAACATAATGATTTACTCAATAATGAAGTAAAAAAATTTTAATTAATTAAAAGCTGACAGTCTAACGAATTTGACAATAACACCTTTCGCTCTCCACTACTTATTCGAAACCTGTACGTAACTCTGCTATTAACTTTTGCAATTGCTGATAAAGCGTTTGGCACATTCTAAATAATACGTGAACACTGGTAACTTTAAAATTAAAAAAGAAAATGATAAATGACCAAAAGATCAAAAGACTAAAAGACAGCAGCTACTTAACAACATGTTTAAAAAGTATAATATCCATCACAATTTTTTTGCACTTAGGGGACTTTTGTGAAATATAAGTAAATTTTTTGTTTGGAGGATGACAATTATAGACGTACCAGAATAAGAATACAAGCTCTTTATTACAGCATGAAAAATATCCTTCCATTTAAAATGTCAATTTACGAAAGGTAGAAAAGTGCTGTTGATGAATGCATAACTTGATTTCGGCTTGATACGACCAACGGCAAATAATTATTCAAATATCGTAGAAATACAACACTTCAAAGTTTATGAACTATAATTCAAACATTTTGGAATGCATTAGCAAACAGTATTCATTCGTTCAAATAATAAATTCCAAATACTTTAATCTCAGATCATTATTGCGTGTAGAATAATTCGTGTATATGAGTACCTGTCATTTTTGAGCGATAAATTATTTAGTATTTAATACAATATTATTAAAATATAATTTAATAACTATATTTAATCTGTAACGTTCTTTTCTATCTTTTGCTAATTACAACAAAATTTGCTTCTTGCTCTTAAGGCAAGGAAAATCGTAATAAAATTTATAGTGGTGTCGTTTTCATAATGCAATAGGTGGTGATAAGGGTCTCTGTTTTTTATTAAAGTTATAATTTAATATTAAAATACTATTTTGTAATTGTATATGGCAAAAATGTGGCACAAAGTTTTGTTTGTTTCGTAAATAATAAATGACACAAAAAGGTAAAACAATATAAAAATTAAATTACATACAAAAAATGTACGTACTAAGTTAAGAGATTTGTTTTTAAGATAAATTCACAACGGCCGAATTAGACCTTAATATAAAAACTTTAACAACAAAAATAAAACCATTATGACATTATAAAAATGCATCTTTATTCAATTAACTATAAAAATAGCTTTACGATTGTTGCCTATCCTCCATCTTAATTGCTATGATTGCTTCTCAAAGCACACGGCCTGCTCCAGATATATGTATGTATGTATGTGTGCATCTAGACAGGCTCTATGTAATAGCCATTACATGGTAATGGTTTATTTTTTAAACGAGGGTTTTGGCGCACACACGCCAAACTGCGCAAAATCGTTAAAAAAGCATATCGTGACTATTAGATTTTGACAACGACTTTAGTCGTAATAAATTAATGAATTTTAATTTAAACTTTCACTTTTAAAATGCGTATCAAAATGAACTATAGAATTAAGAATAAAATTTATCAATTAGTGTTTTAAATCGGAAGCCGCTAACAATGTCAAGTTTTTAGATAAGAGAACTGTCGAATCTCTTGCTTTCGTTAAGCGATAGTGACATACATATACATTAAGCCTATGTTAAATTTTAAGGTATAAATGCATGTTCGTGCAGGTAGTAGTGCGTGCCTTCATACACCATTTAAGAATCCAGAACATGGATTTGGAGCCGAAAAAACTGATGGAGGATTTATAGGATTCGACTTGCCTAAAGTTGGCAATTAAATGTTTAGTTCTATCTAAAACTGCGTAGTTTGCTATTTTAGCTAAATTTGACAAGTTCGCAGGACTAGTATAAGTAATTTAATATAACTTTTAGCAGCGCGAGACAAGCACTTGTAGTTGTATATATATGTATATTGCTATTCTGTTGCTTTTTGCTCTTCTCCGTATTTTCTTCAATCGGTGCACGTATATACAATAGAGTCATTGAAGTTTATATATAAATAAATTAAATTGTCTAACAACTAGGTATTAAAATACTATAATAACTTTTTAATTAATATTAATGTCTGTCATGTAATTTATAATATGAATGTGTTTTTTTCTCCTTAAATTTATTTTGTTTTATGTGTGTATAAAATAAATTCGATTTTAGTTTCATTTTAAGTCTATCATTAAAAAGGATATAAAATTGTGTTTTTTGATTTCCTTTTTATTTTAATAATATTAACAAACATTTAAAATATCAGGTTGTTTTTTCTTTTTGCCATTTTTCTCGTATTGTATAGTATTAAATAAAGCATTTATCGTTAAATAACCCCTACAGTTAATGCTTTTACAAAATTATTGGGACACTTTTCACCACCTCAGTTAAGTACAAATTTCTGAAAACTACTTACACTTAGGAAAGTGTATATCTGACGGTGCATAATTTTTGGATTAGATAAATACGAATAATTAGATTCTTTTTTGATAGTAAAAATAACGCTTAAGCAATTTCGTTTCAAAACCTTTGTGTTCTTAGCTATCTAGCTTTAAAGCAAACTGTGTTGTTTAAAACTTTGAATTTCCCTTTAAATAATATACGTTCAAAAACGTCATTTGTTAATATGTAATTAATGACATTAAGAAAAAATGCTTAATAAATAATGGCATTGGGTTCTCTACATCAAATGAAGCAAATGTCTTATACGTGAAAAATGTTAATGCGAAATTTTAAGGGATAAAGGTGCCTTTAGACATAATGTTTATTTACTTATGATTTGTCAGTTTGAAAATACCTATACAATTCCTTGCGTATGATAAAGTGCAGTCATTTTTACATATGGCTGAACATTTACTTTTTAACGTACGTGCAAATTACGTCTGACATAACCTACAAAGTAAATCAAAGCTTTGTGAATGCTAATAAATTTTTCAAATTTATTCTGCTTTTATCGATTTTAGCGCCTTTTGCATTTTTAGGTCATTCCAAAACGGTATAACTAAAGTACTAAAAAGTTGCAGCATTTAAAAGTCAGATGCTTTTTCATACAAAAATAGAACACGCTCTAAATGAAAATTTGTCATATGTTTTTTACACTTTTACTTTACACAAGGAATGTTTACACGATACATATGTATTTTGTTATGGAAAGTCTAACAAGTCATATGTAAAAAACATATAGTCTAAAGGCACCTTAAGCAAGACGATTAGTCTTAATATTACAAAGTTATACTCCATACGACAAATATGTATGTAAAACGTGAACACAGTTTGGGCCATTTTTTTCCTAGACAAATTAAAACTCCCTATTGGAACACTTTTTAGAGTTTGTTTTACCTAGCGTTTACACCCGATGAATTTATTTCAAGATAATAATCAAACTTCATATGAAGTAGTATTTTTTATGGAGGTTATAAAAATTTTTCTTTTATTATCTGAGCATGGGGATATGAAACCAAAATCTCTTAGTGTTTGAAAATTATAATTTATAAACAGGAAAATACTGATAATTTTAAAAGCATATTAAAAATTTATTAAATAAAAGTTGGAGAATGAAATTTCCAGATTCTATTCTGAGAATACAAAATTAAAATGTAAAGTGGCTTAAATATATCTAGGCCACAACCGATATAGAGGATATATAAATAATATATTAACTTGCAATAGATCTCAAGTAGCGTCAGGAGGATATTGAAACTTAAATATTTAACTGATTCAACGGTGGTTAAAATATGGATGTAGCTCTTCAATCGTGAGGTATAGGAACAATAACAATACGGAATTAAGGTAGAGCACAGTGTAACCCAATAGTGGGTTCTTCAAATATTTTTCTTTTTAAAACTTAAAAAATGCAACAAAAATATTTTGCAGATAAAACCGTGGAACTTTCTTTCAAATTATTTTAGAACGACTTTGTGTTTCGACATAAAACATGGTTTCTTTTATGGTTTCACTTGGTTTTATTAAGCAATTAATATCACATTCGAATATCATTAGATTTTCAATAACTTAAAAACTTAATTGCCAGCGTTTACATCAAATTGTTTAGCTTCTTAAAACACATTATGCTAAATGCAAGTAATTTTATTAAGTTTTATTAAAGCGCAAAGTCCGAATATTAATGATTGAATTTAGAAGTGATGGATGTCATTAAAGGTTTGTTTAAAAAGAAATAAAGTCTTACACCTTTAACTTCAAAGGGAATACATCAAAAAGAAAAATCATAGGAGACGTTTCACTTTGAATATTTGTGGAGAAAAAAATATTTAAAAATTTGTCTTTCACTAAATTGTACTTTATCTGCTACAGTCAAATTCGTTACTGTTATAAATATTTTTTGCTTCCTGTATACGTATGTGTGTATATATGTGTAACGATAAAGAGAGAGGAGAAAGGAAGACGTAAAAGTAAAAGGAGTGATAAAGTTATGATTGTGGCAAAAAAAAAAAAAAAAATTAAATGATTGTTATGAATAAGAACGTTAATATTTATAATATAATACACTATATCGACAAATGCAAACATATTAATATAAATTTTAAATAATTTCTGAAAAATCTAGATTTTTTAACTAACAACATCAACAGTTGTCGCTATATTGTTGCTTTTTAGTAGGGAAGTAACGTTATGTTACACTTATGGCACCACTTTCGTTCGTTGCAGTTGTTTCACTTGTCGG
Organism: Gymnosoma rotundatum; assembly: GCA_916610165.2. Lineage (NCBI taxonomy): Eukaryota > Metazoa > Arthropoda > Insecta > Diptera > Tachinidae > Gymnosoma > Gymnosoma rotundatum. Next base: position 4,137,787 of record OU744341.1, on the reverse strand, counting down.
TCTACGACTGACATCAAGGTTTACAGACATGGCGGTAGTGGCAGCAACATTGCTACCATTATGTCCGGTACCGTTGTTGCTATTAGAACGTGAAGATTGTGTGACAGTTGTTGGCGCGGATGCAATAGCTGCCGCAGCTGCGGCCGCTGTAGCTAAATGATGGCCGAACTGTTGTTGGAAATGTTGTGTAAAGTTATTGCTAAACATGGCATTATGAGGTGGAGGTAGGGATAATGCTGCTTGCGTTGTATGATGGTTGCCTTGAAGGTGGTTAAATACGACATTAGCTGTTGTTATAGCATGGCCGGCTCCTGCGACCGAGAGGGATGGCAATGAGGTGCAAGTGTTATTAATAATACTACTACTAAAGCTGACCGCATTACTTTCGTCTCGTGTCCTTTTTGTCAGCTGATTAATGCTAAGTGGATTGTTAATGTCTCGTGGATTTGCTCCGATTGGATTTCTTTGCAAAGGTAACGATATATGGCTACAATTGTTATTGCTGGCACTAATATTATCATTAGCAGCTGAGGTTGCTGATGGCGATGAAGCTGCAGAAGATGCTACTGATGATATTGATGGTGAAAGGGTTGATGTTAAAGCGTTGGTTGGTTGATTTATGACTTTATCTGAGTTTTCAGAGCGTAAATTATTTAGACTAGTTGTGTTTAAGGATCGACTGCTGTTGGTTGTGGTTGTTGGTACAGATGTTATTAGACCAGAGCCATCGGTTGCACTTGTTGCTGCCTGTCCTAAGGAATTATAAACGTTTTCATTGCTAATACTGTTACTGCTGCTTATACTATTATTGGACATAGCCAAGCCCATTGCTATGTGACCAATACGATTGCCGAGCAACATTGCTGGGCTACCGCTAAGCAAGGAGCGTACCATGCGATCTGATAATGAGGCTGGCGAAGTTGTGGAAGATGTGTTTGTTGAACATGAACTCGCCGACCCATAGCCTGACACCGAGCACGAAGAAGATGACGATGAGGTAGAGAGAGTAGGTAAAAGAGTGGATACTACCCCAGATGCGGCGCTAATGATACCACTTTCATAGGCAGACACCGTTGTAGCATTTGAGTTTGCTGTTATAACCCCAATTGCCTGCTGCTGTTGCAAATTTCCCGACTGCTGTTGTTGATGATGCAACTTTGTTTGTTGAAGTAATTGCTGATTTAAATGTTGTTGCTGAGCCTGCAATACTTGCATATGCTGCTGATGCTGTTGAAGCTGTTCGTTAACGGGCAAACTGTTGCCATGCTGTGGTATAGCTGGACTTGTCAACAAGCTTAACGGGCTGGCTAAACTAGTAGATGGGCTCTGTAGGCTCGATAGACCACTCAACCCACCCGGACTTGATAAACTATGATTGAGTGACTCATTATCATCATCTCGTCCCTTGTGAGTGTCATCGCCACTGCCGTAACTTCCCAAAGTATCATGCTCGTTGTCGTCGTCATCGTCGTCATCACTTCGTTGACCGTCCACATCATCTAAATCATTACAGTGGTCATCTTTCGTACTGCCACCACCGGTTGCACCAACGGACTCCATATAACGTATGCACTTCTTTTTGCGCCTATTTATAAAAAAGAAATATAAATTAGCTAGTTCCAATGCAACGCATTATAAAAAAAAAATAATTACAAAATTATGTAGATTTTAATTAACTGCTTTCGCACATTATTTTACTTTTATCAGAAAAATAAAGAAAAATTTTTTGAATTTGTTGACAAAAAGAAAAATAAAAGACAAAATATAATTTTTATTGTCATGCAAGTATTCTCGATCATGCAAAAAAATATTACAATAAAAAATTTATAATTAAAATAAAAAAAGAAAAAGCGTAAACTTTAAAAATGTATACATTACGCTAAGTTAATTTTTATTTTTTGTTTGTAGAATTTTTAACTCTCAAAAATCTTTCATTTACAACCTCATCCATATTTTCACTTGCCAACACACTTTCCCAAATTATTTTTGACTAATTTTTTGTTTAGGAGCAATAACTTCAACTATGCGCTTAGACCTACTTATGATTTTACGAAAACGAAATCAGTTTGCATTTTGTTAAGTTGGATGGAATGGGATGGTGTTGGTTCTAGGGGGTATTCGCAGTGCATTGCCGAATGAGGTTATAAAATACATACAAAACATGCTGATCTTCATAAGAAAAAAATTAAAAAAAAAACAAATTTAATAAATTAAACAACAAAAAGCTTAAAAATAGCTTAACAAATGTAAATTCAAGGAATTTACATTATGAAAATTAAATGTTTATAAATGTAAAAATTACAACAGTTCAACAGTCGATAAACATCCAAACAACAATTTGTTTTAATTGAATTATGGTTAACAGAAAATCAAACAAACAGAAATTATATATTAAAATAAAACACAAAACACTGCTTTTAATATGAGTATTAAACAAACGAAAACATTCAAGCATTTTATATTTAAAAATGAAACCTATACAACTACCATTAGTATCTAAACTATAGTATAGGTAAATTATTGTTTTTCATTTAAAAGCTAATCGGAACGTTAAGCTTATGTCGGCACGGCGCCTTTTATTTTATTGATCCTCCTCAATGCAAAAATACAGTTTGACTTAAGTCTACGAGTAAGTGAAACGCGAAATGCACGGAGTGCACGTCTCACTCTGTGCGGTAAAGTTTGTTTGTGCATGTTAACAGTACAGTGATTGTAATTTTTTTTTTCGTTTTGACTTGCAATATCCTTAACTTCAGTAGTAATTAATTATTTTTCTTAAGGTTTTTTAACTGCTTGAAGTTAACTAAACTTATGTATAGAAAATAAATCATTTGAAAACACATGCGTGAAGTCGAAACTTCAAATTCAACTAAAAACTTAACTCTCAACAATAATAAAAGTCAATAATTCTAGTTAAAGTCATATTTGCATATAGAAATATGATATGAGATTTGTGTTAAAACACATAGTATGACCATACGGCATTATTTTTATTGTGATTTCAAATCGCGTTAGGCTAAATTTACACATGCTTGTGTTAAAAAAAAAATGATTCTAAAAATTAACCAGAACCATTAAAATTATGTGTGTTAATATGTAAAAATTGTTTAAATTATTTGAAATTAAAAAATGTATGACCTCTTATGAGGGCATGTCCTAATAAAAATCAAGTAATTGGTTCCTCTCTTTTCAACTTTGTTTTTATTGCAACCTTCTTATGCCCATCAGAAAGAAGACCTCCTTCTTCGACCTTAATATTCTTCCGACGAACTCATTGTTTAGTTGAAAAATAGGAAACAAGTTCTGAAAGGCAAGTTTATTAAATTATTTTGTTTACACATTGTTTATTATTAAAGTAATTATGCCTACAAAACAGGCGTCAATAATGGTCATTAAATAATGTAACAAATAACATGACATAAATAGTGCCGATCGTCGTGTAACTGTATTTGAAGTTTAAGGTTTATTAAGAACCCTTTCTTATTGTTGACATGTTTAAAGTTGTAAAAGCTTGTCAAGTCATATTAAACCAGGAAACCTACAACCTGGTTTGTTCCTTTAATACAGCTTAACGAAACTCTGCCTTAAATAACTAATAAAGGCTAAATAAAAAATGTTTAGCGTAAAAAGACAACATCAAAAACAACATTTACAAAACTGTATTAGACAAACATTAACAGAAAGAAAAAATAAACAATAAAAAAAAAAAAAAATAAGAAGAATAATATTACGGAACAATTTATATGTGTTTTTTTAATTTAATTGATTTAAACAAAACAACACCTACGATAAGAATAAAACGCGTAGATTAATCGCGCTGCTTCTGAAGTACTTGTATATTATACAATAATGAACAAAATGATCAGTACAAATTCGAAGGAGGAAGAATAAGTAGGAGATTGGTATTATTTTGTCGAACTCATTGTGGTATTATGGGGGAGATGTAGTTTAATTATGGTTTATTTATGGGTTCTTCGGTGTGGTGTGACAGTAAAACGGTAACGGTAACTGTTTGACAGATTACAAATTCACGTATGTGGGTGGAGCTTGAGGAGAGGCTTGTTGGGGTCCTCCAGAGCCACCAACTACATTACCACCACAGTTATTTCCAGTTGAATTCGTTCCACCAATAGGATTTAACCCTCCGCTGTTATTTGGATGCAAGTGCGTCTGACTTAAGCTGGTGTTATTAACATTATTCGTGCCATTTGTACTGCATTGTAAATTTGATGCTCCAGATCCACCGGTGCTACCCACTACGGCTGCGTTTAGCATGTGCATATGATTGGACGATGAAGTCGATGAAGATGACGATGATGAAGAGGATGAATTTGGCAGCATTACAGTGCCCCCAATACCTGTCACAACCGTATTAATCATTGAACTTGTGCTCATGCCTACACTGACTCCCCCGACTCCACCGCTAGCACTTCCAGAATTGGTCAAGGCGCTCAAAGTTGGGCTGCGTACGTTGGTGATATTTAACATTCGTGCATTTATTGGTTATTTATTATTTTTTTTTTTTCATTTTTTTATTGTGTTCATCCATTATTTATTTGGTAAGCATATCAAAGGAAAGGTTTAAAATACACATCATTATTAGATATCATGTTAACAATTAACTAATGACTAAGAAAACAAGAGAGATATTGACATAAGAAATGACGAATATCTCTAGTGTCTCAGTTTAGCAAAGTAATTCTTTGATTTCTGTCTACCTTTGTCTGTTCCATAAATATGTTTAATGTTTGCCGAATTGGTGATCCAGTTTAATCTACATTTTAATTTACATTAGTTTGTTTGTGTTAAAAGGATTTTCATATATCAAAATGAGGAAACTGTGGATCTTTCGATTTTAAAATATTAAACCCTACAATACTTACAAAATTTTAAAAGTAACTCGAATTTTAAACTTAACTTATAGGAAGACATTTACTCATTTAAATTTGAAATATTAACAAAAACCGTTTTTTCTTAAATAACTGCGTAAGTTATTTTGCATGTGCTTCTAATACTCAACCGAAGTCATTTTAGTATTTGGTTTACGTAAGAGCACCAACAATTTACTAGTGCAATCCCTTAAATACCTGAACGGACGTTTATTTCGCAATGGCCATCATAGTTTTTAAAATAGACTGATATTATTCAAAGTAAATCTAAGTCTGCAAAATTACTTCGTTATGTTAATGCAGGAAATTTTATAAAGATTAGCGATGTATTTTATTGTACACAAAGAGAAAGTTCAAACGCATATATTTAACTATTGTTATTATTTAATTTGCCTTCTCCTATACCAATTTCGCACTTGCTGCTGCCTACACTGTAAGGTGGAGAACAAAAAGTTCGTTAAAAATGTTATTCCAATCCATGGTGGAAAGTATAACAATGCAGATTTTAACTAAAGTATGGAATTAGGAATTGCAATGGCTGCACTAAGACGATAGTGTATGCTATGACTTATATTATACTTAGGCTCACAAGCAAATATAAAGTATATATGGATGCCTAGGGGGTTCTAGGTCAAAGTCAATCTCTTTTCAACATTTTAGAATCTCCCTACTTCATAAATACAATACATTAGGGGGTCTCATTTCATTTAACGTTCGCGGAGTTTTATTGTCCAGTTTATTTACTCTTATATGTTACTCTGTAGCGGCAATAAGCTGTATGAATGTTTAAAACATAGAAAGGTTGAAAACTAATTAATTACAGTCAATTTACGCAGTAAAGTTTTTCATGAAAACAGCATAAAATTTTTGTTTGGTGGCTTAAATTTTTAAGCGGATGTTATTGTTGCTTATATTTTGTTTACAATAACGCATATCGCTTCAACTTAAAAAGAGAATTGAATGAAAAATATGACATCAAAAAATGGCATTGTATAAATTTGGACTTAGTTTAACCAAAACAAAAAGAAGATTTAGGAAGCATTTTATCCGATCTTTAAAATCTTTTTGAAAATAAAAGGTCTGCATTTGCCAAAAAATATACCAATTCCCGTATTTGTTATTACAGTGCTTTAAATCAATTAACAATTAAAGACAGAATTGTTATCTAAGATTTGGTGTCACAGTTTCATTGTTTTTGCTTTGAAATGATAGCAAAACTAAATTTTTAAATTAAAAAAAAAATACATTATACAATAAATTAAAAACAGAAATAATATTTTTGCCGGACATTGTAATATTACTCTACGATGCAACATAATGCTCATCAATGTAGAGTCATAACATCCATGGATATTACAGATACATTTTATGGTATCCTACGTAAGAAAGATGCAACGTGTTTATAAACTGGCTTGCAGAAAATTTTTGGTGAGCGAAGCCGGTGTTGGTTTTACCATAGGGGAAAAAATCTTTACGTCCGGCTGAGGGTCGACACTGGAGGAAATCTTTGGTAAGCGAAACCGTTGTTGTTTTAAGTGCGGCCATTATGACAATTTCAAAAGTGAGATTATGTCCATATTAAAAACGACACAATGTCCATGGTCATTATGACGTTTTTCAAAGCGACGTAATCTTCATGGACATTATGTTCTTGGTCACTATGACATGGCACCATTTTTGTCAACAACATTCATATACTTAGCATTACATATATTTTTGTAATACAGCGTGTTTCCTTAATTACATACAAACATAATTTGTAAAATTATGAGATAAAAGAAACCAAAAATTTTGCATATGTTCAAGACTTTGTACTCCTTTGTGTTCTTGAAAAAAAAAAGTTGGAGAGTGTTAATCAAAAATATGATCTTTTGAAAATATGTGACACAAAAAAGTATAATATATATTACATATGCATTGTACCCTCAATTATATGTAAGGATACTCATGCTACACTCTGTTTTTTTGTAATTCTTACTGTACATATGTGATGTCTACAATTGCTGCTAAAATAAGTGTTTAAAACGCTAATTAAACATTTCTGATATGTGTGTAGGTTATCGAAAAATGCAAGATATTTAGGTTTAGGCAACATGCAAAAAAAGTTAAGTAATTGTTGGGTAATATGTTTCTTTAGCAAAGAAAACGCCATATGTGTTTTAATAAGAGTTAGGAACAAACTACCATAGTTTTGGTTACAAAAGGAAACAATGTTTCTGATGCATTTTGTACATTTTTACATTGTAATAAACATATACATCTGTGAATAATATTGTTTGAATTGCCTTTGTTTTTCGAACTCGTAACTCGAAAGATATCCCAATTTATACTTCTCTTATTTCTCAGTCTAAAGATACTGAAAAGGTTTACGGGAAACAAATGAAAATTTTATTGATTCCTGCAATAATTTGCAGAAGTAAATTATGCCAAATAAATTTTAAATTGTCTTTGCATTTTTTATCGTTATTATCTTTCAGACTTCTAGACGTGTTAATTGGAGCGAGCCATATATTTAAAACTTGACGCATAATTTTATTTCTTTCATTTTATCAACAAATCAGTATTTTGAAATAAAAATAATTGTGAAAACTTAATAGCGTACTTTAATTGCATCTAGAGAAAATTGCTGCAGAACTACTGTTAGCACTTGCACTTTGAATGTCCTTATAGGAAATACAGCTAAAAATCATTTAAAAAGTGTTTTTTATACCCTTCACTACAAAAAGTGGAAAAAAGGATATATATAAGTTTGTCATTTCGTGTGTAATTTCTACAATATCTATTTCCGACCCCGTAAAGTATATATGTACATCTATTCTGACTTCTTATGCATTGCGAAGTCGATTGACCGATGTCCGTTTGTCCGTCCGTATTAGTGTTGAAATCAAATATGTATATATATATATAAATACATCAATCGATCAGATAGAGTGTCGAAAGAAGTGTATTGAAAATCAGCATGATCGGTGCATGTCCTGCAAAGGCAGCAGGCAAAAAACGAAGCCTACCTTTAATTTTTGAATGTCATTTGGAACAATAAAGTATCTTCATCCACAAAAAAATATTTGGGGCGATAGGGAATCAAAAAACATCAAGTGAAAAAATTGGCACTCGCCCATATTTTCCGAGTTATGAGGCTCTGACATTTTAAAATTTTTTAAAATATCAATATGGGTATCATGTAAAAGCTTTTGAAAAGATCTTTAAGCAAATACTAAATTTTTAAAAAAATGCTTTACCCATTAAGAGCCAATGTCATTTTTATATAAAATTATATATATGCAGTCCCAATTTTTTTTTTAAATTCTCTGTCACCCCAATATTTGCGTTTTGACTGGAGTTAATTCACTAAACTAGATTTACATGAATGGTGATTCAGATTCGGCATAGCCGAATGTAGCACTCTTTACTTGTTTTTATTTATTTTAAAACAAATGCACAATAATTTTTTTGCGGGTTTTCCACACTTTATTAACCTCTGCTACACGATTAATAACGAAGACTTGTGTTATAAAACTAACGAAACTTATAGCTAAAAGAAACAAAGATTCGGCAATATGGCATTTATTAGTCGATTTTAAGTCATTTTGTTTTACTCAGTACAAAAACATTTTTTTTTCATATTGATATACTTTTTAAATTAAAAAAAATCTAAAATAGTAGATGAAAGCTAGCTAGTGATTGACTATATAGTATACCAATTTTTATACAAGTGATAAACATAGATACTATCAATTATTTATGTATGAGTATAATATGTGTATCGTTTTATTGATTACCAATAAAATAAAACTCCTCATTTTTGTAACTTCTGATTTTTTATAATTCAAAGTAAACTGTTCAATGTTGCATGAAATTATTTATACTTTTTCGTTTCAAAACTATTAATATGAACAACAATGTTGATGCAAGTGTTTCTTTCTTTTGTTTAGCCGCAACTGACACATCGTTCTCGAGTTTATACATGCTTAAATATTTGATGAAATCTTTGTCGTTTCTAGCCATAAAAAAGTATTGCAGATTCGGCTTAATATTATTTATCACATTTTCAAGTTTTTTTTTTTGTTTTTTATTTTAATTTTTACTGAATTGTTGTTTGTATGTTAAAAGATAAAAAATGTAAATGGGTGAATAAGGAAAAAAGAAACTAATGATTTTTTAATAATGAAAATAAATAAATCTGTTTTAAAATAACATAACATAATAGAAACGAAATTAAAAAAGTATGAAATTAGGGTAAATTGTATGTTACATAATTATTAAATAAAATTAAATTAAATTTATTGTATGTACCTATGTAAAATGTAGTTAAATGGTGTTAGTGAGATAAATAACATTTTGTGGCTGATATTTGTGTGGCACTAAAGAGAAATTAAATTTATTTTGAAATATACTATTTTAAAGTACTACACAGCGGAAAGTTAATATTGACAATATAAATGGGCAAGCAATCATAAAAATATTTTCTTTCTTGAATTTATGTATTAATTTACTATGTATGCATGTACGGCAAACACTGGCGACGACTGACGATTTTAAGATGTTATTAATTTATTGAAATATCTTAAATAATTGAGCACTTGGAGGATAACCAGGTAAAAACTGAGCTACTAGCAAATAAGGATGCTGTTAAATGACAAACATAAAAAAAAATGTTAAGTTCTAACGACAAAGCAATTTATAAGTTCTTTCAGGATCCTAATAGCGCATGAATTCACGACCGCAAACAATCGAAACAATGGATGTTGTTTGTTTGTTAAGGCATGAGTGATGGTATAATGGTACCCGCATAGAATTAGCTAAGTATATTCCCTAATTGAAAAAGAATACTTAAGGAAAAAATTCGAAAAAAAAATTTTCAACACATTTTATTATTATTTAGTTTTTATCTTAATATCTAAATTTTTATTAAGAAAGAAAAATTACTTAAACAGGCGAATTGCTAAAAGCAAGAAAATATATATCTGACAATTTCCTGTTTTCTTTAAAAAACGTTGGCAAAAATTTGTAAATAATTTTTCTTTTTAAATAAAAATGTAGGAGTAAAACTCAGGCCGTATTAATTAATTATTTCTTTTATTTTTGTTTTCATTTTGATTATTTCTTGAGTGCTACAGAAATTAATGAAAGAAATATAACTAAAACAAAATTACGATTGGTGTTACAGTTAATTAAGTTAAAGATCTTTCTCTTGATGAATGAAATTTCTTAACCTAAAGACATTTTTAGCTATGTGATGAGTTTTTCGATCAAGCAACAAATGGATCTAGCTCATGTCGTCAATCCCCAATCCACTCAGAAACGCTACTCACGAACTTTAGATACATATAAATTTTATTCGAAATCGGTGATATAGGTCTTAAGTTATCGCTTACGAACACCAATAAAGCAAATTTTGAGGAATATGTTGGATGATCACTAAACTACATAGAAGCACTGCTGGGGACCCATAGAGTATAAATATAAATTTTTAGTCAAAACCGGTGCAGTAGTTCTTGAGTTACGGTGCAAAAACACAAAAAAACTAAATATTGCGCCACAGCTACACAGAAACACTTCTCACGGCCCATAGAGCTTGCATATATAATTGGGTCGAAATCGGTCCAGTATTTTTTGAGTTTATCGATCACTAACATACACGTAATTTATATATATATATATGGACCGATTTCGACCCAATTATATATATATATATATATATACAGTACTGTTCGAAACCTAATCAACTTTTTCCCACTAAGCAATAATAGACTCATATCTTTTCTTTAAATAAATTTATAGAAAATATTTTTTTATTTACTACTACACAATGTGTCTATAACCTAAAAATAACAAAAAAAATTGAAATCCATTTCTTTGGAGGTTATGATAAAATAAAAACAAAATTAACTTAAAAATTGGCTGTTCAAAACCTAAACAACTTTTAAGATTTGCTATGATATCCTTTGTTTCTTACGACCTCAGCGCATATTTTGGGCATAGATCCAATAAGATTCGATTGAATAGATGTTGGTTTAGCTTCCCACTCCGATTTTAGACAGTTCATCAACTCCTGTTTATTTTTAAAGCGTTGAGTTACAACTCTCCATTTTAAAATTTCAAAGAGGTTCTCTATGGGATTCAAGTCTGGCGAATTAGTTAACCAATCCAAAACTTGAACCCCATTAGCTGAAAACCAATCCTTGACTAACTTCGATGAGTGTTTTGGGTCATTGTCACGTTGAAAGATCCATCGAAGTGGCATTTCCCACTTAGCATAGTTAAGCATGTGAGTTGCTAAAATGTCTCTGTAAACAAAAGGGTCCATTTTAGTTTGAATTTCTACAAAGGGACCAACACCACTTGCCGAAAAACAAGTCCAAGCCATCATATTTTCACCCCTATGCCTTATTGTGGCTTTTGAGTACCGAGGATGTAGCCGCTTTCGTTTTGGTCTTCTCACGTGGCAAACTCCATCTGAATTTAATAAGTTAAATCTAGATTCATCACAAAACAAAACAGTTCGCCATTTGGATATAGTCTAATCCATTTGTGCTCTAGCAAAATCCAACCTTAAACTAACGAAAAGCTGAGAAAATCAGAGACTACGTTGCAATCAATCAAACAAACCCCTTTTTTAGATGATTCTTAGTCACCATAGGCTTTTTAGATTCCGTGAAGCTCCTTAAGTTTTGTTCCAATAAACGTTTTCTTACTGTGGAAGAACTAATCTGAAGTTCAAGCTCATTCACTGTGTCTTTCGACGAAATAAATGGATTTTTTTTAACTAGACGGAATATTTTCTGGTCTGTTCGCTTAGAAGTTTTTCGAGGTCGCCCACCGCTATTGGCCTTCTCTACTTTCCCAGTAGCTTTTTACTTTTTTATAAGTCGGGAAACTAATGATTTATTAATATTTAATTGGTTTGCTATAGCAATTTGGGGTTTACCGTTATTAAAAAGTTGAATAATCTTTAGCTTAAAAGCTGATACATAACGTGTTCGCGTCATGGTTGCACTTCTAAAGAATTGGTACCATTTAAGTGCATAAAATCAACCAAAATTACTTTTTTTAATAGCAATCACAACGGGACTAAAATTTTTTTAAATTTTTTTTTGTTGTTTTAGTTAATATTTCGCAACAAATGCAACAATGTAAAAGTTGCTTAGGTTTCGAACAGCGAATTTTTTAGTTAATTTTGTTTTTGTTTTATATTTTCTTTCAAAGACATAAAATGTATTTTTTGTTGTTATTATAAGTAAGTAGACTATATGTATAATAATAAATAAAAGGAAAATTTTTCAATAATCTATTTAAAGAGAATATATACGACCATGAGTATTTACTGGGGAAAAGTTGCTTAGGTTTCGAACAGTACTGTATATACAGTTGAACCTCGATTATTCGGGCCTCTATTAATCGGTTAATAGATGTACAAATAAATTTGTACATTTATTTTTAAATTGAATTTTTTTTTTATAAAAAATGCCAAAAAAGATACAGACTCGGCAAGGGAAGTTCGAAGTTCGATTTTATAGTGCAGCACAGTGGTTTGGCCAAGGGGCAATTGCAGTTTGGTAATGCAAAACAACGCGTCAAAAAACTGACGGACGGCCTTAATTCTAATGGACTTCCTATAAGGGATGAAGAGGGTAGGAAACAAGTAATGTATTTTGAGGTGTATATAGAATGTGAAACTAACGAAGCATAAATATTTATGTATGCGGAAGAATAAGGTGGTTGGATTCACAATATTGCTTTACACTATGAAGGAATATGGAAAAAGCCAACAACGGGATGCTTTGGCGCAAGTATTAATGCTACCCAATATGTTACAGCAAACAAAAAACCTGCATTTCAAATATTATGTTCATTTTCCGTCTCCATCCATAATGCCACTAAATCCATTACTGTTTTATTAAAAAAAAAAAAACGCACACAATTATATTTATAACATTTTGTTCCTTAAACATCTTTTTGTAATCTGTATTAAATGTACGTAATTAATAATACTTTGCATTAGACGCGAGTCTTTGTGTATTATTTAATAATATAAATGTTTTTGTTTACGAATTTTGACATTTTATTTTGTCATTCTTTTCATTGTTTATTTTGTTGTACCAGAGTTGCTTCATTTTGCAATTATTTTGCGAAAACGTTTGCGTAAACATTACAGAGTATCAAGTTGTACTCTTATCGCATCGAACTTGCTTTTTAGGTTGCTGTTTCTGTATATTTTATTAACCGTATATTTCGATTATCCGCGCTGGTACCGGTCCCACGAGAGCCGGATAATCGATGTTTAAATGTATATGTATGTATAGAGATAGAGGTTGTTTTTTGTGTATTAAGAAACATCAGTTAATTATTTATTAACAAAACAGAAAAAGTGTCATTCTATTTTGAATAAAGTTAAAACAAACATCTATAAAACTTTTCCTGTTATTAAATTATTTAGAAATTTTATGTTTCTTCTATATTTCCTGGAAAACAATTAAGATTTCCATTTAAATAGAATATTTGAAAAAAATAAGTCTCTTCAAACATGCTATTGATGCATGTTTTTCAATAATAAGAAAAAAGCCTTAAGTTTCAAATGAGTGTTAAAATGAATATGGAAAAGCTTTGATTAATATTGTGAAGATTTAAATACGAGTATACAAACAATATTGGCTGTAATAGGAAAAATTAGTGTACTGAAACAGATTTTCTTTAAATAAATTTTTGTTATAAGCGATGGAAAATACCACATTAGTTTCAAATACTCCAAGGCTCATTTAGTGTTAAAAAACTGTGTGCATTTATTTTTAGGAAACTTTGTTTTTTTTTTAGTTGAATTGAGATAATGTAAATTTTTTCGAGAGATATTAAATTGTTATCGTTTGTACAGGTTTGCCGTTTCATCATGAACAATAATGCCTTTATAACAATTCTTAATAATTAATTTTAGCTACATTTATCTTTAATTTATTTTTCTTTATTTCCAATAAACTTTAAGCCTTAAAGGTCAAAATATGCAATTTTTTCGCCAAATCTTGTTTTAGTTCAGGAATACTACAATAAACTTCGTCTGCTTTACCGTCAACTAACGCGATTAACTTTGGATGGTTATACACACATTATTTTTAATAATAACATATATTCGTATAAACGCTACCCAGCAAAAAATTAGACATTACCTTAAAAAGTACTTGCACATAATGACTTACAAAACACATTACATTAGTTTGCAAAAAAGGAAGTAGTAATTGAACTAGTTCTTTAAGTTAAAAGAGAATACCTTAAGATACGTACTAATGATTATCATTATTTCCTATTCTCAGTAATTGATTTTAAAAGTTTTGTGCCTTGTTAAAATCATTAGGTTGGTAATTTAGTTAGGAAGTCCTTCCGCCGAAAATGCTTAATTTCGATTACCTTTTCTAAAATTTTTTGCTGGATAGTGACATTGAAAAAATTAATTACCGCTATAATAAGTTGTAATGGTCAGTTCGCCTTCCATTTTTCGCTCAGAATTTAAACGCTTATATATTTGTACATACTTAAATAAAATCTATTGGAATCCCTGTCACTGTGGATGCGCAATTATTTTTCATGTGTGCTAAAATTAAAAATAATATTAGCAAAATGTTCTATAATAATGCTTTTGGTAACATTCGAATTAATTATGAATCATTTAATGATTTCCTCTCTCAAAGTCATTTTGATTATTTTACAGTGACATAAAAATTTTAAAAGGAATAATAAAAGGATTTCTTAATAAAAACATATTTTTTATACCAAGATGATGGTTGACAAAAGAAAAAAAATTTGTGAAAAGTTAGGAACTCAAATATTACGACATATAAGACAAATTTTATATTGAACTATTTTTTTAAACAAATTAAGCAAACACTTTATTATAATCTTATGATAATGGAATCTCTCACTTTTCTATTAATAGTACAAAAATATTTCCAGATCATTTTATTTTAGTTACTTTCAGTATGTATTCATGTGTTTTGTGTGTCTTGTGTGTTTTCCATGTATAACTTTGCGTTTGAATGGATTTTGGTATGTGTACAAGTTATTAAGATATGTCTTTAGTTTTTCTTTACTATCAATGAAGTTAAAATATTTTGCACGTTTTACTTCAAAGCACATAATTAATTGTTTTGAATTTTATTCCACATAATTAATCAAACTTAAAAATCGAACCAGATTTGCGTAAGATTTTCGAATATTACAAGGTGAAAACAAATGCCAGTTGCGTACATGCATAACTTTCCATAAGGCGTTAAAACCTCGTTAAGAAACGAACAAATTCGGTTTCTTACCAAAACAGGAAGGCGAGAAGATCGCAGAGTAATGTTAGTTTTTGCCATTAATTGCCACTATCAACTTTATACTATTTGTATTTGCAATTACGAAAAGTTTTTTCTCGTATGTATTTTAGTACTAAATAATTATAAAATAATTAAATAAAATAAAATATAGTTATAATAAAAATAATAACATGAATAAGAATTTCTAATGATCTTTTTAGTGTTAATGACTGTGTTATATGTTGCTTGCTTAATTTAAATTGAGGTTTTCATAATAAAATGATGTTTGTGTCAGAGTGGATAAATTGGCCAGTACAAGCGATAATAGAATTAAAAGGCTTTATGGTCAAAAATATTCTCCATTAATAAGAGGGTGTGTCAAGCTGTACGATGTTTTTTTCACTTTTTGAAATATATTTAAAAGAGAGATATAATCAAGTTTTATAACTAAACTCTTACTAAGTAAATTGATTTTTAAGCAATTCTTAGAGGTTATTGATCACCTAATCTCAAAGCCTAAAAACAACCTTTAAAGCCATATACATCGCACCCTAAGGGTTACTACTTAAAATTTTCCAAAATTGACTTTTTTTCATAAATAAATTCACATTTCACTTCTCTAATTACTTAAAAAATTTCATTCTCATCACTATTATCTTTTACTGAAAAAAACCCTTATGTCTGTTTTTATGTTAATTGCATTGCTTTTGCACATAAACAGTTTTTTGGCTCTCCTGAAAATTTAAGAACTCTAAGTTGTGACCCTTTATTATTTAGGGTGCGACATATGTAGAATGTATGTTGTTCAGAATATTCGCATGGGCCGTTTGTCTTGTATGAAGACAAGACTTTTGAGTTATGACAGACAGATATTTATGACCGCATTGCAAAAAACTTTGCAATTTTGTCATATATTTTAACAAGGATTAAGCTTAAGAACTATAGAAATTAACTAGAAAAAATGTGTAATCTTACTGTTATTCTGTATTATTAACGCTTAAAAAGAAGAATTGCTTTTGGAGGTTCATGTTTTTATTGCTCAAATTTAGTTATATATTGTTCTCTAAATAAACTTGAGACTGAACAAACCGTAGTTAAAATTTATTTGCAGTGCTATTTATCCACTCTGACAATTAAGAATTGAGTGTATAATAACGTGCAAAGGTTCAAAAATTCCTGGATCTGGCATTAGGGTTTTATGTAAAAATTATACACAACAAGATTTTTTAAGTTTTCATATCACAATCCAGACAAATGTAGATCTTCACGTTGATAATTGCTAAACGAAATTTTTATGATCATATAACATAAACGGAAACCATCTGACAATTTCGATACAAATTTAAAAAAGTGCCAAAATTTTCTCTGTACATTAGGTATACAAATTCGCTTTCTCCGTTTTACACTATCTTTGTCTTAAGCGGAAGGTACTATATTTAAGTTTAAAATACAACGATGAAAACTGCAAGCATCATATGACTTATGCTATAAACACAATCAAAAGCTACCGACCATCGACTACCGACTACAAAAGTAGCTGGCTACAAAAATAGCCAAATCGCCAGCTACTTAATTCCCGACCACTGACTACAAAAAATAAACATCTGTTTTGACATATGTATTAAAGTTCACCAAAACAAAACAAACTTGATTTTTTAAGTGAATTTATGTAAAAAAAAAATTTCAAATGTCTCAAGAAAATTTTATTAACTTTATAAGTACTATTGCTAAAATAGTGGAAACAACGACTTCAGTGTATGAAGTTTGCACGTCCATATTTGCAAGTAAATTAAACTAATCATTTACATTAAACAATATAATAAATACATGTAAACAGTAAAAATGACTATTATATACTTACCAATTTCAATAAAAAACCCAAAAAATAAATATAAATGAAACAAATTAGAAATTTATTAAAAAAGAACTAAATGGAAAATTTCACAAACAAAAAGTAAATGAAAAATGCCCCAAATAAAAAGTAAATGAAAAATGTAAACAAATGAACAGATGATTATTATTTTTCAATAGTGCCACTATAAAAGTTTTTCGCGTTTTTAATAGCGATATTTAATGTATTGCGTTTTTAAAACCATCATTTCATGCATTTATTGTATTGGCAGCACTAATCTGTTTTTTGTAGCCAAAAAAAAATAGAAAATAGCCTAAATTGGCTACCGGCTACAAAAGTAGCCGTGTAGTCGGTAGTCATGTAGCGGCTAAAAGAATTATTCTCATAAGACATCTTGTAGTCGATGGTCGGTGGACATGATTGTGTTTATAGCATTAAACATTATAAATAAAAGATGCTGAGACGACGGCAGTTGGCCTTAATAAATCGCGCTTAAAAAGGCCAGCGGTTATTTCTTAAATAAATTTAATTTAATTTTTACCAGTGTTTTTACATGCATTTTTTAGTTTCCGTTGGTGTTGTTATTGGAAGCAACTCGACAAAAATAACTTAAAAAGAAATTCGTGACTTATAATAATGAAGATTGTTTTTTTTTATAAATTTAAAGGCGAAAGAATTATAGCAAGTACAGAAAATTATTGATCTTTCTTGCGCAGCTTGCGAACCGAAAGTCAACCCGAAGTTTTTCGAAAACTTTTACACATTACACGAACATCAAAAGAACGTTAGACTCCAGCAACTTTTTCAACGTGATATTTACTACTTAAAAGACAAAGAGAAAAGTTGGCAGCAATGAAGAATATCATGTATCATAGCTATACCAGCTCTTTATTCAACAAAACCCTGATTTTGTTAAAAAAAAAATAAAATTAATCAACGGCGTATGCAAAGTTGTATACCTAATACCTAATCCTAATGCTGAATCGATAGTTATGATCTATTTGCATAATATATTTCTATACATTACAAACATAAAAATGATAGTCATGTACATACCTGCATGGCTTGCACCATTGATTTTGTTGATCCAAACCGAACCGGGCTCGACATTTCTTCATATTGTTACCTAAATCAGTTGGTTTAAATAAGAATAAGAAAAAACACAAAAAGTACATAAAAATAACACAATTGCTGCTTTTTAAAGAAATTAAGAAAATAATATAACATTTAAAAGGTTTAAAAAGAAGATTTTTAACTAAAAGAGAAAAATTTTAATTATAAGTAGGAGGAGAAGTTTTAAAGTTTAAAGTACCATACAAATACAAACATACAGAATAATGAAAATATTTAATCGCTAAGTAACTGACATTACTAAATCTAAATGTTAGAGAAGCATGCATTATTATTATTATATTGGTTGGTGAAATATTACGAAAAAATAATTGTATGTAAATAATATACATTTTAATATTAATTTGCTGTTAAAGATTACGTTACGTTATACAACTAAATGGCAAAAACCCCATGAATTTACAAAAGAAACTAAATAAATGTAAATTTGAAACTTTAGACGTACAAGCAAAAAATAAAAAGTCATAAAATTTTTATTTCTATTTTCACACTCGACATACGCATGTATTCGAATTTTAAATGCCATAAGCTAATTACTGCCTTGTATACATGTATGTAAAGTTTTCATGTTCATACTTGTATTACATTGATTTTTAAATACATAATTTTTCTCATTTTCAACTTGTATTACAAATGATATAATTAACAATTAATTAGGATTTTTTATATCCACTAAATTGTTTGACCTGTAGACCTCTGAGACACACACATAGATTTTGTATGCATATAATCGATATTTCAAAAAAATTAAACAAACTGCGCATTAGCAGTTTAGCAACACAAAACAAAATAATTAACCTTTAGTGGTGTCTGAGCCTAAGGAAAGGAATCTATATCGTAATAGAAGCAAAATTTTATTAAACAAAAAATATTTATATCGTGTTGACTGACTATTATCATAACACCAACATATTCATAAATTCATCAGTCTACACCTGACATAAATACGTGTGTTCCCATATACATACCTCAAACTTCATTAAAAAATAAATGTGAATTGTGAAATTATTTTTAATATATTTATGTCTGCTAGAGGGCCTATATTTAAAACAAAATTTTGGCAAATTTGTTTTTGATTTGCATTTGCAAACCTTTTTTACACGTTTTTACATCGGCCTAGGAATGATCAATATGGTTGGTGAAAAACTCGTATACGTGTATTGGACGCTTTGATGTCAAGCATTTTAAGTTTGATTTTGTGCTGTCAGCATCGTACTTTCAGTATCACAAAAAACTCTTGAGGATTTCTTAAATTACAATCACTATATCCTTCACTTCTTAACTCCTAAAGTGCAGGCAATGACCGTTAAGGGTCGTTAAATTATAAGATTTCTTTTTCGAACATTTTTGCCAAACGCACAAGTTTTAATCTTATTTAAAAATAAATTATATGTGCTTGAATTCAAACATCAAAGGTTTACATCAAGCATTCCAAAAACAAATACACAAATACTAATACATTTTTACAAACTCTAACATACTATTGTTAGGTACATTGAAGCGTTAAGGCTATAAATAATTAAAAAAAGCACAGTGTTTACGATTAATTCGTCAAATAATTGCAGCATTTGAAAATGTATAGTCTCGCAATCACATTAAAATTGCTATGTTGCAACGGGGCTTACTATAAAAACAATTAAAAATCTTTGTTGTATTTAGTTCAAGCAAGTCATTTTGATTATCCTTATTTTTTTTTATTATTTTGAAAAATTTCCTTAAACTGTTTAACTAGGTTACATATGTACATACTCATTTCTTTTAGTTTAATTGAGTAAATAGTGACTGTAATAAATAAGAAAAGTAAATTCGTAACACACAGCAGAA
Organism: Gymnosoma rotundatum; assembly: GCA_916610165.2. Classification (NCBI taxonomy): domain Eukaryota; kingdom Metazoa; phylum Arthropoda; class Insecta; order Diptera; family Tachinidae; genus Gymnosoma; species Gymnosoma rotundatum. The sequence goes on along the minus strand of OU744341.1, from coordinate 4,117,808 downwards.
TAAAATGCATTTTATGTTAAATTTTTATCTTTATTATCTTAAGACTGGCAATGTACGCGTACTTCGTGACTACTTCTGTACATAGAAGACAGTAATTATATTTGTAATTGTCAAACTTCATTTAAAAACAAATTTTCTAAACGTTTTGCTAGGAATAATTTTTGATTTGATAATTGCTGCGTGAATATAGTAGAGGTAATAATTTAAATAGTATTTACATTAAGAAAATTGGTTACTATATCTTCCTTAAAAAAAATTAAATAATTATTATTGCAGTAGTTCTACTGCATCAACATTGACGTCTAAAGGTTCTTTTCATTAAATTGTTACTTAAAAGATTTATCTAGTGCTAGTTCATGAGATTTTCTTTAATGACACACAAAAAACTAGTAAATTATAGTGGCCCAATTCAATAATTTTCATTTTCATTTTTTCTATACAAATTTCAGTAGCAAAAACTTTAAATAATAAATTAACAACGTATTAAAAAATAAATTAACACAATATTAGATATCCACCACCATTAACGTTTTTTAAGACAAAAAGCGGAGACAAGTGCTAAAGCTTTATCTAATACTTAAGCTAGAACTTGATATATATATATATTTTTTTTAATTCTTTTTTTTTTCATCAGATGTTAGATTTTTATTTTAAATTAATTATTTGCCGATGATACTGATGATGACGCTGGTGGTGGTGGTGAGTTAATTATGAAATATGGAAAAACCTAAAACCGTATTAAATAAACGGTTAAAAGAGTAAGAGAAAAGATTTATAGATTGTTTTAACTAAGAAAACTAAAACTTGTTGACACTTAAGACAATTTTTAATGTTTCTGTAGTGTGTATATACATATTCATATGTAAGTATATTTTATATAAACATAATATCACTGTTAACCCATTAATGGCCAGCCGCTGACAAACTGATCATTTAAGTTGCTTCTTTGTAAAGATATTTGATTGTAAGAAATTATTTAATGTATTTTCTTAGGTAAAAGAAGTATATATGTATGTACATATCTACATATATGTATTTAAACGAATAATGATCAAAAACAACTAAATCTCGTTAAGACCAATGCAATAATTTGCTTTTAAAACCAAAGGTTTTATGATATCATGGCATTACAAAGCCGATACCATTTTTATCTGACCTGACCTTTAGCAAGTTTTATAATAAGATCTGTTTCATGGCAATTCGCTTATGGAAATATAAATTTTTTTTTATCATTTCGAAAAAAATTTTGCTAAATAGACTGACAAGTAGTCGTAGCCTATTTTTACGGGGATCTATTTAGCGATTTTTGATCCCCAATTAAATCGAGTTCAGAAAATTGTGAGCTACTGTAACAACTAAATATATATATATGTAAATTTTATAAGTGTTTGTTTGACTTTGTTGGTTTTCCACAAATCTAATTCGCATGGCTTAAAAAGGCGAGTTATTTTATTTTCTTTGACTTTATTTTAGAAAGATTGCATACATTTATATAACTTTTATGTAAAGTTAAAGGCTTAGCAGCTTAAATTTATTGAACATTAATGGGTTAATTTGTTAAATGTGTGTGGTAATGTTTTTTACTTATTATAGTAATTTGAATTTTTATTATAACGAATAATAATACATATTTTTATATAATTTATGCCTGAAAAAGTTAATCTAACCTCCGTCTGCATTGTTGTCTTGTTTTCGCTTGCGTTTCTTCCCTCGTGAGGCATTTGTCCGTGAGCTCCAATCGGGATACATTTGCATATGCAATTGCCGTTCTCGACGGGCCAATTCATAATATTTGGCTTGTTCTTCCCGACCCAAAGCATGCCACTATTTAATGTTTTGTTAATTTTTTTTTTTTGTTTTTTGTATATTAAAGTACAAGATTTTTGTAAAAAAGTATTTAGAAAATGAAAAATATAATCAAAAATTTAATAAACAGTTAATTTGTTTTTGCTTTTCCATTTTTTTTTTGTTTTATTTAATTTTTTTTTTTTTGTTTTTGGTTTGAAATAGCTGATATAATATCAAAATAATGAAAATGAAAAGAAACAGAGGAATTCCCATTTGACTGATTTTAAACTCTGTGGTTTCGGAAACATGTAGTCGTATGTCGTATTTGTATTTGCATACCCTTCATCTCTGGTGGACAAGGATATATCTAAGTTTGTCATTCCGTGTGTAATTTCTACAATATCTCTTTCCGACCGCATAAAGTATATATTATTTAAGTTCTTATGTATAGCAAGGCCGATTTAGTTATGTCCGTCCGTTCGTCCGTCCGTTCGTGTTCGAGTTGAAATCAACTTTGCCAAGACACTAGATGAGCTAGAGAAAATTTAAATACGCCAATCGATCAGACATAAATATGGGGCGATAGAGAAAAAAAAATAAGAAATAACATCAAATGAAAAAATTGGCGCTCACCCACCTTTTCCGAGTTATGGACCTCTGAACTTTTTATAGAAAACAAAGATTTTGCACCATATCTTTTAAGATATCAATATGGGTATCATTGAAAAGCTTTTGAAGAGATCTTTGAGTGAATATTAAATTCATTTGAAAACGCTTAACCCATTAGAAGCCGATGATATTTTTAAAAATTATTATATAGGACTAAATTTTTTTTTATTTTTTGATTCCCTGTCACCCCAATATTTGTGTTTTTTTTATTGGAGTTTCTTCACTAAAGCAGATTTACGTATATGGTGAAGGGCATATAAGATTCGGAATAGCCGAATATAGCACTCTTACTTGTATATTTTAGAGCTCAAGTTGTGTGCAAAAAATAAGGTAGCTAACTTTTTGCTCTTTTTATGATACAAATACTAATGGTGAATTTACCTTCAAACACTGTTACCCATATATTGTTCACGTACAAATCATTTCGTCTTATTCTTATTGTAGAAACTTCAGTAACCAAAACATACACTATAAAAATCCGATTAATCATCAAACGTTTAAAAACCGGGGGCACGTTTTTCTTATGTGACTACTTCGCACATAATATACTTCCATCATATTTCTGAAAGAACCTGAACAGTATAAGAAGATGTTGGATGAGAACCTGAGTCAAGTTCTGGAGTGATAAAGAAAAGAAAGTACAAAAATCAAAAAAGAAAATTTTTGGTTTCTATAGACGTAAATAGGTCAGTGCTTAAGAACCCATAATTGTCAGTGCTCACTTCGTTTTGTAAATTGTGGTTTATGACTTTAATTTAAAGATAAAATTCTTTTAATGAAACGTGGATCTATGCACGGAGTTTTGGCCGGAAAATCCTTCCCTTTAGCAATTTCCACACTTAAACGAACATGCACACTAAACAGGCGATCTTGAATTATTTGTTACATATACATCAGTAGATTAATAATTAACACAATTTCCAGCAATTCAAACTAGCGCATAAAAAACTGCGGCTTGTCCAGGCAGGGGCTATGGTAAAATATATCGCCCTTTTTTTAATTGCCAACTTAGGTTGCTTTGCGGTTTTTAAGGCTAGAAAATTATTTAAATTGCCTAATTTATAAATTTACTTATAAATATATAAATTTGTTGTTTAATTAAAATAAAAATTGCTGACATTTTTTTTAGAATTTATTTATATATAAAAAAAATTATTTTCAAAGTGTAAAAAACTAAATGAACGCTTGTGGCAAAAACTATCAAGTAACTTGATATGGCGTTGGGAATGATGTGTAAGACTTACAAAAACTATACAGCCCGACCATTAAATAGTACGATTTTTAACAGACTTCGTCTGAATGTTTATTTTATGTTTGTGCTCCGCAAAACTTAGTCATTTCTAAACCGATTTTGATCATATTTTCTTCATTTGTAAGTTTATGCTTGTTATAAAAACAGTTTAAATATTTAATAATTACAGGGTGTCCCTATAACTGATGTAATTTGACCTTTATGCCATTACCTTTGAAACCGTTATTGATAAACACTCGAATATTAGACATAACTTTTAAAAATTAGAGATTAAAGGGTGCCCTAATAGTAGATGTATTTTTATGCATATGGCAAACTGTTTGAGCAGTTACAGACAAACATTTAGAATTAAAAAAAATTATTTTGTACTGTGTCAGCAATAATAAGTGTAAAAAATAAAGGGTGACCTCATAGCTTCTAAATTTTTTGGTCTTATATTTTGAATCGCTATAGAGAGATGGATATTTACACAGACCGTATGCTATGCACACTACGTCCGCTACACAACAAGTTTAAAATAAAGGGTGATCCAACAGTTAACAAAATTTAATGTATACATATATCCTAACAAAACGAATATTACTATGTCCACAGTATCAAGTACCTTTAGAACAGTTATGACATTGATAATAAAGGGGCGCTTCTGCAGCTTATAAAATTTGACATATGCCTTATCTTTTGAACCGTTATAGATTAACAAGCAAAATTTAAACAATGTTAATATAGCTTTGTCCACAATAACTACTCTCTTTTCAAGAATTGGACAACGAAGAGTGAAAAGCCAGTGAAAATGGGGAATTGAAGTTTGAAACAGATAAATTCTTACCCAGAATGCGCAATAGAATATGCTGTATTTGAAATGGTATTCCATTTCACCGGCGATTATAAAAAGCCTTAAAAGGGAACCTAGGCAACACTGATTTAATGATGGGTTTTTTTGCAAGACTTAATATTACCTCTTGCGTTAAAATATAGTTAGCAAAAACATTATTTTTGAAAAAAATTTCTTTTTTTCTATGAAATTATAATTGTACAAGTTTTGTTTCTAAGAATTCTTTTATCTACCTACACACGTATGGGTGAAAGGGTTAAACAAATCGAAGATGTTTTATTTTTTGTTTACAAATTTTTTAATACTATCCCTAGTATTAAATTAAATTAATATAAAAAAGATTGCAAATAATAAACTTTCTTGTTAAAGCATTTGTATGTACACGTTGTTTGTTTGTAAAATTTTTTAAAAAATTTTATTTCTATTTTTTTGAATAAATCTTTCAAAAACATATGAATGGTTTCCGGTGGCAAACCTTTTGTGGAAAAAATGAAAGAAAAAATAAAAATAGTTACTCCATTGGTTACTGTGTTTTTGTATTAAAATTTTTTGAGTTTTTTATGGCCCTTTTGTCTTATTGATTCAATGGAGTTCTCATTTAATCAGTTTGGCTTTCGGTATAAGACTCTGAGGTTTTCTTTACAAAATTTGGGTAGAATCCACTGATGAGCTATATGAGCAGTAGCGAAATAGCCAAATAAATATATGCTTTCCCCGCAGTAATACATTTCATTTTTTAGTTTAAAATAATGAATATTTCACGAAAATATCATGAAATATTTATATTTGAAGGAATCAAGCACAATTAAAGTAAATTAATATAAAAAAGATTCGAAATAATAAATTTTCATGTCAAAATATAGTATATTCATTTTCTTATTTTTTTATTTTAATCATAAATTTTTAATTCAATTAATTTTTTGTGCATTCAATATTCTCTAATTCATAGTATACTAAAATATATATTTATATAATTAATTCGCTTTCACCTCTGGTACGTATTTATAAGTTTTTGTATTTAAACAAAGATTTAAGATTGCTATAAACGCACATTAAGTTATATTTAAAGAAACTTGTCTTACAAAATTGTTTTTGAACCACTGTTGATTTAAAAAAGACATGCGCAATGCGCCACTCTTTTTGCTCAATGTGCAGAGAAATGCGCCTTACAATGAAATTTTTTGATGTTGCGCAAAGAGCAGCGCTAAAAAAATGAAAGAGCCATGCTCTTTGCGCATTTAATTGCTCATTTTATTTTGCTCCGCTCTTTGCGCAATGAAAGAGTGCGCAAATATTCACTGGTTTTAGTCTTATCCTGGAGTTAATGTCGACGTCGTTGACGGCGTCAAATGTCAAAAAAAAAGTTGAATCGTATGAAATTGTATGAGAGCAGTTAATCTCAACGCGTTGCAACGCCGTAAAAGTTCAATCTGTTTCAACTTTTCCGGCGTTGAAACGCCGTCAACGATGTCGACATTAACTCCAGGGTTAATCCCAATAAATATGACGTCAACTTAAATTTTTATGAAAAATTGGTAGCACTGTTAAGAGAAGTAGATTCTATAACAAGTTATGTTTCACCGCGAAAAGTGATAAAAGGATACATCTAAGTTTTTCATACCGTTTGTAATTTCTACAATATCCATTTCCACATAGCGAAGTAAATTGAGCGACGTCCGTCTGTCCGTCAGTGTTAGTATTGAAATCAAGTTTACCAAGGTACTAGATCAGATAGGGAAATTTAAATACTCCAATCGATCAGACATAATGTCGAAAGAGAAATCAGCAAGATCGGTCCATGTCCTTCGAGGCAACGGGCCAAACACAATGCCTACCTCTAATAGTTCCATATCATATGGAACAACCAAGTAACTCTATCCATCCAATACATCAAGTGAAACAAGTAAGAGTGCTATATTTCTTATTTTTTAATTCTCTATCGCCCTATACATTTTTTTATTGAAGTTACTTTATTGTTCCAAATTATATGAAAAAATGAGAGGTAGGCGTGGTGTTTTGCCTGCTGCCCAAAGGACATGGACCTATCATGCTGATTTCCAATAGCACCTCTTTCGATAAAAATTAGCTGTCTAAAGATAGCTATTAATCTTTTTCATCACTACAAAGTCTCGTTAGTCCTAAGATTGTTCAATACAGAGTTTTAGCTAGAGATTAACTTTTACAGATCTTGCAGGTCATAGCCGATTCGATATCAATCTCCACGATTAGTAGTATTCAGTCAGATGATATTTGCAGACAATATTTGTTTATAAGGCTTAAAATTCTTTTTTAACTAAGCTTGCCATCAAGAACCTGTTTCCTATGCTGAAACTCCCTAGTTTAGGCTTTAATCCTTAACAGACTACGCATCTGCAGCACCACCTTACTTTGCCGTAATTATTATGCTGTAACCTCTAAACATATGTATGTATCAACCTTAGAGTTTGACCTCTTTACCCTTCGCAGGTACATAGGTTCGCCTCGTTTAGTTCACACTAGTAAGTAAAAAGTAAAGTGGAAAACAAAGTCACCTACAGATGATTCTCCAATAAAACTTACCTAAGTTCGACTATTATCCATAATCACATGAATATAAGAGAGAAAAAATTTGTTGCAAGCTTTTGCTAGTAACAAGAATTAGTCTGACAACTGGTTTGTTTACAAAATAATTTATTTAAAAAATGCCTGAAAAAGAATTTTTTGTGTCATTAAACCAAACTGGAAGTATTTGGCAATTAAAAGAATATAAAGAAAATATGGTTTTGTTGGTTTCCTATTTTTCTCTTTAATTAAGCTAGGGGAAGTTGTAGCAAAGAAGTTTTAAACAACTGAAATTAGTGGTTGAGAATCTTTTAGCTTTGCTTTTTCGTTTTTTAAGAATTACAAGGAAGAGTGCTATATTCGGATATGTAGAGTCTTGTAGCAAGCCAAATTTATAATTTTAAATATTTATACTTTTTTATATACCAGAAAAGGTGGTGGACAATCTGTCTAATTTTCAAGTGTTTGTATACAACGGTTTAACCCTTTCGGGACGGAGTTTTATTTTGAAAACCAAATTATATATGGTGAAATTTTTTTTCATATTCTAAAAGGTATGATAAAAGTATTATGTTCTCTATACTTAAAAATTTTAAATTCGTCCTTTTTTCCTGGAACATATAATCCCAACAAGTATTTTCATGGGGCATAAAACCCCAATCAGTGTTCTCGAAGAGCGATTCGAAATTAAAAAGATAGCTAAAATATAAATATTATTAGATTAAGATAAAAGTTTACATTTATTTTTAACATTTTAGGAATGCAATTAGGTATTTATTTGTGGAATGGCCCAAACCACTTATAACATAAGGCGTTGTTACAACCTGAGCATATCATCTTTGTTCGCTTTTCTATGCCAAGTGAAGAACAGCGGACACAGCGAGAACGCTTTTCTTGCTCTACTGACAAGTGGTCTCCAATATTGAGGCTATCCGTTTTTGGACGTTTGGGAGTTCTACGTCCCTGGCGATTGAATTGAAAATAAAGGAAAAAAGACAGTTTGAAAATTGCTGGGAATTATCACAGTAGTCCCGAAAGGGTTAAAAGAGATCTCTACCTTACGACAATTACATCAATTAGGGGAACACTCTTTAATTGTTAAAGTCAAATTGTATACTTGTTGTTATAGCGGACTCACAACATAAATTATTTTTTATTTTCGACTTTTGCAAATGAATATTTTAGATATTGGGAAATTTAAACACAGTCTTTGTACTGAAACTTTTGCAGAAGTCGTTGTACGGAAGATTCACCACAGTCAAGTAGTTCCCGAGTGGTCCAATCTGCTATAATGCTTCTGGTGCCGAAGGGTCATAGAGTTTAAAAACAAGCCTCATTCGACCATCTCGTCTGTCGCCAGCTATTCTGGCTGTATGTTTACTTAAAGCACTTAAGCGAAAATTCGAATGGATTTAAATTCATTTATTTGTAATTATATTTTTGAGATCTAAAAGAGCTACTGATTGGACGACGAAAATAATTATTTCTGCTGCCTTGAGAAAAATAGTTAAAGGGAAATGTGATAGTAGTCTTTCAGGAACTTTTGCACGCGCCGAGACTATCAGGTGATAAAATTGGTCGAAAATTAGCCATTATAAATGCAACTGAGCAAATTAGTGGATTGATTAAAGGCCCCACTGTAATAACGTTTTCGTTACAGATTTGCAATCTTACTCTTGATGTTAGATATGGTCACCTAAGTCGTGGGCTCCATATATATATATTGAAACTCTTCTTTAGTTACTTTAAGAGAATGGCGGGACCCTACAAACCATGTAACGTCATATATTTCGACCGATGGTTTATCAAAGAAACTAGAGCTAATAAACTTTTTTCATTGTTACTTTTTTTCGACTTAAAATTAGTAAGATTTAACTCATGAAGTAAAGGAAACATTACAAAAAAATTTTTTTTGTTTGCCAGTGTAATCAAACATAATGTGAGATAAGAAGCAACATGAATAACTGGTTATATGTCATTGATTTAGGGGCAAATTCTCCGATGATGTAGATAATCATAAATTTAAATCGATCAAATTATGAATTAAAATATATTCTGTGATAAACTTGATAGTACATTTTCGAGAAGAAATTTAACTTTTATTATTTTTTGTTAAGATGTTTAATGGCAAAAAATGCTTCACTTAGACAGAGCTCCTTAAAATAGAAAATATTTAATTACGATTTTAGAAATTAAACAACACAATCGTAAATAGAATGTGTGAAGTCAAATTTATTTGTGTATTAAGGAAATTGTTTTGGAACGTCAAAACATGCTTTTTATATCATTCACCACAGGTATATACACCTAGTCCATAAAGTCTGCATTCACCCTTATATACAAGTTATATATATATACCACAGCATAATTCGAATTAATTTTCAAATTTGTAACGGTTTTTAGAATATGATAATCAGAGGTCAATAAATTAGTTTTGCATAAGATTGTGGAAAGATGGAAAAAGCTTCCGCTTTTGGTAGATCACGTTCGTCTGTCAAGCGCGCAATAAACACTTTCAAGACAACCGGAATTCTAACATCTAAGCAGCACTCTGGGTGTCCAAAAATATTTTCAACCCGGAAAAAGGATAAAATTGTCCATATTGTAATAGCAAGTTCTTTCAAAAGTCTATTTGTGCCGAAATGCTTAAAAATATTGCATGAGGCTGGATATCATGTTAGATTCGCTCGACGAAAATCATACATATAACTTGTGTACAATTTATATTTTTGGACGAAAGCAAGTTTAAATTGGTGGCGTAAACCAGGAACTCCACTTGAAAAACTAAATCTTGTAGGTATAGTCAAAAACGGTGGTGGTAGAGCTATGGTGTGGGGATGCGTAGAGGCATCAAAGTGGGCAACGGGTAAATGGACAGAACAACTTTATTTATTACTTAGACTTTGGCTGATGTATAAAGCTTAAAATACCACCCCCTCTCCCCAATCACCTGATCATAATCCTATTGAGCATCTTTGGGAACTTTTATAGACAAGAATTCGCCAGCCTACAATAACAAGTAGAGAAACTTTCCAAAGTGTTATGCATCCAGAATGGGCAAAGAACACAACTGAAAAAACTGAAAAAGTAGTAAATTCAATGCCAAATAGATTGAATTAAGTTTTTAAAGATTTCTTTTGCTTATTAAATTGTAACATGTATCAAATATATTTTATGTTAATAAAATAGTTAAACTGTGTTTCTATATAAGTTATAAAAGATCTATATAACTTATAAAAGCACTTTAGGCAATAATACCTATTTAGTTTGTAACCGTACTATATTCTTTGGGAAAGGTGCCGAAAGGAGAAAGATATACAAGCCAAAAGTAGCCAGGTTTCTTTTTGTAACCCATCAGTTTGTAAAAAAAACTGCATTGATTAAATTCCTTTGTGATTTTAAAAATATTTACTGATACTCTCTTCTATATTAATAAAGTTGATAGTTTAATTTTTAGTTTGTCATGACCAGTGTTTCTGCGACCAAAAACAAATTTCGAATAAAATTTATTACAAAATTAAAATCAAATGTTTTTTATTAAACTAGAAGCATTAGGCGATGTGTTTTTTTCAAAATTTCGACCCTGCAGGGAATGAAGGCGAAAATCAGCTATTTAATACAAATCAACATTGAAACATTTTTTTCTGAAGCCGTACCCGGAGAGAAGATAACGAGAAAACTGGAAATTTTTTACAGCTCAACTAAAGGTGCCAAGCATAAAAGCCACAATCTTGATATCCCGGTTTTCTTGGGCATTAAACATTTTTCAGCAATTTTTATTAATACTTGAATAACACAAACAATGAAATAACAAGATAGTGGTTGTTTAAGAAAAGTGTCTCCTTGAAATATAGCCCAAGCTGGAGAAAATTTATTCAAAATTGAAATCGTTTTTCATTTCTAAAAAATATTTCCACCTTCTTGTTTGTGTTGAGACTTTTTACCTTTTTTACTTGGGGCAATTTTGCATACTCTAAAGACAAGACAAAAACAAAAAAAAAAACTAACAGAGAAAAATGTGATTGTGATCTTTGAGCACAATGTTGACATTTCTTGCCAGGGTTTTCAAAGATCACTAAAGGTATCTATGTCAAACCGATGATGAAACTTGAAAAAGATAGATCCTTATCAAGAAGAAGAAGGTGGAGAAAAGGCGGAAAACGAGCTACCTATGCATATAAAATATCAATTGTTACTGTATTCATACAGCTTATTATTTTCCGTATATGCCTCACCGAGTTCTGTGAAAATTTTGTATATGGTTACCTTTGATCACAGACTTAAAAGATTTTAATTTAATCAGACAAACAAATTAACCAATTAGCTGACCATAACGAGATTAAAAATATGAAACGACTGCCATAAGGAAACGCTTTAATGGAAAAGTCGAAACGTGTCTATAGAAGAGTGAACGGCAAAGTTCAAATTCTTATTTAAAGGTGTGGTTATTTGAACGTGTGTGCATATTGTCACCTGCAAATGCCTTCATCGAAAAGTCATTTCCACACATTTCAATAGAAATGTGTAGCAACATAAATAGTAAGGACCTTGCTACCACGTGTCTTACAATATGATGATTCCATTTTTTTTATTCTTATGGTGCCTTTGCTTAGTTATTTTAATAAATCGATTGTGGTAAAAAATGTCAGAATCCATAAAATATTAAGAAAAACTAAAAAACAAATTTTTTAAGCTGCAGACATTAGTTAGTAAGGTTTCGTTAAATGATTTTTTCGCGTTATATTTATTATTATTCTTTATTATTATTAATTATTATTTTTTCTTATTATTTATTTTTATTATTATTGTTAATTATTATTTTTTCTTATTATTTATTATTATTATTATTATAATTATTCAATAAACGAAAGTTTAGTTGTCTCATTTCAACTATAATTAAAAATTTTGTTTTTTTACCAGCAAAATTTAGCACATCTTCAAATTTTGTCATAAAAACAACGCAAAATATATATTTTTATAAAAAATTTCTTTCGATTTTTTTTAATTTATACTTCAAAATCAAAATTAAGTGAAAAAAAAAGAAAAATGAAATTATGAAAATTGGGCCAATTCTAAAAACTTTTAATTTCGTAACCAAAATATAATATATACTAATTTTGAACCAATTAATAAACGAAATTATTTAAATGTTAAATGTTTGTTATAAAACAAATGCAACATTTTTTCGTCTTAGATTAAGCAACCACGTTTTTTGTTACTTTATGGCTATGTATTAATGTAAGTGTATATGTGTGTTACTGAATGTTATTTAAAATTGTAAATAAGATTAAATTTAAAAATAGATATTTATTTCAATTATGATAAAGTTTTGAGGGAAATTTAAATAATTTTTCTAAACTAATAAAAATATTGTTAATACAAAAAACGAAAAAAAAAACATAATAATAATGAAAATGGTTTCATTTCAATTTAACTTATAATAATTTTAATCATCAATTACAAAGAAATAATTGAAGGATCGCCGCGAATAACGTTGCAAATGACAAAATAATAATTTTTCAGGAGATCAAAAAAACGTATTTAAATGGTTTGATTATCTCCACTGACTGACTCATTGTAATTGCGTTTTGACGGTGATCAAATGCATAATTTTAATGTTTTGTTGTTGGAACAAATGTAAGATAGTAAAACTAACGGTAATCTGCAAAAAAACAGGTTTTGCAAAATTTGTCTTTTACAACGTTATTCGCGGCTTTGCTTTAATTGAAGACGTATTTGTTTTATAATACAAAATCAAGAATGATCAACCACAAAGCAGGTGACTTATTTTTTATAATTAATGATTAAATAAAAGTATTGGTGATGTTTTTTACAAGCCTACGGAATGTTCTAACAAAAATCTAAATATATGCTGAAAATACATTTTTATTTGGCTAAAATCGAAAAGCTTGTTGAAGGTAGGATTAAACACAAATCGATTCAAGATTCTTGACTAGAAAAAAATAATGATTTCATGGTTAGTACAACTAGGCATTATCCGTTTTCCCTAAATTTGTTTAGTCGACAGTTTTAAACTATTTGGATGTGTTGTGTTTGACAGGAGTATATATGTAACAACATTTGAAGAAAGTGACATTTTGTTTGAAAATTTTACTGTTAAAATTTAAAAACAGTGGTTTGTACAAAAAAAAAAAAAAAAAATAATAATAATAAACTAGCTAAACTTTTTAAAAACACAAGCAAGCGCGATCTACGAAGTCTGGACTAAACTGGCCAAAACAAGACCACTGTTTTTTTTACTTACAAATAAGTGTAAAAAAAGCAACTATTATAATTTAATTTCAACTGCGAGCGACAAAAAAAAATAGTTTTTTGCGTATGTTCGATTATGATGAATATTATTATTATTGCATTTGCAAAAATTTAAAAAAAAACTTGTTTACGGGGCATAAAATTCAAATTTAAGCAAAAATTGTAAACTGAAAAATTTTGGACTGACCATTAGATTCGCCGTTACGGATCTCCAAAACTTGTATGTATAAAAGATATATATCGAGGCAATTGACCTGTTACCTTAAATCTTGCTAAGAAGAATGTCACTTTAAATTTTATTTGCCAATTTTACCCTAAAGTTACTTTTTGCATACCTAAAGCTTCTTATTAGATGAAAAATACTTTCTTATATATAAATTCCACTATCAAAATCAAAGTGCACAAAACAGTGAAAAACATCCACATTTCATGCAACAAGAAAACATTCATGATAAGGGGAATTTGATTTTCAGTGAAATGTGAAAAAATTTCACGTGGAAAATAATTCACAATAGGGGTAATTGTTTAAAAAGAATTACTTAGGTGATCTCTTTTTTTTAGAGCAATAAACTTTAATTGTAAATTGACAATTTAAATCAAAAATTATTTTCGTGACATTGTTAGTTCTAGCAAATGTCTGTTTTGTTTTGTTTTTTTTTTGTAATATAAATAGACTCTCCACTTACTGTCAAAACCAAATGTAGGAAAACGGTGAAAGCTCAGTTGTACAAAAATATATTTTTGAGTAAAATACAAAAAAATTTAGGGTTTATTTTTGTTTTCTCCATTTTGAAAGAAAATATAAAAAAATCGATTCTTAATAATGATAACTATAGACTGTTTTTATTAGTTTTGTAACAAATTGGACTAATTTATTATTACTATATAAATTAAGTTGAACTTAAATTTTTGTGTTTTTAAGTCTTATGTGAGTGGCAAAAAAGAAACAGCTTTAACAGAGTAAGAGGAATACTTGAGTACAGATGTATAGAAATTAATGAATTTATGTTCTTTTTATGTAATTTTCATATATAAAGTGATTTAAAATTTAATTTGAAAATCCCCCTCTTAATTAAGATTATCAAAAATATTACAAACAGCGATATAGTTTATTTTTTTATAAAAGATAATTTCATATGATAAGAGAAGTGCCCTGTCACTCATATAAGGGTTAAAATCCTCCGCTTTTACTTGAAAATAAATTTGTGGCTCTTTACACTACAATAGTAGGTAGTTTATTCCGGTCGACTTTTTATAATGAAATTATGTCTAACATTGATTCGCCAAAAATTTGAAAAGTATTTTACGACAAGTTGTAATAATAATAAATTATTAAACCTCCCTTCAAATTAAGTGTTGGACTTGCAAAAAATCTTACATAGCGCCTACAACTAAGAGATTTTTCTCAGCAAAGGTCGTATTTATTCCCAGAAAATTATATAAACGAAGTTATATATTTATTTCATATTTCATCCTTTATTGTATGTTTTGACATATACATATATGAGCTGGTTTTTTTTTAAGGCGACTCAACTCTTTTAAAAAACTAAGTTAACGGTAATTTTAATGAGCTAAAGACCCTTTATCACCATATTTACAATCACAATTTCAAAAGAGTTCTATCTTGACATAAAATAACTGTACAATTTTATCGCACAAATATTTCTTTTGAAAGTGCAATAAGTCTATTCCTAAAAAGTTTAATTAAAACAGCTTTTATAAATTTTTTCTAAACAACGGATATTTTGCAGTTGTAGAAACAATATAAAAGAACAAGAGCGATTACACTCTGCCCAAGACTATTATAATGCATTATAATAAACCTTACAAATGTTTTTTTATTCAAACAATTTTTTTTTGGTAACAAACAAATAAACTATATAAAATCATCCATATGATAAGTTTAATACCATATATACCGACTATATTTTTCTTATTTAAAGGCGAAGAATTTTCCATTTTTATATTTTTAACATAACTAAAATAAACTATTAATAAATTTTGCTATTCGCGTTTATTTTAACTGTTACTTTTTACATAAAAATCGATTATGCCAAAAAAATCGGATATTTTGTCAAGTAATTTTGGTAATTATTTTATAATAAAATTTAAAAGCTGTATAGTGTAAAAGGCATCACTCGAATTAATTAAAGATGGTGAATTTTTTTTAATTGATTCAAACGCTAACCCTTTAAGTTTTCAATATATAAAAATATAGACTTATACCACTCCAAAAAATCAGCTCATATGTTTTTCGTAGGTTTTTAATTAATTAAAAGATACCCTATCAAAATTTACTTAAAATTCTTCCATTCGCAGGAACTATAAATATTTAACTTGAAACAGAATATTTATCCCCCTAAACTGGAATTTGTTGGCATGTTTTACATGTGTGATTTTAGAACATAAATCGTAGTTTTCTTAAAACTAGTTTAAAGGATGAAATATTTACGGATTTCAAATTGGAAATCGCATACTTTCTAATTTGTAAGTTAAATTCATAATTTTCCCTACTAATAAAAAAAAGGAAAACTATTTAAAATCCTTAAATACAAATACCCCTGGTTGATTCCAAGTGATAACTTTACGGTTTATCCTTTTTTTTTAATCTGATGGAAAAAATGACAAGACTTATAAGAAATTTACATGTCCGTGGTAGCCTATTGAGCAGCTCCTAAATAGCTCAAATGTTCCTCTGCTACTACAACGTAAATATTGCTTCAATTAACCCAGTGGTTTAGAAATTGCTGATTTATAACTAAAATTACTTTTTGTCCAACTTTGCATATGCTGAAAAACAGAATCAGCAGAAAATATTTGGATAAATTTACTACACAACTGTTTGGTAATTACGAAATATTATAAAATTATTATGGATACGTGTTCCCCTTGCGTAAGATCAAAATGAATTTCAAGAAGTAGTTGTTTTCATACATATTATATGAACGTTGATCAAAGTTGTAGACGCTATGTTATGAATTTCTTATAAACAATATTGAAAATTTAATTAAATGTAGAAGAGGATCGGACGGTACATGTTGTGAAATAAAGTTTCCTTTTCATTTTTAACATTAGCCTTTTAGGTCAACGAAATACCAATAACATTAACAATTCGAAAGAAGACTAAGGCCAAATTCTAAATGCTTTAAAGCTTTTCTAAAATTTATTTGTATTTTTATGAAATACTAAAAGAAAACGACATAGTAGTGGTTTTCACAACCTTAAAGCAGCTCATTACAGTTTCCAAGTTGTACTTAAACAATAGAATAGTTTAAAGTATTCTTAGCAAATGAAATCACAAAGCATGATATCATACAATTTAATTTTATCATTATTCTCATACGGACGAATAATGTTATTATTACATATTTTTTTTAGTGTAAGTATTTAAGTACCCCTCTTCACAGTTATCGGAATTATGCCATTACTATGTTTTTCTTTTTTTTTTCGTGCTGGTTAGCACAGATTATCAATTTTTTTAATAATATTTTTTTTTTATTAGTATGTAATACATTAATTGTACTTTCTAATGTAATAACGTGTGATGTTAAATAAACGAAGAACTAAGAAAAGGAATAAAATTAAAAACGAAATAAAAAGGATACACATTTGTTAACTGTTAATAATGTAAGATGGTGGTTAATGTTTTAGTGTTACACAAAGTTACAATTGAATGAAAATAATAATAAGAAATTAGTAATATAACAAACACAAAAAAAAATAGTGCAATACCTCCCGAATCCGCGGGCGATCTGTCTTTTTTACGCTTTTTCTTTTTTGAAACATAACCATAGTTGTCCCGTGCACTCCACCCCGGATATAATTCCATGTGTAACTGACGTTCTTGCCGAGCTTTTTCATAATATTTACTTTGTTCTTCGCGGGACAGTTCATGCCACTACAAAATAGTTTGGGGAGGGAGGTGGGTTTTGTGTTTAAAAATGCATACGTTTTAATGAATTTACATACATAAATGTATCATATTTCAAAAAGTAAGTTTAACAAAAAACATTTAGTTTAATAATTGAGACCCTTAAAAATATCCAAGGGTAGTCATAGATTAAACCAACGGTTATATAATTAACAAAAATTGAAAATACAGCTTCTTGAAAATTCCAACGCTTAGTTTTGTTAAATTTGCTCCGTTTTATTTTTTTCATATTTATTATAAATTTTTATTTCATTTATTTATTTTTTTTTTTAAGAAAAAATGGTGTAAAACAAAAACATATTATTTAAAAAAAATTTATAATGAATCAAATATTACTTGAGAGAAATAAAGATCGGCAAATGATAGCACAGCTTTTACCTCAAAAAGGTAATATATAAAAGGTTAAATTATATCTTTATGTATCAACAAGTAAGGTTGGAAGAATTTAAAATGTATAAACGTAATTACTTTTACTAGATTTGAAAAAAATTAAAAATATTACATAAAGTCAGCCATTGTTGTGATAAGATTTTAGGAACAATCGGGGATGTTTTTCCTTTTCGACCTTTGCGGTTTTTCAATGTATTAGACTAGTTAATTTCGTGAAATAATATAAAAAACAGTATTTGGTAACTTCCAACGTTACTAGAAACTAGAAACAAATGTCAAAGTAAGCCGGGCGTAGAGAACTAAACTCTGAAAAATATTACGCTTATCTACACTGTAGATTCTACAGCCATCCAGAGTTCGCCAAAGAAAACATAAAGCAAAGAAGCCTTATGGCTAATGTAATGAATTTGGATATCCATCAATGTCCGGGTTTTAACGGAGCTTGCGAAATAATGTTGCTATTTGCATAGACAGGCTTAGTTAGCATCATTCTATACCATGCGCTGGAGTGCACCCAGCGAAGTTAGTATTTGGGTGGCTTATTTTTGATACAGTTTGAGTAGAGAACTGTACAGAAGACGACTTTGACAATAGGAAGAAAGCGAAAAAGGAAAATGAGTTATCATGCTAGAAATTCCGACTTCTTGCAACAACGAAGCAAGAAAAATCCCTACAGAACATAGATACAACTGTGAAAATTCAGACCAATTATAATCATCAAATCGTAAAAGTCTTTGCGTGTGAGAGGCTTTGCAGCTGAAGCGCAATTTTCTATTAGATCTTGCGAAGCTAAATGCACACAATCATTTATTCATGATACAGTTGAAGCTAAGATCTAAGTTGGACTTTGCAAACCTACAAAAATAAAAATTTTTAGTAGTCCTCAAGGAGAGTTTAGGCAGAAAAGCGCTTAGATTCCTAATTTCTTTAGCTAACAAGAGGACTGGTTACAAGATACGACTTCAAATTACCTTGCTGACAACCATTGTGTGTAAATATCAAGCACTCTCTGCCTTTAGGGTCATAAAACCTGTAGAATGTTTTATACATTAAAAGAAGAAAACCCATATTTCACTTTCCTAATAAATAGCAGTCTTTTTTCTTACTTTGTTTTATAAAGAGAAATTGTATTAAAGCAATAAAGGTTAAAAAACAAATATACAGCACCTACTTATCCATATCTCACAAAGAAATATGTATGTATATAAAAATGCATTTACATACAAATTATATGTGTTTTCATAGGCTCGAAATCCCTACTTATTTCTCAAGTAAAATTAAAATTCATTAACAGTATTTTAAACAATTGGAAAGTGTCCCTTTAAAGATATTCGTTTAAACCAATTCACAATTTAAAAATAATTTTTGTATTACATCAAGCACCACACTTTCTTTGTTGTTTAAAAATACTGTTCCCCATTTGAATGAGATATTAAAAGATTTAAGCAAAATAGTGAACATTAATAACTTACTCGTCTACCCAAGATTTGGTTAATGGCAGCTGATTCCTTTAGTGTGCATTCTGCCACTACTTTGGCACGCATTTCCTTCATGTATAACATAAAGGCATTTAAGGGTTTTTTGATATGTGGTTTCTTTTTTTCCAATGAGTTGTCTTTGCAGTTGTCGTTTCCCTGTAAATTCGATGAATTTTTGTTATCCAGATTCCTAGAAGAATAAGAGAAAAAATATTTGTATCTTCATATATTTCATAAGCCATTGAATGTTAAAAAAGCATAAAAAAAACTTAAAATTGGACGAGGTCAAAAATTGTACTAAAGAGGGTTAGTAGTGTAATTGTGTCTGTTTATTTCATGAGCTATTGGTTAATTGGAATTACATCTTTTTTAATTTGCTGCCAATGCTGAGATCATACGGTCCCTCGGAATTCATTGCTGTGTTCGTAATTGGTATGGTATTGTTTGTAGCTGTCGTAGCTACAGTTGCTGCTGCATTTGCTGAGGCAGTTGCAGCATTAATAACAGCGGCAGCAGTTAAAGCATTAAATCGCACTTTAAACATATCACTTAAAGCTTTTTCCTGTAGAGCTGCAACAGCAGCTACTGCCGATGAAGCGTGTGTACCATATATCTGGGAATTGGTTATGGGCGGACTTGAGGCGAAGGATGGCACTGTGTTTAAGCTCGCAAGAGAGGTGGGTGGCGTGTTAATCTCTTGTTTCTTCGTTTTACGTCTATTACAACTGGGGCTGGTAGTGGTTATCGGTGGTATATTGGCGTCAATAGACGAAGTACTTGATGCCAAGTTTATAAGGGCTCGATTGCTGAGAGCAGTTAGAAACGAAGAAGTACCACAGTCAGCCATAAGCATGTTTAAGGCTGGTGCCTCATCTGGATGGTTTGAACCAACGGAGGTGTTTGATGAAGAAGATGATGCAGATGCAGATGTTGCGTGCAGATACGGTGAATTGCATGAGTTCAGTATTGGTGTGGCTGTTGATATTGGCACTGGTGAAAGATTGGATGAGTTGACTATGTCAATCGATTTGTTCTGGCAATTTAATACCGTTGTTGTGGTTGCTGATGTGACTGGTGCTGTTTGCGGGTTACTTTTGTTGAGTGCGGCGCATTCTAGAATAACTTCAACTGCTGTGACGGCTTTTTCATTTATATTCATGCCAAGATTTTTAGGATGCCAAAAACAAACGGGTGATTTAATTTTCGTTTCTTCCGCAAATTGGTTTTCCCTTTCGAGTTTTGGCTCCTCTTCTTCTTCTTCTTTTGTTATTTCTCTTTGAGCATCGCCAATAAAAGGCTGCCACACATTTTTAAAAATTTGACTTTTCGTTTCTGCCTCCTTATTGTCTTTGATATCATTCGCCTCTCGCTTAATTGCAGATAAATCGTTTTCAACGCTTACGGATTCTTTTGTTTGTGTCTTTGGTTTGCAGTCCGGTGTCGATTTGTCTTCTAATAAATACTTAAAATTGTTTTCAGGTGGGAAGGATCCTGTATCTGCTTTGGGTTTTGTGGTGCTAAGTCTTAAATGCAATTGCCGCAAGTTTTCGCAGTGCCTGAAAACGTAATGCAATTTCGCCATAGTAGCTTCAACAAAACCCTTTTCGTCCTTAAGATTGTTAAAAATTTCTTTGCCATTTGATTGCTTAAACGGGGAAGTCTCAAAGGTAGACTGCAATTCTTGATTTATTTCCAAGAACTGTTCGAGACATATATAAGCTTGAGTTAGAACTCTCAATTTTTCATGCCATAAATCTAAGATTTTGGTGCCGGTTACGTCCTTATAAGCGAAAGAATTCGTAAGAAGAGGTATTGCGGGAGAAGAGGGTTGCACTTTGGGATATGTATTTTTGATAGGTTCGGGACTTTTCTCAGTTTTTATGCTAATAGTGTCTAGTTCGATGTTCTTATTTTGGATCGGTGGTGATGCAGCAAATTCAGTATTATCGTTTGTTTGCTCGTGGTCTGTACTGTTAGCGTTGTCATCGGTAAGCTCTAAATTTGCAATATTATTATTATTACTTGAACTGTAGTCCAGTATGAGCAGAGGTGACGTTTGTTGCATTAATTGGGAGTATAGCAATTGAGAGGCTAACATGTGATATCCTGGTGATAGGCCTTGAGTTTTGGTACTCTCCTTGTAGGCCAACTCTTTGTGTTGGAAATGCTGCTGTTGTTCTTCTGTGTTGCTATTCAGCTTAAGAATCTCCATCAAAAGTGAGGGCTGCCTCAAACCTGAGGAACTAAGACGAAATGACTTTTTAGTTAATTTCTCTAATTGACGATTCGAGTTAGAAGTAGCCGTAACATTTGTGCTGTTATTGGCAGCTGCAGCAAACGAGGCCAATCGATGTAATAAACTACGGCCTTTAGTGCGACTAACTGGACTCTTAAGACCATCTTGCGGGTTTATCAGATAAGGATTTCTCAAAGCGTTTTCCGTTATAACTGGAGTAATATTTATATCATTTATGTCTTCAATAAGTTTCTCTCCATCTTCAATAATAACAATTTCTTCTGGGATATGTATTGAATCACCAACATTTTCATCTTTTTCATTTTCCACACCCTTTTCTTTAGCAGACTCATTTCTATAATTAGAAATTCTAACATCCAAAGCTGAGTCTTCAGTTATAGCAACTGCCATTTCCGAGAAAGAGTCGCCATTTGATGTAGCAAACTTGTCTTGATTGTTCGTTAAAGTTGTTGAACGGGGTGACTTCAAATTTATTGGTGACAAGGTGCACGATGATGAGTTAGAGGAAGCCGTTGAATTCAAAGATAATAGCTGTGATAAATTTGTGCTAGGGGAAGGAGAAAGTCCAAAAAAGTATTCTGAAAAATCTTTACAATCCACTTGTGAAGTTAAATAGGAGTGTAAATGTATTGCTTTTTGATTATTTTGAAGGATATTGGATAGATTATATTGGCAATTGGTTGTCACAGCTACTGAATCGCTTTCGAAATTTGGCGTTGCTGCTGGCAAGGACGGCAGCGGTTGCAAAAGCTCAATAGATCCGTAGGAGACAGGAGGTATCAACCGTTCAATATCAGCACAGTTAATATCTTTTAAGTGAAAGTTTTTTGCATAAGCTTTATTATCAACATCATCAAATTTCTGTTCTGCACCAACAGTAGTCATCTGAATAAACAATAGCTTTTTTTAACTTAGAGGTAGGTCAACATACTTTCACACAAACATATACATTCAAACATTTATGTATAATTAAACTTTTTCACTTTCTGAAAACTCCTCGCTTTTTGTATGAAAAACAGCTACAGGTCGTGATGGTTTAGTGGTTTAACTAAAGTATGAATGTATCTGCTGCTAATATAATTTATACCTCAAAGTTACAGACTTTTTAAAATAATCGTTTAGGTAAATTTTAAAAACGCTAATTAATTTGTATACTTGTCTTTAATTTTTGAATTTGCAATCTTAGAACAATATTTTTGTTTTTGTTTAGTAAAAGCCACGCCTACAAGGCGTTCTGTTTTCTTTTTACTACACACTTGAGTTTATTTCGTTTACGCTTTTTTTATATGTGAGTTATTTATTTATTATTTTTTATTTATTTGCTTAATGTTTTCTTAAGAAAATTCTTTATTTCTTTCGTTTATTATCATTTTTCTAATGATTTTTCTATAAATAACTATCCTTATATTTTATGTATTGCAATTTTTGTTAGTACACTCAATCACAACTACAAAAAAAAAAACAACAATTGCACACACTCTTACAAACGCAAACACACACACACTTATAAAAACATTACAACAAGTGCAGATGTAATTAATCCAGAAGTTAAAAAAAATAAATAATAATAATTCATCCGTCCATAATTATATTGTTTTGTAAATGTGTTGCTTTTAGTGGGTGAATATTTGCTCTCTTAAATCCTCTGACATTCGCTCTCTTTAGCAGGCTATTGTTACCCACAAGTAATCAAAATGATACAATGTAAAAACAAACAAATAAAAGTTTATTTTTTGAATCGTCCTTCATTCATAACTGCAGTTTAAAAAAATTATTATTAACAACCATATTCTTTTCCAACACTCATTGAATTTTTTCTTATTTTATCAGTCATCAACGTGGAATGATTTCCGAATTTGATATGTTTACTGTACATTGTATGTATTATACGATTGTTGCATTTTGTTTCAAATAAAATTATTGACGGCATCAAATGTTGAAAATATTTGTGAAAATTTTTAATTTTTATATTTGTGTCCTTCCTCCGAATATAAAAATTGCCATAAAAATAATTGAGTTGGATTATCACTGTTTACTAGACATATTATGAGTAAATAAAAAGAAAGCATTAAGTAAACTGTATGAGAGCAGGTTGGAAAAAGTACTTTTACCCTCAAAAATTGCAGCTTTTAACATTAAAAGTACTGGATTTCTGGATTCACTTCTAAAAATGTTTAGTTATTAGTTTAAGATAGTTATTTTAATTGTGTTATTCTCAAAATTTACTCCCAAACAGCTTGTTGCTGTTTCCAAATTAAACACCTGGGCGGCCAAAGATTTGAGCTAAACAATAGAGCAAAACAACAAACAAAATATCTTTTCAAAATCTTATTTTTCGGAGATCCTAAAATTATTTGATTAAGGAAATTATATTTAAAAAATTATAAAAAGAGATAAATTGTATTTCTATACATAAAAAAAATTTTTTGACAAAATAATAAAATTTTTGATAAAATTGTTCACATTTAAAACGTTATCTATGAAAGAGAGCAAAAGTGACTAAATTAAAACTAACATTTTTAGTTCAATTACAGTAGCTTCAACCTAGTATGTGTCAACATTTCCTAGGCCTCAATATTAAAACCAATTGTTTTATAGAATTTCAAACCGCCTTCTAATGAGCCGAAAAACTTTTAGAAAATACGGAATATTTTAAGATTATGTTTGTATTTAAGAATACATTCTTAAGCTGTCTTTCAACGTGTTTGTGTTACTATAGCGGATATAACCTTTTATATAATTATGATTTATTTTGCTACCGCTTAACGTAGTTTTAACACAAACTATTAATGTTATATGCTTTTCCCCCTCAAAATATAACTTTTAAATTGATATTTTGTCATAAAAGTGTAAAAGTCACATGTATAAAAATGTAAAGCCGGCATGTTATCGATTTTGTGCTATTAAATTTAATGTGTCAAATGTACTAAATATGTGCAAAACTATACATTGGAAAAAGTACTCATTTAAGCCCAGGGTTACTGCGATATTGTACTTTTGCAAAAGGCATTTAAAAATTATGGTTAAATCAATTCTGTGTGAGAGTAGAAATGCCATTAACAACATATCATTAAAAAAGTAAATGAGTGTTATGATGCTCAAGTGAGGCAGCAATGGTATTTCATATTATTTTTACTATCCTTAGTTTTATATATGGCAACACTAAATTAACTTTTGCGCAGAACATCAAACTGTCAAAAAGTTTTTTGTGTGAGCAACTTTCGCTCTTTTTATTACAGTGTTGCCATTTCAAGCACTATAAGTTTTGCTAGTACATACGAACATAAATATGTCATTTAACTATTAAAATGAAAATAGATAATTACTTCAGTTATAAGGTTAACAAAATTTACATTAAATTTAAAATACTTTTTTTAATGTTTAAGCTCACCGTGAAGCATAAAATAACTTACTTTTTGGTTTTTTGTTCATGACAAAATATTTCGATTTCTCTTAATTTGCAAAATGTTCAACAAGTCAACTAATTTCTAACTGCACGTCATGTACATATGAAAAAGGTTAATTATCAAAGAAAGTAAGATAAGTTCAGAAACAGTTTAATTTTTATTAAAAACATACAAGTACATATGTATGTAGCAAAAATCATAAGACACAACTATTTTCTTAAATTCATGCTCTCTCGCACAAGTATAGTTAACCACAAGTCCTTTAGTGTTAGCAACATCCATAGTTACCAGATAAGACTATTTCTTCAAAAAACGTCAAAATGACTTCAGCTGTTTTATAATATATAAACTCCTAACATATACATATATCAGTTTGAAATTAAATATATATCAAAATTGTTAATTTTATTCCTACACGTTTTTTTCACAGTTTTGATTTAACACGGTTTAGAAAATAAAAATCTTAGGATTTTTACACAATTTTTTTTCATTAAAAAAAAAAAAAAATCGACTTACATTTTTTTAGCCAAATAAATTTTTTCGAAATACATACGTTCATATCACAAATTCAGCGGAGTTCCCTCTTTGTAGCAAATTTATGAGCAGATCAACTGATATGTGTTAACATTTTCTGAACTATCAATGTAATCAGATGTGTTTAGAAAGATATTTTTTTAATTTTTTCCTTAAAAATTGAAAAACGTACTTCTTGTTTTTATATAATTATTTTTAGTTACTGAACTTATCATACATATAGTTTGAATTACTTTTAAGCTTGGGTTGAAACTAAACATAATATTTGTATGTACGTGATTTAGCAAAATGAATACTTGTTCTAAAAAAAATCCTTGTTCTTACTAATTTTATTAGGTTTTAGGTACAAGGAACCAATCACCTATTTTTGCACACGATCAATATCATTTTTTACACAGTTTTTTCTGGAATCAATCTACCGTGTAAACACAGAATTGGGTGTATAGTGCGTTGAAAGTAGTAGAATCGGAATCAGAGTTAGAAATAGTTCTGAGGAAAAGTGAAATGTTTCTAATAAAAATTTTAATTTTTTTGTATTTTTTACTTCACTAAGGTTTTCGACTGCTGTAGATTTTTTTAGATCACAATAATATTCTCGATCTAAGGTTAACCTAATATGTCTTTAAGTTTAAGCGTGGTTTTTAATGTTTTTTTTTTTGTTTAATTAAGGCCAATAATATAAAATGTAAAGGTTATATAATATTTCAAAGGTTATATAATATTTTAAATTTAATTTAAAAATACAGTATCAAAACATTAAAGAAACAAATAACACTAAATTTTAAATACTAATAACCTAAATTATTTGAAAATTTAGGGAAAATTTATGGGATATATTAAAGAATATTTTATTAAAAACTAAATCATCAAAAATATTTAAAGTGTTGTATTGCATCACTTCGTTATAAAACTTCAGAATTTAAATTATTTTTTTTAATAATTTCGCGTTAAAAAATTATAATTCATTAAGCGATCAATAAAGGAATTTAAAACCGATTTGGCAAATATTTATTCTGCAAGTTATAATAATTAAACAAATAATGGTGCACTAACTATTTCCGATATATTTAATAAAAAAAAAACAAAACAAAATAAAAAAACGCAAGGTTTGGACCAACTGCTAACTTTATATTTTTATCATTTGTTTGTTGAGCTTTTAAGGTTTCTCCCTTTTACGATTCTTAATATGACAATATACGTCAAAATTTGGACTTAAATGGGTACATCCTTTAAGGTTTGATTTCATTTTTTGTATGCTAAAATTTTATGTTTTATATCTGTCCTTATTTTTTTTTTAAGATTGGGTCATATACGTGAAAATCACACCCATTATTAATTTGTTGTCCAGCTAGCCAAAAACCTATTTATATATGTATACAAAGAACAAAAATCGCCAATTGTTTATTTATTTTATAGATCGTCGAATCTGGCAACTATGCTAATATGCTTATTTGGTGGCTTGGAACAATCTCCATGAAATTAATGACAATTATGACCACGGGAAAATATTACTTTCCAAAGAGTGAATTTTGTACATCACAAATTGAAAATAAAAATCATTGGCATTAATACTATTTCACATTGTCGACAAATTTCACAAATATAAGACTATTAGCAATGTCAAGATTTAAGTAAATCACAAATATTATCCATAGACGAAGTTGAAATAAATTCACCGCTTCTTTCTACAAATGTATAAATTGAGCATTAGTGTACAACAATTTTGTTCAGGCAAAGTAAAAAAGTTAGCTTTTATTTCCATTTAACAATGTTTTTCTTAAATTTTAAGTTATATTAATTTGTTTGCTAGTAGCAGAAAAATCTCATACGCACAAAACACATCCCAGACTCGTTGAATTTTATTATAAATTATTGATTTAGACACATAGTTTATAAACGTATACATAAATTGCATATTTTCAGGAGCCATTTAAGAAATCAATTTTGCAACCATCTTTAATGTAACACTACACACTTAAGACCGAATTAATTTTATGGATATTTTTATAACTATTAAAAGCAATTTGCAGTTATTGTTATGATTTACAAGAATATTGTCTTAATTTGAGAAGTTTTATATTATTTTTAACATTTTAAACCTTTCTTAGTTTTAAAGATTTTAATGTTTTTTATCACAGCTTTTTCAGAGCCAATTTGCACGCATTCCTATAAAATAATTACTTTAAATGTGTTTCATAAAATGAGATAGATATCAACATAGACATTGCTCTCAAATTAGTCAAAATCATTTAGTAGCATACATTTCTTAACATTAGGGAAGTACCGGAGCTTAAAATTTGTTGCGACGTAAATAAATATTTATAATTGTTATCATTCTCAAGTATTCTTAATTACTCAACATGAATTGCATGATTTAAAATTAAAGCGTCTTAACATAAAATGGCCCTAATATTTCTAAAAGAGATTGTGTACATTGTACACATGTACAGTAGCATTTGTTGCTTTATGACCAAGGAGCGCGTCAAAATAATTATATTGTAAATTTTTGTTCTGTTATTGCAATATTCAAAGAGTATTGAGCGTAACGTTTAATACAGATTGTAGTTCGTACTAGTATACTGCGCGTTACTGAAATAAGTATAGGCATTTTTTTTTTATTTTGCAAAAGTTATTTTTAAAACCGGATATCATAGAACCGGTAGGAAATTTTCTGTTTTTTATGAAATATTCTATTTAATAGGCATTAATGATGACAGGAAAAAGGTATATCTAAGTTTCTCATTCCATTTGTAATTTCCACAATATCCATTTTCACTTATGCATAGCGAAGTTGATTGAGCGATGTCCGTCTGTTTGTTCGTGTTTGTGTTGAAATCAACTTTGCCAAGGCACTAGATGAGCTAAAGTAAAAGTTAAATACGGCAATCGATCAGACATAGTTGCAAGATCGGCATATGCCTTTCGAAGCAGCGGAAAAAATGCCACGCCTGCCTAATTTTTACGTGTATTATATACCGTAAAGGGCACCATATAAAATTTTAAAAAATTTCTATCACTTAGCTTAGCAAAAAGTAATACAAAAATAAGTTTAAAAATTAAAGGGTATCCCAATAGTGAGATAAATTGACTTATATAGGCCTATCTTTTAAATCGTTATAAACAAATGCTTGAAGATTGGACAGAATGTCTATTACTATAACTGTGATAATAAAATGTATAAATACTAAAAATTGTAAATTAAAGCGTTCCCCAATAGTTCATTTAATTTGATGTACAGAGTTAAACTTTGAATAGTTGACAGACGGTTGAAATTTAAAAAGAACCTGTATTGCTATGTCCGCTATAACAAACAATATATAATTTGGATTTAGAAATTAAAGGGTGCCTCAATATTTTATCTAATTTGATGTGCATGGCAAAACTTTTTCACCGTTATAGACAGACGGTTAAAATTTACAAAGACACTGTATTGCTAAGTCCGCTATTACAACAAATATAAAATTTTCTTTTAGAAATTAAAGTGTGTACCAATAGTTAAAGTAGTTTGATGTATGTGACCAAACTTTTGAACCGTTATAGACACACAATATAAATTAACAATGAATATATAGTGTTTAGTCCGCTATAACAACAAGTATACAATTTGAATTCAAAAATTAAAGGGTATTGCTATAATTGACGTAAATTTACCTATACGGGCCTATCTTTTTTATTTATGTATTTTATTTATTCGTTTATTATCGCAATTTAAAGCCTATGTTCATTAAAATTCGAATAAACAAAAATTATAAGAAAAACAACCCTTCAGCGATAATAATCTATAACTGAACAACTCTAGGAAATCTGTTCTATTTAATTGCATAGTGTAAATAAGATGAAAAATGCAATTAAGCAGCGTTTACAAAAAACTTATGAATCAAAAATTTTATCCAATTTTTCAATTAAACACAGTTGTCTTTATACATTTTATCTTTGAGATCAAATATGTAACCTTTTGGTTTTAAGCAACAAGTAATATACATTATAATACTGTGAAGATTTCAAATTTTTTATAGCACAAATTTTTAAATTATAGCACGAACATTTGTTAACTAAGAGCTAATTTACACTATGATATTTTTCATGAAACTAGCATGATATTTTAATTTGGCTGTGAAGCAAGAGCGTAAGCAATATGACATGACTTAAATTG
This sequence comes from Gymnosoma rotundatum, assembly GCA_916610165.2. Lineage (NCBI taxonomy): Eukaryota > Metazoa > Arthropoda > Insecta > Diptera > Tachinidae > Gymnosoma > Gymnosoma rotundatum. The sequence continues at coordinate 4,088,303 of OU744341.1, read as the reverse complement.
TAAAGGGTTGTTACTGTTTCTTATGTTTTGATTAAAAAAACGCATATCGCTGCAACTTAAAAAGAGGATTGAAAAAATCGCATCAAAAATGGCATTGTAATAATTTAGAACAATAAAACATTTTGAGTTTATGAATACCCTCCAATGTGACGTTGGCTGATCAATTTCTGTATTTCATTATATTTAAGTTACCTTTTCAAAATATCCGATCAATGTTGCTGATGAACAAAGGAGACATTTTAAATTTCGACAATTTCTAAAAACTTTCGAAATTGTGTGCCAAAACTTTACAACAATAAGATTTTCTAAATTTTTTAAATATTTACTAAAGTTTATGTGGTAGAGTTCCCTAAATTTATCATATAAATTTTATATCTTACTGTCTTCAATTAAATTTGGAAAAGTTTTTTAGAACTGCTAGTGGTGGTGAATATAAGAAATCTTTTTTAAGGTTGTGTCATTAAAGTCAAATCGTTTTGTTATTTGTTTACAGAACTCAATGTAAAAGTTTTTTAAAAATATATATAGGTAAACGTTATCCATTAGTGGCAGTGATAAAATTTATTGTTTTCGAGTACTAATTTACAATAAAATTGTTTCATATAGGTAAATATGTTTAATTAATTTTAACAGGAAGTTGTAATATTAGATGTCAAGCAACTAAATCAAAAATATCTTAATTTTGGAAAAAAAGATTATCAATTCTCATTTTGATTAAAAAATCGTTAAAATTAAGGTAAAATCTCCATTCTGGCATTGCTGCATAATAACGTGAAAATAATTTTAATACTTTAGGGAGAGAAAGAGGCTTATTCTGAATTGCCATGCGAAAATCAATGCGAAGCGCAAATGAAATGCAATGCGAAAGAAAGTTAGACTTTCGAAATATCATTCGAAATTTATTTCAACACGTTTAATTAAAAATAAAAAAAATTGTTGTGTATGACTGTGAAAATTGTTTATAAAATTTAATTAGAAAATTCTGTAAGAAAGAAATAATAAAAATGGGTTTTGTTTGGTTCGACGAAGAAGAAGGGCATAAGCAAAATGAAAGGATACAAAAAAGATTGCTTAGAAGGAAAGTGCGCCCGGTAATCCATTTACATTTTATATTGCACTAATTTTCTTGTTCCAAGTTAAAATTGTGCATGCTTAAGTCATGCTATGTTTTAATTATGGTACTCGTGGCTTTATTTTAAAATCTGTCTTTAACGGTTCAACAGTTTGCCCACATACATCCGATTATATCAACTATTAAATTTATAATATAACATTTTTATATTTCCTATTATACCAAATAAAGTAGTGGACATTCTATCAAAAATTAAGGTGTTTGTATACAACGGTTCAAAAGGTACGGATATATAGAACAAATTACATTAATTTTGAGAACACCCTTTACTTTCTAAATTCAAATTATAAGCTTCTTGTTATAGCGGAAACATATAGCAAAATATGTCCCTTGTAAATTTCAGTTGTCTGTCTATAACGGTTCAAAAGTCTGGCCACATACACCATATTATATCAATTATTGGGACACCCGTTTATTTCAAAATCCCAATTTTATGCTTGCTGTTACAGGTTCTTTGTAAATTTCAATCGTCTGTCTACAACTGCTTATGGCCATATACCAAATTAAATAAACTATTGGTGCACCCTTTAATTTATAATTTTTAATATTATCAGCTGTTATAATGGCCATAACCTTCGACATTGCGTCAAATTTACAAGCGCTTGTCTATAACGGCTTAAAAGATAGGCCTATATAAGTAAATCTACAGTAATTATGGGACACTCTTTAATTTCTAAATTCAATCATGAACTCGTTAATATAGCGGACTTAGAAAAATAGGTCCCTTTTAAGTTTCAGCGTTCTGTCTATAACGTTTCAAAAGTACGGCCACACACTTGAAATTACATCAACTATTTGAACACCCTTTAACTAATAAATCCATATTTTATACTTGTTGTTATAGCGGACTTACCAATACAGGTTCGTTGTAAATTCCAATCGTCTGTCTATAACTGTTAAAAAGTATGGCCATATACAACAAATTTAATGAACTATTAGTGCACCCTTTAATTTATAATTTGTAATATTAATACTTGTTACTATAGTGGCCATAGCAATCGACATTCTGTCCAATTTGCAAGCGTTAGTCTAAAACGGTTCAAAAGATAGGCTCATATAAGTAAATCTTCATCAATTATGGGACACCCTTTAATTTCTAAATTTAAATTATAAACTCTTTGATAAAGCAGATTTAACAATACATGTCCCTTTTAAGTTTCAGCGTTCTGTCTGTAATGATTCAAAAGTTTGGTGACATACACAAAATTACATATACTATTGGAACACCCTTTAACTTCCAAATCCAAATTTTATACTTGTTGTTATAGCGGACTTAGCAATACAGATTCGTTGTAAATTTCAACCGTCTGTCTACAACTGTTCAAAAGTATGACCATATACATCAAATTTAATGAACTATTGGTGCACCCTTTAATTTATAATTTGTAACATTAATACTTGTTATTAAAGCGGTCATAGCAATCGACATTCTGTCCAATTTGCAAGCGTTTGTCTATAACGGTTCAAAAGATAGGCCCAACATTACAATCTGTAAATTATCTGCAAAGGCATATGTTTTAATCGCAGTACAATCGTATATTTGAAACAAATCAGTACTAGAATTACCGTTTTGGTAATTTTAAGATTGACGCGTTTTGGATACTGCAAAAGCTTTGTGCTGTTCTATACGAAGTAATTTAATTTGTGTCTGGATAATATATAATATATTTATCGTTGTATATTCAGCCATTATTTCCTATTTAAGGCGGGTTGGTTTAAAAATATTTATTCATTTTATTCACTATTCTGAAGATGATCAACGAAGTTGATCGTACTATCGGAAAAATAAAATAAAAATCCAAACATATTTTTATTTGTCTTTAATTAACAACTGACCTACAGCCAAAATAAAGTATCTGAAGAACATTCAAAAAGGTCGACTAAACTACTCAAAAATATTATTTATTAATTTTTTTCTTTCCATTTATTTAATCGAAATTAACGCTGCTCATATAAATTATCTGTTAATAAGCCACTTTAAAATATTAAGAATTGTTTAATAAAAAAAATGTTTAATAGAAAACCAATACCCAAACAAATTAAATACTCTTTGGACTCAATTTCAATTGTAAAAATGATTTAACCATTATATTTGTGTCACCCCAAATAATAGCATAGAATCCGTATAATGATATAGCGCGTATTCAGGAATCATAAATTAAGTCGTAACGTACTAAACAAAAACTAAAAAATAGTTAACAGATAGCTCTTATTGACAATTTATAACTAGCACAACAACTGCTTCCAGCTGATAAAAGAAATACAACTATGCGCATTCGCACGTAGAGAAAATAACATGTCGATAATATATCGATATATGGTGTATTTAATTAAAAAACGTATTAAACTACTAAAAAATGAAATTAATTCTTTAAAAAATTATAGAAACTGTGAAAAATTTATTATTTAATTGTAAAAAAAAAGTTATTTGATAGAAATTTTGGGCGTAAACCTAATTTAGTGAATAAAGAAAATAGAAAAAAACATATATATATGGTGACAGAGGTTTGAAAAAAAAACTTAAGTGAAAAAATTGGCGCTTGCCCATATTTTGCAAGTTGTTGGCCTCAGAACTTTTCATAAAAAAATACAATTGCGAACTATTCATATATTTTAAGATATCAGTTCAATATGGGTACCATTAAGAAGCTTTTAAAGAGATCTTTCAGGAAATACAAAAAAATTTTCAAAATGCTTAACCCGTAAGGTGCCGATGATATTTTTGGATCTAAACTTATATATAAAGCATTAGTAAGCGAAGCCGGTGTTTGTTTTAGTTGTTGTTTTTTATACTTTATTTGTTAATTTAATATTTTTTATCAACTTTATATTGCAATGAACTCATAAATACATTTACAAATTACTTTACTTAATAGTGTGTCATAAAAAAAGGAATAAAATAAAAAAAAAATCGGCTCTTAACGTTTTTGAACAATTTTACTATTTGCAAAAGCTCTTAAAAAATACCTTTATTGTCCTGATATCTTCCAAAATATAGTGCATAATTCTGTGAAAAGTTCAGAGGCTCATGTGGATGTTTTTTGTATTAAAAAAATGATTGAAAATAGCAAAGATAAAAAGGTAAATATATTGTTTAGGAAATAAAACAAATTATTGTTTTGTTTATTTCTAAAAGATGCAAATTAGTAACTAGATTACCACTTCAGGTATGTTTTGCTTCTCAATTCAATTTTTATATAAAGTCAATCAGCTGTTTTTTAAATGTATTAGATAGCTCGCATTTAGTTACCGCTTCACCTTAAATTAAGTGATAACTTTTTGTGCTGAAAGTAACCAACTGTGAACTTCTTAAATAGGTACTTTAAAAAGTTAACACCTAATAATGATTTCTGAATATGCGACCATATGATTATGTAAGTGTGCGTTCTCCTTGAAATTCCTTTATATCACTAACGTAATTATTAAGGCATAAAAAAGTAATTCGCATGTTACGTACCGTGACTCCTCACATGCTCAAAGAGTAGTCGCAATCCGAAAAAGTTTTTACGCCGTTTTGTAATAGTGGAAGAAACATACATCTATTAAAGTACACTAGAAACAAAGAAGAACTCGAATTGGTTAAAGTACATAAAAGAAGCCAAAAAATGGCATAAGACCATCGAAGACAAGGCAACAACTTTTTAGGCTGTAGAAAAAAATGGACATTATTTTGATGCAAGAAGTATAACATTTGGCCAAGAGTCTACTTTTTCACCATGACATCGCCATCGCTACTCCTTTTAAGTATATAAACTTAGAACTGCAGCTCTCAAGTTCTTGAGATATAATCGCTTCCACTTGCATACTCGTATTAATTAACGGAAACAAATATTTGTAGAATAAACTGAACAAAAACTAAAAAGGCCCAAAATTTATCATGCTTTTTACTTTAATACCCATTGTAAGCACAAGCCACGGGAACAAAACATTGCTAAAATAACAATAATTACCAGGGATGGGAAACAGTAAAAATCCTTTGACTAGCATTACCCACGAGAAGAAAATATTGCTTAGATAACAGTAGCTACTAGGGATGTAAATTTCCCATTTAAGAACAATAACTGACCAATTTAGTTGTTTAAATTTAAACAAACAAAAAAATTAAAGTTAACTTGAAAATTTAATAATGATACCAAAATTTAATTCTTGTTTTATTCAAAAATTCCTAAAAATTCAAGTTTTAGAAAATAACAAAATAAATATTATTTAATAATTTTCAGCTTCAGTATTTGATAAAACACATTATTATGAGAGGAAAATAATAGCCCTTTATTAAATTGAAAGTGGAATAAAAATATTAACAGAATAGGGCATTTATTGCATTTGAAACTACTTTGTTTTTAAAGTTTTTAAAGGAAGTTATTTTTGAAAATGTTTTAAAGGAAGTAATCATTGCATAACGGGTTTCGGACGTACTTTATTTCTGCCATAGGCAAGTAGGTTTTGGACATACCATAGATAATACAGCCAAGGCGCAGGTAAAAATTAAATGCTTCTACCTAAAATAATAATAATATTGGTAGGATATGAAGCATACTACAATGAAAAAAATAGAAAATCCGCTAATGCATTTTCAGAGTGAAATAATTTTTAATAATTGCTGAAAATAGTTAATTTTTCATCCTTTTTCTATGTTTTGTTAGAAGCGATTTGTATTTCCTCGCTTATGCGTCCTTTTTATTTTTAATTAAAAAAATGTTATTTCGTTATTTTTTTCTATTTCGCAAATATAATGTAGTAAACGCTTATGAACGGGCTCAAAGAATTGTTAATTGAAGGCGGAACATATGATTTGTCCATTAAAAAATTCAGTAACGTTTAAAAATATATTTGGATCCTTCATTTCCAATGCGCCAATCAAATTGTTCTTACATATAAGCAGTATTAACTCCAATGCAGTCAAAGCTAAACTAAACTAATAAAATGTCTTAATTTGTTTCGTTAAACGACAATTCGCAAAAATTTTATTCCAGAAATATTGTAATATTCTGAACACAATTTAAATATCTGCTGCCCAAAAAAAAAGCTTGGGCAATTTATATCAAAATGGTTTCAACTAAATCCTTTCAAATATATTGGTCCTAAAATACTATATTAAAGTTATATGTATAAAGTTATATGTATGTAGTATTATATGTATGTAGTATTTAACTTATTTTAGATTATTATAGGTATTCTTTTAGTCCTGTGATTTTTATCCTACATTTAGCAACTGGCAAGACTGATTTGTTGCTTCACTTTTCTAATTTAATTAACTTTGAGTGGAAAGCTCAGGCAAAAGCTCACGATTTCGTTAAAAATTTCAAACCGATAACATACATAGATGTCGTTAAGGAACACAAAAATTTATCATGGACTAAAACCTTTAAAAGGGAAGGTGACATCTGTTGTTAAAAACTCGAATAAAGAAAGGAAAACAAACAGGATTTTTCTCAATGCCATCAAGATAAGCAATAAATCAACAAAAATCCTTACACTACTACTCTCAATATAAAGTGCATTGTGGCTTGGCGGATATACATACATGTCATGTATATACCTATGTATGTGAGCGTACACTAGTTTTGTACTTTAAAAGGGGGTGAACTAAAAAACAAACCAAAACAAATCATTCCATATGAAAGAATGAGAAAATAGATGAGTAAGGGAGATCTCCATATTTTTATGGGAGGCCAATAGCAAAGCAACTTTTCAGATGATTGCATATAAAATAAATATGGCGGATTTATTCAACATATAAATGCACTAACACACCTACATATATACCCACTAGAATGCATAAAAACGTTGATATAAATATTCATAAGGATTTTTCCTAACTTAACTAAAAATGTAGGCCGTTTTAAAAGATATCGTTGGAGGGTTATACATATGTCCCGTTTTATAAGAAACATTTTTTTGTTGATTGGTAAACGACTGAAAAATTGTGATCTAATAAAATTTCTTTAGATTTAATTTCAGTTCGCACGTTGGTACATTAAAGATTTTAAATTGTTTTGTTTTAATTATAGATATGTACCTAACAAAAAAAATAAATAAATAAATAACAATTTTAATTTTAGTAAATGACCTACGGTAATAAAAGCAGATAATAAGAATATCTGAAAGAAACTAGAATGCATAAATATCCACATCTAATAGTATAAATTTAAATCAGAGATAGAGAGTTAGAGGTGTTAAAATTATAGAACAAGTGTGGCGTTGCATGTCGATAAATATTGTTGGAATATGCAAGTTCATTAAATTTATTATGGGTTAGCATATACAATACATACATACATATGTCTTGACATTCTATTAAAAAAGTTTTCCGACAGCTTAGCAAAATACACGCAAAAGACTTTTCTTAGCAAGATAAGGAGGACCTAAATAGAAGAGTTAAATTCGTTATACAGGGTCCTCCATCTAACGTTTTTTTTTTTTAACTAGTTCGTACACTCTAGAATATTGCTGCTGTGGGAGAAAGTGTGCGTGAAGCGCCATCAACATCAATTAACCGTCGTTCTCAACAATTGAACATTTCGGAGATATCATTGAGACGAATTTTGGAGATATCATTGAGACGAATTTTGCATAAAGACCTTGGTATGACGTCATACAAATTCCAATTAGTTCATGAGTTAAAGCCAACTAACCATCCAATGCGTTTTGCATTTAAAAAAAAGTTATTTGGCGGACCCTTTACTTCTAAAGATTTAATATTGTTTACGTGTGTAAGTATTTAAATTTCTATATAAGCACTTTATTTAACATAATTTTTAAAATGTTGGCGTACATATTAGAGTTATATTAGAAAAATGTGCAAAGGGTTTTTACAACTAGTTTTGGGTTAGCTGTAAGTTAGCTTTCGATATGAATTAATCAACTGTTTTGGACATTTTTTAATACTTTTGTTTTCAAAATTGATTTCCATCACATACATATATGTTTTAATTGACAGATAAAATAAAATATAAAAGCGTCTTACCGAAATCACAATAAAAATATTTAAAATGTTTCTCAAGAAAAAAATTTAAAATATTTAAACGTTTATTTTAAAACTCATCCTATTGAGTTACACACAATTTCACATTTTAATAAGAAAATGTGAAATATATATTTTCTTTATTCAATACCCAAAGAATCAACTTTCAAAAGGGGTTTATTTGTAGGCGTTTGTATACCTTTGTTAGACAAAAAATATTATATATTTTCATTTTAGTTAATAAAACTTGACTAATTTTAAAGAATTGATTGTAAAACAATTTTTATTTTTACTTTTCTTTTCTGATAAATAAGATCAATAATGCTATTGAAGCTATTGAACCTGAAATTTATAGAGGAAAATCGTAATTATGAGTGGGATTGTATAAACAAACATACTTAGTACATATATCGAATGTGATTGAATAAGAACTATTCAAAATCTTACCTTGAATAGCGATGATTCGCTGAGGTGTCCTGGTTACAATCTTGTTTTGGACCTGATGTTACAATAGCAGGATGCGAATTGAGCACATGATGCGGTGAAGTGTGTACTGAAGGCAAAAGGCTTGGTGAAAATCGGAATGGAAAGTCACTATATAGTAAAAATTTAAAATAAAAATTAATATATTTATTTGTTTAAAAAAAGGACCAAAAACTAAATAAAGTATAACAACTTAAACATAATTTAAAGACAAAAATTCTCGGATTATGTTGAAACAAAAAGCTTAACTGAAATTGTAGGTCTGCCACCTAACTAACCGATTATTTCATATTATTTTTAATTAGTGTAGACATATATACATAGATTGATGCGGCTCTTAACTACCCAATGTATCGGTTATTTATTTCCTGCCAAACGTTGCGCAGCTTGATGCAATTAAATAAAACCGCAAAAAAAATATAATTTTCGTGCTGTTGTCTGTTGTCCACTAATTACTATTCTTTAGCCGTGCTTAAGTTCGCTATTTAATGTGATTATTTGTAAAGAGCTTTCTGTTTCGCTAAAACCTATGCCGGTATATTTCGTATCTATGTAAATAAAAAAACTACGAAAAATAAGAAGTGAAAAGTTCTCAAGCTAATTTACGTTTATTAAGCAGAAATCACTGTCGATATGAAAGTAAATAATTATTTAATTGGAATAAAAAATATGACGATACTTTTTAAAAATAAATTAATTTAATTTAATATTCCCGTGGTTTTATTTAATGAAATAATTTGCATGTGCCCGTGCATAGAATAAAAGTCAATTATCGTAGTGTTTTGTGATATTTTATTTTTCATCATCTTTTTACTGTATAAAAGAGCCTTAAAAGTCAGTGGATAAAGAAAAATAAAATCATTGTTTATTATTGTTGTTTTTTGCTTAAACTTTAATTTTTGTTTGTTGTTTTAGTTTATTTAAAATGTTTCTGAGAAGTTTCACGAAGATCTAAGTAAGCGTTAGCGTAATGGCCATCGAGACGTGCCTTAACTCTCAAAGATCAATATTGGTGATTTAAATAATTAATCGGGATAAAAAGTATCACGATTTTTTTAACACGTCGAAACAAGTTATTTTCACAAATCATATCAATTGTACTTCCCCAAATATGCTATTTTTAGTATTTTTTTTATATTTCACGTGCCAAACTAAAACTCAACCATTCTCAGGCAAAACTAAAGTACTTACATTGAGTTACTTAAACAAAATTTTAAGATTCTGTCTCTTGCATTTTTTACGATACCTATACTGATTTAAGTATTTACTTTGTAAAGCTCTTCACTCCTACTGTTTAGAGACAAAATGCAGCCTATATTTCCTTCCAGATATACAAGAAGACACTATCAAAATTTCATATATCTATACAGACATACATACATATTTACCGTCTTCAAGCTAGTGAGATCCCCGTAAAACGAGCTATGCGAGCGGCAACTTTACTGGCCAGAATAATGCCAACCTGTGGCAGTCCGAAACCACAAATAAAGAGATTAATAAATAGTACAGCATTCCCAACTTCTCGATGCGCCCCTCACGTTTGTCAGGGCATTGAAATTAAAACACAACATACAAGAATTACAAAGTCCACACAGACTTTCGTGCTTTTCGAATTATATCAGCATACCGTACAGTATCTACGAGTGCTTAGACGGGAATGAGGGTTATTTTTTAACTCGGGCAATGACAGATAAAGTAGTTTTAACAAATATTTTCACAGAATAAAATTAAAGTAGATAAGCAGCTGTGACTCATGCGGAGCGCTGGAAGACGCATATCATATTCTTTTAGAATGTGATAAGTGGCTGGAACAAAGCTGTAAACGGTAAGCTAGGCCTAATCTTAGCACCCGAAAATATACCGAATGTGATGCTACATTCTACAAATGCTTGGAGGTTGTATCAGGGATTTATTAAAATATTATAAAGCAAGGGCGAGCTGTGGATCCCAATCTTCCTAACTAGGACAATGCGTAAGTATGACCGGTTTGAAAAATAAAAGAAAAAATAAAAATAGTTACTGAATGTTTGCTGTGTTTTTTGTATAAAACATTTTTGAGTTTTTATTGTCTTTTGTCTTATTGATTCAATGGAGTTCTCATTTAATCAATTTGGCTTTTGATATAAGACTTTCTAGTTTTCTATACAAAATTTGGGTAAAATCCACTGATAAGCTATTTGAGCAGTAGTCAAATGGCCATATGGATATGCTTTCCCCGCAGTAATACATTTCATTTTTAGTTTAGTTTAAATTAATAAATATTTCATGAGAATATCATGAAATATTTATATTTCAAGGAATCAAGCACGAATTAAGTAAATAAGACATAAAACTGCTTAAAAAGCCAGTGCCGCGATGATTTAAAATAGCATACCTCGGGTGTATGAGAAATTTAAGCCGTCGCTAAATTCTTATTTTTTCACGGACTTTGAAAATTGAAAATCTGGCGATAGCTCTTGTCAAGCTCTAAAAAAGACTTGCTAAGCTTTTGCATTATTATAGCTAAGGAGATATACGGCTTAAAAAATTAATTTATTGTTGCCCTTCAGTTTTAGTTCCAGCGAAGCAAATCGCTTTCGATTTTTCTCATAATTATTTTCTTGGATTGACAAAAAAATGTTTATTATTCAGAAAAAATTTTTTAAAAAATCTCAAAGCAATCAATCAATCAATTAAATTTTTTGGGAGCTAAAATAATTTTCAATGCAATAAAGTTTTAGATTAATTATCTTATTTAATGAAACTTTGCAGTTTTATAGAAGTTTTTACAGAAAACGGAGAAACTTATTATAAAAAAATTGGGGCTTATTTTTCACTCTGTTTACTCTTGTAGTAATCTGGCTTAAAGTTGATTTTTTATCAAAAAAATTATTATATTCCGGAAAGACATTTTATATTTATTTTTATATCCTTCACCACAAAAAGAGAAAAAAGGGTATAACTAAGTTTGTCACTCCATTTCCATAAAGTATTTATATTCTGACTTCTTATACATAGAAGTCGATTGAGCGACGTCCGTCTGTCCGCCTGTCCGTCCATGTTTATATTTAAATCAAGTTTGCCGAGGCACTAGATCAGCTAGAGAAAATTTAAATACGCCAATCGATCAGACATATTATCGAAGGAGATGCTGTTGGTAATCAGCATGATCGGTCCATGTTCTTCGAGGCAGCCGGCAAAACACCAGGCCTACCTTTCATTTGGAACAATGAAGTAACTCCAATCAAAAAAACAAATATATGGGGCGATAGAAAATTAAAAAAGTACAAAAAAATATATATATGTATCAAGTGAAAATTGGCACTCGCCCATATTTTCCGAGTTACGGACCTCTTAAATATTCAAATTTTTAAAATATCAATATGGGTATCATTTTAAAGCTTTTGAAGAGATCTCTACGAAAATACAAAAAAATTTTTTTTTAAATGCTTAACCCATTAATAGCCGATGACATTTTTAAATTATAAGTATGTAGTACTTACTTTTTTAACCGACTTCAACAAAAGAAGGAACTGTAAAGGGCGATTCTTAAAATTTTAAATGACTGCGTATTACTGTGGCTCCCAATAACAAAAAGTTATACAAAAATAAATCTACAAATTGAAGGGTGTCCCATAATTGATGTAGATTTACTAATATGTGTCTAACTTTTGAACATTAATTTGATGTATATGGCCATATTTTTTAACAGTTGTAGACAGACGCTTGAAATATAAAACGGATTAGGAAGTTAAAGGGTATCCCAATAGTTAATGTAATTTCAAGTATGTGACTAAACTTTTGAACCGTTATAAACACAAAGCTGAAACTTAGGAGGGACCTGTATTGCTAAGCACGCTGTATCAACGAGTTTATAATTTGAGTTTGGAAATTAAAGGGTGTTCCATAGTTAATTTAGATTTACGTATATGGGTCTATCTTTGAACCGTTATATACAAATGCTTGCAAATTGGACAGAATGTCGATTGCTATGGCTGTTATAGTAACAAGTTTTAATATTCAAAATTATAAATTAAAGGATGCGCCAATAGTTTATTAAATTTGATGTACATGGCCATACTTTTTAACAGTTGTAAACAGACGCTTGAAATTTACAATGAACTTGTATTGCTAAGTCCGCTATAAGAACAAGTATAAAATTTGAATGTCCCAATAGTGTCCCAATAGTTGATGTAATTACAAGTATGTGGCCAAACTTTTGATCTGTTATAGACAGAATATTGAAACTTAATGGGACCTGTATTTTTAAGGCCGCTATATCAACGAGTTTATAATTTGAATTTAGAAATTAAAGGGTGTCCCATATTTGATGTAGATGTACCTATATGGGCCTATCTTTTGAACCATTGGACAGAATGTCGCTTGCTATGGATAGACAGATGATTGAAATGTACAACGAACCTGTATTACTACCTCCGCTAAAATAACAATTATAAAATTTGGTTTTGCAAATAAACGGGTTGCCCAATAGTTGATGTAATTTAGTATACGTGGCTGAACCTTTCAACCGTTATAGACAGACAGCTAAAATTTTTAAGGGACCTGTTTTGCTAAGTCCGCTATAACAAGATGCTTAGAATTTGAATTTAGAAATTAAAGGGTGTTCTCAAAATTAATGTAATTTGTTCTATGTGGTCGTACTTTTTGACCCGTTGTATACAAACACCTGAATTTTAGACAGGATGTCCATTACTTTGTTTCGATTAATAAGAAGTATAAAAACTTTAAATTATAAATTAAAGGGTTTACCAATAGTTAATATAATCTGATGTATATGGCCAAACCGTTACACCGTTATAGACAGACGGTTGAAATTTACACTTGAAACTTGAATTGCTAAATCTACTATAACAGCAAGTATATAATTTGAATTTTGAAAATAATGGGTGACACTATAGTTGCTGTAATTTGATGTATATTGCAAGAATTACCTCACTAAATTTGATTTAGATAGATGGTGAAGGGTATTAAGCCGAATTAGCACTGTTACTTGTTTGTTTTTTACGAGTATTACTTAAGTAAAAAAAAAGTTATCAAAATTCCAAAATTTTTTTTATTACTTCGAAAAAATTGTGAAGCACTTAAACGAGACCGCACAATTGTGCGATGGCTTGTTATAAAGCTTGAGTGTGAAAGGAATAAACCAAGTCGCTAAACTTACTTAAATTAGAAAATTCCACCAAAATGGAATTAAAAAACAAAACAAATAACAACAGCAATGAAAATATGTTTATTGTCTGCAACTAACTGTATTTATTAAAGTGTAACTTTCAGACTAAAGATATAAAACGATATAAAAATAAAATACGTAATTAAAAAAGAGACGGTTGGGTTTGAAAAGCTCCTGCAAAATCTACTCAAGAACTCGGTAATTAAGGGAATTTTGGATAGATACCGGCACATAAAAAATTAAAGCTGTTAAAACATAGTAACTTAATTTAAAATATTTAAGACAATTAATATATTTATATTCACTGTAACTCTCAGATGATACCCATGGTAAATTAAGTCATTTTCGTCATTGTTCAATATATCAAACTGGAAAAAAAATAATTTACAGAATTTTTTATATAACGTCGAAAATTAATTAACTGCCATTGCTCTCATTTACAGCCAAACCTAAATTAGTGCGTAACGTGCAATCAATCTTTCAGAAATTGTCATGTATTTACATACAAAATATATAAAACAAACTATATTAGCGCGACGTCGACGCTGAGCAATTGAAAGTTGGCTGCTTCTTAGTTCGTTCGTCGTTTTGTTTTTTTTTTTTTCTTTATTGTCGAAAAGTAAGGACAATTTAGTTATTTTCAGGGCAATCTATCTCTTTGTTATTTCTATACAGTAGGTTTTATAAAATAAAATGAGTTAACATTACAGCATTTAGAGTCTTATGTTGGCCCTTACTCGCTAATTAAGGTTTGTCAGTAGTTGCATCGCCTTGTAAGTACCTTTTAAGATTGTCACTCTTTAAGGTTTCAGTCATAACGAGATTTAAAATAATATATAAGTTAAACTAAAATTCAGATTTATTTTACGTTTTGTTATCATCGTAAATAATAAAAATAATAATAAAATACTTAAAAATAAAAATATTATTTATAAATTGTTACATATTTACCTCGATAATGTGGTATTAATGGGTAGGGAGGTAGGGTAAGGACTTCTAAAACTAGATGCTGCTGAATATACAGAAGGCGTATGCCTACAAAAAAATATTATAAGCGGTCATGATTATGATTGTTGTTTAGTTTGTATAAGAACAAAAAATTCAAGTCTAAAAATTAAACTTACCATGATGCCACTTGGGACATGTCCGGACTTAACATAGGATAAGGATATTGACCAGAAGGAAAGGGGTAAATTGCTGGTCTCGTCAAGCCTAAAATGAAAACGAATTAAATTAAATAGAATTACTAAAAGTTGTACATTAAATTTTTAAGTTTTTAAATATTCCGTTTTTGTTATAATAATTTCTTAAAAAACATTGGAAATAAAAATATTGTAGGAAATTATTTGAAGTTCATAACTGTACTTTTCTTCGTCGAAATAGCAAACGTATATTTCTATTCCAAATAGTTAATTTTAATTTTAATAATTGGTAATGACGCTCTTGATATATTTGCGGTCTCTGAAACATGGCTTAATAAAATTATATCGAACCAGGCATTTCAACCTGGTTATAGAATTTGTAGAAATAATAGACCTTCTAGGGGTGTGCAGTAGCTATATATATTGCTAAGAGTTTGAAATTAAGAATTGGCTATAAACATCAATCACCTGGCTGTGAATATTTGTTTGCCGAGCTAAGTCTTAAAAATAGCACATTACTGTTTGGGAGTGTATATCTTGCAAATGGTAGTATCAATGACTTCGAAAGTTCACATTGCGATTTGTTTCTAAGATATACGAATGTAACTGTTGTCGGTGATTTCAATTGGAAATTGTTTGATCCGTCTAAATCTGCTCTATTATCTCAAAACCTACTCACTTTGATCTAAAGACAATTACTACTTCACTTATTGATTTCTTTTTGTTGAGTAGTTCACTTACTGTTAATATGAGCAATCAGGTACAGTGTCCTCCTGTCACTGATGCACTTATATTTCCTTCTCTTGATTTTATGTGTAATTGCTCTAAGGATGTAATGGAAATAAGAAATTTGTTTAATGTTGATTAGGTAAGTTTACAGTGTTTTCTTAGTTAATATAATTTTAATAATATTTTCGGCTCTACTGATAAAAACGAGTCATGTTTACTCGTAGCCTCATTACTATGTGACCTTTATCGTTTTGTAGCTATTGTTAAGATCAAAGTACGCGAAAACAAAAACCAGTGGATGTGCTCCAATAAAGTTTTTTAGCTAGATCTTTACGTGACTTAGCGTTCTCTGCGTTTAAGTGCAACAGTACTCAGCAAAATTGGGCTGCCTATTGTAAGCTTCGGAATAGAGCTTAAAGAATTATTCGTAAAGAAAGAAGTAAACACTTCATTAAGCTCTTTGGTAAAATTATTTGTAAGGGGTTTTAGCGGATCATAAGATGTTCTGGGTGCATAGGTAGAAATGAATGGCATCATGATCTTGATGTAAATGGAATAAAAAATTTCTTTGCTCTATAAACGTTGCTGTTTCTGATTATTATCTTTTAACCTATTCTGATGCATTCGATACGTCTTTCTCTTTTTCCTGCGTTAGCGAATCTGAACTCTATATTGCTCTTTATAACATCAAGTCTTAGTCCATTTGTGTCGACGGTTTATCTATTAAATTCCACAAAATGATTTTCTCTTTAATTCCTTATGTTTTTCTTCATCTGACCAACTCCATTTTGACGTCGTCCGTCTTTCCTCATCCTGGAAAGCAGCCCGTGTTGTTCCTTTACCTAAGTCCAAAACAGTCCATTTGCTGGACAATCTAAGACCAATTTCAATTCTCTCTACACTTTCTAAAGTTGTTGAGCACATACTTAAAAACCAAATGATTAGCTTCGTGCATTCTAGATTTTCAAAATATCAACATGCTTATAGTAAAGGCATAAATACTACTTCCCTTCTTTTAAATTTGACGGATGTAATGATGATAAGTTGAGTGTACTTGTTGCGTTAGATTTGTCAAAAACATTTAATTCCATTAATTTCTCGACATTGATTTATAAGCTTCACAATGGATTACATTTTCCTAGTTCTGCTTGCAAATTGATATTATCTTACCTTACAGACTGGTCACAATTTGTTGCTGTTAAATGTGTTGAATCTGATAGGAGACTTCTTCACTCCGGTGTGCCGCAAGGGTCAGATTTAGGCCAAATATTGTTTATTATTTATGTTCGCGCATGATGGAGAGGACGAAATGGCATAGAAAATAATATAAACTCTTGCTTTACTAATTTGCAGAGTTTGACTGAAGCGAACCACTTGTGCATCGAAGACTAAAGCCATGATACTTGGCCCTTCTTCACGCTGTTTTACTTATTTAAATATTGTACTTAATAATGATGTGGGTCAGTTTGTTAAACAACATAAATGTTTGGGTATTACCTTAGATAATACCTTATCTTTCAGTGCTTATTTAGACCGCTTATCTGGTACAGTTTGGGGTTCTATTCGTAAGATCTGCTGTTGTAGCATATCGCTACCTCTCCATGCGAGAAAAAGGCTAGCACATGCTGCACTAATGTCGCAATTACTCTAGGGTCTTGAGGTATTTTCGGGCGCTAATGGTTTTGTAGTACCTAAGTTGAGAAGACTATTATATTTTATTGTAAGATTTGTTTGCAACATACGTAGAAGAGATCATATATCTAACTATGTCATTTGTTTTTTAGGCTGTTCTTTTGATGAATTTTGAATTTTTATTTTCCTTTCATAAGGTCATGAAAAGTGGCAGGCCTGTGGACCTATATTTTTATATATTTAATTTTACTTCCCGAAATAGAAAGCCTCATCTAATTATATGTCGCATTTTTACTTGTTCATTTGTTGTTAGAATTTCGCGAATCTGGAATTGTCTTCCATTAGAACTCCGAACTTTTTCTCATACCAATAATGCATTTAAAGTCAAACTCTTACGATATCTATCCTCAGTTGGTTAAGGTTTTATCATTTCAATTGTTATTCTCAAAACTTGACCTCGAACATATTTTTATTTACTAATATGTTGAGGATTTTTAGTAATTATAATATTTAATGATTTAAATGTATGCTTAAGATTTATGATATTTTTGAAATACTTGTAATTATAACAATGTAATACATATTTTGGCCTATTAGGCTTAGTATTACTGAAATAATAATTAAATAAATAAAAAAATAAATTTGTAAAAAATTTCATGTTTTTAATTCGTTTCAGAAGTCTTGCGATATCATTTGTAGAAAATTAAGTTCCACAAAATGAGGCTTATGAAAAATCTTACTAATCATATCCTTAAAACGATTGAAAAACCATGTTATCTCCATAACTGAACTAGTTGTTGTCAATATTTGCGTTAACTTATGACGTTGAAGTTTTGCCAAAATAGTACGGACGATAACAAACCACTTTCACCCCAAAACTAGATACTATTCTATGTAAGAAATTGTCAACACTAATATAAGAAAAACTGAAGCAGTTATAAATTTTCAACAACTACACCCGTGCAGTTTGGAGTTTTTGATGTGGACACGAGTTTATAGAGATCAATGCTGAAGATAGTTCAATTTTTTAAAAACAATTTTAGTGTTGTTTTGCTACATTTTCAAGCAGTCAGCAACTTTTATGTCAGCCAGCAAGATTAATTTACAACTACAATTTGCTTACTTACGGATTATAAAGAGTTTGCAAGGATCAAATAATATTGATAAGAACAAATAAGCATAATAGTAATTTTTATGTACTCGTATATTGAAATAAAAATGAACCAAATGCGAACATTTGTTTATCTATTAAAAGCGATCTGCAAGCGACAAGTCAAGCATACCTACTAACATAGAAATGAATGAGGAACGTTCGTAAGTAATAATGGGTACGTAATTTCAATTTGATTGCCTAACAAAGATATCTATCCTTGTTTAATATAAAGTTGTTTCCTCTATTTGGTATTAATGCTTTAAAAGGCCTTTTTTGCATCATATTCATTCAACACACAAATTAAAACATGATTACATACATACATCCATAATAAATTCAATACGTGTGCATGTTTGTAACCAACTCCGTTTATGTCACGTCCTCCACGATATAGTGATACGAATAAAACAAAAAAAATGAAACAACCAATATTATGGAATAAAAAAAGGGATCATGAGCAAATTTTAAAGAACATGTGTAAACAGAGGATTAAGGCTGATTACTTTGCCGGCTGGGCTTTAAATTTCGTGTTTTTTATTTTTCTTTTTTGTTCCATTGTGTTTGTTGTTAAGTTGTCATTAGTAAGTAAAGTAATTTTTAATTAAATTGATTTTTTTTTTTATTGTTCGTTGCATTGTTATTGTCAGCTAAACACGATAGAAACATCTTAGTTTGTGGGAAAACAAAATGAATCGATGTAAATCTAACGCAGGACTTTCTTTTATAAATAAATAATAAATAAGAAAAATAATGAGGGAGTAATCACATGCGGGAGGTTACGGGCGCTGGCAATTTAAAAAACTTGTTTTAAACTTTGCCAGCCAACGCAATAGCGGCAGCAGCTAAAAACTCTCGCTTTAAATTTTATATTGATTGAATTAGAAACCTTTAAATAAAAGAAACGTTTTTACGTAATAGTACTTAATTAATTGAATATTTGATAAGGCATTCAAGTAAATAGTTGAAAACTGTCATTTATTTTGAGAGTCGCTATTTAAAGGGTTTGCCAACAAGGACGGCAACGGTAAATAACACGATTATCGGTAAATTACACGATTAATCAAAAAAAGTTCTCTTGTGAAAATCTATCTTTAGCAACGAGGCCCATTTTCGAACAGAGTTTTATTTCACACGTGTGATGACGCCAACCAGAAACTTCCGATCAGTGAGAATTTGGGCCAGCGGCATCGAGATGATACAAAACAATATTGGTGAGGATATTTTCCTGCGTAACAAGCTTTACAGATTAATATTAATAAATCACTTTTATCCAAAATCGTACGATATGAACATACATAGATGACGATGCGTGCGTAAACCTTCCTTGGCATAACAAAATAATTTTTCTAGAGGACAATATTGTCATGTATAAGAATTTTCAAAAGAAGCAAGAATTTCTACATGGGGTAAAAGGTAAACCTTTTGGGTTTTAGCGAAATTTTTTAGTATTAAGTTGGCACATGATTTAGTAGTTCAAATCTAGAACCATTTGCTCATAATCGCGAATAAACACAATACCTTCGCTATTCCATAATTACTATCAAAATATAGACTTTTCAAATACAGACACATTTAAAATAAAACAGTAGTCCGAAGAAAGCAAAAATGTAAAATCGACCAAAAAGTGAATGGCTGCGATATTTCGGAATATGCAGTCAATTTTGTACTAAAGTGAAAAGCAAAAAATAAATAATTTTATTTTTTAATCAACTAGAGGAAAATATTAAGGAAAACTTAACCATAAAATAGCATGTCAAAAATACTTAATTGCTTCCAGCGACTGTTTTCTTATTTGGTATTTCAAAGAAATTGTTTCGACTTGACAAGAACAAAGCAGTATTTCTGCATTGTAGCGTTGAATTTATCTAGCGATAGTATCCAGAATTAGATCTTAGAAAAATTTGATAGTATCGGTAGTTTTAATGCAAACTATCGAAAATTTAGTATCGATAGTTTTTAAGCAAATTATGGAAACTACCGAATGTGCTGACAATCAATAGTTTTGCAGCTCTATTCAACGAGTTTTAAACTCATTGATAATTTTTTTTTACCAAGGATGAAAAAAGCCAAACAATTGTACAACAAGGACAGCAACAACAACAATTAAAAATTAATGCAAAAATACAATTTCTTTTGATATATTGTCAAATATACGTACATACGTCGGCTAGTGATAGCAGTAGTTAGTTTTCTACGTTTACACAAAGGCTTTAAAAAAACAGCAATAACAACCGAATACAATTAGTTTTCATTAAGGGGTTGAAATATTGACATCAGTCACATAACATTCGCCATATCAATTTACTGCTTAATTGCAAAAGAGTACAAATATACCAGGTAATTGTGCGAATACTACAGATATGCATATTTGTCCAATTTGAAAACCTATATTGAATGCATTCAATTATCCTTCGTTTTGTTTGTTAAACCCCCTATGTATACTTTACAATCAATACCCTGCACAAGTTTTCAGATACCATATATTCTTATTCTTTAATTCTCGTGGCTAAAACTAAATCTCGATCGCAAAAAAAAAAACTAAAAATTAATTACGGAAAAAAGTATTTGTAGTCAAAAATCGCTAAATATATATCTTTTTAGAGTTTTAGTGATGTGGGTTTAGCTTTAGCGATTTACCGAATTACACATTCAGTGTTTTT
This sequence comes from Gymnosoma rotundatum, assembly GCA_916610165.2. Taxonomy (NCBI): domain Eukaryota; kingdom Metazoa; phylum Arthropoda; class Insecta; order Diptera; family Tachinidae; genus Gymnosoma; species Gymnosoma rotundatum. Next base: position 4,067,238 of record OU744341.1, on the reverse strand, counting down.
CTTCTGAATGGTTTAAGTTCAGGTAAGTGAGGTAAGGAAATCATTTAGGTGAGGTAAGGAAATCATTTAAGGTGGCCAACACACGAATGCTTTGTGACTTTGATGTGACGTCGTGTTACTCGTTATTGAATTTTTTGATAAGTTAGTGGACTTGTGCTCGAACATTTGACTACTTAAGCTTACTACGAAACGTTTCGAAGGTGGAATAGCGAGCTAATTTTAAAGAATTCTTTTCTTAACAAATTAACACTTCATTAGAAAATATTATTTGTTTCTTAATAAACTAAAGCTTGACTAATAATTTGTTGTTTGGTGATATATCTACTTAAATTGTTTAACTAACAAATTATTCAAAATTAAAGTTAGAAGAAATTTAAAACTGTACTTGAATAAATTTTATCGTCTGCCTCACAAATCATGTTTTCTTAACGTTTAATCTTACAGTGATTTATTGGACGTGTGTGGAGAAATGCACTGCAAACAAATCACAATTACAAATTATTCTTGTGCAGCTAACTTAAAAGTGCTTGTTAAAAGAAAATCAGTACTAACGTCTAGATAATGTTTATTGAATAATTCTAGCCATTTTGAATGTATGAAATCATATCGCTTGTTACTTAATCTCATATCTTGATCTAGGTAATTTTTCCTTGATAACAAACTAACTAAATAAATTATTTTGGTAATTGCCAGAATTTTTTTTAACTGCGACTGCAGTTTCAGAATTCCGAATTGTAACGTTGTTTTCAACCAAAGTGAATATCCATCGTAATGCTCTTCTGTAGATGCAAATTCCGTTTTGTTGTAGCAAATACACGTGTTTAAAAATTAGTAAAAAAAATTGTTTGTAATTTTTGTTAAAGCGTTAATATTTCTGTATTGGGTTCTAAAATAACTGTCATGTAGTTTTCAAGTTTTTACACTTACAGGAAATATTTTTGGATTTTCCAAAAATTTGGATAAAGGTTTTTTTAATAAGCTGGCTTTCGCAACCGGCGAAATACGTATAGATACCTGCTATTCAAAACCAACAAATAAATTGCATTTTTATTTGAGAATGTTATGGGATATTAGCATAATATAATAAACAAATGTTTCATGTTTTTATATGTTTTATACTTTTGCCTTAATATAGTAATTTATTTTTAAATATTCCAGACTTTAAGCTTTATTTGAGAGGATAAAGAATGGTTATTTAGTTAAAAAGCTTTTATACTTTTCGCAAAAAAAAAACACCAAAAATAAGCTTCATTTGAAAATTCAGTTTAAAAAGGCAAAGTTTTATTCTTCAGTCTCTTAACTTATTCTCTACCCAGTGAGCGTAGCTCAATATTATTACTATTGTCTAATCTTAAACTTCTAAGCTAATTTTTAAAGGGAGAGCTGGATATACAATTGCAAGATATTCATTGGAATAACAATAATAATAATTTATTTTTATTTACTTGGAAGTAAGAATGCAAGTTTTACCAATGTAAAATTTTAAAACAAATATGGAAAATCAACTCAAAGCAACAAAACTGTTTTACTTAATGTAAACGTTTTTTTACTTCTTCGAGTACTAAGATATTTGTTTTCTTCTCAGCGGATTTCTTTGGTAAAATTTGTGGTAAAAGCAATTGACCCAAACAGTCAATGATTAAAATTACAATTAATGGCGAATGTTTTCATCAAGTTACTTTAGTTTAAGCTCTTAACTGATATTGTTAGTTCATTAAAAAATGGTCTGGGATTTTTTTTAATTTAAAAAGTTTGAACGTTTGTTGAACGTTTGATTTGATTCCGTACTTAGAAAAGCCTGTTGGTTGGTATTAAACAAATAAAAATCTTTCTTTGGTTATTTTCAAAAGTACGATGCATACTTTCGGGCTTAAATATATAACACCCAGTAAACACAAAGTCATACTTTAAGATTTTTGTATATGAAATGCAATGAATGCATATCGCAACAATAAAACAACGCTAAAAAGCTGCTAAGAGTGCCAAGCATTTTTCAACGTAATGAAAAATATTCCTAAGTTTTATATAGCATTGCAAATTTTATAGTGATGAAAAAATTCAGGAAAAGTTTTTATTATATGTCTAAGCTTCTAAAGTCGGCGCTTAGTTATTAATCTGCACACTTAGTATTGACTTTCGGGCACCGACTGAATTTTACAACAACCAAAAAAAGATGAACGGAACTGTAAGGTAAAATGTTTATTTTGTTAATATTTATTTAACAGTATCATCAGCAGCCTACTTTGTCGGTATTTCTTTATAGTATATTTGCCAGCGAAATAACATAAGTAATAAAATGGCTATATCTTTCTCCTTTCACCACCTGTCTTATCACTCAACTATCCCTTTCCTAAAGAATGTAGCACGGTTACAAAAATTGATACTTCATTTAAAAATCAATCTTGCAAAAAAATCGACTTCAAATAAGATTTTATCTGTCGGTCTATAACGGCTCAAGAGTATGGTCACATTCATCAAATTACATTAAGGATTGGGACACCCTTACATTCCATCTCTAAACTTTATACTTGTTCAACAGTTTGGTAATTTACATCAAATTATATCACCAACCACCCACCTTTAATTTCCAAATTTTATAATTGCTGTGTACTGGGCTTAGCAATGCACGTTTTTTGTAAATTTCAATCGTCTATCTATAATGGTTCAACAGTTTAGCTATACACATGAGATTACATAAACAATTTTAAACCCTTTAATTTATAATTTCAAATATTTATACTTCGTAACATACCAAAAAAAGTAGTAGACATTCTATGTTATTTTCAGGAGTTTGTATGTAACGGTTTAAAAGATACGGCCATCTAAGCCAAATTACATTAATTTTAGGAACATCCTTTAATTTCTAAATTCAAATTATAAACTAGTTGTTATATCGGACTTAGCAATACAACTATTGGGACAACCTTTTATTTCCAAAACCAAATTTTATTCTCTTAATAGCGAGGTTAGCAATACACATTCGTTGTAAATTTCAAGCGTCTGTCTACAACTGTTGCCATTAATATACAATTAAATAAACTATTGCGGCATCCTTTAATTTATAATTTTTAATATTAAAAATTGTTACTATAACGGTCACAGCAACCAACATTCTGTCTAATTTATAAAAATTTGTCTATAACGGTTTAAAATATAGGCCCATATAAGTCAATTTACATAAATTATCGGAACACCCTTTATTTTTTAAATTCAAATTATAAACTTGCTCATTAGTTCATATATAAGTTTCAGCGTTCTGTCTATAACGGTTGAAAAGTTCGGCAACATTTATTAAATAACATCAACTATTGGGACACCCTTTAATTTCCAAATACAAGTTTTATACTTTTTATTATAGTGGACTTAGCGGTAAAGATTCTTTCAGCTGCCTGTCTATAACATTTAAAAAGTTTGGCCACATACATCAAATTACATAAACTATTGGGACACTCTTTAATCTATAATTTTTAATGTTTATACTTGTTATTATAACGGTCATTGTAATCCAATGTCCAATTTTCAAGCGTTTGTCTATAACGGTTCAAAAGACACCCCTTAATTTTTAGATTTATTTTTGAATTAATTTTTACTATTGGGAGATATAGTATATAAAGAAGATATAGTATATAAAGAAGTACGCCTTACAGTTCATAATACACTTAAAAAGCACCCTTTAATTTTTAAGTTTATGAACTGTTTTCATAACAGGACCAATCTGTAAGCATAATCTATCAAATTACAAAAAATTTTTAAAATCGGTTCAGAAATGACTGAGTTCTACAGGCACAATCATAAAAAAAGCAACATTCCGTCGAATTGATAATCTTATTCTCTTTTTGAAGTCGGTTAAAAATAAACTAACGAAAATATCAGTTAAAATTTTTTAGGTCGGTTTGAATGGCTCATGGCCTCTCACAAAGGATATTCTTCTTTTATTGTTGAGGTATTTATCATACATTTTTTCAGTCTAATGTCATAGGCTGAAGCTTTGAAAAAGAGTTTAAATAAAAATACTTCTCAATTTGTTATCCATCATTTTAAACAAACGGAATCTTATTCTATTACATCATAACGAGCACGTTACATACATATAAAATGCAACTACAAGCACACACCAACAAACAATATAAAAAGTTTTAAGTTAAACTTTTAACATAAAAACAAGTTTGCCAAATTTCTCGCTCTTAAAGCATGTTAAATTTTTCGCTGGGTTACAACGTTTTTTTCAACAGCGTAATCAAGCGTATTAGTAATGCCTCTTGAACAATTTTTGTTTTGTTTGCAATTCATTTTGCTTTGGTAATTTTTTTTTTATTATTTTTTTTTTTTGTATTGAAATGATCCGCCTTAATAGCTTTAAGGAGATTTTTAATGTATATGATAAGAATTTAAAGAACAACAGAGAGGCCTGAGGACAAGGGGATGTTTATGATAAGAGTATGGCTTAACACACACAAAAAGGTTGTTTGCGCGGGTCCTGTATGCATGCATTTAGCAGCATGTGGCTAACAGCATTATTAACGAAAGGTTTTCAATGTAATTATTACAAAATAGTCTTAAGCTTAATAATTTTTAAGCAGATAGGTACAGGTTTTAGAGAGGTTTTTTGTAATTAATTGTGCATTTGTGAAAAAAGGAAAACATTAAATTTTTTTATGAGTGCTACATTCTCAAAGTTTTAAATATTATAAGTCAAATCTGTAAGGCTCTGGAGGATTTTAAAAAGCCGGAAAGCTAGAGCTGCCTACCGATATTTTTTTTATAAACGTCCTATGAACGGTGATGCCAGGACAAAAATTTTTATGTACATAAGGTCTTTCAACGTTTTTAATTTTATGTATTTTTCTGGTTTTAGTGAATACACCTTTTTTTGTGTGTTTTGTTTGTCGGAAGCTAATGTTGCCTACACTACTGAAATCTACTTCGTTAATTTATAACCAAGTTTGATCAATTGTTTCTTTATTTGAAAGGTTATGGATCTAAGTATATGGGTGTCTCCATAGAATACATGAAATTTCTACATATCTGTTAAGGAGTAATTGACAGAAACTTGATATTTTCTTAGAGTGTGTAGGTTGGCTCCAAACAATAAAAAGCAATAAAAATAAACTTAATAATCAAAGGGTGTCTACAAGAAAAGTTATTTTTGACGTATATGGCCTTCTCTTTTGTAGCTAACTAGACAGACAGTTAAAACTTATTAGGAGTATATACAACTGTAGAAGCAACGACAAACATAAAAATTAAAGCTTAAATTTAGTGTGTACTTCTCTTCTCATGGCGACTTTCAGTTTTGTGAAAACTACAGTTACAGATGGTGGCGTGCCATAACGTCCAAGAACATAATGTCCACGGACATAATGTCGAACCGGAAAGTGACATAGTGTCCATGAACGTAGAGTCATAACGTCCATGGATATTAAAGGTATATTTTATGGTATTCTATGTAAGAAAGATGAAACACTTTTATAAACTGGCTTAAGAAAGTTTTTGGTAAGCGAAGCAGGTGTTGGCTATGCAAGAAACTTTAACAAGTAATTTTCAATCTTGGGCAGTTTTTTTTTTTTTTATAAAATTTATGTTCTTAAAAATTTGCAAATTTCAATTGGGCAATTTTTTATTTAACTTCTCTGTATCTTTTTTAAGTTTTAATATTACGAATTTTGACGGAATGATAATCTTATATATACCCTTTTTCTACTTTTTGTGGTGAAGGGTGTAAAAATAATTTAAATAAAATAAAATGTTCTTGTATGAAGACCTTTCAAGAATTGTACTTTATTATAATTCCATATTATTTCATAAACAGTCATCATCAGAGATCAACTTACAATGTGGTGTTTTAACTTTTATTTTTTCTTGATCTTATTGTCTTTGGAGACTTAAAAATAAAAATAAAAAGGAAACGAAAACGAAAACGAAAACTTATTCAAGCAGATTTATTAAATTAGGCATGAATTACTTGAGAATCACTACACTACGAGAAAATTTAAAATCCTGAAAATTTATTTTTTTCCTAAACATGTTCATACAAATATCAAAACTATTAAACAAACACAGGAAGATTTTGAGTATTATAACTTAGAGAATATATGACATTTTTCAAGCTAAGATTTTAAAAACTGACGATTAAACATATTTATAGACAATTTTGACAAAGTGCGATTGGTTAACTGGGTTATTTATATTTCATGAAACTTTAAAAACATATAAATGTTTATTTATATGTATTTGTGAATGTAGCAAATTCAAATTTACTTGTGTCAACTGTCTGATTTTAGTTTATTAATCCAGACGTTTTTTGGCATATGGCTAAAGGAATTTATTAATTTTATCACTTTGGGTATTAAGTTAGTTACCTCAGCAACGCTTCTATCTCACTGATATTGTTAACTTATTAAAAACGTAAATTTTTGCAATATCCCAGCATTGCCCATTTTATTTTAACACAGCATAACATTGAAATGCACAGCTATTATAAATATTTTTGTCAACGCAATAAACAAGAAGTTACACATGAATTACTAACATTGCCCTTTTTGCGTTTAATTCTTCAAATACGAGGAGCAGTCAATAAGTTTTTTTTTTTTTTTTTTTTTAAGAAGGACACATTTGCCGAATCGCTTTTTTAGAATAAATTATCTTCTTTACTTTATATACATAGTTCAACGATTCATCAACTATTTTAACTTATCGGCAACATTACATTCATAAGAACTTTAAAAGTTATGTTTTTTTTAGAGTAAGGTATGCCGAAAAAGGTAAATCAGGCAAAATTTGCAAAAATTAAACAAAACCAATATTTTTGTCAAACAAAGGCGCTTTTTACTTAAAACTATTATATGTTCGTAATTCAGTACAAGTGCTAGTAGTAAAACCATGCTTCGTCAACGGTTAAGTTTCGGAGAATTAATTAATTACGAACTCGAATTCGAACGAAATGATCTTAACATTCAAATACGGCATCTATCTTGCTATTATTAAAATTATAATCACTTTATACACTTGATTTAGCCGGTGACTTTCAACTATATTGGGAATTATCAAAGAAATTAATTTTTAATGCATGGCTTAACTCTAGTACTCGTATAAAAGGACTTAAATGTTACTACGAACAAAAATAAAAAAAAAGATTTTTCATGTGCAGACAAAAACGATCTTGCTACAGTTTTGTTATACTGTATACTATTTATATCCAGATCAAATATTGCATAAGAATTGTTTTTTCTTAAATATAACTTTACTTACTTTTACTTTTTAATTTTTACCCGAGTTTAAAGTTTTTGCTAAAAATTTTAAATATTGTTTTTATTATTTCTATTTTTCTTATTCTTATTTTTATAAGTCTATACATATATATGTATAATAAAACTGTAACGGGGTCATTTCTATACATGAAACAGTTTTTGAAAATTTTTATGTTAGTGTAGATAGTAATCGATATGGAATACAAAACACCTTATTTAAGGATTTTTGTCTGTCTGTCTGGATGGATTTGAACAAAATTTAATGGGGAGGTTCCTTAGAACCTTGATTCCAATATAGAATTCTTTTTTTCGTTAAAATAATTAATTTCGTAGATAAAATAGAGATAAATGTGTGAAAGCACCCAATTTTACCGGAAAAATGGAACTAAAGCAGTTGTCTGTACATTTTATTTTTGTATATGGAAAATTATTAACACTGTCTTTAGAACTCTGTAATAAATATTTTAAAACCCATTTTATCCTAATTTTGAAGGTGCATCAGTTTTAAATATAGAGAATATTATAATATTATTTCCTCTTTTCTGAATTTGCCACCTAACGGTGTGGTAAAATATTGAAAAAATAATAAAAAACAATAATTTTAATTGCAAAACTGAAATAGTTAAACTTAATAGTTAAAAGATAGTGAAATACTAAAGGTTAAATAAACAATAATATTTCCATTATTATTAATGTAATTTAATTGCGCTTGATTCCTTTAAATATGTTATATAAAACTAAAATCTGAAATGTAATACTGTAATAGTACGATGGATTCTACCTAAATTTTGTATAGAAATGCCCATATGGATATGCTTTCCCGGCAGTATTACAATAAAAAAAAATTTTTTTTTTGCCATGAAATATTTATATTTGCAGGAATCAAGAGAGAAAAAATTTGTTGCAAGTTTTGGTTAGTAAAATTTTTACAACCAGCTGTTTTGTACTTTTGTTTACAAAATCATTTCATCATAAAATGTCTGAAAAACAAAATTTTTGTAAAATTAAAGAAAATGCAAGTATTTAGCATTTAATAAAATATGAAAATAATATTATTTTGTTATTTTTCATGCAGCAAAAAAGCTCAAATTTGGATTAGAATCTTCTAGATTTGCAAGTGTTTTTGTTTGTTTAAGAATTTAAAGTGAAGTACTTTTTTCGGCAAAATTTTAGTAAAAATAGTAAAATTTTTAAGTTAGTTATACACATGTATGAAGCTTAGATTATTTTTAATGTAAATCACAACATGTTTAAAATGCACTTAAACATCATAAACGCTTTTGAAAATTACCTTGAAATAAAGAAAAAACTTTTAAATTAATATAGTATATATTTTTATTATTTGGTTACATAGAGTATAATTTTCAATATTTCTTGTTGTTGACATTAGTTTTCTGGCTTGTAATGGCCTATTGTTTTTTATATTTTTTCACAAGTTACTTTGCTAATTTTTGCTTGTTCATTTACTTTTTTACATTTGGGAGAATTATTTTGTAAACTCTGTTTAACTCTCTCTGCTAGTTTTTGCTAGTAAAGTTACTAAACAGACCTATTAATGAGGATCCCAGCATGTATACTAATTATGAAAAAAAAAATTAAATGAAATAATGATAGAATATCTTGGTGATATTTTAAACGTGAAACTTAATGCAAAAATTCTTAAGAATCGGTTAAGGAGGATATAGTTAAATAACAGTTATAAAACTGGTCGAACTGCAGAAAAACAATTACATATACGTTCTCACAAATTTGCAAGGATTGTAATTGCCACTTATTTTGAGGTCAACTCTATTGTACGTTTATTCAGTTTTCTCGGCAATTAGTGGTGCATACTTTAAAGCGTGTGTTAATCCAAGTGGACACGTGTTACACAGACACACAATATTCTTCGTGCTGTTATTTTGTTTCTTAAGGAAGAATAAATTTGTACAATATGATGAATATGTCATTTCAAATTCATACATTAATAAAATGTATCCATGGTTTTGAAGTTTTTTTTTCAAACGTCTCTGCGTTTTATTAATGATGTTTTACAAATTTTTAAGATTCAAGGTACTTTTACACGCTCTGTTTTTTTTTTCTATAACTTGTCAAATTATATACTTGCAAATCTTTAAAACCTAGCGTATATATTTGTTAAAACCTTATGGCAAAATTGCAAGAAGTTATGATTTGACCGATTTGTAGGTAGTGTCTTTAAAAATCGATATACTTTTGAGTGCAAACCATATTGAGATAAATGTGAAATTTAATATGAAAAGAAAAATTCACAAGTAAAGAACATAATGTTTAAAAATTAGCTTTATGCAATGAGTATTTCCATGCTGTTATTATTACTCGCATTATTATTAAGTTTGAAAATGCAATTGTTTTGATGGCTTGTCCCAACAGTAAAGGAGTCCTAAACCACATATGAATGAAACCAAAATAACATTTTCTAGCTTAAATGGTTAGCATGTTCATCAAGCTGTTCTCGATTTTATGGTCTAACAACTTAAATTTTTCAAATATGCATGTATTACAGCATTGAGTCATTAGCAAAGTAAAAAATAAATAACATTACTATGTTAGCTTCAATAAGTATAAGGCGCCTACTAGCACCAAGGCCCTGCCTTATAATAATTAGTTTGTTGTTGCAGAGCGCCACGTTGATGTCAAAAATAGCTGACTAAACAGAAGGAAGCCGAATTCTATTTATTCTTCAATTTTATTTTTTCAAATTATTTGAAAAATTTTTTATTTTAAAATTACTTTAAAATTTTGACAATACCTGGATGCGTGTTTGTGCACCCGAATAGTTTGTGTAATTTTTTATTTGAATCTCAGTCCGTATAACGTTAAAAGTTATTAGACCTGTCACGATGTTATGAGTATGAAAGCCATTGTTGGTAACACTTTAGAATATTTAAGGGATACTTGTAAGTAAGATATTAGAAGGATTTTCGTCGCGATCCTAAATTTTTTTTAATCGTTACATAATTATTAAAGAAATCTGGAATCACTGCAACAAAGCAACAAAGCAGCAATCAAAGAAATAATTCCGGCCTGTAGGTTTCAACCACGGTTTTTTAGAATGCAGATGGAACAAGGAAAGAAAGCAAACAAGAATACACACTTTTTCAACAAGGAGCATACATGCCATAAAATACAAGGTAATCCAAACCAGACGTAATAAACAGCAAACACTCTTAAACTGCAATAAGTCGGCGAATGGGATGGGGAATGGGACCAATTTTCTAAAATGCAAATCATCTACTATTAGTCATGAAATAACTAATTGTGTCGAATATGAATGGAAAATAATTAAATAATAAATAAATAAAATAAAAATTACTGATTCTATACTAAAAACAGAAGACGGCACTATTAACACTGGGATAGAAATAGAAACCGCCTGGAATTACTTTTCACTAATGATGGTCACAAGACAATCTTAGACATGAGCCACAAAATGTTAGAATGATTTAAATGCTAGCAAAATTATTTACGCAAAAAAAAAATAGATCTATAATGAATGAAGCAAAAAAAGTAGAAAAAATAGAATTTATGGTAGAAATTATTCTAAAATTTATTTGCTGCCTCACAATTAACAAGTTAACACACATCGAAATTAAGGCAAGCATAGCAATTAATAACTTCGCCAAAAGGGTGTCGGTTCATAAGCTTAGGTCATCAGTACTTAGGAAGGAAAGCGAAAAAAGAACTGGACAACGACGTTGCGATCAGGATACAGAACTTTCAAATAATTTCTAACTACTACGAAGATCGATAAAGATGTTGGACAGGTCGCGTACGTTGCGTGTAAATATACGCCCAACACTGCTGCAAATATTAGTAGACAGTCACTCAGTATTAAAAAATATTATAAATATTTACAATGACATTACTTTGTGTCCCTGAATAATATAAAAGGATCAATTAAATTTTTCGTTATTATTGACTTACTCTTGTATTTTTTTACTATTTTGTCTTCTGACTTTCTCAAAATTTCACATCTTATAAAAAAGTAATTTAGCAGTTGTATCCGAACGCCTTCCGCCTTCAAAATAAGACCTTCTGAACAGCCCAATTGCTAAGCCTTTTACCTACTTGACAGCTTAGTGTCCTTAAACAAATTCTGGACTAAACACACATGCATAATTACTATAGTTGGTTCTTTTTTATTACTATTATAATTATTATGATGATGTATAACAATCTTTTTACTAACATTGTGTGAAGTATTTTGAGAGCCATTTAATGATATAAGCCCTTAGGGTAAATACATTTAGCACATCCGACCGCTAACCATTAAATATACTTATGAAACAATTATCCTTAAATCCATCCATCCATACACTATTCTCAACCATATTTAACCATTATTGTTATTTTTATTCCTTATTTAAGCAAGTCATCCATCCATCTATACAGAAAACAGCATGGATTTTTTGTTTGCTTGTAAGTGGATGGATGGATGGTTGGATGGATGGATGTGTGTGTGTGTGTGTATGATTTGGTTCTTCAAAATAAAGTAGAAGAATTAATTCTTGCATTAATATTTTTCGTTAACACTACGTGTGCGTAATAGTGTGAGTGTGTAGCTTTTATTCATGAACTCTTGCAAAAAAATAACAATAATAATAAAAAAATGAAATTATGATTTCATATAATAATTTGTTTGCTTTTGCATTAAGGGGTGAGAAAGTCAAGAGTTCGGTTGTTGCCTTCTTTTATGTATTTATAGTTTTATTTTTTGTTTGTTTGGTGATGGATGTTTGTATGTACAAATATATTATTTTATGGTTTTTGGTTTTTATTGTTTTCAATTAAAAGCGTTCAGCGATGTGTGGATTCGTGGGTTTCCCAGGAGTGTGTGCAAAACACTTAATAATTTACTAGGGTTGTAGGCAGCAGCAACAGTTATAACTATAAATTTGATTAGTGACGTATACATTCGGAAACTGAGCTAGGTATTTTGTCTATATCTGTGATTTATTAAACATTTAAATGAAGTCCAGTGTCAATACCAAAGATGAATTCGAGAAGCGAAGGCTTGTTGATTTGCTTCCAGAATATCCAAAGTACCACGTCTCTGCAAATGTATCTATAAATTTTAATCGTATTCACTCTGACAATCCAAAATATATATCTTTATATAATTACCCTCAGCAATTTCAACTACTTAAGCTATTACTTATGATTACATAGCAAAGCCTTAGAAGCTATACAATTCATGTCCTTTAACGTGATTACAACTAGATCATTTATGTAACATGTTTATTATAACAAAAACTAAACGGCAACGACTGTACTAACATTAATCATTCTAAAAGAAAACGACAATTATTTTTCTTACTAAAAATAGAAACTTTAAAAAAAATAAAATTTTTAAGGCGCAATTTGACCGCTTATATTCCTACGAGCGATAAAAAAATTAATTTGCTGTTTGACTATGCTAAAAAAATCCATGAACGTTGTACAGTGAGGCCGATATCAAAATTAATTGTTGCTACTCAAATTACAAAAATATAATATATTTTTGAAATGATAAAAACATCTTGACTCGAATGTTTGTTTGATAAGTATGTGCATGCATTTAATTTAAACAGATATAACTTCCAAAATACCAAACCGTTTTGAATAAAATATTGATTCTGCACTCCTGCAAAAAATATTTTTGAATGGGTTAATTTTTTATCGTAATCGATCTTATATTGTATGTGTATGTGTAGAAACACAACACAAGGCAGCAACGACTTTGTATACAACTTTGACATAAGCTATCATTCAACGGCAATGCTGAGATAAGATTTATTTTATTTTCTTGTCGATTTTCAGTATTCTCTCACGTTTTGTCTCTCGCTATCCTTTCAGTATTGCCACATATTTCCATAAATAATTGAATTTTGTGAGCATTTAAATTCACAATAATAGCAAAGGTAAATTATTTAAATAAAAACCAAAAAACTTATAAAAATAAAAAATAGTTGAAAAGGTAAAAACATGAAAGTAAAAAAAAAAATTAAAAAAAAACCAAACAAAAAATGTAATTAATTGAAAAGGTGAAATCAATCATTATTTATTCTTTGCCATTTCTTTAGTCGGTATACTGGTTTTAAAAACTCCTATTGAATCCTATTAAAAGATTAGCCGGTTTTACTCATCATCTTCTATTTATTTTCACAATAGATTCTAACGGCATGTATGAACATTTTAAATTTACACTCAACTGTGCTTAATATTCTTTTCATTTCTTCGATTTTTTAATAGAAATCTTTTGATTCATTTAAATATAAATGTAATAAAATTTTTAAACAAAATTGTATACTTAAAAACGAACACAAAAAAGAAATGTGAATAAATATTTATAATGCCGTCGGGGAATGGTGGTTATTTTCATCACTAACTCTGCGTAACGAAAAATCGTTACGTGACCGTCCTCTGTTATGTTCCTACACTAAATTGTGGAAGAAAAAATCGTCTTGCCTATTAATTATATAGATAGGCATACAAATTTCAAATTCGTTCTGGTCAAAATTTTTTTAAACATGGCATATCTATATAGAAGAAGTAAGGAGGTTCTCAATACAAAACATCTGAATGATCGCGATAAGTTGATAGTTAAGTTTGAATAGAATGATTAAGATTTCAGCATCATCCGTTTTATTTGTCATGAACTAAAAACAGGAACCAGTTTATCTTGTTCCTAAAAATGCCCATTAAATAATAATAATTTTAATTAAATGCATTTTAGCATTAACATAAGTAAACTTATATTTGGTTTGTATTTAATTTCAGCAGTAACAAATAAGAGTGCTATAATCGGCAAAGCTGAATCTTATATACACTTCAACATCTTTGTACATCAAGTTTAGTGACAGAGATTTCAAAAATAAAAAAAAAATTTGGTACTGCATATATATAATTTTACATAAAAATAGCATCGGTTCTTAATGGGTTAATCATTTTAAAAAATTTTAGTATTTCCTTAAAGATCTCTTCAAAATGTTTAAAACGGTACCCATAATGATATTTTTAAACATTTTTAATTTTAGAGCCCCGTAACTCGGAAAATATGGGCGAGCGCAAATTATTAACTTTTTTCTCTTTTTTCAATTCTCTATCGCCTCATATATTTATTTTGTTGATTAGCGTTACTTTATTGTTCCAAATGAAATGAAAATATTAGAGGTAGACGTGTTGTTTTGCCTGCTGCCTCGATACTATATCTCATCGATTGACATATTTATTTATTTATTTTTTTTTTTTTTTTTGTTGTTTTAAACAAACATTGATTGTCGTGTTTTTTAGAGTTGGCATCACTGCTTTATTTGAGTACCCATTTAACAGCTGATAGTTGCTTTACATATAGTTTGCTTTGAAATTTCATTATGAATCATTATGAAATTTTTAATCTAAATAATTGTTCTATTCGTCAAATGCATCGTGCTCTTCTTCTATTTTATGACGTACATAATCGTCCTTGAGAGTAGCTAACTCGAAGAACAATATATCGTTTTCGGAACACATTTACTGTTACTGATAATCTGCATCCCATGAGATGCCGAAAAGTGCGCACTTAAGAAGCTGCAGCCGCTGTTCGTGAAAGCATTAAAGATAATGAATATTCAACTTGTGCAGGAATTAAAGTCAAACGACCATCGTATACGCCGCCAATTCAGCGACTGGGCTTCAGCACAAGTTGAAATTAATTTTGAATTTTAATTTAAAATTTTATTTTCCGATGGCCTTCCCATTTCTGGTTAAATGGATTCCTAGAGTCCACAAAAATTCTGTCAGGTCTTCAAGTTGTCTTGATTCGGCGGTTGTTTGGATCAAACATATTGTTAATATGTTTTTAAAAAAATTAAAGCTGGTGGGAAACATTTGCATTTTATCTTTACATTTATAACTTAAATCAATTGAATCTAAAGGCAATTAAAATAAATTTAATTTTATTGCAGAACTCATTATTTATGCATACATTTTTATTTTAAACAATGTGTTAGTCGCCATAATGAAAGACTTATAAATAAAGGAATTTAACAACTGAAATAACAATCAAGTACAATAATATTAAAAATAATGAAAATACAAGACCCCGAAAAATTCCTAGAAAATTTATATTCAAACAATATTTTTTATCCCTATTTCCCAACAAAAGACCCATAATCTGACAACACTGACTCCGAACGTTCCAGTGCAGCAATACGGACAGAGATCTAGATGCTAGATCAATAAAAAATTTTTTATTTTAATGTTAGATTATTTTGACTTCATGCGATTTTTAGGTGATCATTGGTTTCTTATGATGCACTTAAAAATTCGTTGCATAAAAGATTTTTATACCAAACAGTTGTTTCATTTTTTGAAGAAGTTTCTGCATCTAAAGTATTGGGCACTTGAAACAGCGATTACTGTTTTCCAAACGATTGGCAAGTAATTACCATCTTTTCAGCTAATAAAAAACTTTTCGCTGCGTCTTTTTGGTTTTGTTTTAGTTGTTTTTTTTTTTTTGCTCTTGTTTTTTTTTCTTCGTCAACAAAATTTGATTTGCAAATTATTTTTTAAGGTCTTTTCCTCTTGTTTTTTAGTTCAATTGATTGTTCGCGGTAAATGCAAATATTAAAATATATTATTGTATTGTATTGTACTTTAGTAGCAAAATGTTTCTAAACTTTAAAATAGTAAAATCTGTATTACATAATTGAAAGCGATAAAATACAATGGAAAATGAACCCTTTTAACCAGTGGAATTTCTAATTATTTGAGCTTTTGAAAAATCGGCTTTGAGCAAGCTATTTTAATGCTTAATAAACATAAAACGAAATTTTAAATTAGTTTGTAACCATAGATCCAAGACGTTTGTTAAATTTTTTACCGCACTTTCAAAGATGAATGAGGCATTAAAAAATGTATAATATTTATTACACAATTAAAAATAATTGAATATAAAACTACTTTTTTTCAGTTAGCATGCGCCACAAAAAAACATTATTACAGCTAGTTTAATTAATTCAAGAAATTATTAAGCTTAACTACATTCTAAAGAAATATTAATATATAAATAATACTCTAGTTCACGATAGTCAAATACTATTACTGGCGAAAACTCCAGTTTTTAGCTGCATTGCAAACGTCTGCTTTAAAATGCAATTCTAAAAGCAATATGGTGTTGTTCAAACAAAATCTGGAATTCACACAAAACTTACTAATCAAGAAATGAGAAAAAAATCTTTTATTTCTGTTTAACCTTTCTGGCAGTCTAAATAAAAAGTAAGTGTTTACAACTAACACTACTTAAAAACTATTAAAAACTATTACGCAAAATCATTATTAATTTATGAGAAAATAATTACAAGCCAAAGGGCGAAAAGTGGTGGAAAACAAAGAGGTTTGATCATTTACAGACTCAGACAAAAGTTTTTGAAAAATAGACGTCAGTCTGTATAAGAGAGTATTTGGCCTTTTTCTTTAGAAAAAAAACTTATATTTACAACGATATCATTTTTAAGAATAATTTTAATTCGTATTACCTTTTACATGTGAAGGTAAGAAAAAATTCATGGTGTATCTGAAGCAATTAGAGATATTTAGGACACGACTGCATATCCTACACAATCGTTGGATTTATAACCAAAGAAATCTGATGAAAATCTATTTTACATATTAATTAATACTTTTTGCATTTGTATTGATCTAAGAACTTAATATCTTAGTGTCACACGTCCCTAGCTGTTACTAAAACGTAACTTTTACTCTTAAATAGCAAAAATATCAAGTTCGTGTTCTGTGAAAAACAAGCCGTTAGACAAAATCACCTCGAAAATTTGCTAGCAGAGAGCCAGGTCTCCAATCGGCTTCGATCTTCTTTTGTTATAAAATGACTGGCTTTTTTTTGGCTATTTAAATTAGTGTACGGACGAGTAAGTGTATGAGCAGTGTTAGTGTTTAATAACATAATAATAAATGTTAACATACCCATGGCTTTGGGATCTAGCTGATAGGGAGGTATACCACAGTGTGCAGGCGGAGGAGTCGTCAGATGCTCACCATTGTGACAGAAAAAAGGCGGTAGGCCAATTTTGTTTGCCTGCAAAAAATAAACAAAAGTAAAAATTTAACAAAACACGTAACTTCGATTTATAAGAATGAATTTAACAAGTAGATTATGTTTAACGACGTTATGATATAGAAAAGTACTTTTTTAAATATTTTTCCTGTTTTGGTAAAACTATTTCAAATTTAAAAAAAAAAGTATAGCATATAAATATATTAAATCTAAATATAAAATATTAATCAAGTTAAAAATTAAAAACGAAAAAAATAAATACATAAATAATAAAATAACTAACACAGCAGATCAGACACAAATGTGGAGAATCAATCCTAAAAGACCTAAAATAGATAAATTCGAGGATATTTAACGAAATATAAATAAATAATTACAATAATAATAATAATAATAATAAGAAAATTTGTTATTTGGAATCTTTTTTATATTAATTTACTTTATTTGTGCTTGATTCCTTCATGTATACGAGTAAATATTTCATAATATTCTCATGGAATGTTTATTGTTTTAAAAACTAAAAATGAAATGTATTACTGCGGGGAAAGCATATCCATATGGCCATTTCGCTACTGCTGATATAGCTCATCAGTATATTTTACCCAAATTTTGTAAAGAAAAGGCCATATGGATATGCTTTCCACACAGTAAAATATATTTATATTTGAAGGAATCAAGCACAATTAACCCTTTCGGGACGGAGTTTTATTTTGCAAACCAAATTATGTATCGTCAAATTTTTTTCATATTCTAAAAGGTATGGTAAAAGTATTATGTTCTCCATACTTAAAAATTTTAAATTCGTCCTTTTATCCTGGGACATATAATCCCAACAAGTATTTTCATGGGGCATAAAATCCCAATCAGTGTTCTCGAAGAGCGATTCGAAATTAAAAAGATAACTAAAATATAAATATTATTAGATTTAGATAAAAGTTTTCATTTATTTTTAACATTTTAGGAATGCAATTAGGTATTTATTTGTGGAATGGTCCAAAACACTTGTAACATAAGGCGTTGTTACAACCTGAGCATATCATCTTTCTACGCTTTTCTATGCCAAGTGAAGAACAGCGGACACAGCGACAACGCTTCTCTTGCTCTACTGGCAAGTGGTCTCCAATATTGATGCTATCCGTTTTTGGACGTTTGGGAGTTCTACCTCCCTGGCGATTGCGTTGAAAATAAAGAAAAAAGACAGTTTGAAAATTGCTGGGACGTATTATCCCAGTAGTCCCGAAAGGGTTAAAGTAAATTAATAATAATAATAATAATAATAATAATAATAATAATAACAAGTAGGAGTGCTATATTCGGCTATGCCGAATCTTACATACCCTTCAACATCTATGTAAATCTAGTTTAGTGAAGCAAATATTGGGTTGACAGAAAATTAAAAAATAAAAATAAATTGGTACTGCATATACTGTGAGCGTCAAAATAAAGTGTACACAAACATTTTCTTTAAATTAGTTTTTATTTCAGTCTTTAAAAATACTATTTTATTTAACATTTTATGTTTTTTTAATTGTTATTCAGTTCTCTACTTGAATTTAAAAAAACAACAAAAAAAATTTACAACAACAAAAGTTATAAAACAAAAACAAACTCTATTCCATATTTTACGCGTCAAAATAAAGTGTTTAGCAAAGAGAATAGTTGATAAGCACGAAAAATTCGGCAAAGTAGAAAATCGTCCAGGTGCAGGCCGACCAAGAGCTTGAAGTGAGTCTGAAATAAAGTCTATTTTGAGTGATGTGAAGAAAAATCCATTTGAAAGTGCTGTTAAAATATCGGAGGAAGTTTCAGCAACAAAAAATACCAACGTTAGCGCCAACACAACACGAAGAGCTCTACACGCAATTGGTCTACATGGTCGGTTGCCCCCAAAAAAGCCTCTTATATCGTTAGTAGATCAGAAAAAACGTATTGAGTATGCAAAAAAGTACGAAACTAAAGATGGTTCTTTCTGGAATAACATTTTATTTAGCGATGAGAGTAAATTTGAGATATTTGGCCAGAAAAAACCTGTAAAAGTATGGCATACAAAAAATACGGAGTATGCTGAACAAAATCTAATATCTACGGTTAAGCATGGAGGGGTTCGGTGATGGTGTGGGGATGCATTGCGGCAAGTGGAGTAAAAAGCTTGGCTTTTATTGAAGATACCATGAATAAAACGGACTACTTAAACATTTTTAAAAACAATTTGTCATGTAGTGTGGATAAATTGGGCTTCAAGGGACCTTGGATCTTTTAACAAGACAATGATCCCGAACATACGGCAAAGATAGTAAAAGAATGGCTCCTTTATCATACTCCTAAGACATTAGATCATCCTCTCCAATCACCGTACCTTAACCCGATTGAGCATTTGTGGGAGCATCTTGACTGGCAAATACGAAAGAGGACAATTACTAACAAGGATACGCTTAAATCCCTTATAATGGAGAAGTGGCAGAAAATTTCATCTGACATAACCAAAAAACTGGTTGAATCGATGCCCCGAAGACTAAGTGCCTTTATTAAAGCTAAAGGAAAAGCAAACAAATACTAAATCATACTAATTTTTATAATAAATTATATGTGTACACTTTATTTTGACGCGTAAAATATGGAATAGATTTTGTTTTTGTTTTATAACTTTTGTTGTTGTAAATTTTTTTTGTTGTTTTTTTAAGTTTAAGTAGGGAACTAAATAACAATTAAAAAAACATAAAATGTTAAATAAAATAGTATTTTTTAAGACAGAAATAAAAACTAATCTAAAGAAAATGTTTGTGTACACTTTATTTTGACGCTCACAGTATATAATTTTACATAAAAATGACATCGGCTCCTAATGGATTAAGCATTTAAAAAAAATTGTCTTTCTTTAAGATCTCTGCAGGAGCTTTAAAATGATGGGTATCATTGATATGTTAAAAAATTTGAAAATTTTATAGCCTAGTAACTGGGAAAATATGGGCGAGAGCCAAGCTTTTCACTTGCTTTTTTTTCTTAATTTTTGTTTCTTATCATACACTTATTTTTGTGATTGGAGTTACTTTATTGTTCCAAATGACATGGAAAAATTATAGGTGGGTGTGGTGTTTAGCCTGCTGCCTCGAATGACATGGACCGATCATGCTGATTTTCAATAGCACCTCTTTCGTCACTATATCTGATCGAATGACATATTTATTTTTTCTGTAAAATCAAGTTTGCCACGGCAAACGGACATCGCTCAATCGACTTCGCTATGCATAAGAAGTCAGAATATATGTACTTTATGGGTCGGAAATGGATATTGTAGAAATTACACACGGAATTACAAACTTATATATACCATTTTTCCACTTTTTGTGGTGAAGGGTATAAAAATCATTTTTAAAATAATTGTGATTATTAGAGTTCAGTACCCAAAGGGTAAAAACGTGACTTCGTTGTTTTCGCTGCAGTATCTGTCGGTTTGTCACAGGCCTATCTATATCTCTAGAACCATTGCAGGTAGATTCATGAAACTTTTACAGAAGGTGTATTACCATAGCGGCTATAACAAGAAATTATAGGGTGTACCGAAATTATTGTAATTTTTTAAACTGTACAGCAATCAACACAAAGTATGCCCGCTTTAAGGCTAAAAATACAATTAAAATTAATGGGTGTCCCCAGAAATATATATGTGGCCATTTCATATTACAGTTGGAACTTATCGCAAAATGTCCCCTTTCTAAATGAAAGGGTGTTCCTATAGAGGATCTACTCTTTACGTTTAACGATTTATATTTTGAGACGTAATAGACAGGCGGTTTAGATTTTCAAGAACAAATAATAACAAGAATAAATTTAAAATTAAAATGTGACCTATATAGTACGGAATCATTCATGTGTGAGTCCAGCTCCCACTTGACTGATTTATTCACTGTTATTTTTTAAATTAAATAATAATCAATATTTATTAGATCGTCAACATGTATTGCTTATAATAAAAGAATTAAAAGGAATTGGAAGATAAATCGACAACTTCGTAATCAAACTAAATCAAATATTAAGAAATAAAAAAAGTTATATGGAATAACTTTTTTCTTAAAACCTATTGATCTTTCTTAGTTTGCAATCAGCTAGGTGATAATGATGACGAGCTTAGTCACTTACAGTTTATTATTAATACGAATTAATTTGCCTTTTTATGCATTGTTTAAATCTGCGTCTGGTAAAATTAAAAGAATACGAAGTTATTTGAGGTTCTTAAAATATCCTAGGGATTAGAAAATCCCATGTATCATTCCTACTCCTGAAATATACAACAATTATCAAATAGTGTTTTACCTATCTTATCTTAGATGAAAATATAATAAAATATCACGCTAAAAGATAGATTGATATTAAAATATAATATAACAAATGAAATAAATTTATTTCGGCTTAAGTTCATTTTTATTTTAATTTCTAAAAATGTTTAAAAAACCAAAATTTCTTTAGAAACGTATGCAAACGTTTCCTAAAAAAGCAAAACAAGTTAGACACCAGCAGATTATAAAGCAGCGATCCACTACATCTGTGATCAGCATTCTTTGCATATATCTACCTAAGGCTGTGTAAATTGTAAATATCATCTATTTACCTACTAAGTTTATAAATAAGAATACGAGAAATATTCATAATCAATCAACATTAATTTGGTTAGACGAAATCCACACCCAAAACATTTCTTCTGAGTTTCCTTTGCAAATCGTCATATACATATATTTGTTCTCACTTTCTGCCCAACCATTGAAATAGCCACGATAACAATATTACGTTGAATTTAATTCTTATGAAATAACTCCCAAAAAATAAATCAAGTAACTCCCAACGAAAAATTCCAAAATCCCAAACAAATTGGGAGTTATTTCATAATGAAATAACCCAAAAATGAAATAACTCCTAACTGGATTCTACGCAGTTCTACGTTGAAGCGATATTAAAACTATCTTAAAATACTTCAGCCGTCTTTTATGAACCATCTTATACAGGTTTTTCTTAAGTGTTGCAAGAAAGCTTCATCTTCTTGAAAGATTATAAGCAGCTGATGGCTGTTTCGTATTATAAAAAATTAATATTAACAGCAGTTGTTTATGTTATTCTTTTGAATGAATCACGTCATCATAAACTTGGAAAATTTTTCTTATTCCGGAACCTAACCTTCTGTGTATCACTTTATCGTTAGACGGCAGTCTTAAACCAACTCCGATACCAATTCATCACACTATATCGGTATACGATGTTAAAAACGCTGGTATGGTTGCACCGTAACCCTTCATGAGACACTTTTCCGTCATGAATGTTTAAATCGAGAATAACATTATGATGCTAGAAGATGGCCCGGTATTTCATTATGATCAAATAAATTTAAAAAAAAAGGGAGAAACTAAGTCTTACAACTAAAAACTTTCTTTTACGCATAACAATACTGATAGATCTTAATAGGAAACTTTGTTAGTTGTAGTTAGTTGTTGTTAGTTAAATTTTCAAAAAAAAAAAAAATAATAATAATAATAACAATTAAATATATAGAGTCTCATTACGCAAGCGCAAACAAAAGAGTATACTGCAGTACGAGGGTAAGTCGATATGTCTTTACAATAAAATAAATGGACTGTTAAGAATTTTAAATAAAGTACACTAACGAGAAATTTTTAATAAATATCCGTCATTTAGTTTTTTGAATCCTAAATAAGCACGTAACGCGCAATCAATCTATCTGTCAAAAAATCTCATGTACATACAAAACGTATGAAGCAAACCATAATAGCGCGACGTCAAGCTTAGCAATTAAAAAATCTAATTTTGAAAGTGCGCTAGGAAGTGAAGCTAGCTTCTTGTTTGTTTGTTTTGTGTTGTTATTTTTGAAAAGTAATGACAATCTCGCCCTACGCGATAATTTAGGTTTGGCTGTATGTGATAAAACTGAATAACGCAATGTCTTCTTACAGAAATGAAAAAAGAAATTATTAATATAAATGTAAAAAAGAAAATATATTCAGAGAAATTCATTAATCTTTTAGTGTTCAATCAACACAACTTCTGCAAAAAAAAGGACGACTTTAGTTTTCAATTGTAAACACATTTTTCGCCTTTCAAATTTAAAGAGACGAGCCAGCTTAAATGATTTAATATGTTGATTAATGTTTTTAAGCTAATATGGTCTAACTTTTTTTATGTTAATAAAAATGGAAAATTTTTATTACATATTTTTCCGACGTTTCGTGAATTGTATGTTCACTTGATCAAGAGATTCGTCTATTTACATAAAATATAAAAACATCATTGTAGTTGGAAATAAATTCCAATTAATTAACAGTAGTGACTTACAGTAATAAGATACTTTATTTATAACATAATTAAAAATTAGAAAACAAATTTAAAAATTATAAAACAAAAAGCATAACTACATATATATGTATATTACAACCCTGTAACTGGCGCTTAAGTTGTCAACGTCATCTTTTTTGTTGATTGTTTGGTTATTTTTAGTTAAATTCTTAAGCTTTCGTTATTAACCGCTTTTCTTCATTGTTTACTTTATCTAGTATTTAAATGTTGTAAAGTCAGGTTTGTGATTTGTTTGTATTATGTATTGTGATAATGCAATACTCTCTTTACTTTTA
This sequence comes from Gymnosoma rotundatum, assembly GCA_916610165.2. Taxonomy (NCBI): domain Eukaryota; kingdom Metazoa; phylum Arthropoda; class Insecta; order Diptera; family Tachinidae; genus Gymnosoma; species Gymnosoma rotundatum. The sequence goes on along the minus strand of OU744341.1, from coordinate 4,043,305 downwards.
TTGATGTCAGCTTTATGATGCCTTAGCAGTTTTCTCCCTCTTTTTTAGAAAGTTCCCAACCAAGCTTGAAAATTGAAAGAATCTTTAGATGAATAGAATAAGCTAAAAAGTCAATAACAACAGCAATTGGTTTTCACTGCTGGCTTACTAACATAGCCTCGTATATATAAGCTACAGTACGATTTCTTTGTGTATTTTCGCATTCGCAAGAGTTTGCACCTAAGAATAATAAAAGAGATTGCATGTAAATATGTATGTTTGTGCATATATGTTTATAAATACACTATATACACAGAAGTAATTTTTATATATAGTCTTTTATTTTAATTTTTATTATAAGTTTATTAATGCTGAATGCGGGCATAAACTAAAAAAAGACTTTTTAATTCTTTGCAAATTTAAATGAAAAAAAAAAATTTTAAAAAATAATTATTATTATGTAAGATTTTTAGAATAAAGGATAAAGATGTCAGAGAGTAAAATGGTGAGCATTCGTTGCTTATTGTTGCAAACAAAGTATATGATTTTGCAAACAATCACACATTTCTTCATACTTTAAAAATTGTTAAATAGTTCTATACCTAGCAAATGTTCAAAAATTATAAAAAGAAAAAAATAAGTATTTATTAAAATTATAGTAGTATTAATAACTTTAAATTTGCATGCTGAAATTTGAGGGAAATTTTTACTCCTTTCAACCATTTCTTATATTCCTTAAATGGGATTCTATATAAAACTGTTGATCAATTTATTTCTTCATTTGGTAGATATTGGGGCAAACCATATATCCCAAGCTACCCGAGAATAACTGATGGCGGTTGAGTAAACTGGTTTAATAATTATTAGCAGAAGTTGTAGTAACAGTATTTTTGCTTTATTACTAAACATATAAAACTTGTAAGTTGATTATATTCTACTTGTATTCTAATGCCATGTCTGCAGGAATAGCAGGCATCTCTTGCTTTAAGTCTATACTCGTACAATAACGATAAAAACTTAATATGTTTATATAGTTCGTCTAATGTATTAAGGCTATTGATTCCAATACTTTTCTTACAAACAAATTGCATTTTACATATGACAATTTAATAGTTATTATTTTCTTAACCTATGTATATAAAAAATTTTGTCTGATTTAAAATAAATGTATTTATGAGTGCGCTTACTGCACAAAGTAAATACTTTTTATATTTTGTTTCAATATCTGAACTGTAATGCATTTAACACATGGATGAGAGCAGACTACAGCCGACTTCATTAGTTTAAAACCAAAATAGACACATTTATATAAGAACGATTATTGTGGCGACTATGTAATACGGCTGCAGGTTACACTAAAAAGCAGTATTTCGCTTTAAAATTGGCAAATACTTATAATACAAGCGCAATAAATTAAATTTTACTAAAAGTCAAATACATTCATTCAGGTCTAAAAATTAGAGACTCAAAACTATTAACAAATGTAAAAAGCTTAAAATGATAACAAAAACTCAGAATATTTACTCAATGGCTCAGTTTTTAATTTTTTTTTATATTACACTTAAAATATTCTGAATAGTAATAATTTAAAAACGATTGATATTCGTTAATGGCATAGTTCTTGCAAAAAAAAGACTCCATATCCAAATTTTATACGTCTTATGGAGGACTTAGCTCTAATGCTCCTTGTTAATTATAACCGATTGTGTACGACTGTTCAGTTTGGCAATTATATCTAGTTATATCAAGTAGACATTCTGTCCAATTGGCAAGCGTGTGTCTGTAACGGTTCAAAAGGTAGGCCCAATTAGGTCATAAATTGATCTATGGGTACACCCTTTAACTTTTAGACTTCTTTTTGTATTACTTTGTGCGCTCTTATGATTCATAATACACGTAAACAATGTATGGGACACCCTTTATTTATAAACGTATGAGCTGTTTTTAAAACGAAACCAATCTGCAAGCATAGCCATGACTGAGTTACGCAGGCGCAAACATAAAAAAGCAAAAGCGATATTTTAGTACCTGTGATAAAATCACTGTGTTAAAAAAATCACTGGTGACTACAGTGACTGAGATTATCAAGTATCAGTTCCGTGTAAAAACGTTCCTTTATATTTTTTCACGTACAAATTTCAATTTAATTTTACTTTTTGCAGAGAAATACTTTTTTCATTCTTTCATAAGTCAAAGTAGCCTCATTGCTGTGAAGCATTTTCTTGCTGTTGCTTATTAGGAACAACTCAGCTATTCTTTTTTTCCAAACTTCACACATGCAAATGCTACGTTTTTCCCTTTTAGAACAAACGCACGGATTCTTTTAATTGCAAATACCACTGTGGCTCATTATAAACTCTGTATTTTATGGCTTTCTCTGGCTATAATTCTTGATTCTACCGGTCTTGTGAACCCTTGGTCTCGTATTTACTAAACATGCGTTATTACTACAAACGCAGCCATCTACGCTACACTACCGTGTTACTCTGGCGAGACATGAACTTCTTGATTCCTTGTTTAGTATCCTTAACCATCCACAGACATGTCCACTACTCCTTTTATCCAAGTCATCTCCTTTAATCCATTAGCCACAACACACGTCTGCCATACACTTTGTTGTTATACTGTTATACTTCCTTGCGCAACCGCTACCGAGATTACTTTTTGTGATAAAGGGCTTCTTGACAATTATCTGTAGCTCTTATATTAATTTGGACGTCTCCACTAAATTATCTGCCATGGCTTTACACAATAATTGTATTTTGCCTCTCGGGAGGTTTGTTCTGCTGTTTATTAATTTTAATTGCATTATAACAATTATTATTTTTTCGTTGCAGCCATGTCCGAGTGCGGTATCGAACTCAGGAGCCCCTGTTTTGCAGTACGCGCCTCTAACAACTTTTTTAATTTCTTAATGTATTATACAGATATCAAAACATATTTCAAATTAAACGACAAGTGATACAGTTCTAGTGTTTTATTTATTCAGAGCATACTAGACATTAGTACAGCATATAATAAACTTTTCAGTTTAAGAAAGAGGGCTCGTTAAACCGGTAAATTCCGTATTTTGCTTTTTATTTTAACATATAACCAGTGTTACCGAATTTTGTATTTCTGACCACAATTTAATTACAGCTGCTTTGAATGTAGAGATCAAAATACCTTTTGCATTATGATAGTATGTTTGCATAAAATATTATTATTTAATATAAGTACTACATATATACTTCCTATATAAATATGTATGCTTGAATAAAAAAAAAAAGAACAACAAACGGTAATCATGGTAACTGTTTAAAATACGCTGATTTGGAAAACACGTTCATGGTAACGACGTTCCTCAAAAATCACAGGATCCCCATTTACCACTAATAAAACTAATAGTTTTAATTCTATAAATTTGATCAGTAGTTTTAAAAATAATTCAGTGGTCTGCTGTTGTCCATGTTACCACAACAAAAGCCTATCAGGATATATACCAAAGTATTTGACTCCCGTACGTTACGGTATAATTTGGTTATTTATTCTAATTGAAGGAAAAGAATCTATAGGCAGGGATAATGTAGGCTGACTTCCAAAATGTATTAATACAAAGTTTGTATACAGTTTTGCTGTGGAATTTAGACCTTGTACAACATACATACAAAGTTGCAAAACATAGCATCAATTTAGAAACTGATGCGCCAGTTGTTTGATTGCAACATTTCTAATACTTGTTTGTGACATTTCAAAATTGTATGGATTGTAAACTTTTAGTACCACGTCATTATGAAACGCAAAACATTGTTAAAATACAAGCAACTGAAGTTTTGGAAGTCAGCCGTAATGCGTATACTTTTTTTTTTTTTGTTTGCATTAACCTTAATTCTTCATTCCTTTAGCCACTTTTCCAAATCAGATCTCTAATTTCAAGAAAATTTGAAATTTCTTTTCTAAAACTACTGTCATCAAAATTTGAGTGAGATATTTGGATATCCAATATCTTTTAAGAGCACAAAAATTATGTGAATAGCAATACAAAGCAAACACTTATGGCTTCTTTAAAGAACTGTTATGGCTCGACTACTAAGATTTTGAGTGATCAGTGTTGTTTATCAAGATAAAAAATGCCAGTTTTCTATTCGTTATTATGATAAATATGTATGTAATTGTTGTGGAGATGTTTCATAAAGTGAACTAATCGATTATGTTAGTACAAGTGAAAATGTAATGAAATATGCGTAACACGGACACACACACATATATATATATTATCGTTGCAAAGCAACAATGGAATAAAATATTAGCAACAGAAGCCCTACAGCTGCAAAATAAGTTGCTTGAATATGATTAAAACAAAAACAAAAAGCTACTGGTTTTACTGTTTTTTATACCAACAATTCATACATCCACAAAAATCTTTTCACCCGTCCAACCTCCAGTTTATGCAAATACACAGCTTATGCATACAACTCCAGATGGCGCCTTCAAAGGTATTGGAACAAAGAAAGCATTACTGGTAGAGAAGTTAGAGTTTAGTGAACTTCGTCGCATTAACGCGCGCGCGTGTATATGTATTAGTATTGGTGTGTGTTTTCCTCTTCAATCTTTAGATTTTTCTACTTGTTAACAACTCATCCCTTTATGTTCAATTAAAGGTGTAAATATTCTAGTATACTCGTATAAATATGCGCATGAAATATTCTGCGGTGGTGACCTGTAGAACTAAATGAAATTTATTTTATATAAGTACATACATAACTACATACATATATACCCAGTTAGCATTTGTTTTAATTATTTTGACTCTTCTAATTAGAGTCAAAGATATTTGTTTGTCGGGAGAAAACGGTACCCTAGCCGCGACTCTTCTGTACGAGTCCCTTATGACTCGTGTTTTTTACTTATTTTCGATACTGTTTTCAATCGTACTTATAATCAAATACGAAACTTTTTCCTGTAATTTTTTGATCATATAGCTGTATGCAAGTCTTCTTCGAATCATATCATAAGCACATTTTTTATTGTATTTTCTCAAAATCAACCATGGCAAATAACATTTTGCTTATTTTTTATTACATTCGTTAATCAACTTATAAATAAAATTAAATTTTTCCTTAAAACGACCAATCAAATTCATTAAATGAGAAAAATGTTAAAAATATTTTAATAACTTAATCTTCATTATTCTTTTCTACTCGTAGCACAGATCTAGGCAGTGATGAATTTTGATGAGTCTATAAATGATTCGACAAGGTTAACACCTGCAAAAATGCAAAATAAAATATAATTTATATTTTACTAATTATGACGCATTAACAAAAATTTAAGTATATTACCTATATGATTTCTCGTTAGTATGGACCGTCATGAGATTTTGCAAGGTCGTAGCCAAAGAAAAGGATTCACCACAACTTGAACATTCGAAAGGCTTTTCATTAGTATGAGTCCTTTATAAAATAAAAGTTATTTTAATTGATTTTTGTTGTTGTTTTTGCAAATTTACATACCTTTCGTGCCTAAGATTAGAGGTACGATCGTTGAAACGTCTTTCGCAGTATTTGCAAACGAAAGGCTTTTATTATTATTTTTATAAAACGTTTGATACATAATCTATGTAAAAAGCTCAAATAATATAAAATTGTTTTTATTTATTTTTCTTAAAAGTTGTCAAAAAAAAAAAAAACTTAACTTAATCGCATTGATGATTTTTCTCCTGATAATGAACTTTCATGAAATTGCGATTAGTAAATTGATTGCCGCATATTTCGCAAACACATACTTGGGCTAGCGCATATTCTGCAGATTTCGACGAATTTCGTTATATCTTGCGTCTAGGATAAATTAAAGTTCTTTCTTTTCTCCTTTGGTACATGTGACAAATTTATTTCATATCTAACTACATGAGAAGTTTCTTTACTAGTTTTCTGCGATGATGCTTAGCTGCTTGAGGTATCATAATTATTAAAGTTTTTTTGCATAAAATATTTGAATCTTTTTTTATCGTTAGGCTGTGCTAAATATGTTTCTAAAATAATTCTAAAAACAGTCGAATTTCAAGCATTTGCTTCCTGTACTTTTTGTTTTTTAAACAAGTCGCTTTCACTACGTTTTTCGGAATTATATTCGAGCGTCTTTTTAAACACACAACTGATTAACCAGTATTAAGTCATCTTGGGTACTCTCTAAAGACTATTATATTCTTATGTGGTTGATGAAATTTCTACACTAAAAGAAAAATCATTTTTGCTTTTCTAAAAATCTGTATTAAGATTTTCTTATGTACATCATTGGAAAACCTTTAAGCGACCACTGAAAAATGTATAGATACCAGAAAATTAAATGCACTCTTTCAATAACGTGGTGCCTATGGTCAGGCCAAGTATGAAGAGTAATTTGCTTTAAAGTATATTGCAACGCGTATTAATGGTGTCGATGTCACCCTGTCAAAAATTAGATTAGAAATGTTAAACCTTCTTTTTTCAAGGCCTTTCCGACTTTTCTTAATCCACTTATAATGTACGTATCACACTTAAGCATAAAAAATAAGCTATAATAAAGTAATATAATTCTTGCAAAAAAACCGACTTCAAAACAGATTTTAGCTGCCTGCCTGCTATACTCGTATACAGGAATACAGCTATTGGGATACCCTTTAATTTACAAATCCAAATTTTATACTTGTTGTTACACCGGACTTAGCAATACAGGTTCTTTGTAAATATCAAACGTCTGTCTTCAACTGTTCGGGCCACCCTTTTAACATATAGTTTTGAATATCTATACTTTTTACTATAACATTCATAGCAATCGATATTTTTCCATTTCGCAAGCGTTTATTATAACAGTTCAAGAGGTAGACTCATATAGATCAATTTACGTCACCTATGGGTAAGTTTTAGATTTGTTTTTATATTACTTTTTTGTATTGGGAGCTATACTGATACGCAGTTTTTTATACCCTTCACCACAAAAATTAGAAGAAGGGTATATCGAAAATTGTTATTCCGTTTGTAATTTCTACAATATATATTTCCGACCCAATAAAATATTTATATTCTGAGTTCTTATGCATAGCAAAGTCGATTGAGCGATGTCCGTCTATCCGTCCGTGTTAGTGCTTAAATCAAGTTTGTCTAGGATTTACAACAGCCAGAGAAAATTTAAATACGTCAATCTATCAGACATAGTGTCAAAGGAGGTGCTATTTAAAATCAGCAAGATCGGTCCGTGCACTTCGAGGCAGCGGGCAACCCACCACGCCTACCTCTAGTTTTTTCATGTCATTTGGAGCAATAAAGTAACTTGAATCAAAAATATAAATATATGGGGCGATAGAGAATTAAAAAATAAGAAAAATACATCAAGTGAAAAAATTGATGCTTGGCCATATTTTCCGAGTTACGGCCTTCTAAAATTTTAAAGAAGAGAACTTTAAGGAAATACTAAAATTTTTTAAAAAGGCTTATCGCATTAGGAGGCGATGAAATTTTTATGTAAAATTAAATATTACATATATTTAATTTTACATAATTTTCTTGTAATTTTTAATATTGCACTCTTACTTGTTTTAATTTTAAAGCGGTACCCTTTATGGTTCATAATACACGTAAACAACATGTCTGTTGTATGGGGACACCCTTTAGTTTTTTAATTATGAACTCATTTTAAAATGAGGACAATCTGTAATCATAACCTTTCAAGTAAAGAAAAAAGTTGTAAAATCGGCTTAGAAATGCATTAAAAAAGCAACAATTAGACAAATCGATAAGGAAGTAAAAAATTGAACAATTTCTAACTATAGACTATACATAAGTATAAGCACAAACATATAGACATCCACATATACATTAAATATAACTATAACAGGACCATTTCTGTACGTGATATTTTTTTTTTTTGGAAATTTTGTTGTTAGTGCATTGTTAAAATGTTTTTGTGAGTGTCCTCGGAATCCTAAGCCGAAAAAATTAAATTTTAATTAAATTTTAATTCAAATCCTGATTGGGAAAAAATTAAAAATTTTTTAAAAAACAGCTTTTTCTAAATTTGAATTTTAGGACAAATAAAAATGACACGCTGACGTGGTCGTGGGCACTGTAAATATGCAATAAAATTGTACACTGTACGGAATTTTACTGATTTAAATGGCAGTGGAAATTTGGCAGCATCTTTTCGTATGTAAAGAACTTTTATTAAATTTATTTATATTCTTGTAATTATTTTATTGTAAATATTATTGAACATATTAAGGGCCAATGCATATGAATGTCGCAGGACTTTATGTCGCACTCAAAAGTGACATAATGTCCATGGACATTATGTTACTTTATAATGACCATGGACAATATGTCCTTTGACGTTATAAAATGCAACCGAAGAAAATGTATAATGAGCTTGGTTTAACTTTTCAATGATTTTTGAGGTTTTGACTATCAAGTAAAAGAGTTTGACGATAGCAAATAATTATTATTTCCGATTGAAAAGAAATAACCAAAACTTTAAACTAAGCGATTGTTACAAAAGCAAATTAATCAAGCTTTTTTAGGCTCGAGGTAACTAAACCCTTAGACGAATGCATTTGATATGTTAGATAAGGAACATTTCTTGCTGCATCTACACGTAAAAATAAACTTATACTTAAATATGGGCAATATATATGTATGTATGTGGATTTATTTTATTATTGATTACATATCTACAGAAATAAACAAATATATGAATAAAACATTTGTGTTATTCATTTTTTTTATTGTGTTGCAATTTATTAGCATTGTAAATTTATTGCTTAACAAGTGAACTCAACTCGTACATGACCAACATTTGAATTAATTACTCTTTTTACAGTCGCGGCAATTTTATGCAATATTTGGTTTGTGGTTGAATACTTTACAGGTCTGTTACTCGTATTTATTAATTCTGTGCATTTTTGCATTTGCAAATGAAGCGTTTTACAATATGAAAAGTCTACATTTTCAAAAGAAAAGTCATAAAGCTACTAAAAACATTGCCTATGAAGGCCTAAGGGCAATCGGCCTAACATTGATTTTTAATTATTTTGATTTTTTATTAGTGTAATAAGGACAGCCTGCACAAGAGGCAACAAAGCGACGTCTACATTAAATCGATTGTAAAAACAAGCCAGAAAAATATAATTGTTTTCTTTAAATTTTAATGTTCATAAAGCTGTATGCTACATTATGCTTACAGATTGGTTCCATTTTAAAATCAGTTCATAATCTTAAAAATTAAAGGGTGTCCCCATACAACATACTTATTTTTATGGCTATACTTTTTAGCAGTTGTAGAGAGACGCTTGAAAATTCAACGAACCCATATTGCTAAGCCCGCTATATCAACGAGTTTATAAGTTAAATTTACAAATTAAAGGGTGTTCCATTATTGATGTAGATTTACTTATGTGGGCATATCTTTTGAACCGTTAAAGCCAAATGCTTGCAAATTGGACAGAATATCCATTTCTATGGATATTATAGTAACAAGTATAATACTAAAAATTATAAATTAAAGGGTGTGCCAATAGTTCGTTTTATTTGATGTATATAGCCATACTTCCTAACAGTTGTAGACATGCGCTTGATATTTACAACGAATCTGTATTGCTAAGTCCACTATAACAACAAGTATAAAATTTGGATTTGGAAGCTAAAGGGTGTCCCAATAGTTGTGTAATTTCAAGTATGTGGCAGAACTTTTGAACCATTATAGACAGAACGCTGAAACCTAAAAGGGACCTGTATTTCTAAGCCGGCTACAGCATCGAGTTTATAATTTGAATTAAAAAATTATAGGGTGTCCCATAATTGACATAGATTTACTTATATGGGCCTATCTTTTGAACTGTTATAGACATACTGCTGAAATTTAAAAGGGCCCTGTATTTCTATGCCCGCTATATAAACGACTTTATTATTTAATTTTAGAAATTTAAGGGTGTCCCATAATTGATGTAGATTTACTTATATGGGACTATCTTTTGAACCCTTAAAGGAAAATGCTTGCAAATTAGACAGAATGTCGATTGCTATGGCCGTTATAGTAACAAGTATTAATATATAAAGTTAAAAATAAAAGAGTGCCCCAATAGTTCACTTAATTTTATGTATATGGCCACACTTTTAAACAGTTGTAGACAGAAGATTAAAATTTACAAAGAACCTGTATTACTTACTCGGCTATAACAACAAGTATTAAATTTGATTTTGAAAAAAACGGGTTTCGCAATAGTTGATATAATTTGGTGTATATGACCGAACTTTTAAACCGTTACAGACAGACAGTTAAAATTTTCAAGGGACGTATTTTGCTAAGTCCGCCATAACAAGAAACTTATAATTTGAATTAAGAAACTAAAGGGTGTTCCCAAATGGCCGTATTTTTAGAACCATTAGATACGAACACCTGAATTTTAGGCATAATGTCCACTACTTTGTTTAGTATAATAAAAAGTATAAAAATTAAATATAATATATATAATATTGATGTATATGGGCAAACTATTGAACCGTTATAGAGGCGGTTGAAATTTTCACAGAACCTAATTGTTAAATCTACTACAACAGCAAGTATGTAATTTGAATTTTGAAAATAATTTGATGTATATTGCCAAACTATTGAACTGTTGAACAAGTATAAAGTTTGGAGGTGGAATATAAGGGTGTCAGAATAGTTTTTCTAATCTAATTTATTTGGTCATACTCTTTAACCGTTATAGGCAGACAGATGAAGTCTGTTTTGAAGTCGGTTTTTTTCTGCAAGAATTATGAATTGTCAGTTTGTTTTTACGATAAAAATGTTGTCGTGTTTTGGTGTGCTCTTCGCTTTTTTACTATTCGAAAAAATGGAAACGTCGTATCAGTGTTGAAAAAGTAGTTACGATCGTACTTTTTTTGTTCTATTTGATTTGAAAAAATACCGTGTTAATCCTCTGTAACATTTGATACTATCAGTGATACGTCTACAATTTAAAACCATTGATTTTCTTTAATTCATCTGTATTAGCATTTCCCCTTTATCACTTATAGTTTACGAAAATGGCAACTCGATTCGAACGCTATCGAATGCCGCAATCCGGTTATTCGTTACGTCCCGAAATTTTACTCGATACGAAACCTCTCTCGATCACGAATTCGGCAATTTGGCCCCAGCTGTTACGTTTTTTGTGTTTCTTTTGATAGAAATGTACATCTTAATACAAACAAGTAAAAGTGCTATATTCGACTATGCAAAATCTTATATACCCTTTACCATCTACATATGTAAATCTAGTTTAGTGAAGTAGCTCCAATCATAAAAGCAAATATTAGGGTGACAGATAATTAAAAAATAATAAAATTTGGTACTGCATTTCAGTGATTGGAAATGATATTTTCATTTGGTATAGATTTGGGCTTATTTAAAGGATAATACCCAATGACATTGACTTGAATGTGATGAAGGAAGTTTTTTTGGAAATGGTCTCAAAATCCATTCTATTGGCGCTATTTGTCTAGGGGCTATTTTAGCTTAAAGTGATATATCATAAAAAGTATAAAGTAAATTTAAAAACTTTTTTGTTTATAGGTAAAATGAACTTTTAACTTTTTTAACTTTTACCGTCTCCAGGTAAATAGTGCTTCTGCAAAAAGTCTTCGGTCCTTCCCGCGAGCGTGCGCCTTGTGGGTACCATTGTAGTTTTGCGTGGCATATTTCTTTGTATGGCTTACGGAGAGCGTGGCGTGTTGATGTCTTTCTGCTCAGACACTTGTAGAAGTTGTTCACTTGATATTATTCTTGGCCACTATATTTTTAAGATATTGCGCAGACATCGGTTTGTGAAACTTTGCAATTTAATGATTTGATTTACCAACAAAGTTTTGAAGCCATATAGAAGTATCGATTTTATAAAGGCGTTGTATACATGCATCTTTGTTTTTGTAGAAAGGGCATTAGATTTCCAAACGTTTGCCTGATTGTAAAACGCAGCGCACACAAACGCGGCCCACATTAATTCCACAGGGAATTCTACTTTTGGTAACGAAGCAAAGATAATAATAGATATTTAAAGATAATAACAGTTATAACTTGGAAGTGGCAACTCTGAAAATAATGTTTTACTTCTTTTCTAACCGACTTCAAACAAAGAAAGAGGTTATCAATTCGACTGACTGTTGCTTTTTTTATATTTGGGCCTCCATAACTCTGTCTTTGACTTCTTTTTATTTGAAAGGTGATGGCTACAGATTAGTTTCGATTTCCAAGCATCAAAAAGTAATACAAGAATTGATGTAAATTTACTTATATGATCCTAACTTTTAAGACATTATAGACAAACGCTTGCAAATTGGGCAGAATGTCAATTGTTATAGCCGTTATAATGTTATAAATTAAAGGATATCCCAATAGTTCATTTAATTTGATACTTTGGAACAGTTGTAGAAACGTTTGAAATTTACTACGAATCGATATTGATTACCCCGCTATAACAACAAATATAAAATTTGGCCTTGGAAATTAAAGGGTGCACCAATAGTTGATGTAGTATGATGTAGCTCCCAAACTTTTAAACCGTTATAAACAGCAGCTTAAACTTATAAGGAACCTTTGTGTATTGCTAAGTCTGCTATAACAACAAATTAATAATTTTAATTTAGAAATTAAAGTGTGTTCCCAACGTTAATGTAATTTGACCTATACGGCCGTATCTTTTGAACCGTTATATACAAATACTTGAAAAGTCGACAGAATGTCCACTAATTTGTATGGTATATTTTGCTGTAATTGATGTATATGGCCAAACTCTTGAACCATTATAGACAGAGGGTTGAATTTTACGAAGAACCGGATTGCTAAGTCTTCTTCAATAGCAAGTATAATTTGAAATTAAAGGATGCTCCTCTAGTTGATGAGATCTGTTTTGAAATCGGTTTTTCTTTTTTTGTTTTTCTTTGCAAGAATTATAAATAGAATAATTCTAATACAGCTGACAACTTCAAAAATAGTTTGGTCGTCTTTTATAAATACGCACTGCCATTTCCAACTCAAATCATTGTTGACTTGTTGACTTTTTCAACTGCGAAAAAGTTTGGTTGACAAAAACGATTAATATATACAACTACATATTAGTAGTTGGTTTATGTACTTTACAGTTAAATTCAATATTAAGTCGAGAAAAATGGAGAGATCGTGAATAAAAAAGTTAGTTGTGCTTAATTTTAAAGTTTCCCCGCATTTATTATATATTTGCAAAGCTTTGAAAAATACAACAAAAGCCCAGTTTGAGAGACTTGTGGGAAACCAAAACGGCCAAGAATCATTGCAAAAATTTATACAAAGGACTGTAACGGGAAATGTCTTTTTTATATGAAATATTTTTTTATTTAAATAATCGATATGGAATGCAAAATGGCTATTTTTGGAATTTTTGTCTGTCTTTCTGTTCGTCTGCCTTTTTTCTGTGTCCGCATCACGTAAAAACTGCTAGATGGAATAAAATTTTGTGAGGAGGTCCCTTACAAAGTAGTAAAACAGTCGTAGGCTTTTTAAATGAAAAATTTTCAACACTGTCTACAGAACTCTACAATAAATAATTAAAAACATGGACGAGAAGTTTCCTCAACAATTTGATGTTTGTTAGAAAATATTATGAAATATTTTGTATTAGTTTTTTCTTTCAAAATGCCTAAGCTCGTCACTTTAAACAATAAAATACAGTGAAACTTTGATATTTTAAAATTGCAAGAGACCAGTGCATTTAACGAATTGTAGGAGTTTTCGATATAAAAAGAGATTTCTGCTCAATGGCGTTCAAACAAATACGAAATGATGGGCTTTTTCGATAAATCAAAAACAAAATAAAGAAAACAGAAGAAAGCAATTTCTTTGTTGGTTGCAGAAACAGGTATTTTATCTATATGTATTTCGCTAGTTGCTTAAGTCAAAACATTTTTTTTGATTTTTTTAAATACTGAAACTTCCTTCAAAAATAATTATAATGACTCCTACGGAAGTGCAAGCAGTACGTTGACAAACTTTTTTGCACTCAGATGAACGACTAAAATATTAAAACATTTATTATTATATATAAAATATCAAAATATTTATTAGAAAAATAATTTGTATTAAATAAAATAATCATTGCTTTAACAAATAATTGAAAAAAATGTTAGTATACGAAAATAGTCGACAATTTTTTTGCTTTTGCTTTTAGCACACCGGGTGTACTTAGTTAGAAATAAAATAGAAAATAATCTAATTATTTACAGAAAGACTTGTTTATACACATACTAATGAAAATAAATAAAAATGTATGTTTATTCAACTATCTGTGTATCATTTATTTTCAATGTTTCCCAGAAAGCATTTACAAAGAATTTATTTACAGACATAAAATAGCATAGTGTTCAATAATATTGAAAGCATCAAGAGGATTTCAATTAAACTACAATTTTGTTTGGAACCAGTTGTTTCCTACTTCAGTATAAAAATAGCTGTACAGTTTTTTTTTTCAACTTTTTCAAAACCAAGTCATGTTTTTATTACCATTTAAGACCACCTCGAGAGCAAAAAAAAACGAAGAGTTGATACGTTATTAAATAGTTTCTTAAAAGATTTTAATTTAAAACTTTAAAAACCTAATCGAAGGTATGGCTTTAGGCGAAAAAAAGGTAACTTTTAATACCTGTTACAAAATTTTGTGTACTTTTTAATTCTTTTTATTTTAAATACTTCGCAATATTTCAGTTGCTCAAACTTTATGTGGAAATGTGGTTTCTTTCTTATGTCAATGTCTTAAGTATTACAAATGGTAGAAGAAGTGTAAAACACCATGCAATCATCTCACGTTTAAAAGCAGACGTAAATTTCAGGTAGAGGCACCCTTTAAGCGCTATTTTGATTTTTTGCTTTTTTAACGGACAAGTAATAAAAATTCGGTGTCAATTCAGGTGTCTGCCATATTCGACGAAATCACCTCTTTTATTAGGACACCCTTTAATTTGATTTTTATACCAGTTATTATAGCGGTACAATAACTGTTTAAACCTTAAAGGTATGTCTTTCTAGTTCAAAGGAAAAGACTTTGATTTTATGTTTTCAGTATATGTTTTTATGCTTTTCACTACTTTGGACATACATAATGATTTACACGCCGCGCGTTTGTCTACAACTCTAAGATAAGGTCACACACATTAATCTCAGATCTTTATGCGGACACCCGTTAATTTTTAATTTAAATTTGCTATGCTATAGCAGCAAAGATCTGACTATTATGCTTCAACAACCATATCACGTCTTACTATGTGAAAATATATTGGCTACCCCACGGCTTTTGTAGCAGTGTAGTAGAGCTTAAGCTGTGGGGTTTTTAAAAGTAGGACAATAGCGATATAAAGTTTACCATGCTTAAAGTATTTGTTTTATGTTTTTTCAACTTAGCGTGGGACGAAATCCTGAAAATCGTTGATTTAAACATTTTAATAATAAAGGTACTCATTTAATTCTCAAACAACATATTTTAACTGAGGACTCTATTTTGAAATAAAAAACTAAAGTCCTATTAAATTTAAAATATTTTGTTATTGTAAAGCGTTTTACATTATTACTACTATGTTATAAGAGCTTTGTGTTCGTTGGGTGTTTGAATGATTTTATCAACTAACGTAAATACATACATATAGAAATACATGTACGTATGGTACATTCATATGTACATATCAGACTTCTAAATGGCATAACATTTAAAATAAATACATTTATTTATAAAGTAAAAAGAAAAACAACAAACGAGCCTTTGATCTTGCCGACGTTTAGCACATATGAAAGAAGCCGCCAGTCGCATTTAATACAACAACACAATTGCCACCACCACTTCCACTTTTGCTACAGCGCAACAACAAAAGCTACAACAAGAAAATACTACTAGTATTTAAAAAAAAAAACATCAATAGCAGGCAGCACCATCAGCGAACAACAACTGCCTTGAAATGGCAAATGAAATATTTAAGTGGTGTAGTGGGGGTAAAGAATTTGAATTTTTGCTCATTGAGCGAATAATCATTGTGTAAAATTCGCGGTCCAACATAGCCAGGAAACTTAATTTTGTGTTCCCCATTAAATAATTTTGAAATAATCCTAGTTTGTAATTATTCCTGTTACATTTAAATCAAGCCTTAATATTCCTTGGTTTATCAGAGGTTTATTAAAAACTAGTTGAAAGAAATAGATCCTAATGAAAAATTAATCAAAAGCTAGTACTTATATACCGCCACGTTTACCAGTAATACCGTTTGGTTACATTTTTTGTAACTTTTAAAAACTCCACGTACCATATATAATTCTGTTATATTTGTCCAAATTTTCATAAGTTTTGGTACGAACGTGAAATGTACTAATATTACTGAAAAAGTTTTATTATTTAAAATAAAAACCTCTCTGATGACGTTTACAACAATTTTTGCATGGCGAGAGCATTCAAAATGATTGATTGATCCCTGATTTAAATACACATAAATAATGATACAGACAAGCCTTTGTGTCTCTTCATATATTTAGCCAACTGAAACTTATAAAGACTGACTGACCATTTTAAAATAGCTGCGTTAACTATGAGCCTTATAATATGCCAACATTTTCAAATTTCAAAATGTAACTTTTAACAAAAATGGTAATTTTTTTGAAGGAAAAGCATAACTTTTTCTTGCCTTTCCCTGGCAACGCTGGTGTTTATATTCATTTACAGAATCGTAAATAATTTGAAAACTTTAATTTCTTTCTTTGACTTCCAAGGACAGCAAGTATTCATTTCCTTAATAAAAAGCTGTTTTAAACAAGTGATTGTGAAAAACACGATTTTTTATAACTGAGCATTTTAGAGACACCTACTGTATTTTATTTGTTTTGTATTTCAGATGAATTGAAAGCACAGTAGAGGAATATTCAGAAATTTAAAAATGAATGTAACTACTGCAAATGTAACACATTGTTAGATGCATAACTGAACAGTTGATGCACTAACAACCAAACAAGCATAGCAAAACTGGCTGATGAAATAAATTATTATTAAACTAAAGCTAAATGTTAAGAAGTAACATTGCTATATTCGGCTATGACGAATCTTATATACCCTTCGCCATCTATGTTAATAAAGTTTAGTGAAGTAGCTCTAATCAAAAAAGCAAATATTGGAGTGACAGGGAATTAAAAAATAAAAAAACGTATGGTGCTGCATATACACATATAATTTTACATAAAAATAACATCGGCTCTTAATGGGTTAGGCATTTTTAAAAAAATTTAGTATTTCCTTAAAGATGTCTTTAAAAGATTTTAAATTATACCCACATTGATATTTAAAAAAATTTGTAAATTTCAGAGCCCCGTAACTCGGAAAATATGGGCGAGCGCCAATTTTTTCACTTGATGTTTTTTTCTTATTTCTTAATTCTCTATCGCCAAATATGTTTATTTTTGGGTTAGAGTTACTTTATTGTGCCAAATGATATGAAAAAATTACAGGTGGGTGTGGTGTTTAGCCTGCTGACTTGAAGGACATGGACCGATCATGCTGATTTCTAATAGCAATTCTTTTGACACTATATCTGATCGAATGACATATGTATTTTGCCGAGGCAGACTTGATTTCAACACTAACACGGATTGACAAACGGAGAGACGTACAGACGGACATCGCTCAATCGACTTCGCTATGCATAAGAATTCAGATTATATATACTTTATGGAGTCGGAAATGGATATTGTAGAAATTATACACGGAATGTCTAACTTAGTTATACCCTTTCTTCACTTTTTATGGTGAAGGGTTTAATAATGTCTATTCTTGTTCGTTCAAGATAATTTCTAAAGCTACTTATCCAATTCCAATAACTTTTCGTCAATATTTAAAATAAATTCTCAAAACGGACACAAACTATTTTCTAAACGAGGAATGGTTATGCATTTAATCTTAATTTAACTGTTAAAAGTAATTCTAAAACCACAACAGATTTTAAAACTTATTCACTAAAATTATTTCGTAATAGCTCTTCCGCACAGAACATTCATTGCGCTGGGTTAAGTACGTAATCAGCGTCCGTAGATTTACTGATAAATCTGTTATGGATGGACGAACGTAATCAGTTGTTAAATTTAATCTGTCATGTATTGTCCCCAAATATTGTGGGCACCAAAATGGTACTCAAGAAACCGATATGCAGAAAGGCAATCGCAACTACCCACTGTCAGACCATATGTTGCACTAATCGAAAGCAATTTACGAAACTAACTAGTCCCGGATTAAATAGGACTTTAAACAAGAGTAATACCTTGTTGGTCAGTGTAACTCCCTGCTCTTCGCTATGAAAAATTACGTAGACTGATAAAGAGCAGTACAAAACTAACACAATTATTATAACTACGAAGCTCTGATCCCTGTTCTTAAGACGACTAAAAAATTGGTTCTTAGGACTTAACAAAATATTAATTAATAAAAAAGGAGAGGCAAGTAGAAGTTGTAACCACTTAATATGAAAAATTATTATTCGGAATCTCTTTTAAGTTAATTTATTTTAATCGTGCTTAATTTTTCAAATATAAATAAATAAATATATATAAAGAATAATCAAATTTTACAATGGCAAAATGTGGTTTAACAGAATAACTTGTGGCAAACTAAGAGATAGTCTATTCGAATCACTAAGTACATTGAAAAGGTTTTTTCAGATATGTGATGACGAAAAAGTTTAAATGCTTAAACTCAACATTCCCCAGAGAAAAGTCGACATATCTCATCACATCAGCACACGACATTTTGGGATAATAGAGCCGATAAGCAGAAATATGTTTTCTCACTCATCAGAAAGACGGGTAATTAAGGGATAAAATAGCTCCAGGTTGAATGGTATTTTTAATTTGATAGTAGAACGACGGGCACGTGCCAACCGCACCGAATATTTTTGTAACCATTGAAATTACAAGGCCCGGTTTTAATTGCCACGGAATCGCTATTCCGCATAATGTCTGTGTGGTTAAAACGAATGGAAAGCTGTAGGGGGACAACATCTTCAATATGTTGGATGCATTCATTGTGCCGCCACTTTTTACGTAACAAAGTATATTGTTGTGAAAGTGAATCTAAATAGATTTAAGGAGACTATAGAGACCACGTTGCTAAGTTTTGTAATTCAATTTAATTTCGATCCATCCTCGAACATCAATAATACCTGTAATAAATCTATAGCTAGACGAAAATCTTTATTTTCTTTTTACGCGAAATGCCTGGACTACTTTAAATATCTGAAATATATAATTCTTTTAAAATCCAAAAACTTCAGAAAAAACCATCCTTGGACTGCTGTAGAATTTGGAAAAACAAACATTTCTAAACTACTTCTATACATATGTATGTATATACAGAAACAAGCCAGCATACATAGTAGCTTTAAATTTGGTGTTTGGCATAGAAATATGCCTAAAACATTTTTTTTAAAGGATTCAAAATTTGGTTTAAAAAAAAATATGCTTTTTATATACTCATTCCAATGATAGAAGTATAAAATTTTCGAGTCTTAATCAAACTACTAAGCCACCCATATTCCACCCTAAACTTAACGATAAAAACTAAAAATTCTTAACGTCGTTTGAAAAACAGAATCTGGAAAAATGGTTTTTATGATTACTTCCTTATACAAATATAAATCTTCTCATACTGAAATCTTTTAATTCATAAAATTGTTGATGATTTCTACCCTGAGAATCGGCATGAATGATTGCTCCACCCCTCTCTGTGTGGAGTCGAATTTGACGCCATATTGTTGCAGTGCCATAAACATACAGCTTGGCTCTTCTTCTCGTTTGCTTTTGCACACATATACACTGTATAAAAGAAATAAGACACAAAAACAATAAAAAAAATAAATCTAACCAAACATACAAACACCCCACCACCCTCTGGCTTTACAAACAGTTTGCTTTTATATTTACCATCCAATTCTTGCACCCCCACCCATTTGGCCCAATCACAAGAAATACAAAATTTGTTGTAGCTAGCACAAAAAGGCAAAAAGATACGAGGAAGAACCAAGAAATTTCAAGACGCTGACTGAAATGTGACATGAGTGAAACGTCTCAGTCTCATAGTTGCGCTCATGTTTCAAAATTTTAAATACCACAAAGAGCTCATTTCTATAAATCCTATATAGATTTTGAAAACTTTGGGAAAAATTTACAAACAAGGAATTCAAAGACAGCTGTAGTATCGTTACTGATGGCGTATAATCAATAAACAATTAAACGAAAATTTTAAAAACGCCAAATTTAAGACGAAAAGGTAAAATTAAGAAAATAACAATAATCAGGCGATAAAAGTTTTTCCAAGTATCCAAACATTGATGGCTATTCTGAGCAGCTTAAAAGTTTGTACTATTAGAAGGACATTATAACAAATCAAGCAATTTATTAAACGCCCTCGCATATATTTGTTGTGTATGCATACTAATCCTGCAACCAAAAATTGTGAGTTACTTGTACAAAGTGTGTACATATTCATATGTACTCGTATATACATTTGTATGTGTGATTTAGTTTAGTATTGAAAAGCAACCCTAAAGAGAAAATTCTAACCAAAGGCTTACATTTTATGAACATAATGGCGTGTTTCTTTCCACATCCTATTTTATAAATATTTGTTTTCTTTTCTTCTTTTTCTCATTTCGTATTTTTTAATTTTTTCCCAGAACAAGAACTTTATTTTTTAAGGACTTTGTAATTTATTCAAATTTAAAAATAAAAAATCAACAACTTTTTTACCCAGCCGACAAATTTTTTGTTCTTTTGTTTTTCGAAAAAACTTAATATTAAAACACAAAGAATCTGAGTATAAAATAGCAGCGTTCAATGCTACTAAAGGGCAGTTTGAGTTGTCCTACAGCAAAAACGATATGAAAAATTTTGATGTAGCAGAGCAGCGGCAGTATCATTTAAACACAACATGTAATAAAACATTCGACATTGAGAAAAACTATTGACATTCGCATGAATTGCTTTATTTTTATATTTTTTTTTTATTTTAAGAAACAGTCGACAAAATCTTGGATACAACTTTATATAAAACAAAAATTAAAACTAATGTTGTTGGTAGCTGTTTTTATTTAACTAATTTACCCTTAAAAATAAATTTTTATAATTTTTTTTCAGCATATATATGCCAAAAAATATACGTTCTCATTTGCAGAAACAAGAAAATTCCTTTGTTTCGTCAGAGTTAGAGTCTTATTTACTCGCACGATTTGTTTTTTTACATTTGACTTTTTCGACTTTTATGGACCACACGTTAACCTGTCAAAGTTGTGTTTTAAAAAACGAGTTTTGCGTTTAAACCTTCGTTTTGTTTGAATACTGCCCGCAGAAAAAGTCATATCTGGATATATTTTGAAATTTTTTATTTGAAAAGTATTGCTTACAGATTGGTCCCGATTTAAAACCAGTACATTATTTTAAAAGTTAAAGGATGTCCCCATACAACAAATATATTCATTGCGTGTATTATGAATTGTAAAGGGCACCACTGTAATATATAAAAAACTCCGTATCACTTTAGCTCCTAGAAGAAAAAGGTAATACAAAAATAAATCTAGAAATTAAAGGGCGTCCTTATAAGTGACGTAAATTGACCAATATGAGACTATCTTTTGAAGCGTTATAGACAAACGCTGGAAAATTAAACAGAATGTCGATTACTATGACCGTTATGAAAACAAGTATTAATATTTAAAATTAAAAATTAAAGGGTGTATTAATAGTTGATGGAATTTTATATTTATGGCCAAACTGTTAAAGTCGGTTTTTTTCAAGTATTATTGCATTATCTGACAATGTAGCAGATAAATACATATGCAAGTATGTATGTATGTCACAAAAATTAGCTTAATAAATAGTGTAAGATGAATACAAAGGATTTAATTAAAAAAAAACACACATTACAAAAAACATATTTTATTCTACGACCTTAATTTTTAATAATATAAATAAAAAAAGAAATCTTCTGTCTAGCGTGGAAGAAAAAAACATGTCTCAAGAACTAATAAATCTTTTACAAAGCTATGATTTTAAAAGTTGTCATGACCTTATTACGCGTCAAAATAGTAAAACATCAATTGATCATGTTTACGCCAATATGTATAAAGCAATAATTGTAGATTTTGTTTATTGCAAAATTTCAAATCATAATATAATTTCGTGTAGAGTAGACATAAAAGTTCAGATCAATTGAAAAGTATTATGCAAGTCGAAACACCGAATTTCTTGTGTATTGGCAACTCTTCAATTGAAACTTCTATTTACTATTACACAATCAAACTTCGGCCTGATGACAAGCCATCAAACTCGTGTAATAGGGCAAATTTCGTGTTTGTCAACTTCGCTGGATGAAAATCAAAAATTTTTGATATTTTAATAGTATGTTTGTCAAACACAGTCAGTGTTGCCAAAACGGCGGTTTTCCCACTAGATCTGGTGGTTTTTTGCTATTAAAAGCGGGAAGTTTGAAAAAAAACCGCTAAGTGGTTTTTTTAACGGGGAAAATTTTAAATGGCGGGTTTTTAGCTTTTTTTAAGTTACAACAAATTTTGTTTGTTACAAAGTAAGCTCAACTATGTATTTGTAACCTTTTATATAAATATATAAATATATAGATTTTTTATCTCTTCCTTGTGTTTTTAAACTGTTAAAACAATTAATCCAAAAGCAAACAACGAAATATATTTTAATTAGGCCAATAAAAACTTTTTCTAACTAATGGAAACTGTCATTTTAGATTATCAGAAAATCGGGTTATTTTAGAAAAAACTGATAAATTATCAGCAAATAACTCAATATTGGAACAACTGGATTATAGCTTAGAAATAATCGAAACAATTTTAAATCAGCTTAATAATATACATAAATGCTATAAAATGGAATAATCTAATGGATACTACATATTTTTGTTACGAAGTTTTTGAATATCGAAATTCGGCTGGAAATAAAATTTTCAAAGAGCTAGCTGAGTTAGCCTTGCGATTATTTTGCATGCCGTGGTCTAATGAAGAATAGCAACGAGTTTTTAAACAACTTAATATAGCTAAATTAAAGCTCAGAAATCGATTGCAAACCAATATTGTTAATGCCATTTTAACCGTTAATTCCTGTCAATTCCTCAATTTTTTTTTTTGCCTCTTTATAATTACTTTGTTGCTTAAGATATGGTCTCTGTAGGATTACAAGGTTCTAAACTTAATCGGAACCTCTAATATTTATTTGAGTTCTCAAAACGAAACTTATATGTACTCGTATAGATAGTCAAAATCTTAATAATATAAGTTAATTTTATGAATACGGCAGTTAGTTTTAAAAACAGTATTAAACAAGCAAGAGTGATATTTTCGGCTATGCCGAATCTTATATACCCTTCACCATGTAAATTTAGCTTAGTGAAGTAACTCCAATAAAAAAACCAAATATTGGGGTTACAGGGAATTAAAAAATATAAAAAATGCGTTTATATTTTTTTACTTAAAAATGCCATCGGATCCTCATGAGTTAAAGAGTTAAAAAAATATGAAATTTCAGAGTCCCGTAACTCGGAAAATATGGGTGAGCGCCAATTTTATCCTTTAATTCTCTATCACCCCATATATTAAATTTTGTGATTGGAGTTAATTCATTGTTCCAAATGACATGAAAAATAATTCGATTGACCTATTTTTTTTTTGTTGTGAAACCAAGTTAGCCTCGGTGAAGGGTATAAAAATAAATTGTTCAAGATATTTTTTAGCGGTTTATGTCAGCGGTTTTATTAGACTATTTAGCGGTTTCTAGCGGTTTTTAAACTAATATCTAGCGGAAATTGGTTCGATAGTTTTGGCAACACTGAACACAGTGTAAATTTCATTTGTGTTTTTGTCGGCGAACAGTAAAGATGGCTTGGCTAGAGCGCACGAGTTAAATATAAAGCGAACAAAGATAATATGTATTGAAAAATTATTAGAAGTAATAGGTTAATTTTATTACATTGAAATTCTTATTAATTGCTAGGTTAATTTTGGTTAAAAGTAGAATAAAAAAAAAAAAACAATTTAAAACTTGCTTTATTTTAAATAAATGGTATTACACTCATATTTTTATAATTTCATTACAGTTCTTAAAACGAAAATGCAATACAATAAGTTAATGAAATTTTTACAATAATGCAAGTTTGAATTTAAATAAACATAATTTAATTTGTAAGCTTAGCTTTAAGTTTTATCTTCTTCTGTTAATCAAAATATGAAAATAAAATCTTAAATACAAAATAACACAAACAAACTATAAAATATTATACTTCTTTTTGAAATAACTGAATTAAGTTATATAATTCGCGTTTTTAAAGAATTTTTTAAAGTATATGAAAGTTTGCCGAAGTTATGGAAAATAAAAAGTGGTGTTTATAAAA
Source organism: Gymnosoma rotundatum (assembly GCA_916610165.2). Lineage (NCBI taxonomy): Eukaryota > Metazoa > Arthropoda > Insecta > Diptera > Tachinidae > Gymnosoma > Gymnosoma rotundatum. The sequence goes on along the minus strand of OU744341.1, from coordinate 4,018,881 downwards.
ATAGAAGTTTAAAACAAAAGTTTTAAAAAAAGCTTTTAGAAAAATTAAAAAAAGTACTACGAAATGCAACAATTAAAATTGTAAAATAACATAAACATATTGCAACTAAAGGTACGGTCAAATTAGTCAAATATTTGATCAAAAAGACGTAACCCATAAATTATTGAAAACAATGTTTGTCTTTCTCAAACACTTGTTAAGAAAAAGAAGATCCTATTCATTGTAAAAGATAAGATTTAACATTTGGTATATTATAAATCGTCATTCGTATTGATACATGTCAGGAAAGATTAAATAAACATTTGAAAAAATAGTGGTTACGCTTTTTTGGTCAAATATTTGACTAATCTGACCATACCTTAACTCATGCGTAATCACAAATACGAACTTCACTATTCAGAATCTGCTTGCGCACTGAAGTTTGACACACTTGGTATGGTCGTGTAATAGCAAAACACTCTCTCTCTCTCATTAGGCCGTGCTCACAGGCGAAGTTTGATCGTCTAATAGTCGCTTAATATGATTTTTTGTATCAAAAGTGCTGTCGCTTGTTCTTCTATAACAAACTATAAAAAATCAAAGAAACGCCTTGGATTAATGGAAATTTACAAAAATTAATCGCAGTCTACTGAAACAGAGGAAAAGGAAGCTGGTAATGGAATTGAAACAAAGCAGAAAAGAATTAGTTATGTGATAAAAACCACTCTTGGTACTTCAATGAATAATATTTGGAAGTAACGTGGTGAATATAAATAATTATCCTAGCAATGCGTGTAAGTTCCTAAATGAAACTCTTGGGAGGGTTAAAGAGCAAGAAATATCTATTTTTAATGAAAATAGGAAACATGTAAAAAACAATCTGTTAATGCATAAAGCAGCAAATAGTTTATTCTCCCTCAGATTTTTGGAATCTAAGTATACCTCTATTGAGGAAGTTGAAATAATAATTGCAAACTTTTCACGAGGAAAAACTTGTGGCCACGACAATATTTATCCTAAAGTATTTTTGCGTTGTTACAGTTTTGTTTCACAAATTCTTGTAAGCATTTTCAATAAAATGGTTGACACGTCAGTTTACGCTGATATTTTGAAAATTCATAAGGTAGTTCCTATTCCCAAGGAAAGTAAAACAACATCAGTAAAACAATATCGTCCTATTTCAATACTTTCCATAATTCACCAAATTTTTGAACGCTTATTACATAACCAAATTTTTACTTATTCATTAGAAAACACTACTCGTATATTAAATGTTTTTCAATATGGCTTTCGAAAGGAGGAGGTACTGAAAAGGCTACTGTAAATGTGCAAAATTATATATGTAAGACGAGGGGTTAAGCGCTGTGGCAGGGATATGATTTGACGAAAGCGTTTGATCTTACAGATCATAACATATTGTTGGAAAAACTAAAATACTATGGTTTTCAGTGTAATGCACTTTTGCTTTTGAAGAGCTATTTATCTGACAGGAGACAATTCGTTCAAGTTAAAGAAAAATCAAGTACTTTAATGGCTGTTGAACATGTGTACCAGAGGGAAGTGTTTTGACTCCTTTGTTGTTTTCTTTGTACATCAGCGATTTAAGAAATCAAAACCTAACAGGAAAAATCATTGTATATGCTGATAATATTATCATTACAAGCATGAAACTGCATTAAAACCCTATATGAAAAAGGATCCTTCATTAACTTCAGGATATGTTCGCATAAACAAACTCTTTTTAAATCCTGTTAAAACCCAACTTGGAAGGTTTAAATCACACCTTATTTTTTTTATTAGGACCCCTACTTATGAAATGCATTGTCCCAGAACTAGGAAATTAGGTTGTGGGAAGAGGGATAGATGCACATTGAAAGTGGCAAAAAAGACCTCTGCAGGAAGTTTGTTCCACATACGAACTGTTCTGCTAAAACATGAATTCTGTATGTAATGCTTAATGCGATTTACTGGCCAATCGGCCACAAAGGAATGCGTTCTTGATGCAGAGTGCGTTACGCGCAAGAAATTAAGGTTTGCAAGAACACGTTCCCTGATTTCATAAGAGCACATTCCGTTGTTGTAACGATAAAACAGTGAAACACACCCCACATTACGTCGATGCTCCAGTGAATCAATAGAGCTGGATACCCTACTGTCACCGATGAGCTTCTTCGCTTTCCTGCACGCGGTACAGTAACTCCAAAATAGACTAGTAATGAGTAAAAATAATTATTAATGAGTCTAGCATTTTGTCGACGGTAAGGAAATTTGTGAAGTTAAAACTGTTAGATACTTAGGCATTTGTTTTCAGGAAAATCCTAAACGGCAATTAGACGAGAGAGAGTGTTTCGATTTTAGTCGATCATGCCAAGTTTGTCAAACATACAGACAGATACTTTCATAAAAAGCCGAAAACAGCTTCACCAGCTGGTATTTTTGTAATATTTAAGACCAATTATAACATCATCCAATTTTCTTCGACCCGCAATAACAAGCACTAAGAATATAAATCTATTGGTGCTGCCAGTGGCCTGATAAATAGACCTCAATTTGAAAGGGGAAACACCTCAGAAAATCAAAGACTAGTTACACAATTGCAAAACTGCCCTTATAATGATTCCACCGATATTGTGTTTTCTAAGAAGGCAATGTAAATTGGATTGACTTTTATTTTGATTGTAGTGCATAGGGTCGATTTCAGATTAAAAAAAATATTTATCAGCAGTGGGATTCAGAAAAAATAAATTGTAATAAATTCTTCAGTCTTACACCAAGAATGATTGCATTTTTTTCGCTACAAAGTTAAAAAACGGCATGTCCTTAAATTTCTGAATTTATTTTCCTATAATTTTTTCAAAAGGTAGGACAAAATATAAAATTTTTTTAATTTTAAAAGCCGAATATTTCCGAAGCTGCTGCTGTAGTCAAGGTGGTAAGCAACCACCCCAATCCCCCCACTAATATCCTGGATTTGGTCAACTTCCTCAGAAGGTCACGAACGAGGTTGCCTAACTAAGGAAATAGAAAAGGCCTAAATTACTTGATCTATGGTAAATCAATGTTTACTGATCTGCCTGGTCTAGTTTATATGAGGTGTTTCCAACGTTTTAGGTTTCTACTATATTTTCACAGCTCATATAGAGAATCCTTACAGCCAATATTTGGTGAATGTTAACAACGATTATGCAGATTTGCTCCATATGAAATGTGAGTTAGCTCTACATTAGATTGACTTAGATATTTCAATTTAAAAAAAGGTTTTGACTATATCAACGAAATGATTCTAAATAAGGCGCTAAAAACCGTATATAACTTACCATTAAACAACCTATAAACTACATTTGTTAATTTTTGTTTTTAAATCTCTTAATAACATTGGACATAACACGTTAACCTTCTTAAGGAATCAAACAACTGTAAACACAAGAAACAGTTCCAATTTAAGAACAGCTAGATGCAGATTTGAAACCACAAAACAGAGAGTTGAATATATTGGCTGTTTTGAATATAACAATTTACCGCAATACTTAAAATCCATAAATACTATATCTGCTTTTAAGACTAATTTAAAGGAATATTTATTTAACAATTTAGAAATGCTTCTGAGATGAATTTCCTATTTTGATTTCAATAAAGCAAATTTTTTAAATACTGTAAATACCTGAAATTTACTTTACTCTTACATTTAATAATATAAAACAAATATTTTTCTTATTATATTTTAATTATAAGTTAATGAATTTTTTGTATAATTAGATGCCAACTCGCCTCAATAATGTCCTTAGACGCTGAGGCACTGATAATGTAACATGAAAACTTGTAAATAAAATATATTAAATAAAAAAAATAAAAAAAAAAATTTAATCTTAGATAAAATTTACGGATAACGCAGATAAGATCTTCTCCCAAAAGACACGAATTAGGCAAGGATCTCTCATAAAGAGATTCGGTTTTTTATATTTGTGCCTTCAGTTTTAGAAATTTTTTTTATTAGAAATTGGCCCCGTTTTAAAAGAGTTCATAACCTAATAATTAAAGGCTGTCCCCAGACATCATACATGTTTTTTAACTTGTATTATGAACCCTAAAGAGCACCACTTTAAAGTTACCAAAAAAACTACGTATTACTGTAGCTCCTAATTGCAAAAAGAAATACAAAAAAAATCTTAAAATAAACGTAATTTGACCTATCATTTTAACCGTTATAGACAAACGCTTGCAACGTGGACAGAATGTCGATTGCTATGACCGTTATATAACAAGTATTAATATTCAAAATTATGAAATAAAAAGTGCTCCAATAGTTCATTTAATTTGATGTATATGGCCACACTTTTAAACAGTTGAGGACAGATGCTTAAAATTTACAAAAAAAACTGTATTGCTAACTCTATAACAACAAGTACAAGATTTTGATGTGAAATTAGAAAAGGTGTCCCATTAGATGATGTATGTGACCAAATTTTTGAACCGTTATAGACAGGCAGCTAACACTTTCAAGGGTCTTGTGTTGCTAAGCCCGCTATATCAACAACTTAATAAATAGAATTTTGAACTTAAAGGGTGTTTCCAAAATTATTGTCATTTGACCTATATGGCGACATCTTTTGAACCGTTATGTACAAACACTTGAAAATTCGACATTCTGTCCATTACTTTTTTTGTATAATTAGAAGTATAAATATTTTAAATTATAAATTAGAGGGTTTTGCAATAGTTGAAATAATCTGATGTATATGCCAAACTGTTAAACAGCTATAGACAGACGGTTTAAATTTACAAAGAACCTAATCGCTAAGTCTGCTAAAACAGCAAGTATAAACTTTAAATTTGGAAATTAAGGGGTGTCCCTCTAGTTGATGAAATCCTTTTTGAAGTAGAATTTTTTTGCAAGAATTACATAAACCACACATACAGATGTATGTTTGAGAAATATTAATATTTTACAAGAAATTTTATCTAAATAAAGTGGCTTTTTAAATAATTATTCACCATAATAAGACTAACATCACTCTGCCCATTATAGTTCTCTAGGTATACCGTAATAATTTTTCACTTTGTATGGGAGGCTCCACACCTAATTTTCCCATTTAGTCTGTAATTCTTCAGACTATAAAATTAATAACTGAGTTACTTGTGCAAAATTTCAAGTCTCTACCTATTGTATTCCTCCAAGTACTCAAAAATAAATTTTCACATTGTATGAGGTTTTCTTGCCGACTTATTCAATCCAGCCAGAGATTTATTTAAACAAAATTTCAAGGTGCTATATTTTACAGTTACCAGGTCTTTAGAATGTACCACGCTCACGTTAAATATTCAAAAAAAAAAAAAATAAGTACTATACTTTACCAACTGGATATCTGATAACAAAGTGTAAAAATTCCAGTAAGATCGATTCACAAACAAGCAAACGCATTTTACATTTTACTGCTTTATATTCATTTGATCTCCTCGCTATCTATGTCACTTTTATCCGACTGAAAATGGAATACAACTCTCATGTACGGGCCGATGCTTCAAAGACTATTTTGGAGCTAATCGACCGTATGCAGGAGAGAGCGAAGAAGCTCATCGGTGACAATAGATTATTTAGATCTATTGACTCACTGAAGCATCGATGCAATGTGGAGTGTGTTCCACTGTTTTATCGTTACTACAACGGATTCTTGTATATGCAATACGTTCTTTATCAAGAGCGCATCCCTTTCTGGTCGATTGGCGAGTGGACAAAAAAATTCATTTTTAGCCAAGCCGTTCGTATGTGGAATAAACTCCCTGCGGAGGTCTTTGCTGTCAGTTTCAGTATGCAAACATTCAAATCAAATGTCAAAAAGCACTACTCCCTCTATCATCCCCTGAAGGCTGATTCTGCTAATATTGAGCCTTTTGGTATTAATAGACTCACGCTTGAACAACGCTATAAAATCTTCCAAGTTTACTTTAAAAAACCACTTATCAATTTGAGCAACTTATAGACGACTTCTTTATTTTTATGGTGCACTAATCGTCTGTCTCAACAAGCCATCCGTCGAACTGTGGATAGATTTCGTACCACATACTCTCTAGAGCATACAATAACACCAACCAATCGACAACATACCCTACAGACTCCATTGCATCCAGAAAAGTTAATCGTGTGGTTTACACTCTGGTGGCCTCATCGGACCTTATTTATTAAAAAATGATGCCGGAAATCACGTTACGGTCAGTGGAGATCGTTACCGCACCATGGTTACTCATTTTTTTATTGAAGATATGGATAACATTGATCCGGACAAAATGAGGTTTCGCCATACGGCGACCGCAACATCGAGTTATTGAAATCAAAATTTTTGCAATAAGTTTATTTTGAGAAATGAACCTGTCAATTGGCCTCTAATGTCGTGCGATTTGACACCTCTGTATTATTTCCTGTGGGGCCACATGAAGTAACTGGCTTATGCTGATAAGCCAGCAACGATTGACGCTTTGGCGGCCAACATTGCTTGTGTTATCCGTTTGATACGGCCAGCAATACTTGAATCAGTGACCCAAAATTAGACGTCCAGAATGCGTTTCGTCATGAACAGCCGCGGTGGCCACATGCCCGAAATAATTTTTAAATATTAATACCATGTTCTTATCTTTTGTATAAAAAAATTCTTCATTACAATTTAATTTTTTTTTACAATTTAAAGTATTATCGGGATTAAAAAAAAACACCCTTTACATATATGTGGTTTAACATCCAAAATTAAGAAAGTTTTTAGATAAAATATATTGAGGTGTCGAACGGCACTCACCTGATGAATTACAGCTCCTGGAATTAAATCTTATCAAAACTAAGTAATTGTGTTTACACTAGATTATTTAACTCTGTTTTATAGAAAAACACCTTGCATTAGTCATATCCTCTTTGACATGTTCCCTCAAATAAATAAAGGAAATTGTAAAAGCTATTAGGGTGGCACTATGTTTCATTAACTAAAGGTTCGTTCTAGGAAACTTGAGGATGGATCATCTAAGACCTCATGATATTCACATTTGACGCAACTTAATAGCCAAGTAATAATAATGTTGAAGAAGAATATAAGAATCTAGAAAATGTATTACATTTGCTATTGTCTTATTTTTCCTATATTTTTTTTTAAATTGTTTATTTACCTAAGTAGTTCAACTAATAATTAGTTTAAAGTTAGATTCAAATTAATTATAAGGCATCACAGAATCGCACTTACTTTGCTACTGGAACAGCGTTTACTGTGATGGTTGTTCGAAACAGACACAAATGCATAGAAAAGCGCAGAAAAAGCTTCAGTTGGTGTTTTAGTTTCGTCTAACCAACTTAATAGTGGTTAATAGTGAAAACCTTCTTGTATTGTGTTTCTTCGAATTGATTGGTTAAATAGATGATGTTCACCACATACACTACCAATAATGCTTTTGAAGGTATTAGCAGTCTCGACGTTTATAACTTTTTCTGCTCTTTCTAAAAAATATACAATATTAAAACTTCAATTTGTATACTTTAGAATTAGGTTTTGATAACATAAAAGTTAAGTAAATAATTATTGTTTTTTATGTTTCAAACATCGATTCTGATAAGTAATGAGTTGTATGGGTATTAAAAAAATCTTCAACTGATTAAAAATCATTTTGCAAACTGCACTATCCACATAGCAAAGAAATGTTAATAAAAATTATTGCCACCAAGAACCAGAAAAAGCACAACAACAACAACAACAAAACAAATCCTAAAGGTAACATTCTTTGCTTATTAAGTGTGGTTAGTTTGACACGCTTCGCCACCATTTCAAAATGACCATTTAATTGGGCATGTCGACCGTGTATTTTCGCCGCCCTAATGTTGTTTGTACAGTATTTTCTACGCAACAGTGGCCACCCAATCATACGTGCCAACAAATATGTACGAGGGAGAGTAAATAAGTCTTTACGAAATCATGTAAGTATCCTCCATTTATTTTACATTAAGTTAAAATTCCAAAAAAAAAAAAACAAACATGTTGCTAAAGAGGACTGTTATTTTTAAGGTAATTCCCTTTAAGGTATTAGCTATAACTTTTTCCATAAAGTTCGACAAGGTTTATAGCGAGTCTGTGTCACTATTAGCAAAGGGTAAATGATTAAATATGTTTATTTAAGGCCTATTAATAGAATATTATGTATTTGCGGATACTTTGTGGTAATATAAAATATAAATTCATCCTCAAAATATGTTTTCTTAGTTGTTGTAAAAGAGACTTATTAATTTCTCCTCGTATATATGAAACTATGTGTTCACCATATATATATGCATGTGGGTTGTTATAATACGTACACAATCGGAGAAACCTAGTAATCATCATCATCATCATGCAAACAATAATTGTTATTTCTTTTCATTCAACATTATTTTCAATTCAATTTATTACTGTTTATTTAAGAGAACTTTCTTTTCTATTTCTACTTGAATCTATGTGTCTTTAAGTCTGTGAATCAACAATACATTCATCTAAGGAAAAGGAAAAAGGCAAAGTGAATTTGAAGCATTTTTATGTGTGTGTTTTTGTGGGTGGTCGTTTTTGTCAAAAATTCCTTTTCATCATCTGACAATAGGAAAACCAATATTTGCACTTATACGATTACTACAACAGCAAATAAATAAATACTGATACGAAGCACTGTCCACTCTATTGTTTATCTGTAGTTAAGTTTTTTTTATTTCTTAATTTTTTTCCATCTTTTTAAGATTAAATTTCCTAACAAACAAATCTTGTACATTTCTTTCGATAATTTGATTATTTTTTAACGTTTTATGTAAACACCCATTATAACTTGTGCTATTCACCGCACCATATTCACTTTTAGCACTTTTACTCTTCTAAAAAAGTTAGAAAAATGAATACATTGGCAGCAAAAGAAAGTAAATTTTAGCGAAATGAAAGAATCAGCATAAGAAAGTTCAGAAACGTTAGTTAATAGGACCCATAGAGTAAACAGTAAAAGCGTTAGTATCGAGAATGAGATTAAAGGGTGATAGCTTCAGCCATGGTTTACTTTTGAAAAAGTTATGAGCTCTAAAATATTTTTTTAATTTCCAAATTAACGAGTTTGAAATTTAAAATTTATTTCATATAAAAAGTGAAATTTGCTCATATTTTAACGCACAGTGGTTTGAAAACGATTTATTTTGGACATAATTCGGTATCACATGAACCACTGAAAATATCTTAAGAAGTTCCATAGAGACAAGGCAGAGTTGTTTCTGAGAACTGCGAACGTTCGCCCCCTAACTTAACAGGGGGCTTCTGGGATGGCCACCAAATTTGGTGGTAAATGTCAGAAAAAGTTTAATTTGAAATTAAATATTATGAATTTTAAAATTTAATTAGACTTTGAAAATATCTACAAAAATGTACATGTGTAGGTTATCGCTTTTAGTTTGGTAAAAAAATTGGCTAACAATTGTTTTTTTTTTTTTTAATTTTGGCCGACCTTAACTTAGTATTTTTGGCGTTGCGTTTATTGCAAATTATTAATTTAAGACATTTACTATAATCTTAATAAAATTTAGAATAAAAAAGTTTTAACTTTTGTTCTGATAGCTCGTTCGTTAATTGAATTGGGAAAATGATAAAAAATACCGTTTTTGAGGATTTTCCCCAAAAAGGTGGTATTCTTTTTTTGCTTATGAATTTTAAACTTGATTTGATGCCATTTAAAAATAACCAATGGCAAACGGGAATAAAATAGCTTGATGTGACCGTTATAGTAAGTTTTAAGTTTTTTTATTCAAAATTAAAAATTAAATGGTGTACCAATAGTAGATGTACTCTGATATATGTGGCCATATTTTGAACCGTTATAGATAGACAGATAAAATCTGTTTTGAAGTCGGTTTTTTTGCAAGAATTATGTATGTAGAAATTAAATCTGTATAAACACGTTTCGTTAGTTATTTGTGTTTTAAAATAAATAAGAAATGCTTACAAATTATGATAACCATCTGCCTAGATGTTTTCTCACATCCTTGCACTAATAGCTTAAATTTTATTAAATAATAGGTAGTGCATTTTCTGTAATATGGTAACTTGCGTAGTAAAACAAAATGATATTACTTACAATACACATTTATTAAGACGCTTAAAAAAGTTTTACATTACATGCTTTGTAATTGAAACTACTGCGACATTTTAAACTTTGTGCAGAATGTTTTTTTAATAATTGTGCAAAAGGCTGGTGATGTAAATTGTCCTTTTCTCTGCCCTTGCTGCAGATAAGTGTAAAATTTATTAAATATATAATAATTCTTGCGAAAATAACTGACTTCAAAACAGATTTTATCTGTCTGTCTATAACGGTTCAAAAGAATGGCCAGATATATATTAAATTACATTAACTATTAGTACACCCTAGTATTCTATCTCTAAACTTTATACTTGTTATAGCAGACTTATCAATTCAGCTCCTTGTTAATTTTAACCGTCTGTCTACCAATGCTCAAGAGTTGGCAATATACATTATTCTAGAACATCTTTTAATTTCTAAATTCAAAATATAGGCTTGCTATTATAGTGGACTTAGAAATATAGGTCCTTTGCAAGCTTAGGCTGTCTGTCTATAATGGTGCAAATGTTTGGTCACATACATCAAACTACATCAAATATTGGGACACCCTTTAGTTTCCAAACACTTGCTGTTATAGCGGACTTAGCAGTTAATGTTTTTTGTAAATTTTTACCGTCTGTTTACAACTGTTCAAAATGATGGGCATATACTTATCAAACTAAATGAACTATTGGGACACCATTTAGTTTATAATTTTGAATAATTATACTTGTTCCTATAACAGTAATAATTGACGTTCTGTCTAACTTTCCAGCGCTTGTCTAGAACGGTTCAAAAAATGCTTAATCCATTTAGACATTTTTATGTAAAATTATATATATGCAGTAAAAATTCTTTTTTTTTTATTTTCGGTCAGCCCAATATTTGCTTTTTTGATTGGAGTTACTTCACTAAACTAGATTTACATAGACGGTGAAGGGTATATAAGATTCAGCATGGCCGAATATAGCACTCTCACTTGGTTTTCTATTACTTTTTGCTATTGGGAGCTATAGTAATACTCAGTTTTTTAAATTTTAGAGTGATGCCCTTACCGGCAAAAATACACCTAAAAAACATGTATATTGTGTAGGAACACCCTTTAAATTTAAAGCTAAAATATGCATTTACTGTTAACTGCAGTGATAGGCTGTGTAAAGTTTCTTAAATTGACTGCAACATCTTCAGAATACCAATTAGCCTAGGCAACATATTTCTTACGCTAATAATTTAGAATAGAATTGTAGAGCTGAGCAAAATACTTCATAGGAAAATAAATATTCGAAATTACAATTTAGGCGTTAGTGCAAGCGATAAATAATTTCAACAGTTCTGCAACAACAGATGTAATGGCAGGCAGTACTCAACAAACTACTAAATCTTTAAATGTGTGTAGGATTACAAAAATTGATTAAGGGCATTTAAAATACAAATAAGGGTTAGCAATATTGATTAAGTACCAAAATAAATACTAGTCATTCTGCGATTATTATCTTTTTAATATCTGAGCCCTAGTTCTGAATTCTACAAATCACTAGGGCAAGCTTTTAAGACAGCTAGCATGTTATTTTAAATGTGACTTTGAAGACACAACAAACATACTCGCTGGATGCTAGAGAAGTGTTTTAAGAACTATAAATAGTCTGTTGAAATATGGGCATTTCATTTTTGGTTAAATGCTAAAAATAGTGCTAATACATTTTGGAATAATACGATAACAACTCAGAAAAGTTATTGCTGATTTTATCTTAAGGATTCGTTCGTTCACATTAAGAAATTTTTTGGCGTCTCTTCGTAAACACTCGCTGATTTACACTGACTCCCTTGTGACGGCATTTATGAAATATTTTTGTACAAGTGTTTTTATAAACTTAGTTGTAATTTGAAAAACAAATATAAAAACAAAATAAAGCGGGTGAAGAACGTGGTCTTCTTGTATTATGTTATAGAAATGATAACCAAATATTCGGTCGACTTTTTTATTTGACTTCGGTTTATTTTAAATTTTTAATTTTATTGATTAATCTGCAAGTTTATAATTCAATAAAAAATATATAGTATGCCACATTAGTTAGCAACACAGTTTATTAATATCTTGACAAGAATCCGAAAGAAATTTAGACCAATTTTGAGTAGAAATATCATATTTTCCCTCAACTTTGTTATTAAACATCTTGCTTTACACAAGGTAAGCTAGAGTTAATCAATATTTTTTTTGTATTACAGAAACGCATATTACATTTTAGAATAGAAACTTTAAAATTGAAAAAAAAAGAGAAACAAGTTTTTTTTTGGAGTTTGTTTGTTTGTTTTTTTTTTACTTTTTTTATATGATAAAAATTCTATTCTTGTACTTATTTATAAATGGCAGCATGATGTTTTTAACTTAATGTAAAATAAAATGATAATACATATTATGTTTATTTCTTGCATTATCAATAAGAATATAATGATTAATAATATTTTTTCAGTTATCATTAAAACTTTAGTGGTAATGCAAACTAAATTTCATTATAAGGTAAAATTTACTGGTAACTGTAATTCTGAATGCAGTTAAAAAATAATGCAGTGACCCGATGTATAATATATTGTACAGAACAACCTTGTTAAACACAATGCCTAGCATAACTTATTTATAACTCAAATACAAAGCACAAAATATGTTTGTTTGGTTGGCAAAATCTATAACTGCCTACACCAGTGGGACGATATGACAACTTTAAAAAGATTAAAAAAATACAATCCTTTTATTCCGCAAAAGGAGTGGAAAACGTGCGTTTAGTTTATACGTTTCTGGATAAATAAGAAACGGAATAGCTTAAGGTACGAAACCGCTAAAATCTGGACCGAACCCTTGAACCACCACGACGACTGTTATCTTTTTTTTTGTGGTGAATATACTGCTGAATAAACTGAACCTCAGGTGCTTCAGAGGAGGAGCCTATGTTTTCTTTGCTTGTGGGACAGTAGAGCTAAATCTAAACATTACATTAAAAAAGAATGGCCTCCTCGGGAAGCGCTAGTTACAAGACAACAGAACGTGATAAACCCACCTTTAGTATCAAGAGATCGTATAATTTTGCTTGCGTGGGAATTTTTGACGTGCCATAATAAAGATCATTAACAAAAGGCTTAAATTTTTGGGTCACTAAGATAGAGATTGCGAAATTGGCGTGGAATGAGTTTACTTGCTTGTTAAAATTTTTTTGGGAAATAAGAAAAGTTCTGAATTTTCACAACACGTCGAGCAACTGATGATTCACTTTTGAAGGCTTGGATGTAATATGAGCATCAAGTTTTACTTTCTTCACAACCAGCCAGACTATTTTCCCGAGAATCTTGGGGACCTAAGTGAAGTACAAGGCGAGCGATTCCATCAGGACCTCCTCACTATACAGGAACGCTATCAAGGCTACTGGAATGCACACATGCCAGCTGACTATTGTTGGAGCATTCAGAATAGCTCTCTGCCTTCAGCTTTAGCAAGAAAATCATATAAAAAACTTTTTTTCCAAAATTATCACTAAATTTATAGTTATATATATATATATATATATATATATATATATATATATATATATATATATATATATATATATATTATTATAAGGAAATTTCAGTCACAAAAATGAAATCGTCATCGAAAACTGGACGAATATCATATATCATGTAACATAATCAATAATAATGATGTGAATCCGTTTGTTGACCAACATAAATTTTTAAACATTATTTTAGACAATAAATTATCTTTCAGTGCACATATAGACCGATTATCTGGCAGAGTTTGGGGTGCTATTCGTTATATCTTTTGTTGCAACATGTCTTTAGCTCTTTATGCCGGAATAAGTTTAGCACATGCTACTCTAATGTCGCAATTACTTTATGTAATTGAGGTAACTTCTGGAGCGAATGCTTTTATAGTTCTTTTGATGACTTTTTAAATTTTCGTAGCTTATGTTCCCTTTATAAAGCCATGAAAAGTGGCAGGCCTGTGGACCTATACAACTCATTTCGTTTTTCTTCCCGAAATAAAAACCCTTATCTAATGATTTTTAAATCTTCATTTACTTGTTCATTTGTTGTTAGGATATTACGACTTCGTAATTGTCTTCCATTAGAACTGCAAACCTTTTCTCTTATCAATAATGGTATTAAAGTGAAACTCTTAAGATATCAATCCTTAATTGGTTAAGGTTTTATCATATCAATTATAACTATCTAAAATTGACCTCGTGTATTTTTCCTCGAAGTGTGTATGTATATATATTTCTTAATATGTTGAGGATCTTTAGTAATTAGTAATTAGTAATTTCTTTTTCCCTCAAACAACAAACAAATTGCTTTCATTATAAATATGTATGTACATATGTAATTTAATTAATTAAATGTTTAATTAAATGTTTACTTAATTTCTGATATTTTTGCAATATTAAGCTTGGTAGCTACAACTTTGTAATACATATTTTGACTTCCAATGCTTAGTAATACCGAAATAAATAAATATTTGGAACAGAGGGCGTGGTACCTCCCATACAAAGTGAAAAATTGTTATCGTGTATCTGCAGAACTATAATAGGTAGAGTCTTGAGTCCGATTAAAAAGAAAGCTGCCTGGATTAAAAGACTGGATGCAATACGATTATTCCTATTAGTGTAGCGATGCGTATCTGTAATACCTATAGGCTTAGAAAGAAAATCTATTAACATAATTAAAACATATAACGAATAAGGTCGGATTGCTGCTAGTTTTAAAAAATAATATGTAAAGTTTTTGGTAAAATTATTAGGTACTAAACAATCATGGCATTTTTTATTCATATGCATGATGAAATTAAAATTGGATTTTTTTTGATGAGGTCTTATTTATACACGCTCGTGAAAATGGTTAACCATATTGAATACTGAAGAAATGAATTTATACATACTTATACTTATATTTATGTATATATTTAAAGCTTAATTTTATTTCATCTTCAAGGGGATAATATGTTGATTTCATTTTAGCTGCAATTCCACGAATTCATTTTTGCATTTTTTCTTATTTTTATTCAATTCTTTTTTAAGAGTCGTTGCTTTACTTCTTTATGAATTTCGATATATCACAGTGCCTTTTTCCATTCCATTCCATTTTTTTTTTTTTTTTGTTTTTTGTTATAATTTTTTTTTTTTTTTTGTTATTGCAACACGCTGCTAGATTTTGTTCCTTCATCTTAAACATAAAAAAGTATTTATGTTTGTATGTATGAGCGCGTGCATTATTTTTAATACTTTATATTGTTTTTGTTTACACGTTGTAGCAGGCAACACTTAGCAAAAATAATTATACCATACCAACCTTGCTAGAACAGTAAATGTTAGACAGATTTTAGAGAAGTGATTTTATAAGAAGTGAAAAACTTTGCTTTCGGCTTTTTTTTTTTCTTAACAGCTCTAGCTGTAAGCTAAAGCCAAATAAAAGATTCACCAATTTCGATCAGGAAAAAATAAAAACAATCGGAGAATTTATTTTATTTTTTAAAATTTTGATATCACGTAACAAACGTTCAAGGTACAATGTTTTATAACACTTCATTTCTCAGCGAACAGCTGATTTTTAGTTTTACAATTCAATTAAAAAACAAAGATTTACACAAAGTTTTACTCTAAAAAAACGTTTGGAATTATAATAATTGCATGCTTGTTAAAGTTGTAATATAGTTTAATAAAATGAATCTAAAAATAGTATAAATATAAGTATAAGAACTTTTCTGAAAGGAATAACCAAAAGCAGCAGTGATTTTAAATCCTAATTCAGATTTGAAACTTTAAGTCACACAAAAAGTTTAAGAGTATTTTGATTTAACGAATTTTTCTGATAGTAAAGGTAAACGCTCGCATAATTTTTTGTTTTTTAATAATAAAAATTGTTATTTCCATTAACTACTCCTTGCTTTTCCCGATTATTTATTAGAAAATTTTAATGTTTTATCCAAGTCATCTTGACAAGAATACTTTTTTCTTTGAAGAAATACATATTTCTTTTGTTCTTTTATTTTGTAACAACCTTGACAAATTTTAGTGCCATCGTTTATTATTTATAGACGCATTCTTCTTTGGAAAACATTGTTTTATCCTCTACTCGATCTCAACATTTTATGAGGTAAAATGAGTTTCTCCTGGGTAGTTTAAACAAATTTAATTCTGACAAATTTAGTGCAGAGTGCAGTGCCAACTTTTTTAAGTGTATTTATTACTTGTGAGTGTGTTGTTGTTGTTATTGTTCTTAAAACGTTTAACCCATTAAAGACAGCAAGAAAGTCGGAACAAAACTCATGTACAGTTACGCGCTTAACATTTATACACAACCATGAGGTGTGTTTTTAAATAAAAGAGCCGATTTTTAAAATTTGCGTCACCAATTTTTTTTGTTTTATAAATTTTTTATGCATTACAAACTGATAATTGGTTGACTTTCTATTTTACAGACTCTACGTATGTATGTATGTATGTATATAAACGTATATATATCTGTAAAAATCCTACAAACATACTTATACACATACACTCTTAAGTATACAATTATTTACAGTATATTTATAATTTCTTTACTTTATTTCTAAGAAATATTGACATTAATAACACCGTATTACGGTACTTTATTTTTTAAATTGTTGAAATTGAATTGTTGAATTGAAAAAAGCTCGAAATTCATATTTAATAAGTATTTTCATCGAAATTCGACGAGAATCCAAAAAAATTAATTAAAATTTGAGTAATTTTTTATGTAAATTGGCTGTTCTCCCTTACTCTTCCCTTCAACTCCACGTTTTAAAAACAGGCTTATTATATTACTTAAATCTTGCAAATATGGTTCTTTCTGTCCTTCGATATTAACTATATTTCGTCTTTCACCCTCTAGGTCCGAATTTCATTAAGGCGATTTTAGCGGCTCCTAAGTAAGGCCTTTCAATCGGTTTTGCACAATAAAATTTCCATCTCGTTTATCTCCGCTATAGTTTAAAAAAGACAGCACACTCAAATTTCATTAAAATCGGTAAAGCCGTAAAAAATTGTCCGTTTTCATCACATATCACCCTTCTGGACCAGAAAAAAGTACAAAATTTAACCGAGCAAAAAGAGCTCATCAAAATTGCCGGATCACTTCTTTCAGTGCGATTACCTCAATTGAACCCACGACACAGCTCTATTATACATATGTATGTGTATCTGTACATTTAATTAAACTGTATGGGATCTTTATGAAATAAAAAATACAAATATTGAATAAAATCGTATCGTGGTAAGAGAACGAACAAATTTTTTAATCAAATTAATTAATTAATTAATTTCCAATTACCAGGTGGTAGAGCAGGCGAATTCGTTAGTTTTTATTATTATTTTTTATTCGCCTTGAACTTAGAAGTACAATCAGCATCGCTGTTTTTTAAATGATTGCATAAAATTGATATTCGCAAATTTCGACACCAAGTTATGTAGTGTGCAGTTCCCACTTTCTTCGACAAATTTCTTGGACTGCTTTAATAACTTTCCCTTGAAACATTCATTAAGAATTAGTTCCATAATTCTTGTTACTTAACCTGTGTATAAAAATAACGTTAAGTGAAATTATTTAAAAGAGGAACAGAACAATTCGAATATTTGAAGAGTCACTCTTACGTGCCGCCACTGACACATCTAGGCTTTCTAAATTTTTATGTCATTTTTTGCAACTTGCTTATTTATTTATTATTATTATTTTTTTTATTTTTTTTTTGTACTTCATTTGGTATACGAGTATACAAACGATGTGATGCTGTTTGGAGTTATATACTTATATTTATAAGAAATAACATGTTTTTTATTGTTGTTGGTCTTACTGATTTTGTTGTTGTTGCTTTTGTTGTTATTATTGTTTTTGCTGTTGATATTCTTGGTATTTGCTATAACGTAGTTAAACGAACAGCTTGTCCCTTTTCTTAAAGCGACGCAGGAAGGCGTTTTTGCTCGTTAGCATTGATGATGTTGACGCTTCATTATCATCATACGATTTTTGCAATCGTTGTTGCTGCTGCAGTTGGTGCACATAATGATAAAGCGCGACTGGGTTGTGTGGTTGAAGTTGATTTTTATTTCCTTTAGTTCTTTTTTTAACTTACACTTTTTGATGGAGGAATCATTGGGTAGAATTAGTTTATCGTTGCACATGTGAACCATCCATTAAGAAGAAAGATATAATCCAAAAGTAACGGTACAACCATTATATGTATCTATATTTTAAACCGCGATTTAGTATTACACTTAGTCGTAATCGTATGATTTATTCACAAGAAAATCTGATCGACCTATTTAGAAAATCGGAGGAAAATGTTTGTTGAGGTGTCACGCTGTCGTAAACCTGATCCCGTGTAAACTACAATTCTATAAATTATTTTAAAATGATTGCCAAATCAGTCAAACCTATCACGACATCTGTCGCACATTCATCATACTTTTTCAACACACATGCAAAGTATTTGTTACAGTTTGTAGCTACTTCAAAGCTTCTTTTAGAGTAACTTTCACGCTTCTAATGAAACTGTATACATACATACAGAGTAAATAAATTCTCATTAATACCTACATTATATTTTTTATATAATTATTACATAAATGAGTGCCTAAAAATTAGTTCAACGAAAAATCTTTAGCACCTAGAAGAAAACCGATTTATTTAATATGATTTGAAATTTTTCAAAAATCTACTCGTGATACCGTTGAAGGCTTTAATCCTCTGCGGGGTTAGCGATAATGGTATCATTATTTGGGAGATATTAATCTATACATGGGATCATTACTGGACATGAAATATTTTTTGAAAAATTTGTTATGAGGTACGTAGATAGTAATCAATATTGAACACAAAACTCCTATTTTTAGAATTTTTGTCTATCACTTTGTCGTTCCGTCTGTCTGTCTGTTTGTCTATGTTCGCATCACGTAAAAACTGCTAAATGGATTTAAATAAAATTTTGCGAGGAGGTCCCTGGATTTAAATATAGAATATTTTTTTTTCCTAAAAATAAGTAATTTCGTAGAGATATACATAAATACGAAAGTACCCAATTTCACCGGCATAATGGTTCTAAAACAGTTGTCATCACATTTTTGTTGTTTTTTTCTTTTGTAGTTGGAAAATTTTAAATACGGTTTACAGAACTCTACAATAAATATTTAAAAACACATTTTTCTAAATTTAAATTTTGAGAAAATTAGAAATTGCACGCTAGCCGAGTTGTGAGCAGTGCTAGCCTTAATTAAAAGCAAAGCTGAACCCCAGTACTGTTGCTTTAAAACATCAACTGTTGTAAGCGTCCCACGATATACATAACGCATATTGAATGGCGCGATGACAGAGTACGGAATTATATATGAATACCATGAAAAACGCATTCTTACACACAAAATATGGATTAAGCTCAAGTTTTGTTTTTGCGTTTGGCACATTCTGAACATTTTTTTTAAATTAGTGGGCGAAATATATGTGTAGGGTTAATTTAAAAATCCAGTTAAACTTACATACAATAAGTTTACCTTTCTTTCTTCTCTTTAAGTTGTCAGAGTGTCGTTTGTGTTTTAACTTTGTATGTCTTTTTATATCGTTGAGACAATGAGTGTGTGCTGCACATTTTTAGTTATTTTATATACCAAGTATGTGCACACTTTTATAGTCAGTCATCTCAACATTATTTACACATTTTTTTTTATTATTTTGCAGTTTTTTTAACACCAGAACTTAATCGTCATTTTGTTCAAATTTAAATATGCATATTTACTTGCCTTAGTCGTCCTTTTTTCTTATTACTTTAAAATAAATTTATGTGCATACATATATATGTAAATACATATAGACATACATCCAAGCACATAAATGCATGCGGGTACAAACAACCTTTAATGTAGTTTCGTAAAAGTGTTAATGATAGTGTTTTTCTTTGCTGCTAATGCACGACTGCGCCTTACTATTACAGCCAAGTTCCCATTTTTAAGGAGATTTAGAAAAAGACTAACAAGTAAAACCCAATAGTAACCGAATCTAAATCAAGTGAATTATACAGATAAAAATAAATATTTCGTTAGTAAGTCGCATTACAACTTCAATATTTAAAACGCGTAATCTTATAAGGAAATGCGTCATTGAGTTATTGTTTTAATAATCACTTAGTCAGGAAAATTCTTCTTATTAAAAAAACCAAAAGAAATCAAAAATAAGTTACAAAAATTCTTGCAAAAAAACCGACTTTAAAACAGACTGCTGGGGCCTCCTTATAATTCATCTCTAACCTTTATACCTGTTATAGCGGACTTGTTAATTTTAACTGTCAACTGTCAATTTCGACTGTCTCTTTACAACTGTTCAACAGTTTGGCAATAAACATCAAATTACATCAACTATAGGGGCACCCCTTAATTTCCAAATTCAAATTTTATACTTACTGTTGTAGTAGACTTAGCGATTAAGTTCCTCGTAAATTTCAACCGTCTGTCTATAACGTTTCAAGAGTTTGGCTATATAGATCAAATTACATCAACTATTGCAACACCATTTAATTTATAATTTAAAGTATTTAAACTTCTTTTTATACCATAGTGGATATTTTGTCTAATATTCAAATGTTTGTATGTAACGGTTAAAAAAATAGGGCCATATAGTTCAAATAACATTAATTATGGGAAAACTCTTTAATTTCTAAACTCAAATTATAATTTTGTTGTTATAGTGGACTTAGCATATAGGCCCCTTGTAAGTTTCAACTGTCTGCGTATAACAGTTCAAGAATTGTCCAAATATATCAATATACATGACACCCTTTAATTCATAATTATAAATTTATCATAGCACTCTACATTCTGTCTACATTTCAAGCATTTGTGTTATAATAGTTCAAAAGATAGGCACACGTAGTTCAATGGTGACACCCTTTAATTTTAACATTTATTTTTGTAATACTTTTTGCCATTGGTAGATATAATGATGCTCAGTTTTTGTAAATTTTAAAGTGGTACCCCTTACGGTTCATAACACACGTAAAAATTTTGTATGTTGTGTGGGAACACCCTTTAATTTGTAAGATTATGAACTGTTTTCAAGACGGGAACAATCTTTTAAATACAAATTTAAAAGCGGTTGAGAAATTACAGAGTTCTGCAGGCACAATAATTTGAAGTAGTTTCAAAAGTTAATTGTCGTTCGTCCACAAATTATGACCTTTTTTCAGGGCCTTAGATACATAGAAAATTAATTTTATAAAACTCAAAATTATAGCTTCTATAAAGAGAACAAAGTGAAGAAATCAAACAAATACTATAGTCAAGAAAAGTACTTTTTTTTTGGGTTTTTTTTTTTTTTGTTCGCTTGTTTGTTTAAACATTTTTAAGAAAAACATTAAGTTATCTCTGTTTTTTAACGAATTGATTCTCTTACTTTGCTGAGGGCGTCAAACAAATTCCAAAACGGTGGATAATGTACAGAATTACTTGTGTGTTGAAAAATTTAAAAGTACAAACTAAAACGAATGTGGTAATTGTATGCAAAAGCATATGTTAACTTAAAGATTTTCTCTATAAAAATTTCAACTTTTTTTTAACCGAAAATGGAAAATACAAGAAAATTCTAATTTATACTTAAACTTTTAAACGTCTAACTTTTGTGAAAATTTTACAGTCAATTTTTGATCATATACAATACAAAGCAAATTTTGAAATGACCGTTTAACTGTTTTTTGTTTTGTTTTTTTTTTTTTTTTTATTAATTAGCATTGTATAATCACTAATATTTTTTAAAGTTTTAATTTAAAGATTGCCAAATATATTTTAGCAATTTCTTTGAGTATTTTTTACCAGCCTCGGTAGTCTTGTTCCAAAACTTATTGAAACCGGTGACTAACGAACGAGTATATCTTTTGCATACTTGTTTTTGTTTTTAATATAAATAAGCGAATATTAAACTGGTTGCAGAGGTGTTTTATTTAATTGTTTATCCAATTTGAAGGCATGATTCTTTGCGCAATGTAAATGTTGTATCATTACATTTTTGTTTATTTACTTTATAGATCGATTGCTCCAACTGCTTTCTTAAATAAAATTTATCGTGCTGCAAATACCGGGATAATAATTGGGGGCTTTTATGAATACTTAATAAAACTGTGTCACCATAAAATACATATATTTTTAAACGATTAAGAGTTCGTTTGCATATTTTATACAAGCTTAAGAGGTTTTCTAAGAGGAACTTCGGCTTCAACCGGCTGTGGCGAACTAAAACCTTCCTTTAAATACAATCTAACCATAAGTTAAAAAGCTATCAAACAGTTTCTAGAAGTTAAAGGTAGGTTAATTTTGATTCAATTTTAATAGTCAGCTTCGATGCCGAACCTTTTCACATGCTTAAAAGAAGTGAAGCAATATTTGTATTTTAAAGGAAACGCCGTGCTTCTTGCAACAATTGATTGAATTTGTTGCATTTAAAAATTGCCAAAAATACTTTTTGTTTGTCAATTAGTTTAATAATGATTATTTGACCCTTTTTTATTAAATTATTTACTATTTTATTAAGCTTTGGGTCCTTATATTTTTTTATTAATATTTTATTTCAATATTTCGGTACTTCCTGCGTACCTTCTTCAGGAAACAAAATTAATATAATTAATTTTGTTATTTTGCTTATATATTAATTTTGTTTCCTGAAGAAGGTACGCAGAAAGTACCGAAATATTGAAATAAAATATTAATAAAAAAATATAAGGACCCAAAGCTTAATAAAATAGAAAATAACTTTTTGTTTGTCACTTGTAGAGGATTAAATTTACCTTAATTAAATTTGATACAATTTCAGATTAATCTGCATGCTGGTGGATTTCCAATAAAAAAGCATAATCGAGAGCAAGTTTCCATGCCCTAAAATATTGGGCACGGAATAGTTTTTGAAACCGACAGACTTCCTTTTATGCTCCGATTATTTTAATTTTATATTTTATTGGTTTGATTTTCTTATCCACGATAATTTTTAAAGTTTAATTGCAACGATTTTAATACAAAAAACTGTGTTATCTTGAACCCTATGCAGACAGTTTTGAAGTCGAGTTTAAAATTATTGCCACGTTCGTCTTACCACCAAAAAAATAATCGCAGCGAATTTTGCATGTTTTCTAATTTAAATGTATTGGCAACTCGCGGAAGCGAGTTTTGTCACCCTTAAAAGTAAAACGGTAAAGTAAACGGTTAGTACGGACGACAGCTACGGAGCTTAAAAAAACACGGGATTAAACTTTTTGCTCATACCTTAGGGCATTTATTATCATTTTATTGAAGCAGCCCAGAAATTCCCATGTTTGGGAATACGAATAACCATCAGATGTAAATTTTATTTTTTAGTTTATTTACAAAAACATTTTATTGCTTTCCGTTTTCATTTATTTTTCAAAAAACTTTACAAAAGAAGCCTACTGGTGCTCTTTTAATAACTGCACAAAATGATAAGTGTTCACAAAAGATCTTTTATAACTGATTAACAGTTACGATATTTAACAACAAATGCGCACACTCTGGGGTAGCATAAAAAAAGGTAACTGTTTTTTACACTCAAAAAAATAATATAATAAATGTGAACTTTTTACTTACATCTTTCGAATGAGATTATTGCAACTGGTGCTATTATATTGACCGGCACTGAATATAATTTTTCATAAAAATGACATCGGCTCTAAATGGGTTAAGCATTTAAAAAAAATAGTATTTCCTTAAAGATCTTTTCAAAAGCTTAACATCAAATGAAAATTTCAGAGCCCGGACAGACGGACATCGCTCAATCGATTTCACTTTGCATAAGAAGTCAGAATATATATACCTTATGGGGTCAGAAATAGATATTGTAAAAATTTCACACGGAATGCCAAGCTTATACCCTTTTTCCACATTTTGTGGTGAAGGGTATAAAAAGAATAAACTAAAAAATTTTGTTTTTCTAAGTTGTCGTGAAGTTGTTCATGTTTTTTTTCATGATAATTATTACCATTAGTAATTGATTGCATTTTTTAATATTTATTTCCCGTCAACTAAATGCTAACTATGGGTTAAATGCTTAATTATAGACGCATAAAACAAATTTTTAACACATGAAAACATATTTTACTGAAAACTCCCTTTCAATTTATAACTAATTGCAGTTTATTGAAACACAAAAAAAGAGTAGCGGGAATCTAAGCACACCAACATGCCTGGTTGTCTGTCTGTCTGCTGTCTGGCTGAATGTTGTTCTGTTTTCACGCTTAACCTTTTCAAATGCAGACTACTGAGCGAGCGAGTGTAAGAGTGTTACAACGTATTTTGCTCTTTAATTTTAAGTTCATTACGTAAAAATGATCCAAAATTTATCGCATTTTAAATACAAACCAAAAAAATTGTTATTTATTGTTGCATGCAACATTCGATATTAATTTGTAAGTGTCTAACAAGTGGTCAAGGTTGATAATGCAAGAGCCTTATGAGCTTGAACAGGGTGGGGCAAAAGCAGTGTCGTTATTCCACAATATAAGAGACTTTAAATTGCTAAAGATGTTCCCTTGTGACAATTTAATAGCCGACAGTTTACGGTTAATAAGAAATGGAAAGATATACGATGGAGCAACGTGTTTTTATTGTTTAACAGGACTTTAAGCAGATTTAAAAACCCCTCAGACGTTTAGTCACATTTTCCCTTTGTAATTCGACAAAATTACTAAAATTCAAAATTACTTAATTTAGTTACGATTGCGGAGGGGCTACTAGAGTATATCTCTTTAAAAATATGGCTTTTACTTAGCAAAAAAGAACTTTTATTTGCCAGGACAAGACGGCATAATCCAGGTTTCTTTATATTACATTTTGTAGACTTAGATATATTATGCAATCAAAATTTTAAAAGGGATAAAATGTGTAAAAACACTCGCATTACCGAGTTATAAATATTTTTTTACCTAAAACTAACTCTATCAATTACTTCTGGCAACCAATTTAAATCAGGAGATTGCTTTTGTTTCACCTTGTACCTAAAAAAGAATTTCACTTAAAATAAACGTTTTTTTATTGTACCTTTCAAATATGTTTCAAAGAATTAGAAGAAAGGGTGATTATGTTTCTAAAGGAGTATCTGCTAACATCATAGTTACAGTATTTTCGTTATGCCCATCATTAACGGCAAAACAAGAGAGACATTTTAAATTAATTAAATGACAAAAAAGGGTAAAAAGGTTTTGGTTTTCATTTACTGTAACCATGCATTGTAAATTAAAAAAAAAAAAAAAAACAGCAAGGAAAAAAGTAAAGAGATCAATACCAGTAGTATATATGTATGTACATATATGCAAGGATATGTATATGATACCTTAAAAACATACATTCAAATAACGAGGGCGGTTTTAGAACAGCGTTATCCTAGCGTTAAGATAGCTACATTTAAAAACTGACAATTGTGAAAAATTCAAAAAGGACAAGGCAAAATAGTTTATAAAAAACAGCAGTGGACAGCTTTAAAATTCCCCTACATAATTATGTGAAAATATAAAAAGTTTTGTTACATAATACTTGATCTACATATATGTAAATACATAATATGGAAGTCTTCTTTATAGTTCACAACAAAAAAAAAGTATTCAGAAGCTAATAAGATTAGCACGGACTTAAAGTGCGCGATCTAGCAAATTTGGAAAAAGTGCAGTAGTTTTGTTTGCCATTTAAAGAACCGTTTTTATACACAAAAAAGGTTCTCATGTAAAAACTGGTTAGCTCCAAAAGCACTCACCTAGTTAACTATCGCGCCATAGTTACAACCTTATAAAAAAAAATCATGAAAAAAGAACTTAAAATTTAAAATATTCCAGTTTTCGAAAAGGCAAAAGAATATTTTTAAGGAAGCGCCGTGCTTCAGCTGTATTTAAAAAGTGCCAAAAAATAATCTATGGTTGTAAGTCGTGAAGTATTAAATAAATCCGATACAAGTTTTCGTGCCCTAAAATATCGGGCATGTAGTAGTTTTTTAATAGTTTTTAATACAATTTTTTAATTTTATAAACTAAAAGCCCGGTCTAATTCTAAAGCGTCTAGGTCTAATTCTAAAGCGTTTCGAACACAACTATTTAATCCGCTTAGATCATATAGATCAGGATATTACCATTTTTTTTTTTCAAACTAAACATAAAATATTCTACTCTTTACATAATTATCGAATTATGTTTTATTTTTTATTGTAATCGGTAAAGACGTAAATGCCCGTTCTTCCCCTTTTTTCTTCTTTAGGTCCTAGCTTTGAAAACAGATATATACGAGGAGCTATCTATGTTTCTAATTACAAAAAAATCCTGAAATTGATTTAGATGCATAAAAATGGCCGGTTTCCCATTTTCTCCCCTGATGGTCCGATATTTGAAAGCATATAAATACTCTATTTTACCATGAGGACAAATATCTGGCCGTGTTTAAAACTTAATTAAAATCATTTAGCCGTAATTGATGCACTTACAAACAAACAAACAAACAAAGAGATTTATAATATAATATTTGGTTTTTTGATCTGATTTACTTATCCATGATAAAATTTAAAGTTTTATTGAAGCAAGTTTAATACAAAAAAACAGAGTAATACAAAGAATGGTAGAATGGTTGTCCCCAATATTTCTATTGCTGTTATCCATTATTAGTTGTATTTCAAAAGAATTCGCACATACGAGTACCTGAGAATTCTGATTTTTATAAGTCAAAAGGCAAAAATTAGTTTTTCGAAAAACAAACGAAACGGCCATGTCACTTTTAAGCGAAGTGTTAAGACTATTTGTTGAAGTGTGTAAGCATACCAAAATAAATAACCAAATTAAGATCAGTCCACATATGAAGGCGAATTTCAAGAAATATATTTATTTAAATACAAAAGGCGAAGGCATAAAAAACTTTATGCCCGAGTTGCCCAACTTTGGGAGTCTAATTTCCTTCTAAATTTCAGATTATCAATTCTCTATGCGTCAAACTTTATTAAATTATCTACAGGCCTTTATAAGTCACCGAACTATATCAACAACGTTTCTAACGTTTTTACAATGATAGATTTAAATCTTTGTATTTGTGTAGAAAGGTGTAACACCTACAATGTTATATGATTCCGCATAAATTTCCCATTTATAACTGAACATAAGCGCGTTTCTCTTTGATTTTTATACCCGTCACCACAGGTGGAAAAGCGTATATCTAAGTTTGTCATTTCGTGTGTAGTTTCTACAATATCCATTTCCGACTACATAAAGTATATTTATTTTGTGTTCTTATGCATAGCGATGTCGGTCTGTCCGTATGTCCGTACTCGTTCGGGTTGAAATCAACTTTGCCAAGGCACTAGATGAGCTAGAGAATATTTTAATACGCCAATCGATCAGACATTGTTATTAAATACAAGCAAGATCAATCCACCTCAAGTGAAAAAATTGTCATTCTTTATAGAAAAGTACGATTGTGCACCATATTTTTGAAGATATCAATAATGTTATCGTTTTAAAGATCTTTAAGGAAGTACTTAAATTTTTTTAAATGCTTAACCCATTAAGAGCCGATGGCATTTTTTTTTTAAATATCATTACTTATTTTTTAATTCTCTGTCACTCCAAAATTTGTTTTTTATTGGCGTTGATTCAGTAAACTATATTCATATATTTGGTGAAGGCTTTAGCCATACATTTCGCTGCAAAGGCCGTGTGATTTCTCCACGCACATGATAATGGTAACACGCTTATGACCAAAATATTTGGAAACGAAAAAGCTTTTTGCTGTGGAGGCTCCATGAATATTCTGCCATGTACGTAGCGCTTGTTGAGATGTTTGACATATTTTTAGGTTAAATAGTGATACGAATCTAACATCACTGAGCATAATACAATTGGTATCACGTTCATTGCAAAATCATTTAACAACTAAAGTAGAAGTACTAAAAAAACATTTTCTTTACAAATAAAGGGTGTTTTCACGTCGGCCCAACTTAACGTAACATTTTTATTTTAATCTATTTTTTAATTTTTACTAATGAGAAATTTCATACTTTTATAGACACTCAAATGGAAGCATAGCTTTAGAGATACAAAAAAAGTATAACAAATAATACCAAAGGAGACTACAAATAGATACGTATGTGCCTCCTTAGACTTTAGGGTTGTATGATGACAGACGCTAAACAAACAGCAAAAAGACGACAGCACTAACAAATAACTTAAATTATAAACTTAAAAAATATACTCGTACTGTGATATAAAACATTTAAAAAATATATCAAGTTCACGTCATAGAGAAGGGGTTCAATGTGTATCATTAAGCGTTGACGTACAACGTTATTAGCTAAACACCATGTTACTTAAATAAAACTATGTATGTTTATTGTTATCGCATAGACAAATGATGACAAGATGACGAAGATATTTGATAATCAAGAGGGTGAGTGAAATTATACCTTAAACAAAAAACGCACAACATGCACGCACGCACTACTTTCGAAAATTCCAACTTTGATTATATGCAGCAATTACTGGCTAAAGTCTAGTTTTTTTTTGTTTGTTCTTGTCAAAATTAGAAGGGATGGATGGCTGCACGTTATAGAAAAACTAAAAAAAAGGATCACACACATACTGCTTCAGATTGACCGCATAACATTACAATTCTAAAGTATAAACAATACGGGCAAAGAATTAAATAAATACAATTCAAAAAAAGAGTACAATTAAGATACAATTGTGAATATAGAAAAATATGTACGGAGTACTATTACTCTACATATTCGTAACCACTTATTCAACTCAATATTGTGATAAATGATATTACGAGAACATATGAAATGTTTGTGTGTGCATGCGAAAAAAAATAAGACCGTAAAGAATGTCAATTAAAATAATTAAAAACAACAAAAAAAATAGAAAATAGAAGATGTAGCCATCATAAAAAACTGCTAAAAAAAACGCAAGAATTTAGTATTGACGTTTATTTCTCAGAAAAGTGGGGAAAAATGGATTTCCTGTGATTCCCAGATGTCAAATTGACAACAATTTATAAAAACAAAACTAAGAAACGATTATTGAATAAATTGTTGACCTCTTTGAACTGACAATAGTAACTTTAGTTTAGAATGGTCTTCATAATACTAAACTATTTTAACGCTGGAACTCTTGGAATATGTTGTTGAAGAAGAAGAAAGGAGTGTCACTTACGAAAGTGCCATAGCGTCCGTACTTAAAACAACAACGGCCTCGCTTACCAAAGATTTTCTGCGTACTCGCAAGGAGTTTCTTCTCAATGGTATAACCAACACTGGCTTCGCTTACCAAGCAATACAGTTTACAAAAACTAATCTATCCTTTTTACTTTACGAAATGCCACCTTTTAAAAAAATAAAAAATTAAAAGGTTCAAAATTGTAAAAAAGAAAGTATTGGGTAAAACCATAGCTGTCAAGTAATGATTACTTATCATAGTAATTAGTAATTAGATAACTATTTTTTGAAAGCTGAAGTAATGATTATCTTACGACTATTTTCAAAATCGCAGAATTACTAATTGATTACGATTACAGATAATCCAAAAATAATCAAGATTAATAAAAATTACGAGAAAGTAATCAATAATAATAAAAAGTAATCAAAAATTAATTTGACTACTTTCAAAGATTACTTTTGATTGTTTTTGATTATTTTTTTTTTTATTTGGCGAAATTATGGCAATACTGTCACAAATATATTTTTCTACATGAAATTCTACCATTGTTTAATGTTAGTTATTCTTTTAAATTTTTCGTTATTATTATTGTTGTTCATCGATAATTGAGAACCTGTTTGCATTCTTCATAATTCTGCATTTTTCTTAACCCTTTGACACGGGAATTAACTTCGACCGTTGGAAAATTCTATATATGGTTTTTATAGCTTAAAAAGACTTCAAAGAACATGTGTAAAAAATTACAGGAAAAAATTTTTTATCTTAAAATGGGGTTTAAAGACGTCCATTTTAATGTAAAATCTGCTTCAATATAAAAACTTCCTCGGATATACTTGTTATTGACTTACAGACAATTTCGAACGAAAATCGGCAGCTTGTGAAAATGAATTCAATGATAATTTTTGTAGTCATTCGATAAATGCTACAACTTGTGGAAAAAGTGCAAGTGGCCAAAGTCTTCGAAAATAATTGAAGAAAACCTGGGATCATCCTTGCTTTTGCCCGTTGTAACACTTTGCAACTCATTGCATGACGTAGTTCAAAAGCTACTTTGCCATAAAGAAAAGTTAAATAATCTGTGCGATAAGTTGAATTTGCCATATTTTTCTGCAAGAGACATACAGTACCTGGAACTTTTCAATTTGGTAATGGAACCAATTGCAAAGGCCCTGGGCTTTCTCCAAGGAGAAAGCAACATTAATTATGATATTTTTACATTTTGCTTCTTTACAATATAAATTTTTATTAATATTACTACAGGATTTTTAATACTAACTCTTATGGCACTAAGCAATAGGCTGCATAAGCTAAGCAAGACACAGGAGCTGCAACAATTATCATATGTTATTTTAAAAATAGAACAGAGGTTAAGAGAAAGGTTCCAACCTTATTTCATGCTGAAGCCTGAGGCAAATATTGCAATTGAAGCAACAGTACTAACTCAGAGCATAAAAATGAAATGGCTCATGTTGTTGCAGAGATTAAGTCCGGAATTTACTGTCGAGAGTAAAACCAGCAGAGTTTTAAAAACTACAGTTCTTACGCAAAAAAAATTGTAAAACAATTAATTTTGAAACGAAGATAAATAATGTATCGACTATGCCCGATTTTTTTATTTCACTGATGATGGTGAGCTTATGCATACATTTTTACTTTAAAGATTTGACTTTGCAAATGATGAAGTTGAAGAAAGGCCTTCTCCACAAGAACAGATTAAAGTTGACCAACGATCCACAATAAAACATTAGTTATTTCGCTATTTAAATGATAATGCCGG
The DNA here is from genome assembly GCA_916610165.2 of Gymnosoma rotundatum. NCBI lineage: Eukaryota > Metazoa > Arthropoda > Insecta > Diptera > Tachinidae > Gymnosoma > Gymnosoma rotundatum. The sequence continues at coordinate 3,987,805 of OU744341.1, read as the reverse complement.
TGCTGACGAAATTTGGCAAAAACATGATTTACTAAGGGATGCATTTTTTTTAACACGCCCTTAACGTCTTCAGCTCCAGTTGAACGACAATTTTCTTTTGCAGGGATCGTTAAAGGCGGCAATCATTGTGTGATTTTTTTTTTTAGTTGTAATAAAGGTCATAGCGGTGAATTTATTCTTTTTTATTTTATTATTTATGTTATTAATATTTTTAAGATATCTACCAGCATACTGATTTCAAAGGCAATGTTTTAATAGGCTGAGACTATAAAGCACGCTCTCCAAATTCCACAGAAGCTCATGGGAATGATAAAAAATTATTAATTTAATATTTTTTTCTTTATTTAATTTTTTATCCATTTTGATCATATATTAAATTAAAAAAAAAGACGTTACCTCTCTTATTATTAAAAGAATATTATTTACGAAAATATTAAAATTTATCTTTGAACTTACTTATAAATGATGACACAAAATCTGCCACATATTTCAACAAATACTGGTCATTTTTCAAATCATTCAATACTAGGTAATACTGTTTTTCATCTAGTCATTTTACTTGCTTTAATATTTCATTGCAAGCTGAAACGCAAGTAACAATGGTGTGGTTGTGCTAATAAAAAAGTAAGTATGTATTAGAATATTTTGAGAAACGCGAATTAAAGTAGGCCGAATTAATAAGAAACTTAACAAAAAAAATGGCTTTTTTAGGGTTTTCGTATTAAAATACAAAAAATCTCGACCAAGCTGGCAGATTATTTCACGATTAAACGCATTAATGATTACAAACTGATTAGCCACTTGTGTTCTCAAAAATATTTTAAACAAGTAAGAGAGCTATATTCGGCTATGCCAAATCTTATATACCCTTCAACATCTATATAAATTTAGTTTAGTGAAGTAACTCCAATCAAAAAGCAAATATTGGGGTGACAGAAATAAAAATATAAAAAACTTGGTTCTGCATGTATATTATTTTACAAAAAATGCCATCGGCTCTTAATAGGTTAAGCATTTTTCAAAAGTTTTAGTATTTCCTTAAAAATCTCTTCAAAAGCTTTAAAATAATACCCATATTGATATTTCACAAAATTTAAAAATTTCAGAGCCCCGTAACTCGGAAAATATGGGTGAGCGGCAATTTTTTCATTTGATGGTTTTTTCTTATTTTTTAATTCTCTATTGCCCCATATAATTATTTTTTTGGTTGGAGTTACTTTCTTGTTCTTAGAGGTAGGCGTGGTGTTTTGCCATGACATAGACTGATCATGCTGATTTCCAATAGCACCTCTTTCGGCAGCATATATGTGATCGATTGCCTCGGCAAACTTAGGTATACCCTTTTTCCGCTTTTTATGGTGAAGGGTATAAAACTATTCAAAACTGTCTAGAGGAAAGATTCATAAAACCCTCTTGAAGAAGAGTAAAAGGTAGGGTAAAAATTTCTTATTTTAAAAATATCTTCTGTTATCAAAAATATTCGTACAAGTAACTGTAGAAATATTTAAAATAAAAAATTACATATAAATAAGGTTTAACGTTAATGTACGCATTAGTTTTTTTATTATTAATGTGTTTTTTATTGTACTTCTTGTTTTTTATTTAAAATATTTCTAAGGTTATATAGAAGATCAATCTACTTAAATGATTAAAATCTTTATATTTGTTATATCTGCTTTTGTATAAAAGATAGATAAGCGGATACATAGCAACAACAATAGAAAACATAAACCAAGGAACACACACTCAAACCCAGCACACAATTCTTTTGATTTTTTGCTAATAAATTATATGGTTTTTCTTATAAAAAGAAATATACAAAGAGAGGCTGGTTGCTTTGCATACAAAGTTAGAATTCCTAGTATTTGCTTAAGGGGTTTCCAATTTAAATCAGCATTTTTATACCCTTCGCCACAGGTGGAAAAAGGGTATATCGAAGTATGTCATTCCGCGTTTAATTTCTACAATATCCATTTCCGACCCCATGAAGGATAAATGTTCTGAGTTCTTATGCATAGCGAAGTCGATTGAGCGATGTCCGTCTGTTCGTCCGCGTTCAGGTTGAAATCAACTTTGCAAAGTCATTAGATGAGCTAGAGAATATTTCAATACGCCAATCGATCAGACATAGTTTCGAAAATTATGCTATTGAAAATCAGTAAGATTGGTCTATGTCCTTCGAGACAGCAGGCAAAATACTACTACTGCCTCTAATTTTTTCATATTATTTGGAACAAATCTAGTTTAGTAAAGCTCTCTTTATTATTAAAATTCATTTAGTTTCAAACAATATTTTTTGCAGATCCATTACTCCAAATGTCTTTCGGTTTCCTCTCGAGTCTCCTTTAAATACTGTACAAACAGTTTACATATAAGTAAAGCCCAAACAAAAACCAAGTGAATAATGTAAACAGAAAAAACTATTAAATCATGCCAAAGCATGATCTAATGCCCTTATTGCGGTTCTCCACTCAACTCAGTTTGGTCGTGTTAGAGTAACCCAACTTATGCACAACCAAACTCATTTTAGTTATTGCGATAACCAACTGTTTTTAGTTGAGTTTGTCAAAAAGTTGCCAACCTAAATTATCGAGCTGCCTACTTTAAATATCACCTTTGACAATTGAAATTTTAAATAAATTAAAAAAGTATTTTTTTAACTGTTTTGGGAATAAAACGTATTTATATAGAATAGATATATTAGTGTCGGTTTACCTTATCACGATGAAAACGAAAACTCTTGTGTAGATGTGGTACGTACAAAAAGAAAAATTCGTGATGATTCCGACCCTCCTGCACTACCCAGTGCCAGGTAAGAACTTTTTATAAGTAACAAAACTAAATAATAATTTTATATTTACAGATTTATAAGTTATTTCCGACTACACAAGGAAGCGTTTTGTTATTTGCTGAATGAAATCAAAGATCACTTCAAAACATCTGTTCGATTGGTAGCTATTCCTCCTATGTTAAAGTTGTGTGCTGCTTTTAGATTTTTCGCCGACGGGAGCTACCAAAAATGCTAGAAATGGAAACGACTTCAATATTGGAATAGCTCAATTTACAATGTCTCTAGTTTTAAAAGAAGTGATAGGCATTATTGAGCGCCGAATATGCAGCAAACGGATAACAATACATATGACTCAAAAAGAAAAAAATGCATCAAAAGTTTGATTTTTTTCAAGCAGTGCATTCCCCGGTTTGTTGGGGTGTATTAATGGAACACACGTGCTAATCGTTGCTTCAAGGAAAGATGTGCAACATCTTTACCTAAATCGAAAAGGCTACCATAGCTTAAATATTATGATTGTAAACTTACTCAGAGAAATTATTTGTTTTTTTGTTTTTTTTTTTTTTTGTTTTTTGATTTATACTTATCGTTTCCAGATGTGTGAATACAAAATGAACATACGGTATGTAGACGCAAGGCACCCCGAGGCTGATCACGACTTACTAATTTTTAATTTAAGTGATTTAAAAATTAATTTGCAAACATGGGTATTAGACAAGTTATATAATTTTTTTAGAAAGAAAATTTTATTTGATTTATTATTTTAGGTAATGCAGGATATCCCCTTCGTTCCTACTTAATGACACCATTTCGTATGACAGATGCCAGTTCTCCGCAAGCGCGATATAATTCTGTGCACGCCAAGGATCGCAATATCGTCGAGTGCACTATTGGAGTTTTAAAAAGCAACACAAATTGTAAACGTTTGCTTTACTTTGCCTTATTATTAGCCTTCATTTTTAGGGTGAAATTCCAGAACAAGAAATAATAACAGAAAGTGAAGATGCTACTGTGCAATCCTCTAACACAAATATGAGAGACACTGAAGTTGGAATCAGTATTAGAAATAATATTATGCAATCACTTTAAATGTGTTAAAATATTTTATTTATTGTGAAATAATTCGTTAATTCAGTCTTAAAAGGTTAAAAAAAAGAATTCTGTACACATACTTAAAAAATGTTAACTCTTAAAAAAAATAATACCACTTCTTGTAAATTTTAATATATAAAAAAATAAAATGAAATTGATCTATATACATACTCATAAACTATTAATTTTTCCATTCATTCTTAAGTTTTTCTATTATTTATTTTTTGCACTCGATCTAAGATTGTGGAGATCAGTAGTCGCATTTGTTTGTCGTTCCAACAATACAAATTTTTTTTTCTTAATTTTAAGCATCTTTTTGGTGATATCGTAGTTTTTGTAGCTGTTTTTTCTAATTTCTTTTATTCTGAGTTACTGCTTATTTCCTTAATAACTCAAGACGCTTCTTGTTCCTGATTACTTCTTCTTCTTCTGATTGGGTTAGATGTTGGTAGATCTGCTGGCTGTATTGTTTGTTCAACTGACTCAGTAGAATTGTCAGTTGATGCTGTAGTGTTCTCAGCTCCAAAAACTTTGCCAGATGGTGCCACTTGCTGTTGCAAAGACAAGAGTTGCGAAACAGAATCCTCAAGGCTATTTAATTGGATTTCTTGTGATTTCTGTTGCCTGAGTGTTTCTCTTGTTGTTTGCAAGTTTTTTCTTGATGATTGGTTTATAGTGGATCTAAACCTGTGCATGATTATAATTATATTAAGAATATTATAATTGTCCAATATTATTTCATTGACACACTTGTACTCGTTGCCATTCTTGAGATGTTCTTGTCGGTGGTCTCAAACTATTTAATTCTACAGCAAACTCTTTTCATAACTCCTTGCACGTATTGCGTATTGCGAAATTTTTTTTTTACAAATTTGATGCTTTTAAAAAATTTGACTCTAACTGATAATGACACAACTACAATTGAGCAGTTGTGTGTATTCAACGTTTTGTACGACAAAATTTTTACAAACGGCAATACCATAAAAAAGCAGATACACAACTGAATAGCCAACTGGCAGTTTAGTTAAGAATGGCAATACGAAATCACCAAAAACGACCAAACTGCCACAAAAGTGGAGAACCGCAATAGGGGCATAAGATTCTCGAAAGAAGAAATTAAGAAAGAGCCTGACCACCAATAACGCATATTAAAGACCTATGACTTCTAAATAATTTTAAAACTAAATTATAAAATACGAAGTTGTTATAACATAAACGTTGAGAATCAGTTTATTTAGTACTGTTTGCTGCAGTTTAGTGACGTTAACTTATTTTTCCTCTTCATATTTTTCCAAACATATTCAAAATTTCTTCCATATCACAATAAAAAACATTTACCAATTCTTCACGTATCTTTATATCCATAGAATAACCGTCTGTACAAAATATTCTTTACCTTGTTAAATTAATATTCAATTTTCAATAATTTGTTACTATCTGACGTACGACTTTGTATAAATTAATACTTACTTAAAATTTTCTTTTGGGAGACAAAATATTATAGCTTAAATTTTGGATTAGTTAACTTTAGGGACACTTTCAAATACATATTAGATATAAAACCAAATATAACAAATTTCTTATTACAAAGAAACTTGCTAAGGAGAACTGGTTACACAATTCGTAACTTACGTAAATGTAAGTACCTAGCTATTTTTAATTACCTATTAGGTCTGGCTTAACTTACAAAAAATGTTGTAAGTTGTTGTATAGCAATACCTTTTTTAGGAATACATATTGTTACGAATAATAAAACTTGGCAACCCCTATTAGTTGGTTGTATCCGTATGAGTGTGGTGAATAAAGTTAATTCAACAACCAATGGTGTGTTTATAGAATAACAAAACCACAAGTTAGCTAACAAAAGCTGAGCAGCCTCAATGGCTGCGTTGGTAGAGGTGCGTACTGCAAAACAGGAGGTCCTGAGTTCGATGCCGCATTCGGACATGCGAGCAACGAAAAAATAATAATTGTTATAATGCAATTAAAATTAGTAAACAGCAGTACAAACCTCCCGAGAGGCAAAAGACAATTATTGTGTGAAGCCATGGCAGATAATTTAGTGGAGACGAGACGTCCAACTTAATATAAGAGCAACAGATAAGCCCTTTATAATAAAAAGTAAGAGCAAAAGCGGTTTGCGCGGGGAAGTGTAACAGCATAACAACAGTGTATGGCAGACGTGTGTTGTGGCTACTGGATTAAAGGAGATGACTGGCTTGGATAAAAGGAGTAGTGGAGATGTCTGTGGATGGTTAAGGTTACTAAACAAGAGTATGAAAGCCGGTGGACTGGTAGACGAAAAGCTTAAAAAAACAACGAACGGCAGTGGACACGGAGTTCTTAATGATGGTCAAAACTGCTCATATTTGAATATTTTGTTCACATATATATTTTTTTATTTTGTAAATCTTCTGTACAAAAAAAAATTAGAATAAACAAAATAGAGCGATATACATAAACAGGTAATTTTTGGAACAAACCTTACTGTATAATATGTACGTCTATGCAAGTGCTGTGTGCACATACATATTTACAGACATACGTGCAAACATACATACATACACACACATTTATTATTGTTCTGCATATTATTCAGAACATGTTTACGTTTCTAAGGAATGCATATATATTATATGTATATACATACATTGGATGAAATAAATAAATAAATATGAAGGAATATATAACTGTTAGGATTTATACAAAAACGATTTCAGAACAATTATACAAACGACAACATTTTTAGCATTTACAACATTTTTTCACTTTTCTGGTTTTATTGTTCTGTTTAAAAGCACGAAATACACATTAAAAATATCCATGATTTTATAATGATTTCTTTTAATTGCTTAAAATCTTAGATGCTTCAGGCCAATTATGCTTCGTAAGAAAACACTGATTTAAAAACTTACCATTGTAACAGGCAGACCCCCGGCGCCGCCATTTGAATATGAGTATGGTGATACTAAATAACCCATATTAAAGCTAGATGCATGTGGTTCAATCTTACCTAAAATAAATTAGAAAACATTTTAAAATTATAAAAAAGAGTTTCTCATAACTTGTGTTCATAATATTTTAAACAATTACATACTTATGTTACAATCTTTAAACAAAAGTTTAAAGAAGCCTGACTAACAGCAATTGGTCGATTAACCCTCCTAAATAATAGTTTCCCTAGACAAAACACTACTTACTTACACGTTATTAGGTCATAGTTAATAGGCAACGGCTACAGTTTTTTAACTTAATGGGAAGAGATCTTAAATAAACACTTAACGAGCTTTTATACTGCTAGCTAATATTATATTAGCCCTTCTTGTTGTTTAAAGAAAACAATTCACTGATTTAACGCTTTTAGAAAAAGTCCAAAAAACAGGTCAGAAAATAGATCTCCAAAGCAAGTCAACAAGGTCTTGCAGAGAAGTGGAAACTTACATTTTTTAATTAATTTCTTTTTAGTTTTCGACACTGTCTCTTTTAAGTTCAATGCACTCAACTTAATTTTTTTAAGTTCACAAGAAAATATTTTGAAAGGTCATCGAAAAAGGTCATCAGCAAAGCCATACGGCGCAGCAGTCTACATTAGATCAACAACGAAAAATAAGCAGATTATTGTGAGACTATTATGCTCAAAGTCCCTAGTAGCACCTTTAAAGCGTCAAACTTTACCTCGTCTCGAACTTTGTGCAGCACTTTTAAGCGCTCAGCTCACATCAACAGTAAAGAAAGACTTAAAATACAAGGATTTTCCTACTTATTTATGGACAGATTTAAAGATCGTCTTGGTCTGGATCAATTCCCAAGCATCATCATACCAAACATTTGTGGTTAACAGAATAGCTGCAATTCAAGAATTGTCAATAACAGAACAGTGGCGACATGTCAGCTCAAAAGAAAATCCTGCAGACATTCTGTCGCGTGGCATCTCTCCAAGAAAACTCACATTAAACAATTTGTGGTTGTACGGACCCATATTTCTACATGGACAACAAGAGAAATTTGATTTAATTTGATGCCGATAGAGTGCCGCCTTGAATTTAAAAAGACCTTGTTATGAGACTAAGATTCGGCAACCATTTTTGTGGAATGTTCAAAAGTTTTAGATTGTATCTTCGATTATTTGTAGTTTGTTTTATCAATTCGACTAAATATTGCTTTTTTATATTTGTGCTACTATAAGTTAGTTATTTCTGGATCGATTTTAAAATTTATATTTTATTTGAAACGTGAGACTTACAGATCAGACCGAATTCAAAAACAGTACACAATCTCATAAATTAAGGGGTGTGCCCATATAACATACGTGGTTTTTACGTGTATTATGAACAGTAAAGGGTACTACTTTAAAATTAAAAAAATGCGTATTACTATAGATCCCAATAGCACAAAGTAAAAGAAAAATTAATCTAAAAATTAAAGTGTGCCCTAATGGGTAGTGTAAATTGACTTATACGGGCCTATCTTTTAAACCGTTTTAGACAAACGCTTGAAAATTGTGCAGAATATCGATTACCATGTTCGTTAAAATGAATATTTAAAATTATAAATTAAAGGGTGCCGCAATAGTCGATTTAATGATGTATATGGCCATACTTTTGAACAGCTGTAGACAGATGCTTGAAATTTACAAAGAACCTACAATGCTAACTCCATTATAACAACTAGTATAAACATTGGATTTGGAAATGAAATGGTGTTCCAATAGTTAATGTAATTTGATGTATCTGGCCATACTTTTGAACCGTTATAAACAGACAGGTGAAATCTGTTTTGAAGTCGGTTTTTTCGCAAGAATTATTCGTTACTAGATGCCGCATATAACTTTTTTTACCTAGATTACTTGCGCTCCGCTAAAGGACGACAATACAAAAAAAAATTAGAGAGCAAACCCGATTTTGGACATACCGTGGAGAAATAAATCTTTCCGGTTTACGAAAAGAGGGCAATGAGTATCTGTGTCTGCCGAAATACAAAATTAGGGCTTACAGGAAAAAGTTTTCTTATTTCATTAGAGCACATCCCGTTAATCTGGTTAACCTACTGTCACCGATAAGCTTCTTTGCTTTCTTCTGTACTCCAAAGAACTCCAAAAATTACTTGAAATGTTTTTATTATTAGAAAGGTAAATTTATCACAACTTTTGCACTTTGAAAAGCAAAATATCATTTTCAGTAGGGTTTATTTGTAATAAATTCTCTCATGAAAGAACCCACATGTGATTGTCGGTTTAGAATAAAATGAAAATAGTTATGAAATCTCCAAACGGCTAAATGGACTAAATACATCTGCGAACTGCGCTTCTTTTGAAATGATACACTAACTGGCGCTGAATGTCTGAAATCGTTAAATACCCGAACTTTGTAGGCACATACAAGAAGTTAGATAAAAAATATGGGATGCCATATCCGAACCGTAGTTTAAAACTACTCTGTGACGTGCAGCTCTTATTATTATATCTATAAAGCGTGGTTATGAAAGCTATAACAACTTTTGTCATTTATAGTCACCTCCAAAGTCTCAAAAACGTTGCGACTGCTACGTGAAAATTACGTCTCTATGGGGACGTTTAAGTTTCTATACTTTATTATTTGTTGTTGTAGCAGACATATTAATACATCTTCTATGAAAAAATAATGGTCAACATAAAATTGGCATGTGTTTTTATAGAATAAAAAACCTTTCATTTAAACAAAAGAAATCGTTGACAAAAGCTTTAAGTAGTATAACTGGCTTGATAAAGGATTCAAAATTATTGCTAATAATAAAACTTTTATTAAAAACACCAATTTTAAGCCTTCAGTCAAACTTTAGAGTAATAGTACAGCACAATTCATTTGGAAAGCCATTAAGGAATAATTTCACACAAAAATTCGTTAAAAAAAAATCAATTTTCGATTCTTCCAATTTTTCAACTTTTCAACTTTTCCGGATGGATTTTTCAAAATTTTCTTCCGTAAAACCCCTCTCCTCGAAAATACGAACAACCGACAAAAAAAACTTACAGAAATCTGCCCAGCCGTTCTCATTTTATGAATTACTATACATTTTTTACATCATTTTTATACATATAGATAGTGTAATAATTTTTCTACAATAGTTGCTGTAACTTGGAGTTTATTTTCAAGCTTTAAAGCATAAGGAAAAGTGTGTTTTCTAATCCAACGTTAATCGAGGCGAAATGCAGCTTTTTAAACACTTCTGTGGTTTTAAGTAATTAATTTTTTGAGCTTTATAAATTTATGTCATTTTACGGTATCATATAAGCAATCACTCTGCGAAAATGGAGCTTTGTTTTTCAATTTAAATTTGTATTGTTGGCATGTTTAGAAAATTACTGGAAAGCGTTATGTGAAGATCGGACCAAAACATAGAAAACCAGAACAGCGACAAATAAAAGAAAAAGAAAAAATGATATTTGAAGCACCGGCCCATACATGAGAGCTGTATTCTATTTTTGGTCTGATAAAGGTGACATAGATAACGGGGAGATCAGATGAAGTGAAGTAATAATATCTATATCACCCAAAATTACAGATGAGATAGCACAGTCCGCCATACGCCTGTGTAAAAGCATTAAATTGAACCCTGTTCCCAAGACCAATTCAAAGATTGCCAAAAAATCAAATTCCAGGTATCATCCATATGCTTTCGCATAGCCCCACAAGTTTTGGTCTATTGCTAAATGAATATGAATGGCATATGCTACAGTCATCTGGGAAAGGATAGATAGATAGATAGAATTAGAAGTTTAACATAGAAAGTCGTTAAGACAAATAAGAAATAGGGTAGGAGAAAGGACGGAACCTTGCGGTATCCTTAAATTTATCATGAGCTAGTTTGATGAGATCCCGTCTACATCAACTCGAATAGTGCGACCCTTAGAAAGCTTGATATAAATCAAGAGAAGCTATTACCGACACCAAAAAAAAAGTTTTGATACGAGTGGACCATGCCACACTTTATTAAACTTTCGCTAGTATGGCAAAAGGAAAGCCAGTAAGTCACTCGTAGAGCGTCCCTTACGGAAGCCATATTGTCGGCACTACGTTAACTGTTGGACTACAGATACTTCACAATATTAAAATTAAGCATAATTTTCATCACCTTGGAAAGTGGGGAGCCAATTGAAATTGGGCGGTAATTTTCAGGGTTGCTATCCTCTCTCTTTTTGGGGATTAGTGTTACATTAGCAACCTTCGAACATGATGGAAATTCACCAACATGGTACAAAAGGTTGAAAAGTTTTGTTAATGGACGCGCTAACATCGAAGAGCACTACTTCAAGACCAAAGCTGGAATTATATCCAGTTCAGAGGACTTTTTTATGTTAAGATCCGCTGAATGCTTTTTAACTGCACGTGCTCGAAAAAATATATCTGGCATAATTACTAATACTCTTTCCAGTGCGGGCAGTGGTTGATTTCCCTACCGCAAGTGGGACTAACTTGTAAAAATTTCAGCCAAGAGGTTGACTTTATCAACCGGGTAATTAAAAATTTGATCATCCGTTAAAAGAGAGGGAATTGAACAAACATCGATGCAAGACCATGCCTACTTCCCACACATCCTGAATTTAGGAATTTTTATTTTAGGTGCAGTTATTATCGTAATGTAGGAATAAATAGAATCTATATCTTAAATTTTCTGTTTTAGCTCTATAGTAAAAATTGTCTTATTTGAAGCAAGGAAAAGACTCGTATACATCATTTACTTGAGAAGTTAACTTTTGAACGCAATAAGAATAAGAATTAAGCAAAAAATTGTAGCTGCTAAGGAGGTCAATTATCCTTAATTTTAAAAATTATAAGGTAAAAGTTATCACTGCGTTTGGCTTTTTCTACAATATTCAATTCCAAACCTATAAAGTAAATATATTCTAGATCCTTATACACAGGGAAGTAGATTAAGTAATATATCTCTGACCATCTGCTCGTCTACCCGTGATCAATAGAAAATTTTATATAAGATTATTTTCACTAAAATTTCACAAAAAAAATTAAATATTTTCAAAAAATTATATTGCAATCATAAAATGAAACAAATAAAAATAATTGTATAAGTTAAGCTGAAAACCATGAAAGTAAAAACCGGCAAATGTGGAGATTATGTTAATTTACTCCAATGCGACAAATAAAAAACCCAAGAACGAATAGCATACTCATTCCAAAGATATGTTCCCGCAAAAAAACTATATTTTAAGAAAATGATATAACACAAATTCTTTTGTGAAGGGTATATAAGATTCGGCACAGCCGACTTTAATACTCTTGCTATTATTTCATATTTCCAAAGCGGTGCTTCTTATCTCTGTAGAAAATTGGATTTTATTTCCTGCACTGACTTGGTTTTTGCCAACAACGATTTTGTCAAAGTTTGTATAAAACATTTAAATAATTTCCCAAAGTAATAGAGGTTTCTCTTGTATTACAATCGTACTACTTTTATTTTTATGTATAGTTTTAAAATAGGTGTTCAAAAAGCTAATACCGTTCACTGGTTCATAAGCAGGCTTCGCACAGTGTTTTGTTCCATAGACAAAAGTGCAAAAAATAATTAAATCTTTATTGTAATGAAAATTATACCGTTCCACCGTTCTACATCTAAGCTCCCATTAACGGCACCAGAGGGCTCAAAACTCAGATAATTATGTGATTTAATTATTAAAAATAACACTTAGTTTTGATAATTTCTTAAAAACAGCCGCACATGAAGCAAGAGATCGAAACATTATTAGCAATAATAAGGTACTTCCTTCAAACAATATTGTTGATATTTTGAATAAAGAAAATCTTATTTCACTGTGATACTGATTACAATAAAATTTACATCATTTTATGGGATTATTTACAAATCCTTGAAAAAATATATCTGAAAGTTACATGCGTGTATTTCAAAATACATGGAATCAACCAAAATTATTTTTTAAATTAATTTTTCCCCTATTTTACTATAACACATGTACAAAAAATGGGAAAAATAAAAAATAAAACATAAAGAGAACTAGTATAAACACAAATAAATTCTGTAACGTTGAGAATTCCCTGTGAAAGATCTTTTCTGTAGAACAGTGATGTCCAAAAATAAAAATATATTTGCATTGGTGAGAACAAAAAAGCAACACTGTAAGAAAAGTTGGATAATTAATAATGTTGTAAAAAAACATTACACATCATTGAATCAAAAGTATAGATACAAATAAATTTCAGACTTTCTATATAGTATTGTGAATAAATTTAATGTAAAAGCAAAAACTGCTGTAACAGATAAAGAACAATGAAAAAATTATATGTCAAAATATAAGAATTAAAATACAAAAGGTAGAAGGGAGAATTATTGAAAATGTTAAAAAAAATCTGCGGAAATTTGTTTATGTCCGAGTGCTAAGTTACAAATTTCTCAACATATTAAACAAAATATGGTCATTTTTCGTTTTCTGACTTCTATTTATTGTTTTCTGCTTTAAACAACCATCGATTTAATTTCTATAGAAAATTTATTACTTTCGTTATTTCATGTAAATATATAAAGATAATGCCTATAAATTTATTAGTTATAATCTTTTATTAACATTGCTATAAATATATTCGAAACGCCGTTTTATACCCTTCACCACAAAAAGTGGAAAAGGGGTATATCAAAGTTTGTCATTCCGTTTGTAATTTCAACCATATCGATTTCCGACCCCATAAAGTATATATATTCTCAGTTCAACATTTGTAAATTTATGTATTTCAATGCCTAAAAGGATATAGAAGTCATACAATACAGTTTCATCAGAATATAAGTTTTACGAACTGAGTAACAAGGCATGCAATGAATTTGAATGTTGTAAGATGTCGTCTTGAAGTAACTAAACAAAAAATTACATTTACTGGTGAGAACGAGTTCAATATATTACCAAATTACCTAAAAAATATTTCCTCTACAAAGCCATAATGGGCGCTAAGGCCAGAATTTCAAATAATCATTAATATAATAAATTTAATAAATAATAAAAATAAAAAAATTTAAGTACTTGGCGGTAATTATGCCTATTTCTTATGATTTTCTTTACGATAATAACGCTGCAGCTTTATTTTATATATGTAAAGTCGACTTAAAATGTACGTATATCGGCGAATCAACCAAGTTTGCTCTGACTTCTATATTTTTAATCTGCCTTCCATAAAAAAACGAAAAACCAGCTAAATATTTGCAACGTATTGTGTGATGAAAAATATAGACTTCATAAATAGAAGTATAAATGAAATACAGTTTAAATATGGATTGGCTATTCGACTATACGTATGCAGAAATATTTTAGCTAATACAGAAAACAGCGATGAATTAATTCATTAATTTTAAAGAGGAAATGCATTTACAAAATTCATTTTATAATATAGATAACACTGATTTTGGAACGAATCTCAAACTGAATTGCACAAATTGAACTGTTTTTATGTAACTGATACTTTGATTTTACAAGAAAGTTGTTTTTTTATTTCTAAAAAGGTTGCTAATAGAAATGCTTGCTTTTATAACTAATATTACATACTTTTATATATGGGCGATTTCCGACAAGCCATTTGGCGATAAAGCTCGTAGAAAAACTGGCTACACTGAATAGAACAATGAAGCAACTCCAATAAAAAAAAAACAGTATATAGGGCGATAAAGAATTACAAAATAACAAAAAACACCAATATTTTCCGAGTTATATGGCTCTTAACTTTTCATAGAAAAGTACGATTGTGCACCATATTTTTTAAGATATCAATATGGGTATCATTTGAAAGCTTTTGAATAGATCTTTAAGGAAATACTAAAATTTTTAAAAAATGCTTAACCCATTAAAAGCCTAGGACATTTTTATGTTTATTTATCTATATGTAGTACTTAATTTTTAGTTTTCTTATTTTTTAATTCTCTGACACCCCAATATTTGTTGTTTTATTAGAGTTTCTTCACTAAACTAGATTTACATATTTGGTGAAGGGCATATAAGATTCGGCATAGCCGAATATAGCACTCTTACTTGTTGATACATATCCCTCCCTTCTTTTAGTATCTTATAATATACGATGCATTTAAATACGAAAAGATTTTCTTTCGATTTTGTTTAGTAAATCTTAAAAAAATTCTCTCAATTGTACTCTTTTCGACTTCAGCCATCTAAATTGTGCTATGAATGCACGTCATCGCTGTAGAACACAGTTGAAAAACATAAGAAAAACAAAATAATAAAAAAAAAAAAAACAATAGCAAGAGCACCAGCACCAGCAGCAAAACTGAGTTACTCGTTTGCTTGTATCTTCCTTTCTTTTGTTTTTATTACTCATTCTAATTGACGCTTGTACAATCTGTACAAACATTCATACACACGTATACAGATTCAGGCAAGCGTGTTTGTATACACACGTGCATATGTATACGAAGAGTAGAAAATAAGTACATGCGACGACGTAACCCACCATAGAGTTGTTGTTAATTTTCTTGCTTTTAAATTATTCTTTGTTTAGGTTGGTTGTTGTTGGTGGTTTCGTAGTTGTTGTTATTTTTGTACATATCTTGTTATACGTTGCGATTATTTATATACCTGTTGAACTGTAAATGCTAGTAGTAGGTAGTGTTGCTAATGATGTTTTTTTTTTTTTTTTTTTTGTTGTACTCTTCAACGCCTTGAATTACACATAACAAGAGTTGGTAATCAGCAGCACCAATAACGACAAAATCGTACAACGACGCCATGACGTCGTCTTCGCTGAAGCCCTATCGACACTAACAAGAGTCTAGAGCATAGGCTTAATTTTAGGTACAAAAATCATCATTGTTAGTATTTTTTATTTTTCGAGGGAGATAAACATACATACATACATACGTTTGCATATTTTTTTCGTGTGTGCGTCATAAAGATTTTTCAGTTTCTAACTTTTTCTGCTTGCTGTTCTTTTCTTTGAGTGTTTTGCAAAGAAAGGAACCATATTTAATATACATATGCATACATATGTGTACATAAATATTTAAGAATACGTTTTTAATAGTTTGACTGGCCTCGTCAATTTTGGAACACGTAAAAGATATGCATATTTCAGAAAATGTACCGGTTTTTATCGAATAAATGAGCTTTAAACGCTAAAGATACAATGAAGAAATCCAATAATGTGGGAACAGTGGGCACACCCACTTTTAGGTCGCCTTTACAACAAACCTTCCGCACAAAATTTCTAACAATCTAATAACATTAATTTGTTCGAAAATCTTATGGACGAGATAAAAATGAATATATTTATACCTACATATATTTTTTCTATTACCAAGTATTGCTTAGCTTTGAATCGAATAACCATTTTTACGCTGGCACTAATCTCACAAGCGCTGTACTCTTATTTGGTTTTCATGTTAAAACAAAATCAACAACAACAATCCCTAAACTTCTGTATCTTGTTAGCAGACTTTTTAAACAACAAAATTATTTCAAAATAAAACAACACACATATGTATGTATCTGAAACTGTAGGTTCTTCGTCTCTTTTTTATGGCTGTGTGAAACAAAAAAGAAGAAATAAACAAAACAAACAAAAATCAGAAAAGAGACAATAAATTTGTTAAAGGATGTTGTCAAAAAAATCTCAGTCTGAAATAGTTACTAAATAAATAGTTAATAAATAAATATAAATACGCAGAAAAACATAAAACCTAAATTCAATTTTGTTTTATGTACTTTTTATACTACATATGTATATAACATGAACAGAACATCGAGTCGTTTTTTAATATTATTAATATTGTACATAAGTATATGAAACTTGTTCATAATTTACATGAATAAAAACTAGGAATATGCTCATATTTATTACTAATAGTAAGAAATTATTAAGGATTGGAAACTTTTTAATATACTCCCAATAAAATCTTTTGTTAATTATGTCAACTGATACAATATTAAGTTACATTAAAGTATAAAATAAGAATAAAATACAATAACATTAACATTCAATCTATACACTTTCTTTACTAAACTAGATTTGTTCCAAATGATATGGAAAAATTAGTGGCAGGAAATGCAAGGGTGGTGTTATGCCCGCTGCTGATTTTTAATAGAAAAACTTTCGAAACAATGTCTGATAGATTGGCGTACTTAAATTTTCTCCAGCTCATATAGTGCTTTGGCAAAGTTGATTTCAACTCGAACAATCAACTCAATCAACTTCGCTATGCAGAAGAACTCAGAATAAATATTAGTTTATGGGGTCGAAAATGTATATTGTAGAAATTACTAGAGCTGTGTCGATCGCAAACGAACGAGTTAAATTGACCAAATCAATCAAATGAACGGAATGATTCGGTCATTTAACTGAGGTATTTTCGTTCAATAGTGTACGGTATATAATGTGGTGTAGTTATCACTTTCGTTCAGTTCTTTCTTATCTTTTTTTGTGTCAAGTTCTTTAATTTCAGTTGATTTTTTGTGTATTAAAAGGAGTTGCTGTTTATGTGTATATACGTATGTAAGTACATATTTTTTTTGTATAGTGTTTCTTTTTTAATGGAACATTATTATTTTATTGTTTTCTATGTGCCAAGGGTTTACCCTCTGTATCAAGACCACAATTTGATAAAAAGACAAGTTAATCACATACAATAAGGGTTGCTGTTCAAATTCGTTCAATCGTTCAAATTGAACGAACTGATCAGTCTTTGATAAATGACCGAAAAAGAACGGTCACTGAAATGAGCGTCCGGACACATGTCTGGACATTACACACGGAAGGACAAGCTTAGATATACCCTGTGGCGAAGGGTATAAAAATCTGTTTGAAAGGACGTGTATAATGTTATCTCGATCTATACTTTGCTTTTGTAATAGTTTTTAACAGCAATTTTGCAGTAGCGTATGAAACTTATAAACTCTGTGTAAGTTTCAGCCGTATGTGTCAATACCACGTCTGCCTTAGGGAGAACTTAAAAATTTAGTTTTATATTTTTAGTGCTGGCTGTTGAAACGGCCATAGTTATAAACGCTATCTATAAAATTGAAGAATCTCTCTATGGCATGACTGATGCAGTTCTTAAATAAGCCATATCGTCAAAATCTTGTCTTGTATAGGAGAGCCTTTAGTTTATATTTAAGAGGATATTGTAATTCACAGTCTTCAACAGCTTCGAGTATATACTTATTGCGGTTAGATAAAGCCACATTCATATGTCATAATCAATGGATACATTCTTTAAATTTATTCTGTTTATGTAATGATGGACAATTTCTCAGTAATTTGCAAGGAAAACACATTTTCGATTTCGACTACTTATTTATAATTCCTAAAAAGGACTTATTACTTTTGTCAACGCTGCATCAGATGAAATATGTATTTTTTAAACTTGAATGAGTGAAGAAATTAACAATAACACCTCAAGTGAGTAAGAACATATGTAAATATGTATGTATGCATGTATGTATGTTTGCATACGAGATGAATTAAGGCATGTATGAAAACGACATTTTACTGCTGCTTGCGTCTTAATGGTAGCAAAGCTATTATTTGTTCTTGTTTAGAGGGATTCCACGAAAACTCATTAATTTACAATCCTTATAATAATGTACAACAAAAACATCAATACTATAAAAAAGCTACAAACAAAATGTAGAAGCTGCAAAAAAAAAATAAAACGGACAAATGAAATCTATCGAAAATTCTTAACACACTTAGGCCGATAATTATAAATACACACATATGTATGTAGGTACATTCATATTTTCTTCACAATAAAGAAGCAGCGCACAACAAACGTTACGAATGTGAATTTTTTTAAAGTCCCTAATCAAAAAAAAAAAGTAAAGAAATATTTATGAGTTGAATAACTGCTTCTAGTAACCAGTATTTATATATATTTAGTAGTGATCCTGGCTATGACACTTTATGGATTATGACTCATTGGTAAAATACCAATTCTAAGAATAAATAACACTAAAATAATATTTAACTTCTCCTTCGTACGAGGGTTGTACCGTAATTATCCAACTTAGCAAGAAAACACAAAAATGTTGTATAAGTATTTCTTGTTGGGAACATACATACATGCATACGTACATACATAAATACATAGCTTATCTTAATCGCATGAATTTTAAATTAAAAAAAAAAAAATTACCAAGAAAGACAAATTAATTTGTTTTTTGTTTTTTTATGCTTATTTTCTGGTATTTTTATGATTGTAATAAATTTTTGTTTATTTTACCATTTTATAAAATAAAATTAGTTTTATTTCATTGTATCCCAAACACAAATTTACAATTTTTAAATTAAAAAAACACCATTTATTTATAATAGTAAGAACGCCAAGAGATTTTATTTTATTCAGAAATTAAAATTGTAAAAAAATATCACAGAAAAACAAATGATAGGCATAGCAAAATACCGTGTACGGCGAAA
Organism: Gymnosoma rotundatum; assembly: GCA_916610165.2. NCBI lineage: Eukaryota > Metazoa > Arthropoda > Insecta > Diptera > Tachinidae > Gymnosoma > Gymnosoma rotundatum. The sequence goes on along the minus strand of OU744341.1, from coordinate 3,968,506 downwards.
AATATCTTATTTTCAAAAAAAAAAAAAAAAAAAAAAAACTCTTGGAAGTTCGTTAATGTAAAAATAGAAAATCGTTAGATGAAATGCCTGAAATACTAACAGAAAGTAAATAGTAAATATTTAAATATTTCTATTGAAGACACACGTGACTTTGTTGTGAAGCCTAATTCCATGCTTTTTTACTGTAATATATATTAATTCCTGTTGTTCCTATAAGGAAAATAGGGGCCGTGCTTTTTTTGTGTTGAGTTATTGCAATTTTCAGGCAGGATGATAAAACAATAGTTCAGCTTTGTTTTTATTTTATTAAAAAAACATATAAAAGCGTTCAGTTTTAAAAGTAATACATAAGGTAACTCAGCTGTAATAAGGAGATTATCAATTGATGTGTATTTTTCGTTTTGTTTTCTTTAATATTTGTTGCTTTAGTACTTCTTTATAAACCAACTTAAAAAAAGGAGGTTATCAAAATAAACTGAACGTTGCTTTTTTACATTTGTGCCTCATAAATTCGCGTTCATAGATAAACGCTTGCAAGTTGGGCATAATATCTTTTGCTATGACCACTATAGTCACAACTATTAATATTCAAAATTAAAAATTTAAATTAAATTAAATAGTTCAGAACAGTTGTTGACAGACGCTTGAAATTTGCAAAGAACCTGTAATGCTACCTCCGCTATAATAGCAAGTATAAAATTTGGATTTTGAAATTAAAGGGTGCCCCTCTAGTTGATTTTATTTTATGTATATTGCCAAACTGTTGAACAGTTGTAAGCAAACGGTTAAAGTTAACAAGGAACTGTAGTGCGAAGTCTGCTAATGTATGTGGCCATACTTTTAAACCGTTATATACAGACAGATGAAATCTGTTTTGAAGTCGGGGTTATTTTTGCAACAATTATTATTGAATTAATTTAGTTTCTTTATCTTTAGTAAAGTGGTTACGCTAACAGAAAATTAAACGGTGCCCTCATACGGCAAACGTGTTTTTACATAGCTTTTACAAAGTAATTATATGACAATTTTTCATAAGTGTGTACTGCGATGACCCCACACAACAAAAGGGAAAAAAATTAACGTGTAAATTAAAGGGTGTGACCCTAAGAAACAGTACTACATTGAAATTGCTATGGCTCCAATAACCATTATTTTGAAAAACTTATATTTATATATTAGCCATTTGTTTAACTTTTATTTAAGATTCATATGATTTATTTTTCTGCAGGAATTATTAATAGTAATGTTAACATTTAAAAAATTTCGAAGTAATAATCTTTTATTTTAGTTAGTTTATCTTCTGTAGTAATTAACTTAATTTTTAAGAATCAAATACCACTCGCTGCCATCAGAATTTACATGTAAAATGATTAAAAAAAATCGAGTTCGATTAATTATGCTTTCAAAGTGTTTTGTAAATAAATAAAATATTTTTATACTTACTAAATACTGGGCTATGGTCAGACCGCGATGATATTTTACCACTTTTTTCCTTAAAAAAAACAAAAAAGCAAAAAAAAACGAAAGATTAAAACTCAGTTAATAAAATACGTTTTAAAATAATAATTTGAAATTTATTTGAAAAATTGAAACTCGTTATATATGTATGTACACATTTTCTAACAATAAACAGTAAAGTGGATAACTATTTTGGAAACATATCCATATGGCCATTTCGCTACTAATATCTATAACTATAATGTTTTGATTATCCGTATTGTTGGTATGTTAACACATATAGCGACATTAAAACTTTTCTTTCAAAATCAATAAAGTAAAATTAATGTTAAACAGAAAAAAAATATAATATATAAATTCTGTAAGTATGTATGTACTTTAATTTATTACTTACCTCACTTTCCGTTAAATCGATAAGGCTCGATTTTTCCTCAACTAGTAAATTTTCGGAAGAAATTTTTTCATCTTCTCGATCGCCCTCATCTTTAAAAATCTTGACTTCGTCGGTGCTACCTAAATCATCACCCGATGACCCGGTATGGCGTGTGTGACTTGTATGAGGCATAATGAGAATTATGTTACTTAAATAACTTTTTATACTTATTATTTATTTATTACACTAATAATTATATTTTTGCATTATACATTTTTTTTAACTGATTGCACCCGTTTAAAAGAGAAAAGGAGTTACGTTAAGTTAAATTAAGTATTTGATCGTTGTTTAAATATTTGCATTATTATTGTTGTTGGTTTATAAATTATTATTATTTTATGTTACTAATTATTGGCATTAAAATTTGGTTCGAAGTTGTTGTTTTTTATAATATCTTTTAACTCTGTAGTTATTGTTAAATTGAAATTCAAATAATTTTAATTTTGGTTGCTTTGTTATTTGCTTTACATCTTGGTTGGTTGGTTTCTTTTAAAAATGGTATTAATTCAGAATGTCTAAAATAATTATTATACGCATATTTTTTTAAGGTAAAAGTCTATATTCTATATTATTAAATTTAAAAATCACAATTATCTAATGCATAAAAAGTTATATATATATATATATATATTTTTTATTGGTTTTTAGGTAATTTTCTATTTAATAGAAATATGAGCACTTTTTTGAAGCTGATGTAGTAAAATATCTTTTTTATTTGTTTTTCTTCAAATTTATCTGAAAAAATATTTTGTTTAATAATTTTAATTAAAAAATGATTAGTAGTAGTTTTTAAGATATATATCTATGTATCTAATCTTTAATAACATACAAGCATTATGTTTTTCTTTTTCAATGTTTACAGACATAAGCAGGGAGAACAAGGAAAAAAATACGGGAGCATCAGTAAACGTTGATTATTATCAAAAGATTTTATTCGTAGTTAAATCAAAATCATTTGCAATAATTAAATCGGCTTAAGTTCATTTTTATTTAATTTCTAAAAAAACACATTTGTATAATTAATTCAATTCAGATACAAGACCAAGCGTAAACACACTCGCTAGAACTTATTTAATTTTTTTTTAATTGCCATTGGAGTATTAAAGGTGAAGCAGACTTCATCACAAACTGAAATAAAAATTATGTGACTAAAATGGTGCGTTTTTTTTTCTTTTATAATTCGGCATTGTATTGGACAAGGAAAAGGCAATGTTTTTATAAAGAGATGTAATATTTTTGCTAGAAATATTTTTGGTTTATTTAGAAAATAAGAAATTCCTCTAATAAACATATATTAAAAAGATCTTTTCAAAAGTACAGGTAAAATTAAAGAAAACCGGTTTATTACGGAAATGCCATAATATTCCATTTATATTTTATTGTTGTGAAGTTAAAAAATTGAATTTTGAAACAACAAAATGTATCGGAAATTTTACCAATATAACGACTAACCTCTTATCTATCTCTATCTCTTATCTATATAATTTAAAAATAATGCACGAGAGTTCAAGGTTGTGAGTTTTCGACCACTAACTAATTTTCAACAAAGTTGTGGGTTTTTAAAGAGAAACGAAATTGCATTATATTAACAATGAACTACAACTTCAGAGGTTACAAATCAAACTATATCTTCTTATTCACAAAATTTGGCCTCCAGTGTATTTTTCTTATTTCCCAACCTTAACAAATGGTTCGACGAAAAACGAGCTAAGTCATATAAAGAAATCATCCCAGCAACAGAAACTTCGTAAACTTATTTACGTTGCGGAGTGCCTACAAGACAGAGCACACCTATAAAATGTGTTGCTTTTGTAATATTTTTGAACAAAATATCACCCACTTCAATACATTTTTCTAATTTTAGTTAAAGGCATAGAACGAAAATTTAAGAAAACTAGGGATAAATAAAAATCTACTACAAAATACTCATCTCCAAACGCAATTCAAAATTGTTTTTCTTTTTTAGAAGCGGATTTAGCACCCGCAATCGTGAGTTTGTATTTCTTCTCTAAGTTGTGTTTAAGTCAGTTGCGATCAATGATAAAAGCAAAAAAGGGATTTTTAATGTCACAAACTAACAGCGAATAAACTAAATTTTAAAATACTCGTTTTTGTATTTTTTCCTATTCTTCTTTTGTTGTTATTGTCGTTGTCGTTGCCGTTTTTGTTGTCGTTATTGTTGCAGAAACCTGTTAATAGTGTTTTAAAAGCAAAACAGAGAATACAACGAATACACCAAACAAAAAAAAGCATACACTTAAATTAAAGAAAACTAGATTCCATTTAACAATTTTCAACAGAGAGAAAAACCTACTTGATCTACCTTAAAAAATTAAAACTTGAAAAAGCCAATACACCACAGTTCTGCTTGAAGTGCAGGTTGTAATAAAAAGTGTACGTACATACGTAAAAAAACCCAACGTTTAGATTTTACATCTCTTCTGGCAACCATCCGTTTGGTAGTCGCAACTCAAAAGAAAACGTTATTTATCAAATGCAGGGACGGATAATTTTTCCGAAACAGAAGTTAATGTTTTCACAATTTTGACATTTCATGTTGATTTTTTTGCATCTTTCTACTTCTGTAAATTTGACTTTAGATCGATTTTTTCTTATTACAAACAGGCCCACCTACTAATGCTAACAAATGTTGGTATGTGTGCATGTGTTGTTTTTTTCGTCACAACGCGGGAATGGTTATTATGTACATATATAAATACACATACTATATAAAAATATGAAAAGAAATTGTGTTAAATTAAAAGTCGAACTTGCTTTTTTAATTAAAATGAGACCTAAGAACGTAATTGTTAACAATCTTTACATCAACTAAGAAAATGTATAAGTTTTTTTTTTTTTTGAAGTGTACCCGACTAAGAGCATTGGCATGGAAAATAAAATACAAGAAGCCAAAGAAATTTTATCTATATAATAACAAAACACAAAGAAATTAAATATTATTCCCTACATTACTATACAAAGCAAATAAACATACGTACGTACATGCATATGTATGTGTAAAAATATTTATATACAAACATTGAAACTTATAAACCCAGCAAAAAAAAACCTTAATGTAAAATACTCGTAAACTTGGATGTTTTTCAATTAATGTTTTCATCAATTAAAATTTACTTGTAAATTTAATTTTGCTTTGTTACTTACGTGTTATAAAGGGATTATAAAGAGATTTATTACATTTAAGATTTAATTAGAGCTAAAATAACAAGAGAATAAAAACACCAAGCTTATAAAAGTTGGAACTGGTTGATTGTTGTTGTCTATTTCTTCCTACAATTTGTTCAGCCTCCCTTCTTATTTAAAATTTCTAATAATTTTTTTAAGTCTGAATATAAGTTCAGATGAACTTGCAATGATTTTAGTTAACACAGCAGCCGGTGGAAAGCTTCAGATCTCGTCGTAGAATATAATTTTAGTCGCTTTAATGATAAATCTATTAAGACGGAAGCTTTTTTATATTAAGAAGTTTAAAAATTAGATGAATGCATTCCTAAGAAAATCCGAATTAACAAACCTAAAGCATCATCATTTTACCTGGCTTAGAAAACGATTGCTCTTAATAATGGAAAACAAAGAAATTTGATTTCGATGCACAGTGATAATCCTTTAAGAGTTATGGATAAATACAATGAAGATCTTTAAAGAGCGAATTACTAGTTTGACGTTAAATGTTTATAGTTGTGTTAGTTCAAGTATTTAGTATTTGTGTAAAAAACCTAAAAAAATAGACAGAAAAAATTTAACATTTTCATAAAAAATTGCTTGGCTTAAAACCAAGGTAAATCAATTATCAGGTGGTTTCAATGGCGAATTCGCCATTGCTGCGACCACGTAGTAATTGATTCGCTTTGTTTAAAATACTACATCTATTTAATAAAGAGACATAAAAATTAGATGTAGTAAGCAGAAAGAAAGTTAAAAAAAATTAATTTGGACTAAAAAAATAGTGTGTATAAAAATAATTTTTAAACGGGCGCATGTATGTGTTTTGAGTAAATACTGGTAATTGGTTTGCTTGGGGCGAAAAAAATATAAATGACGAAATCCAAGGCAAAATTATAACAGGTCCCCAGCTGTTTCGTTTCGTGTAAAAACGTTAATGTTTAAAAAAAATAAGTGGTAAAAAAATTGTTTCACAAATTTGATTAAAACTTGTAGCCTTATTTTTGTCATTGTATTTTATTGTGATTTTTTGACACACTCAGTCTAGTACCAGCCAAATTCCACTTGTTAATTATGCCTTGACCAAATCCTAGTTTTTATGGTAGCCTTTGTCAAAACTTTATAAAAAGGAAAAGAAGTGTTTTTGTTAAAGACGGACATGAAGAAGCAACGGACGGACGAGGTTGAAAATTAATTAATATAAAATCATATTTCCCTAAAGATGACCAACAAAGTTAGTTGAAATATTGAAATGTTGAAAAATAAATAAAAACGAAAAAAGAGTTTTTGTTTTCCATTTGTTAACAAAAGGACCTCAAGCCGAACTATATGATCACAATTTAATTTAAAAAAATATCTACAACAAACAACTTATATATTTAAAGCTATGTAATTATCATTTACAGTTTATTAATTTCAACGTTGCGGATTTGAAATCAAATCTCAACGGAGATTGTCAGCCTTCGAATGTGCATATAAAAAAATTATTGAATATCATTTTATTTAATATAAAAATTTTCTTAAGGTTTACAGCAAGTTTTAACTATCTGATTTTTAACTACTTTTCAATATTTTTTTCCCGACTTTTTTTTTAAGTAAATGCTTCCCTTGGACACATTTGTGGTGCGTTTGGAGGTAAATATTTGACTTGAAAAGACAAAAAACAACGAAAAGTATTTTTATTTTGTGTTTATTTTTTCTTGCTGTTTTTTGTTATTCTAATCTTATCTACAACAAAAAAATTTCAAACATACAAATCACACCAACGTACATATGTACAGTACGAAATAAAGTTTTTTGACATGATGGTAATTATCAATATTTGAAAAAAAAACAAAATTATCGTTCTTTTTTTACTAGTTGTTGATATTAAAATTACGTTATTTTATAGTAGTCGAAGCACATGCACAAATATCTAATAGACGTCATGCCTAAAACTCTATCATCAAAACCATATAAATGAAATGAATTTATTCTTGGCTTGGAATGCCTATTTACAAAATGGTTGAGGTAAAGGAAAGGTATATATAATTAAAGGTATTACTAAATGAAGAGGTGTGCCTAAATCAAAGTTTTATTCAAATTGAAGAAGATGAATTCCTTAGTTCACCTCAGCCGATTGAAGCCAGAATTTCACAAGGTAGCATGCTAGGGCCATTACAATACTTGTTATGTATATACTTCTGACATAAAAACCCGCACACGTGCCATCACATTGAGTTTATCTGACGACATAGCTCTTCTTATATATATATATATATATTACGGACCACACACTTCCATTGAAAAAGTTTTTTTGAAAGAATAGAGAGTACGGGCAAACGGGCAAAACTATTCCCATATAACATTTGCTTTGCGCAGAGCATCATCTTTTCTATTCCAATAAATATCTGAATAATACCCAAACTCTCACTTCATCTTGATAATCGCTTAACTGGCAAAAGCCATATGGAGACGAAAGGGACACAAATGAAATTAAAAGCAACTCACTAGACGTGGCTTTTTTAATACTTTTTTTTGGAATTCGTCATTATTAAAAACAAAAAATTTGACGTATTTTTGAACTTAAATAGTTTTGAGTGAATAAATTGTAATAAAAGTGTAGCATTAACCCTTTATAGAAAGAATAAAACTTTTTTCCTAAACTATACTTTCATGTTTCAGGATTTCGATGAATGCTAGAAAAACTTGCAAAGGAAGAGCGTGGCCGTTTTATGAACTATACTTTTAAGAATGGACTATACTGATTGTCGAGAATTTCAACAAATATTGATTTACTTGGTTATATACTTTTCTTTGGGTATTCTAAAAATACCACATGAACGCAATGAACTTAATAATTTTGAGCTTATTTTATAATGTTAAAAATATAGAAGAAGTGTTTATGATTATCAGCTAAATTATATAATGTGACAAAATGTGCGGCAGGTGCGCGTGGAACTTTTCATATTGCTCCCATAGTTTTGAACTCCTCTATCAGTCTAGTAAATACCGCTTCTACTGCTCTAGCCTAATTTTATTTCGATTTTTATAATTTGGTCCCCTGGATCTTGCGGACCAGTGCTTCCTGTCTTACGATGAAAAATTAATGTACTTTGTTTATCTCCTAATGTTTCAGGAAAAATAATAAATATGCAAACAGCTTCTTTACACTAAAGTCTTCAATATCAATAAAAAGGTGAAGGAAATTTATTTATGTATTTCTTGTGCAATTATAATCATAAATCTGTAATCTTGAGAATATTTAAAGTTGGATTTTAAATTCATAATTTTTAAAATTAATATACCAGTTAACAAAGAAATCACATATTTAAGTGCGTACGCATGTGTAAAAACAAAAAAACACTATTTGACAATACTGATTAAATTCTTTCATTGATTTAAATTCAACTACAAAAAGTACCACTGCTATTAACTTTTTACATCCCAAATACAAAAAAAGCATTCAAAATTATATTCTGTTGGTTAAAACATGTCGCCATTGTATAAATGTTTAAATATTTATAAAATTCAAACAGACAAATACAAACATACTCAAAGATATAATGAACATTATTAACACAAAGGAATTGATGGACAGAAGAGAAAAACTCGTAAATATACAGCAACGAAATTATTTTGAGCTGTTTTTTCATTTAACAATATCAACAGGATTTGTTGTTGTATTATCACAAACGAACCTTGTTACCTGATGCTGCTGAAAAAAACATCTTAAGATAGAATAAAGTATTAGTCGTAAAAGTTTTACAGAGAGGATCGTTTTTATGGACCTTTTGTTGTTTCGACTTTCAATATATATACATATGTATGTATGTATGTTTGTGTGTATGTATGTATGTATGTATTCATATATGTAAGTATGGAAAAAAATAATATTTTCTAATTTTAAACCAACTTTCATAGTACAGTGGGACTGAAAAATTTCGGTCATCGTCTCTAAAGTATAAAATCTCATTCTACTATTCCAATCGAGAAAAGTAAAAAAAAATAGATAAGAAGTGGGCTGATAGGTAATATTGCAATTAGTTTGATAGAACATTTCCATAATTTTGTACACAAAATTTTCAAACGAAAAATAAACCCCAGCAAGAGTACCTTCTCTGAGTTCATAAAACCTACACATGACTGCCGAATTTTAGGATAGTGAAATTATCGTATTGCATAACACATTTTCTGACGACGTGTTCTCTTACTTCGTTGATTATGATTTACCACAAACACACTCGCATCAATGGATACAGAAAATTGCGTATGGTTTATTAAAGCAGTGGATCATGAATGCAGTATACAAATCACTTAATGATTCAACAAAAAATGTCAAGGTAAGGAAACACACAGCGCTTTCCATTTAATGCAAATACTGTATACATTTTAAAATAGGTGCGACTAACAAGCAATCTTTTTTTACGAAATACAATTTTTAAACAATATATTGACTTCTTTTGCACGACACTGTTTACATATATATAAATATATGTGTGTGTGTGTGTGTGTGTGGATTTATGTTTAAATTTACTAGACGATTTTTTAATACTTATTTGTATCCACTGACCTTTGAAAACATACAAAAGGAAGAATATAAGTTCTAAACTATGGATTACAAAAGCCGTTAATAAGCGTTTAATTTATAACGCACAAAAAGAATATTATACCTGGAAATAGGTATTATTTGTTAAATATTCATTTTACCTTCAACTCATACAATATACACACATTCATACATACATATATACATGTACATATAAACGTACATAAATATATATGTAAGTACGTTTGTATGTGCATTCAACTCACTATTAATACCTGTTTCAATATTGCTGCTTATGCTATCAATACTAGGAAATGACAAAATATTTTCTAGGAGATCAGAGTTTCTTTTGCGTGTACTTTTCACAAGAAATTTGTACTGAATTTTACTTGAAAGTGAAACGATTTGTAAGCATGCTCATGCTAAAATGTGAGTTTTGTATTTTTGTTTCTGATCTTAAATGATTAATAAATTAGCAGATGTTTTTAAGTTCACGTTTATTTTTTAACGGAAAATGACTTGGGTTTTTAACCTACATAAGAAGAAAGACTCTAACAAGACAATGTATAAATATTAATATTTATAATTACCAATACTTTCGATTAAAAAATGGTACTTTAAATAAAATGATAGGAGTGGTTGATTCCTAGCAACCTTAATGTAAAACTATTGTAGAATGAACTTTAACCCTAAAACTGTGAATAATAAAAGTTAAGAAAATCTTCAGACTCCATAAAATATACAAAGCATCTATGATTGTCATAAGTCCATCGATAATAATTATCGTTACTAAATATTTTTTAATCTTTTAACTATTTAAGAAGAGGACTTATAGAATAATAATAACGATTAATTCCGTTTATTGCAATTATTACTCCGTACTATGTAGTTAGTATTCACACCTTAGTATAAATATAACAGTAAGAAAGATAAGAATTTTAACCGACTTCAAGAAAATAAGAACTCAGTCATTTATGAACCGATTTTGAAAATTTTGTCTTTATTTGAAAGTTTATGCTTAGAGATCGGTACTGTTTTAAAAACAGCTCATAATTTAAAATATTAAAGGGTGTCCCCATAAAACATACATGTTTTTTATGTGTATTATGAGTCGTAAAAAGCACCACTCTTAAATTAAAAAAAACCTGCGTATCGCTAAAGCTCCCAATAGCACAAAGTAACACAAAACTAAATCTAGAAATAAAAAGGTGTCCCCATAAGTGACATAAATTGATCTATTTGAGCCTATCTTTTCAAAACAACAACAAGCGTTTGAAAATTGGAAAGAATGCCTATTAATATAACCGTTATAATAACAATAAATAAATATTCAAAATTATAAATTAAAGGGTGCCCCTATGTTTCATTTAATTTAATATATATGGCCATAATCTTAAACATTTTTAGACAGACGGTAGGAATTTACACAAAATCTATATTGGTAACTACTTATATCACAAGTATAAAATTCTAACTTGAAAAAGGGTGTCCCAATAGTTAATGCAATTCGATGTATGGGGCAAAAATTTTGAACCGTTATAGACAGACAGCTGAAATTTAAAAAGAAGCTGTAATGCTAACTAAGTTCACTATAACAACAATATAAATTTATAAATTAAAAGGTGTAATTGATATTATTTGACCTATATGGCTCTATCTTTTGAACCATTATAAGCAAACACGGTCAGAATGTCTACTACTTTGTGTGGTATATTAAGAAGATTTATTTTAAAATTATAACTCAAAGGGTGTTACAAACTTTTGAACCGGTATATACAGACAACTAAAAAAATTCATTAATAAAAATGATTTTAACGTTTATAATTGTAATGACTTGCTAATTATTTTTCAACCGGCTAAAAACAAAGAGCTGCTTTTATATTTGACAAAATATAAAATGGATTTTTATTTTGTAATAAAAATGTTTTTGGAGAAATATAGATGAATACAATTTTGATCTTAATAATGTATAAAGAAGATAGAAAAACAACTTTGGTGAAAGTATAGTTAATAACTGGAAACAGTTGTAAATAAAAAGAAGTAAGAGTGCTATATTCGGCTATGCCGAATCTTACACACCCTTCACCATAGATGTACATCTAGTTTAGTGAAGTAACTCCAATAAAAAAAAAAAAACAGAGAATTAAAAAATAAGAAAAAAATTTTCAGTAGTATATATAATTTTCCATACAAATGACATCGGCTTTTAATAAGTCAAGCATTTTTAAAAAATTTTTAGTACTTTCTTAAAGATCTCTTCAAAAGCTGTTAAATTATTTCAATATTGATATTTAAAAAAATCTTACTTTTCTATTAAAAGCTTAGAGGGCCATAACTCGGAAAATATGAGCGAGCGCCAATTTTTTCACTTGATGTTTTTCCCCCGTACATATTTTTTTGATTGGACTTACTTGCTCGCTGCCTTGAAGGACATGGAGCAAAATTTTCGAAACTATGTTTGATCAATTGGCGTATTTAAATTGACTCTAGATCTTCTTGGGCCTTGGCAAAGTTGATTTCAACCAGAACACGAGCGGACAGATGGACATTGCTCAATCGATTTCGCTGTGCAAAAGAACTCAGAATATATATATATACTTTATGGAGTCGGAAATGCATATTGTAGAAATTACACATGAAATGATAAACTTAGATATACCCTTCTTCCACTTTTTGTGGTGTATGATATAATAACTTTAGTTTAGTTTAAAGTTGTAGCTCCAGATCTGCAGCTCCAAACTGGCAAGGACACTTTGTCTACGTAATTACGCCAACGCAAAAAAACAACGAAACATATTTAGAAAAAATACTCCTAGATCTATTATACCATTATTTGAAAATTTTCGTGGCAGCACTTGCAGCAGTTGCAGTGCTATCAATACGTACATATTTACAGAATGTGACTTGATTCTGTCATAAACATTTGCCCACATTTTTGCTATTTAATTCCCAAAAAAGCCAAATTAGCCTTTAGTTAAAGAAAATTATAAAATTACTTATTCTGTATAAAATTAGTATATAAAAATCTGCTACACAAAAATATGAGAAGTTATGTTTACACTAAAAAGTTTGTTTCTGTTAAAGATTTTAGGAAAGAAAACCTAAACTCTTATAGCCTTCGTTAGTTTCAGTTAGCCATAAGGGTTTTTTAAACTTTTTGACTCTGGATCCACTGGCTGCGGCTGTAGCTGTTGTAAATGTTGATTGTTGACCTTAAATGTTGCTTGGTATGTTGATTGCAGATACAGTACTGTATTCTGAAGCAATGTTGATTGTAGATTTAAAATCAGCTTGTCAGAATTATGGCATGTTGATTGAAGATTGGTAAATCCGTCCATTGTGAATCAGAAATATTATATATATTTAACTTTTCGTTAAAAATAAAAATTATTTTACAATTAACGTAACTTATTAATTATTAAAGTTAAAGAATGACTTGGTGAGTAAGAAAGGAATTTACTACTGTATATACATATATATATATATATATATATATATATATATATATATATATATATATATATATATATATATATATATATATACATATATATATATACATGTATATATATTAAATAAAGTGTAAAACTCTCAGTATTAACATTTTTAGTTGCAATATAAAATTTGTAATACACTACGTAAAATAATAATATTTGTTACAAGTTAAATTAAACAAATTCAACTTTAGAAGCAAAACTTATCAACAATTAAATATTGTCGCAAGCTATTAATAATACAGTACATTTATAAGAAAAATATAAAATTGAATTGAAAACAAAACGTTTAACATGAGCTGAAGTTTTGGTCAACTTTACTTTCTACTGACGCAACAAACCTCACATTAAATTATATGCTAATGATCTATTGAAAGTTACAAGAAATGTTCTAAATGAATTTAATAAAATATCAGAGAAGTAAACATTATGTAAGTGTAAAGAAGTCGATTTATATATAAACAGGTTCTGTTGATTGAATCCCCTAAAAAATTTGAAGTTGAATGAAACTTTCTTGATTGACTAATTTAATGCATTGTGGCTTATAGTGAAATATTGCTATTTGTTTTATTTATTTATTTTTTTTTATAATTTTTTATTTTAATGTTGCAAGTTGCAGAAGTTGCAGGTCAAATGTTGCAATTTAGCACTTGTGTCAACTTAACCTCAAAATGTTGTAAATAATGTATCTGCATGCTGGGGAGGCCACGATTACTTAAATTTAACAAAACGATTGAGGTGTAAAATAGTTCCAACATGGCATTGAGAGCTTGGAATGCGCTATGCATTAACTGGCTTAACCCCATAGAATATTTATGGGAAGTTGTTAATTGCAAAACATAGATTCTAAATTAAACAAAAAACTTGATATCTTTGGTTATTAATTACAAATATTTTGAGTGAAACAACACACATGATAAATGGTTAGAAATACATAAATATATAAATTATTGTTTTTTGTCACATTGCTGTGGTAAAGGTGTTTATATTTTTTTCTGTATCATCATAAGTATCACTTTTATTAGGATATTTAGGTTTGCCATCTTTATCATTATTACAACATTGTAAATAGTAAGTTGCATTACTTTTTGTCAATATATGAACTATTACGTACAATAAAAAAAAAGTAAGAAATGTGTTCACTGTTGTAGCGCCAAATGTGTGGTTGTCTTTAATTTCTGACGAGGGATGAAACTCTATCTAACAAATCAAAAAAACATATTTTTGGCCACAAACGTTGTTGGAAATTTGATATTGATTTTAATGTTATGGAGTACGTTGACGGGTTAGAAAGTACTGGACTTTGAAGTTCGTGGAAATGTTACAAATCTTTGGTTAATTCACACAGTATGCAGTTGGATTTGACATTGTATTAATTAAGGATTTTTGTCATTAGCATTTCTTTAAACTGCCAAAAGCTGTGGTTACAAATATTATAACGAAGACCTTGCATGCGTACCGCCCGAATGCGAGTTTGACAAAAGCCTTTTTTAAAGGTTGTACTCTCCCTGTGTAAAAAGAAGTAGGTACTGTGTACGTAAACAACATAAGTATACTAAAACTTTATCTTTGCCCGTTAGGATTTTTATTAAGCCTGCTATGATATCGATATTGTGTTTTCTTAGTGTTAAGCCTGGCTTACACATGGCCAGATTTTTTGCATCAAGTCTGATTTTTGTTGAAGGGAAAAAAGTGTAGAGTCATTTTATTTGTTTTTTTTTATTATGCTTGCGCCAAGAAAATTGTCCCTATGGGAGCCAGGTAATACATATTGTTTCTTCAGTTTTGTATAATTCTAGACAAATGTTAATCAATAATGGAGGGAAAGAAAAAATCTAAAATTATAAATTCAACGTTAACAACTGGCTGGATTGGTTAGACAATATTTAAGTTTGCTGCTCATTGTCACCATTTATGCATAGAAATTGCAATTGATATGTTTTACGATATTTGTGTGCAAGAATTTGTTTTACTTTATATGTTGTGGACATATTACTATTTCACGGAGTGCATTTTAATTTTTTTTGAGTACCCTTAAATTGATTAACTGATTTGATTAAATTAATTCCGAAGCATTTGGCTAAAATAAGAAATTTAAAAACATACAATAAAAGAGTAAAAAATATTCAACATACTGTATGGAAATGTTGAAGTAGTTTTGAAATATTACTTAAAAAACTGTAATTCAAAATAAAAAAATAATAATTGTGATTTTATGATAGAGTAAAAAAATAATTCTTTCCATAGGAAAAATTTCCAAAACGCTGTCGACAATTGTTTTTTATAAATTGTTTTATCGTTTTTTGTACTTATTAAAATATTTTTGTTTTTGAAAAACATACGAATGTATAAAATATCGTCGGCACACACAAGCACTTTAAAATATTTTTTTTTTCGTCTCACAGATTTTATTAATTATTGCGGCATTTTATTTGTGGCTTTTCTGTTTTTTTAATTGTAGATTTATCTTATTTATTTATTTTTTATTTTTGCTTAGTTTTTTCATCCTCATAATTTTAGTTTTATTTACATTTTTTGACCTTGAAGAGAGATATTTTCAATTTTTCACTAGGTGAATTCAATTTTATTAATAAATTCTATAAAATAGAAAAACTTTTCACATTTTTTTTATTATTTTTGTATTGTTATCTTGTATTCTTGTACATAAAATATAAAATAATTTGTGTGTCAACTTGTATATAAATATATAATGTATATATGATTATTTTGTTATTTAATTTTTTTTGTCTTCACGAATTTCAAGTAAGAGCGTGGCTTAACTGTAACAACGTGTTTTTATAAAACTTCTGCGACGCATCCAGTTAAGCAAGTAATGAGTGCTCGCTTAAGCTGGCTAAATGACTGTATGTTTGGTCGCGCCATAAGATAATATGCAACACAACGTAACAAACACTAACTAAATGTTCATACACTAATAACAAGAATCAGCGTTGCCAGAAGCTTGGAGAAGAAAATCATCACACGCAGAAAAAAAAATCATATTTTATGGAAAAATATCATAATTTTTTTAATACAAAATTTTATTGAAAAATTATAATTAAAAAACACATACGAGTATTAACATACATTGTATATATTTTAATTGTTATTGTTAAGAGTGTAAGAAGTTTTACGAAGGACTTTAACTATAATAAATATATTGGTTAATTTTTAAATTATAGCACGAACATTTTCTTATTGCAAAGTAATCTTTTGTGTATAAGATACCTTCGAGAGTGCTGTTGTCTAATCTATTTATATATTTACTTTTGTTTAAATTAACTGTTGAGTATATTCGTTCGACATTTGCTGAAGAAACGGGAAGACTTATTAAGTTTTGAACAAATTTTTAAAACGCCGGAAAAGCTGGAATGTTGTTAGCACGAGTAATTTTTGAAACTTTTGCCCAAAATTCCTCATAGCTTAGATTATCTAGATTTGTAAAATTACCATTGAATTTTATAAAATGGAGTTCTGTAAATTCGATATCTAAATTTTGAATATCCTTTTCACTAATTAAATTTGGAAAACTGTCAGAGATTTAAAATTTTCAAAAAGTCAAGACATGAGAGCTCTTTTAAAAACGTATCGTTAAAATCGTTTTAATATTTGTTTTCATAACTCAATGTAAAATGCCACACAATTTTCAATAACGTAATTTTTTTCATTAGCTGTGAGCTTTGAGCTAGAAGTCTTCTTTTTTTAAGAAAAACACTCAGATAGACTTCTTCGTTGTGTAGAAAAAGTCTTTTGTTTTCAAAGTCAAAGTCATTATTGAGACTCATGTTTACATCTTCTGTTTGAATAAAATTGTTTTAAATTTTTAACTAAAGGCGTTGCAGTTCCTCATACATTCTATGTATTTGACAGGATGAGCTTTGAAAAATTTTGTTTTGTTAACAACAAGCTAATACAAAACTTCACAATTACAATAAAAGTACTATGCACTTGAAATGCAAAAATCATAGTTTTTATAAACTAGAAATCATAATTTAAGAAAAAAAATCATCAAATCATATTTTGGTTCAAAAATCATCAAAAATATGATAAAATCATCATTTTGGCAACGCTGACAAGAATAACAATTTACTCTCCCACTTGCTCTTAAGTCTCTGAAAAGCATAAATAAAATAACACAGTAATTGTTGTTTATACTTGTGTTGTTTTTGTTGTTTTATACAAGTAGAGGGTGTTGAGTATGGTGTATAACGCACCATTTCGCTCACCTCCACATATAAACCTTCACATAGATACGTACCCACACATCCACATGCACACACACATACATCCCTTGAAAAAATGTTATTTTTTGTAGTTGAATGAATGGCTGCGTGTATGCGTCTCTAAATATGTATGTTTTTCTTGTGCGCTCTCTCACATGCTCTCGATTGATGAGTTAGGGCAGTCTATGTTTAGGAAATTTTCTCGTTTTTGCAAAACCAGTATTTATTATACCCTTGAATGTAGTTATAAATAAATACAATATAAATCTGCTTATAACTTCCCGGCTGTTGTGAATTTCAATTAATTATGTACGTAAATACATTTTAATGACATTTTGGATAAATCATGTTTTGAAAATTAATATATTTTTTATGCATTTTGTTGCGCAGATTATTGATGTACCCGATGATCCTTCCACTGAAAAATTCTTTTGCCGAGAGATAAAAGATTAAAGTGCAGAATCAATTCCAAATTGCAGCCGAATAGTATTGTGAGGAAAAATCTATGTTGACGAAAATTGTAAAAGATTTATTAAGCTTTTATTAAAAAAAAAAGACAGCCTTTTGTTGTTGTGACCGGTTCATTTGCGAAAAAGTCATCAGGATCATAACATAAATACTTTTAACAAGCTTCGAATACAAATAAATATATACACTCTTAGTATTGACTAGAAAAAACTTATGTAAAAGAAACTCATAGTTGACGAACGAAATAGGCACTAGGTTGTCAAAGTTTGTAACAAAAGCGGCAAAAATGTTAAAGCACCTTTTTCAAACTTTAATGCAAAATGTCAGCACTTTAAAGATCTCTTTGAGGTACTGCTTCTTTAGACACTTTACATCACATTCAGTTCCTGTTGCAGTTTAACTTTTTGATAATTTTAATCTAATGACAAGTAACTGATGATGTAAGGAAGCAGACAGTGAAAGTGAAACAGGAAAAATATTGATTAGATTTTATTGTTAGAATAATTAATATATACACTTAACTCAAATATACGATAACCTTCTTTTTCGAAAGGGCCAGAGTAGTATAGATATTTAGTGAAGGAAAGCAATCGCTTGAAAGCTTACTTTCTAAGGTTTCATGCCCAAAGGGTAAAAACGTAATCATATTGTCATCTCTACAATTTCTGGCTCTGACATTTAAGGGAGCTCTGCCAAGGATTATTAAAAATTGGTTAACAAAAGCTTTAAAACGTTTCTTCAGAAAATTTTTATTAACGTTAAAAAATTTTGACTTATTTTTCAAGAGAAACTATGGAATTTAAGAATTTTATTTTTTTTAAATTAAAAATTTAACAATCACATATGTACATACATATGTACTCGAGTTAACTCTTGAATGGTCTGGTAATGTCTGGTGCAGAAGGCGGACAGACGGACATAGCTCAATCGATTTTGCTATGCATAAGAACTCAGAATATATATATATATACTTTATGGGGTCGGAAATGGGTATTGTAGAAATTACAAACGGAATGACTCTCCTCACCACCTATATTCTCTACACAAACAATTAATGAGTAGGCATAATTGCCTGAGTGTTACTTCTCTTTTAAAAACAAAAAAATGTCTATCCATGTCCTTAGAGGAAGCTGACATCACGCATCAATCAAAGCATAAAAAAATATATGGACGATAGAGAATTCAAATATAAGAAAAAAATTTAAAAGTAAAAAAATTATCACTCGCCCATATTTTTCGAGTAATGGGCCTCTAAATTATTCTTAGATAAGTATGATATTTTTTAATATGGGTATCATTAAAAGCTTTTGAAGAGATCTTTAAGGAAATACTAAAGTTAAAAAAATGCTTAACCCATTAAGAACCGATGACCTTTTTATGTAAAATTATATATAGTGCTTATTTTTTCTTATTTTTTTAATTCTTTGTAACCCCAATATTTGTTTTTTTTTTAATGGAGTTACTTTACTAAACTAGATTTACATATACCATATGGTGAAGGGTATATAAAATTCGACATAGCCGAATATAACAATCTTACTTGTTGTTAAAAAGTGATACTTACCTACTTGTTTTAATTAATAAATGTACAGCACATGTAATTTTAATTGTTAGTTTTCAATTAACAATTACATGTAATGTGAAATTAAAAAAACCTTAATTACAATTTTGAATATTTTAATGTAATTGTAATTGAAGAAATCTAATTACAATAACGTGTACGTATCTAGTAGTAGTTAAATACCAAATGTAATTGAAATCCCCCAGGTGAAGATAATTGTTCCAATTAGATGTTTTTTTACAATAAACACTTAAAAAAGTAATAATTACCTAATGTTAATTATTAAACTGAAGCTATAATTTTTCTATTCCATGTCAGAAAATTAAAAAATATTAAAGGCATTCACGTCATTAAATTGTATCTTGCGAAAGCGCAAAATTTGTTACACACATAACAACAACCACATAAAAATTAATTTCGGACTAACTTTTGCCCTTAACACCACCGATAACCAGCTGCGTAAAATCTGTACGAAATTTCGCACAAAACACATGTTTAACGTCATTACAATCGTATTGCCAACCTTAAAATAGTACATTTCTACTTAAAAAAATACTAAAATAAGAAAATCTGATCTAGTTATAAAATTTTCTATCTATCAGGCTTGTAACAGAACAGTAGTTTCGATTTCGCAAATTGGTTCTTTAGAACACGAAAAATTTCTTTGGAATGAAACGACTTTCAAATTATATACATATATGTTATATAACTTAGAAGGCAATTAAATATGGAATTATTCACATTCAGTACTTTGTAGAAAGGCTCTAAAATCAGACCGATGCAACGCCGGGTACAATAAGCTAGTAACCGGAAAAACCGCTACACAACCGTACAAAACAAGCTAAAATTTAAATAGGATTTTTGTTTGTTTTTCAATTTCAGATAATGATGTATCCATTGTAGAACTAATCAGAACAGAATTAATACTTTGATTTGTCATTTTTTAAGAATAAATAAAAACGATTGACTGTGTGTTTAATATGTTAGTAAAAGTTTTAGGCAAAAAATGCCGTCTGTTAATTTGCCTTGTTATACGAGTTATTGTTCCCAAGATGGATGCTTACGTCAACTAGTGCATTTTCACAATTTTGCAATTGCTGACGTGAATACCTTTAATAATATGTAAGTATGCATGAATGTATGTATGTATATGGTTTGAATGATGCTGTCTTGCCTTCTAATGACATTGCATAGCATTGATGTCATGTAGTTACACATCTTTCTTGATGTACGATGGAATCCAAATTATATACATATTTGAATGAATTGTAGTTTATTTAAATTTAAATAAAATCTTAAACTATTGTTTTTGTGCACTTGAAAAAAGCATACAGCATTGCAGGCTCTTTTTAGGTTGAGGATTTGCTAAAGTTATCTTTTAATTTGGTTAGAACTTTAGCTGAAGATAAAATGTGTGTATGAAAATATATCCTGTATGCATGCTACATGGCATGATGATTGGTTTAATGATATATAACCAATCAAAAAACAATGACCACATTAAAGTTTTACCAGGGATGAAATAATCGAAACGGTATAAAAAAAAGCAAAATAGTTACATACATTAAAAAAATTATATTACTTAAGAGCATTAACAATTTGATTGAAACACTCTCAGGTTGTTATTAATAAAATAATTTATGTTACGAAAATTAACCAATATTTTGACAAATTAAATAGTGGGATTATGTATTCAAATAAAATTTCCCTGAATATGATATAAACATAAGATGTGCGACATCTATTGAGTTTTTGAACCATGGAGTATAATAGTATGAACAAAAACCACATTTTATAGTATTAATAATTATAGCATATTCAAAAATTTTCAAACTTAATCAGTGTTGCCCATTGAAAAATATCATTGACAGATTTCGCGTTTCAGATTAATTTTGGGAATTTGTTTTATAAGTTATTCAATTTCCTCAAGTAAAATACAGACAATTTTTTGTAAAATTAAATATAAATTGATTGATTGTTTACACATTTCAATATATATTTTCCGCATAATTTTTTTTTTTGCATTTAAGAGCAGCAAAATATAATAGAGATTATTTAAGCTAAAACAGCTTGAAGAAATGTAATAAAATCTAGCAGACAGAGGCCCTTATTGAAGCAAGAATTGCACATCCCTAAAAAAGGTAAATTGAATAAACTAATAAAAAATGTATTGTTAGAAAAATTTTACTCCTGGACCTACCTAATAAATAGCAATAGCAAAAAAATTACTTTATTGTAATAAGTCCTATTACTCATTATTATAATCTAAATAGTTTGGCGGTAACACGGTTAATTTTGGCATTTCCAGTTTCAATTACCTCACTACTTTTAAAAATTGGAAATTGGTTTCGTTAAACAAGCTGACAGTTTATTAAATGAGCAGATCACAATTAAAATAATCATAAATATTATTAAATAAATTAAAAAGTTTTAAATTATAAAAGAACAAAAATCTTTGGAAGTATAAAACTAAAGTGGAGCTTATTAAATAGTCAGAAAAATGCCTTTTACAAAAAAGCATAGTATTTTAGAGTTTTTAGTGCATTTATATTACACCGAAATCTACTAGATTTTATCTGAAATCTCTTTCAAAATCTAATCGTTTACACTGCATTTTTTTACAGTAGCAAGATTTCATATCTACAAAAAACGAAAAAATGGGTATTTAGAATATTTCATAACATTTTTATAATTTATACATTATTCATGTTTTGCTTTTGTTTATATTGTCTTTTTTTAACATTTTTTATAATTTTTCTTTTTTGTTGTAATGAAACTGTCATTTTTCTTTCTCTTCTTTTCTTGTGCTTTTTTGGTACAATTAACATTATAAAGTACTACTAGATTTTGATCTAGTGGCAAAGTAAATTTTGCTTTGCATGAGAAATCTATTTAAAATCAACTAGATTTCTCTCAAAATCTAACTAGAACTAGATTTCGGTATAATGTAAATGCAGTTACCAACAAAACAGAACTGTGTCCTAAAGCTTTTTTCATAAAAACTTAGATGAATTGGTTGTGAGATAGGATAGATTATTATGAGTTGCTTTTTTATGTTCTAAATATTGAAAGCTTTGTAAGTATAACTGCACGCTTTTGTGGCCTTTGCGCAACAAAAATAAAAAACAATTCATTTAATTGAGTAATTAAAGGCGATTAACCAAGGCGAATTAATAATTTCCAAATGTCAAAATTATTTATTTTTGCATTGTTGAGTTTTTTAATAAACCGAATTTTGCAAAGGCGAATTGCCTTTAATCTAATGCCAAGGCGATTCAATAATAGATGAATGCAATAGCTCATGCGGCTCACATATGATTGCCTTTTTAAATTTGCAAATGTCAAAATTGCTTATCTTTTCATTGCATCTGTTTGACAACTGAACTAAATTTTGCAAAGACGAATTGCTTTTAGAGCGAAGTCTGTCAACCGCTATGAATTCGCTTTGGATCTTTCATCAGAAGACTAATCAAGGCTAATCTATAACAGGTAAGTGCGTTAGATCGAGGTTTATCGATTAGCGATAACAGGTGAGTAATTAGTTCATGTAGACTACAAAAATAATGTAAATGACAAAATTGCATATTTTTTATTGTAACTGTTTGACAACTCAGACGAACGGCCTTGAACTAGATCATGCGGCATACAGTTAATGGGATTGTTTTACTTGACAAATACCAAAATTGCTTATTTTTGTATTGCAACTTAACCAAATTTTGCAAGGCTAAAGGCCCAACTATAATGTGCATAAGATAGCTTGAGCTTATGTCAAAAATTTAACGAAAAGCCTGTCAAATGCTTAGGTTACACATTTAATAAATTTTGGTGACAACAATGTACTTACATAAACTTAGCAACTAATTTTCCAGAGATACACATTTATATTTTATTCGTACTTTTGCCAAAAATAATTTCTTTATAAATAAACAAAATTTTAAAGCGAAAGGCATTTAAAGAACATATTTTACATATTTAATAACCTTCACATACACATCAACATTTATTGGTTCACCATCTAAGATAAATTTTCATAAACAATATTACAAGTTTTTTTTTGTTTTTGCGGCGAACAATACTAAAAAATGCAACTCTTTTCATCGCTTAAATCATATTCATATTAATGTACATACAATTAAAAATTTAATTTTAGTTTATTGTGCTTGTAAAAAATTGGTCAGAAATAAAAATGTTCTATTTTTCTACATTTTCTCTAAAATTAAAAACTAAAAATTTAACACTGTAGGTATTCATTGCAATTTTTCTTTATGAATGTATAACACAGTCAGCTGTATCCGTGAGGAAAGTTCTTCAGTTTCGTACTTTGCTTAAAGAAATAAAGGCCCAACTATAATGTGCATAAACTAGCTTATGCCAACTTATACAACTGTGCAAATACATTAAATTATATGTGGTAAACTATAATGTGATTAAGATAACTTTTCGTCAAGTTTCGTTAAATTTCATTTCTTTATGCAAGGTACGAAACTGATCGCACTTTCCGTACGGAAACAGCTGAATGTGCTTTGGTTTATACATTAATAAAGAAATTTTCTAATTAAGACCTAAATTGTTAAATTTTTTAGTTTTAACTTCAATAAAAAATGTAGAAAAAAACAACATATTTCTTTATGGCCAATTTTTTACAATTATAATATATTTAAATTAAATTTGTATTTATACACACATATGTATACTATATAAACGATGAACATCGTTGCATTTTTTAGTACGGTTGGCCACAAAAACAAAACAGAAAATAATTTGTAATAAATTTTTTTTACGTTTTCTTAGAACATAAACCAAAATATGTAAATGTGTCTGTGAATGTTATTAAATATATAAAATATTTTCTTTAAAGCCTTTTAGTTTTAAAATTTTGTTGATTTATATAAAAATTATTTTTGGCAAAAGTACAAAATAAACATAAATGTGCAACTGTGGCAAATAAGTTACTAAATTTATATATGTACATTGTAGCCACATAAATTTCTTTGATAAGTTACCTAAACATTTGACAGGCTTTTCGTTGAATTTTTGACATAAGCTAAAGCTAGCTTATGCACATTATAGTTGGGCCTTAAATGCAGTTACTTGCAATAAATTCGCCTTGAAGTTGCTCATGCGGTCTACAGACCATTTTTAATTAGTAGATGTCAGCATTGCTTATTTTTTTATTCTAACTGTTTGACAACTAAACTGAATTTTCCCAATGCTTTTAAAGCAAATGCCTTGGCGAAATCATGTATCAGATGGTGGCAGTGCCGAATTCATTCATTTTTGCCGTTGCTAAAAGTATCAAAGAACTTAGCGTCAAATTTTTTTACATGAATGAAAAATTTGCCTAGATTTTAAAGATATTTAAATTAAAATAAGATTTGAAGATGCTTGAGACCTACTATTGCAACTTCTGTTTAAAGTTAGTAAACATATTTACCTATATGAAGAAGGTTAGTGTAAATTAAAACAAAAATTTTTATCACTATCGCTAATGGATTAATATGTTAAAAATAATGACGTTAGGTATATTTGTAAAAACTAAAATTTCCGATAGAAAGTCTCATGTACTAAAATTAATTCATTAATAATTGTGTTCCATTTTACATTGAGTTCTGTAAACAAAACGATTTGACTTTAACGCAACCTCAAAAAAGCTTTCGTATATTGACCTGCAAAACCAAGTTTAATTGACAATTCGTCTTGCGCGAAACATTATTAGAGGTTCAATTAGACGTGCCATAACCATATAAAACAGCGGTTCAAACCAATCTTATGGAAAACACTGTATTTGGTTATTGGTGACATGTCATATTTTTATCGTAACTGTACTATTGACTAATAAATTTAGGTATTAACTGTTTGTTTTTTTTTCATTTTGCTCTCATTTTCTCTTTCGCTGCATTATAGTAGTGACTTTTAGCTTATATTTTTCGTTGTGCTTCTTTTTTAATAACAGGCAACACATATAACAGTTGTTTATGGTTATGGCACCACTATTCGCTAGCAGTAAATATGTTTATTGCACGTCTAATTGAACCTTACAAATAAGTTATCGCATGTGTAGTTATCACCAGTGACGCCAATGCAATGGAATTTTTTATTTATTTCAAACGTAATTTTTAGGCTTATGCAGCTTTTTAAGATTTTGTTCTTTTCACCTTTTCAATTCTTTGTTTTCAAAATACACTTAGTGCCGTGTTTATAAAAATGGTTTGGTTTTAAAGCACAACACAAATGTGTCAAAAAGTTGTTTAAAGATTTCATATGAGACCTATTTTTTAATAAAGGTAAAAATTATTATATTTGTTAAATTCACAACCTGCTGTATATTATATGTTGTATCAAATACAACCAGTGTAGTTCTAAGCATACTGTTGGAGTTTCTATTGTTCGTTCGATCCGAAATCTTTCTTAAAAAATTCGGCACCATTACTTGGGACATGTTTCTCCCAAAATGTTTCATAGCGACTCTTAAAAATAATAATAATTATTGAAACTAGAGTTTGTTTTTTCAAAGCCTCAATTAGTTCAATTATTAATGTATCCTCGAAATCTATTTTTTTTAAATCTTAATTTTAGAACTAATAATTATGCATTGTTTGCGCCACGTTTACATTAGACAATGCTGTCATGACAATAAAATAATACGCATTAGTTGTCAAAAATGTTGACAATTGCTTCTGTAGTGTAGGCGTCCAGACAAAAATTATGACAATTCATTATGACCACGTTCTCGGAAAATTTAAAATCGCTTTAGCGTTTCTTCCTGCTATTTTTCTATTTCTATTGTTAAATGCAAAGAAATTTTTGTAATTACAATAATAATCTAATTAAAATTTCATTTAGTTAAAGCAATTATAAAAAAATTTATAAGAATGCGTCAAATCACTGTCTTATCACCGAGTATACAGAGGCGACACGAGAATATAGTCATCTCGTTTTTTCTATGCATCTCTTTCTTGACATCCTATCGACTGCCACAAAACTAAATTGAAGTCGATAGGATGTCAAGAAAGAGATGCATAGAAAAAAAAGAGATGACTATATTCTCGTGTCGCCTCTGTATACTCAGTGTCAGTGTTACGTCACAAATTCGAATTTACAAAACACTTTAGTTCAACAGAAACACTTCGAAGTGTTTTTCTCAAAACAAGTTGATTTCAAGTCAATGGAAACGCACTATAAGATTCCTTAACTAAAAATATTTATTAACATATATGTTTAACAGAAAAAATAGCTGACATATTTGTAAAAAATAATTCGAATTTGAAATGTACTTTACAGTGCAGTCACACGTCCAAGTTTTTGTTCAATTCTCTTTCAAGAAATTTACACATACTGCTTGTCAAAATTCACAAAAATTGAAAGCTGTGACGTAGGCTGCACGCAATTTCAAAGCAAGTTTTTAAGCAAGATGTCATAAAGAAACCAAAAAAAAATTTATTTGAAGGAAAAAACTTCAATCAGCTGTTCTCTTGAATGAAATTTGAAAGACTCAATTGAACGAAAATTTGAAAGCAAATTCTCAGCAAGTTTTTAAAGTGAGAGTGTATTGGTAAAAAATAAGAGAAGTTTTAAAAATTGAATGAAAACTTGATCATCTGACACCCTAGTTAAAACAAAAAAGTCAAACAAAATTATATTTAAAACTTGAATTATTTTAAATGAATATGGCAGTATATTTGTAGCGTAGAGAAAGGTGTCACTTTTGTTACATACATATTTTAATATGTAGCGATTTCAAAAAATGTCAGTTGGCCTCACTGGTTCTTACTGTGCTGTAGATTTGTGCGGTGGTAATTTATATGTTATAGTTTATAAATTTATAATTTATTTCAAGAGTTTAAAACTTAAATTTAAAAAGTTTGTTTTAATTATGTGTTATATAATTGTGTTTTATAGTGCAGAAGAGTAATTAATAAATCGATTGGTGTTATTGAAAATCATGGCTCTAAGTGCCTTGAATGAATTTGTAAGATGTGCCAGGAACGGGTTACATTTATTGAAACCCCAAACTCTAGCAGTCTGTAATGCTAAAGTCTCAAGGTAATTAACAAGGATTATGGTGTGCAGCAAGAAAATGTTTGTCGTCAATTGGCGGAATTTATTTTTCCTTATAGTTTAACGTGATACTTACATAACAGATTGTTTGCATAAGAAAATCCATGAGCATGTTCCTATCAACTGATGTGAAAAAGGTATTAAATATAAATAGAGATGCAAGTTAATACAAAATAAAAAAAAAGTTGTCTAAAGAGATTAAAATGCAATTTAAAGCAAAAAGTGTAAAGTGAAAATGGTTTGTGTCGTAAATGAAAAAAGCTTTGCCCATAGCCGAAGCCCTGTGATTACTGCTAATCTTTGGGCTTAAGTCCAGTTTACGGGCACCGCTCCAAAAGAAAATAAAAGTTCTTACGGGGTGTAAAATTCAATTCTAAGCAAAAAATGTAAAATGAAAAATTTGGCGCCAACCCTTAATTCCGGAGTTACAGGCCTCCGAAGTTTTTATGTTTAAGATGGTAAATATCGAGTATTTGATGGCAGAATAGGACAACATGGGTATCATTGGAAAGGTAATTAATCAATCAATCAACTTTTTCATTTTACATTTTTTGCTTAGAATTGAATTTTAAAAAATGTAAAGTGAAAAATTTGGCGGCAACCCTTAGTTTCGGAGTTACGGACCTCCGAAGTTTTTGTATCTAATAAGGCATATATCGAGTATTCGATGGTAGAATGGGACAATATGGGTATCATTGGAAAGGGAATTAAGGGCCTATTCAATTAAATAGGAAAAAAGTAAAAATAAAATAAAAAAATCAGGTTAGGCTCCAAAAAAAACTATTTTTTCCATATTAACACTTAACGGACGGGCCCCGTAGATTTACGTTTTTCCATTCTGACTTCCTAGGACGGGCCACGTAGATCTACGTTTTTGCATGAATATTTAGTATGCTGCATTAGGGTGTTTCTTTTGTGCACATTTTTGTGCACGCTTAAAAAATACTAAATAATAATAAATTTAATAAATACTTTTTTTGAAATATCATAAGAAATATAATTGATTTAATAAAGTTTTATTGTAGTTACAACGCTTTAAATCCATACATTCTTCTTTATTTAATTCCCCTGGAAAATGCCCGGAAACTAGGAAAGACAGAGCAGATTCGACCCGTCCGTTAAGTGTTAACATAACTTTACTCCAAAACGAAAGAATTTTCTCCTCTATGGTATAGCCAGCCTTGGGCCGGACGAAACGATTTTCTCCTCTATGGTACAACCAACAGCGGCTTCGCTTTCTTAAAAAGTTTTTTTCGCGCAGTGGTCAATTTCGCGAGATAGCGGTCAAAACTCTATAACTTTTGACCTGATTGGTATTTTTATACGCAATTTGTTTTGTTCAATAGGAGGGACTTTAAGCTTCAATTTGCGTGTTCAAACGTAAAAAAACGACTGATAGGAACGTAGGTAATGTGGAGTTAAAAATGCATTTTAAGTTTTTGTTGAGTTTCCATATAAAAGTTGAATATTTTGACATTTTAAATAGGTAATTTTTTATAATTTCTTATTTTCTTCAATCGTATTTTACAACCAATACTTATTATTCCTAAACGTAATTTTGGTCAGAAAATGCCAACATTTGGCCCCTGACATTTATTTTGTCTCAATATTCACAGGGGCCAAAGGTTGGTTTTTTTTTGGAAGAAAGCTAATTCTTGTGAGGATTAAACTGAAAAATAACACTGAAATTTCCAACAATATCAATACCATTTGGATATATTATATACAGAACACAACATCGATAAAATTTTAAGTAAACGGAACAAATCTGGTTTACGGACGCAGCTTAAAAATTAAAAAAAAGTTACCTACCGTGTGTAAAATTTAATTTTAAGCAAAAAATGTAAAGTGACAAATTTGGCGCTGACGCTTGGTTTCCGAGTTATGGGCCTCTAAAGTTTGTATGGACAATATGGAATATATCGAGTATTTTGTGGTGTAATGGGGCAATATGGGTATCATTGAAAAGGTAATTTCAATATCTATTCAATTTAAAAGGAAAACATTAAAAATAATAACAAAAAGTTTTTTTTTTTTTAATTTTACGAGCAACTCTTAGTTTTGGAGCTACGGACCTTTAAAGTTTTTACGTATAATATGGCATTAAAGAATTTATTGCAAAATGAGATGTAAAAGGCATCATACATATAGTATTAAAATATTTATTTTCTTCGCTTACTAAAGGCTTTACATAGCCGGACTCCGGCCGGGCGCAAGGATTTTCTCCTCTATGGTATGACCAACACCGGCTTCGCTTACTAAAGAATTTTTGCATAGCCGGCCTTCGGCCGGGCGCAAGGATTTTCTCCTCTATGGTATGAACAACACCGGCTTCGCTTACTAAAGACTTTTCGCATAGCCGGCCTCTGGCCGGACGCAAGCATTTTCTCCTCTATGGTATGACCAACACCGGCTTCACTTTTTAAAGCTTTTTTTTTTCATGTAGTACTGTCACTAAGCTTAATTTATTTAATATATGTAGGTACTCCATGTTTATATAGAAAAAGCTGTTTTTTTGATCGTTACCTGTTTTTATTGTATTTTTTTAATATTTTCCTTTTAAATTGAATAAATATTTAAATTACCTTTTCAATGATACCAATATTGCCCCATTGCACCACAAAATACTCGATATATTCCATATTGTCCATACAAACTTTAGAGGCCCATAACTCGGAAACCAAGCGTCAGCGCCAAATTTGTCACTTTATATTTTTTGCTTAAAATTAAATTTTACACCCGGTAGGTAACTTTTTTTTAATTTTTAAGCTGCGTCCGTAAACTAGATTTAAGCCGAAAAAAATTATAAACTTTAAACTAGTATTAATTAAACAATATTAGTAAAAATTTCTTCCAAATAGCTTTGTTTTTCATTTTGTAGTAGTTGTTTAGCTTCTTCATCTAACTCTAATGAGGCTGATTTCCATTTTTGTCGAATACTGGACATATATGGGTCTGATGTGCACAACAAAATATTAATAAGATCTTCATTAGCACAATATCTGGAAAATTTTCTTGTATTGTGCTCGCGAAAGAATCTGTAGTCATTGTTCCTTTTTTCTTACGCTTCTTCTGAGAGATTAAAACTATCGTCTTGTGTTGGTGGTTGGCTCAATTGAATTGATGTTTTTTTGGCATATGGTGCAGCTTGACGAAGACTTTGTTTCGGTTAAAGATTGTGCAACTTTTCCATCGATCATTGTAAGTGACATTTTAAAGTTAACTTCGATGCATTGGTCATTAAATTCAAATATTACTGGTTGAAGTTCTTTAATTTCATCTCTTCAGTTATGACATCTTTAGTTTTTTTTTTGTAAGCAAACTTTATTGGTCTACAAAATTTTGTTGACGAGGGAATTTCATTCTTTCATACATCTATCTCTGCAGCTCTACTAGTTGACGGCTATGAACAAATATAAGTTTTTGTTAAACGTAATGGAACAAAAAAAATCATGAATAAATTTGCATCCGCATTACATTGTTTATATTGTTTCTGGCCAGAGGACCCATCACATCCCCATTTAGAAATTAAAGTCATGCTGCCATTTTTAAACTTCTTTAAATAGTCAGCATCAAATGTCTTTAATAATCTTTCTGCAGTGTGTTCAAGAAGATCCTGCAATTTTATTTCTGCTGAACTTGAAGTTATACTAATAGCAGTTGGTGAAGGTAAGCAATCTTTTTTGGCAGAAACTATATCTCGATATGATGGAAAAATTCCACAATTTTTTTCATTGGTTCGCTTCCGCAATTCTGTATATTGGTTTTTAGTCATTTTCAAATCCAAAAATAGTGCAAATGCTTCTTCTGGAGTAAATTTATTTTCCTCAGTTGGTGTCGGCATACTATCTAAAATCCTTTTTGTGCTTCTGGAGCTTGCTTCCACTATTTTTTTAATGGTAGCAATTTTACTCTTTTTAGTTTTCGATGGTTGAATTTGATGCAGAAATGAATCCTTTATGATGCTACAAGAAACTTCTTCACTGATATGTTTAAGCTTGCCTCTTCGTGATATTTCACTACAATTATCAATTGGCTTTGCTGGTCGACCACCTTTTTCAGTTTCCGTGGTAGTTACTGATGGGTTTTTAAAAATAAGTTTATTTTTTAGCCATTCTTGGTTGCGAGAGTAAAACAATTTTTTGTTTCTGGAACATTGATTGTACCGTTTTCTTAAAGTATTTAAAAAGTTTTTTATTTTTAAGTTATGAGTTTTTATTTTTTGTTTGTCGCATATTTTGAAGAATGGATTATTCATTATATGTAAAATAATGTCGTTTTTATCTTTCCGTTCAAAATATATATCAGATAGAACACTATAACTGAATTTAGCCATTGTTTAAACAATAATGAAGAAAAAAAATGAATGCATGGATTAATATACTATTGCTCGCAGTTTCAACATGTTCTTTTTTTCCTCTTTGAAACATAATATAACAGGTACTTGGTTTTACCAGTTATTTCCATTGGTTTTAAATTTATTTGCAATTTACAGGTATTTAAGTTATGTAATATTAGATGGCAATAAAATCATTTTTTACCTTTTCCAAATGAATTGCCAGATACCACATAATTTGAGAGTTCTATTGTCATTTTTGTCAAAATTTTGATACACCCTTCTATGTGGACTAGGTCCAAATATGGGCCAACTTCTCCTAATTTCAACAGAATTATTTTTTGGGTCAATAAGAACTCTTGTACAAAATTATCAAAAATATATGGATAATAGCCACTTCACATACAAATAAATTCTCAAAAAATATGAGGTGCATTTGTACCGAATATCTTACCTTGGGTCATAAAAATTGCTGTAGCTCAAAAAGTGCAGTCCCGATGCATAGACATGTATATAATGGAATGTAGGGGAGAGTTGGGACTACAAAATAGTTAATTTGTGTTTTGACTCAGCTTGACTCACAGGAGTTGTGATCTATGAAGTAGGAAATATTCGAGAAATATTACCTTTTTTAAAAATAATATTTATATTGTTCTGCAAACAGTAGAGCTTCAATTTTTTTCCAGTAATAGGAAATAAGTTAAGTTACAACACAAAATTTATTTCGTCTAAAAATCTTGAAAAACAAAAAAGTTATGATCATTTAAATTTTAAAAATTAACTAAAAATATTATAAATTTACTAAATTCTGAAAAAGCCTATTTTGGACCACCCTGTTCTCAGTGAAATAGTTGAAATAGAGTTCTAATTTTTTTTGCTCCCGAGGTTTACTACTGTCTACTTTTATATGAGTCTAATAATTTTAAAATCGGAGAACGAAAACCAAAAGGAGTTTTGGCCGCTATCTCAAAATATTGACCACAGTGCGGCCGCAAAGATTTTCTCCTCTGTGTAATAACCAACACCGGCGTCGCTTTCTAAAGGTTCCCTGTGTAGCAGGCCTTCGGCCGGACGAAAGAACTTTCTCCTCTATGGTATAACCAATAGCGGCTTCGCTTTCTAAAGGTTTCCGAATAACTTAATTTATTTTGTTTTATTTATTTATTTTTTTAATTTTTTCCTGCTTCAATAAATAGGCTCTTATATTCCCTTTCCAATGATACTCATATTGTTCCATTCTGCCATCAACTACTCGATATATGCCATATTATATATAAAAACTTTGGAGGCCGTAACTCCGAAAGTAAGGGTTGCCGCAAAATTTTTCACTTAACATTTTTTGCTTAAAATTGCATTTTGCACCCTGCAAGCAACATTTCTTTATTTTGAAGCGGTGCCCGTAAACACCACAAAATACTCGATATATTCTATATTGTACATACAAACTTTGGAGGCCCGTAACTCGGAAACCAAGGGTCAGCCCCAAATTTGTCACTTAACATATTTTACTTAAAATTAAATTTTACACCCCGTAGGTAACTTTTTTAAATTTTTAAGCTGCGTCCGTAAACTAGATTTAAGCCTTTATTTTATATAGGTAGTTATGTTTATTGGAAAAAACTTTTTCTGTTTTTAACTGAAATTTTTCTTTTCAATTAAATTACCTTTCCAATGATACTCAGAGCGACTCATTCCGCTTTGAAATACTCGATATATAACATATTATACATACAAACTTTGAGAGGTCCCTAACTCCGACTAAGGGTCAGCCCCAATTTTTTTTGGTTAAAATTACATTTTGCACCCCGTAGCCATTTTTTTTTTTAATTTTTTAGCTGCTTCCGTAAACTAGAATAAACCAATTTTGGGACAAGCCTTTGCTTCGATGTTACAAACCAATGGCCGGCTGTGGGCAAAGCTTTTTTCATTTACGGCACAAACCAGTTTTCACTTTAATTTTGAAGCTGCGTCCGTAAACGCGTAGATTTGTTCCAAAATTTTCGTACTCACCCTTATTCTGTTTGGCAAAGTCTACACAAAACAGCGTCGTTTTTCTTCGTTTGTTGTAAATCGGTATTCACGTTGTCAATATTGTCATTAATATATGACTGTCGCAATATGTTTGGTATTTTATAAGAACAATTGACGTTGATGTTGCCGTTTAGTTTGTCGTCGCCACTTTTGATGTTGAGTTGTGTTGTGGGTGAAGGAAGTTTTTAAAAACATAAAAAGTATACAGCAATATTTAAAATAACAAAATAAGAAATATAGGAAATAACAAAAAAGAAATGGGAAAAACTAAAATTACCAACTTTTGTCAATTTGAAAAATTATTGGAAGAGTTAGAAAGAATCCATCTCAATGAAAAAAAGCAATTAGTAAAGGCAGGATTTTGTCGGACCGATAAATGTATTTGCCTTATAAAAACTTCTTTTGTCAATATTTTTTTTAATATTTTATTTATTGTTATTATTAATAGTATCAATAAAAATTGGAAGTTTTAATAATACAAAGCTATTTATCAGACAGACAAAATCCTACCTTTAACTAACGGCAAGTTGTAATAATGGCCTTTGACTATTTATTTTAATTGTTTCTAATAGTTTTGCTTATTTTATTGTTTATACGTATTTTATTTCTTTACAAAATTTGAATTTTCCACAACTCTTACTTAACACAATAGAAAACAAATTGAATCAACTGACTCAAATATTAGATATGTGTATTTTATTTTTTTATATTATCGATAAAACGTCAACGTCGTCATTAGTTTGTTAGGGAATACCAAATTAGTATTGATGTTGTGTTAAGTTGATGATGTCTCAAAATTGACGACGGTGTTGATAACGCCAAACAGAATAAGGGTGAATTATTTTCAACACTATATCTTCAGTACTAACGAAAACGTAGCTTGAAAATGAAGGTCTAACATCGAAAGCGCTCGCCAGAGATGACGGTTTTCACCGAAAGATATAACAAATTTGTTCGTGTTGTATTTCTGCTAAACTTTATTTGATCAAGTTATGTTTATATGAAAAAAGTACTTCTATAGTTGTTAGATGATTTTTACTCTTTTTCTATTCAGTTAAGTAGGTGTTAAAATTACCTTTCCAATGATACCCACATTTCCTCATTCCGCCATGAAATAAAATATATATACCAAATTATACATACAAACTAAACGTCAACAGCAATTTTTTTCACAATAACATATATTGCTTAAAATTTTTTTGTTTTAATTTTTGAGGTGCGTCTACAGACTACATTTGTTCCGAAAATTGAAAAGGACAGAAAAATATATCTGGCCGGTAATAAACGTATCAAGCTTATTGATATATCTTCCAGTAGGTGCTTATAATATATAAAACCTACTAAGAGTCTAAACATTTTAGCTTTTTTTTGTATATGTACTAGAGATCTACATGAATGCATTCAAAAAGCCTTTTGAATCATTCCTTTCTTTAATGTCACGTTACGTTTTGTTTTGTTTCGAAGTTTTCAAAACGAATGAAACAAATCACGCATTACAAAAATGAGTTACGAATTGAATCAAAACAAAGCATGAATAAGATGTGTGGAATCAGTTGAATACTAAAAAACAACGAATCATTTTTAATACTATTAGTTGATTTTAATCAGCTTTAAAAGAACAATGCAATATTGCTATTTTTTGCCTTATATACTAATGCGTTTTGGATAAATTACTATTACTAATTACATTAAAATATGTTTTTTAAAGCTTTAATAAAGATTTGGAGCTTTTATTTTAGATTATAAAAAATATAGTTTTTAATTTTTATTTATGTATAGATATGTACTGTTTCGGCGTATATCCGACGTACAAAAAGCAATGATATTTCAATATATATAAAATAAAACAACAAGGGTTAATAAACTTTTGATACAAATTTCTACTCTTTTATTAAATTTCAAATTTACCTTTTATATGGAGTTTTACAAAAGCACGTAATGCTTGCCAGATATCCAATCATCGATTAAAAACAAAATGTCTCGCAAAACTTAACTAATAGTAGCAAAACCATATTTAAGTACCGTTAACGGTTTACTCGTTGAAAGGAACAAAAAGGCCTTCCAAAAAGGATGAGAAAAAATGTATCAATCGACACTTAGAGAAACAACAAACAATTTGTACTTAAACATTGCCGGCCACACTGCAACGATAAGGGATGTTGCAAACAAACACATACGTTTCAATAAATGAGCTAGTAAGGACTCCTTTTGAAATAATTTTTTTTATTTTATGTTAGGTTAGGTTAGGTTGTACAGGCCGTCGGCAAAAAGAAAGACCGACTCACTTGGGTCCCAAAGGTCCCATTGTGTTGCCTGGAAACAGGATGTGCAGAGATCAGATTGAGGTCCCTACGGCACCATCAAAAGATCGACATCCAAACCACCCTGAAGACCGGATAAACAAGTTTATCCTAGAAACATCGCAGACGGATAAGTCTGCAAGACCATGCAGTCTCGGACTGCCAAAAATAGCCGCTCTATTCCCAGAAAGAGCCGGGCAGTGGCAGAGCAGATGCTCCACCGTTTCCTCCTCCTCCTCATCTTGACAACTTCTACAGTAGTCATGATGAGGAAGATTCAGTCTCCTAGCGTGAGCACCAATGACGCAGTGCCCTGTCAGCACGGCCACCAGTGTGCCCAGCTGCTCCCGAGGAAACCTCTGTAGATTTGCGGTTCTCCTATTATCGTACTGAGGCCACAATGTCCTCGAGGCCCTGCAGGTAACCTCCTCAGACCATCTAGACTGTGCAGCTCTGAGGAGTTCCTGCTGAAGTAAAGCTCTACAGCAGCTTAATGGGACTCCTACCAGTGGATCTGTCTCCCGGTCTCCCAACCGGGTTCCCAATCTGGCGAGTTCGTCCGCAATATATATTCCCAAAACAGTTCCAGGTTGGAATGTCTCGCCATCTCATTAAAAGATGTCCGGCATTCACATACCAATCTGGATGTCGTATAGACACCCGATAAGGAGTTAATCGCGGCCTTGCTGTCAGTACAGATCCGGATATCCTCTCCGTATATCCTGTGGTACCTCATCCAGCAAGCCGCCCTTCTGATGGCTGAAATCTCAGCCTGTACCACGCTACACTGATCCCGTAGCCTAAACTTCATTCTGATTTGAAATCTAGGAATGAAGACGCCCCCCGGACCCCCGTGTCCGACTTTGACCCGTCAGTATAAACATCAAGCACATCCCCACGCATATTCGATGTGCCCGACGTTGATACCCCGAAACTAATATCAGACATGGGGGTGGGCGTGCAATAATCGATGTTGTCAGGGATGGCCGAGGAGCAGCCTAAAATGGTCGCATGTCCAAAGTCCCCTGACTTCCACGTCGCCGCTGCATTTAGTCTAACCGCCGAGTTCATAGCCAGCCGCTTGGCCATGAGATCGACCGGTAGCCAGTGCAGCATCGTAAAAAGGGCCTTCGATGGAGTGGTGCGCATTGCCCCGGTGACCATCAAGGCCGAAGTTCGCAATATTCTATTCAGCATACTGCAGTTCACAAGTTTGCCCAGTGCGGGCCACCATACAAGAACCCCATACATGAGTATGGGTTTTATGACCGTGTTAAAGAGCCAGTGCGACGTCCTCGGGTTAATACCCCAGTGTTTGCCTATGGCCCTCCTACACACATACAAAGCCACTGAGGCCCTGTCCGCCCTAAAGCGGACATTTGGGGTCCACGACAGTTTGGAGTCCAGGATGATACCTAGATACTTCGCTCTGTCAGACAACCCAAGCTCCACTCCATTAAGGAGTGGTAGTGGAAAGGCCGGAATCTTGTTTCTTCTCGTGAAGAGCACAAGCTCCGTTTTCCGAGCGTTCGCGCTAAGCCCACTCTCAGTACACCACCTACTGACGCAGCCTAGCGCCGTTTGTAGACGATGCGATAGCGTGTCGAGATATTTTCCCGATACAGCAACCGCAACGTCATCCGCATATGCCACAGTCCTGAACCCCTTGCAGTCCATTTCCGTCAGTAATGCGTTCATGGCGAGGTTCCAGAGAAGGGGAGATAATACCCCCCCTTGTGGTGTACCTCGCTTAGCTACCCTGTGTATGGTAGCTATCCCCATGCTGGAAGTAATGACCCTATTTGTCAATAGATTCCATACAAAGCCTATAATCGACCGACTTACGTTCAGTCCCTCCAGGGCCACCGTGATGGCCTCTGGCTTCACATTGTTATATGCCCCTTCTATATCTAGAAAGGCAACCAATGTATATTCCTTATGCTCTAGGGATTTCTCTATGCATCCCACAAGCGTGTGTAGTGCCGTCTCAACAGATCTGCCCTTGACATACGCGTGTTGATAGGCGGAGAGTCGGTCCGTATTAATCGTCCTTCTCAAGTGAAGGTCAATTATCCGTTCCAGAGTTTTCAAAAGGAAGGAGGATAGACTTATAGGTCTAAAGTCCTTCGGTTCAGTGTGCGAAGTCTTCCCTCCCTTGGGAATGAAGACAACAGAGCAAAAAGTCCACGGTTCAGGGATATACGACCATGTAATACATGCTGTGTATATCGGAATTAACCATGGTATAACAATATCCGCATTATGCTGCAAATCAGCCGGTATAATGCCGTCAGGACCGGCTGATTTAAACGGGTCAAAACTACCCAAGGCCCACATAAGTCCCTCCCTATTTATAGGAAAAGGAAATGATGCCCGGCAGTCAAAAAGGGCTGAGTCTTCTCCCCTGAAGGGAGCATAGCCCGGAAAGTGAGTCTCCATGAGAACCTCAAGGGTCTCTTGTGCACTCAGAGTCCAATTGCCACATGGTTTCTTAATGAAACTAGGGACAATGGGCGTTGCCGATAGAATCTTACGAAGTCTGCTCGTCTCGGAGGAACCCTCCACTCCGCTGCAGAAGGATCTCCAAAACCTTTGCTTCGCATTTCTTACCATATTCTTGAACCTATTCACTGAGGACTTGTAAGCAGACCAGTTTCCTGATCTCTTAGCCTCATTGAAGAGCCTACGGGAGGCTTTCCGTGCCTCCACAATATCCGAGTTCCACCAAGGTGGTCTGCTCTTACCACGGCAGATATTTAATCTGCAAGATTCCGAAGTCGCGCTCTCAAACGCATTGGTTAATGCATTCACCGCGGTTTCAATGTCCCGCCGATTTTCTATTCTCGGTGGACTCGAAAGAAAATCGGAAAGGAGAGACCGTTGCCGCTCCCAATCCGTTTTCCTTCTGTTTCGTCGGGGAATAACCCCATATACCCGAATCACTACATCGAATTCAATATACCTATGATCAGAGAACGAGCAGTCACTAGAGACCCTCCATGCCCTAATCAAATCTGAATGCTTAGTACTAACTAGCGTAACGTCAAGAACCTCCCTTCTATTCACTACAACAAAAGTGGGCTCTGACCCAACGTTTACAACGTCTAAATTATTACAAAGAATGAAATCAAACAGACACTCACCCCTTGCATTGGAATCCGAGCTGCCCCACACGACATGGTGTGCATTGGCATCTGCCCCGACAATAACCGGCAGGTTCCGTGTGGCTGCCATCTTAACTACTTTGCGAAGCATTGGCGGTGGTGCTTCGCATTCGTGCGCCATATAGCTGGAGACTACTATAACAGTTCCGCCATTTGTCTCCCAGGCAGCTGCTACCGTATCTTCATCACTGTAATCAGAGAGAATGAAGATATTCAAATTGCTCTTAGCCACTATGCATGATCTGATCTTACCTGGACCACTCATATATAGCAGCTTGAAGCCTCTAACACCAAGCCCGCAAATCTTGCCCCGATGGAGCCAGGGTTCTTGGGCTAATACAACCTCCTCCCCTTTCTCTGAGATGCGGAGAAGTAGTGCAGCGGAAGCTGCTTTAGAGTGGTGAAGGTTTACTTGAGTCACCTTCACCATCCCTGTTTGCGGATACGATTGTGACGATGGCGTCGTCTTGGTCCGAGTCCAAGAGGGCGTCCTCGTCAACTGCCTCGTCCATTCCCTCGAAGAATTCACCCACAAACTCAGAGTTTGATAGGGTGCCTTCCTCGGAGATCAGACTGGCAGTCTCATCATTTGCCACACTTTCCGGTGTAGGTTCATCACCCTCCGGGGTCAGGTTACCCTTGTCGTCGCCTCGATAGACACGAAGAAGGATCGTTTCGAAACCGTAATAGATCCTTCCTCGTCTCTCCCGAAGCGGCGCCAACGATTTCTGACTCAGCAGGACAACAATCCGTCTGGATGCACCTTCAGGTTCAGAAACCTTCGCTACCTTCCAGTCACTGGTTGGTAGTTCAGGATTTCCTCCCCGAATAGGCTCCATTATATCCTTGGGTTCAGCAGGTTCGTCCGGTATACGTGCCGTGGCTCTAGGCCTGCGGGGTATCTCTTCAAGAGGTACCACGTCAAGCTTCGCTCCTTCCCATAGGCCTTCCAAAAGAGCGACAGCCTGCTTTAACAGCATAGCCGAACGCTGGTTTGAACATGCCATGAGTTTGACACGTCCACGAAACCAACCTGCATCGTCACATTGAGGAAAGGGTCCTGGGTTGTCTTTGATGACCCTCCAGAACACTCCCATCAACTTCTTGCGGACCACCTCACAGTTAGCGTGGGAGATGGAACTATCTGCGTCATTTCTGTCAATGACGGCGCGTATCAGGTTGCCCTTTGCAACCTCGCTAAAGCTCCTGTCCATTAACTTATGCTTTGGACGCTTTGTAGCGGGCTGCTGACTCTGCGCTTGAGCCTCCTCCTCAGATCTTTGCCGTTTAGGCACATCCGTAGATGTAGAAGGGGGCTTTTGCAGGCCAGCCAGATAAAATCTCGCCCATTTCAACGAGGTGGATTCCTCTTTTGTGAGGGACTCAGATGGCTTTTTGCCCAACTGATCCACACGTTTCTCGGCAGCACGCCGTTTTAAAAAGGCCCTTCTGGCAGGTGGGCCGTGCCGTGGGGGAGTAGTTTTGCCTTTTACGGCTGGAGGCACAGCTTGGGAACCCGAAATCTTGTTCGCAGTTACCTTACTGGCGGGGGGAGGTGAGACAATGGAACCCGAAATCTGGTTCGCAGTTCCACTGCTCACAACCGGCACTGGGTTAGCTGTGGAACGTTGCTGTGTTCCTACAGCGCCCGAAGCAGGGATTTTAGCCTTGGCGGCACGGACCTTGGCTGCTTTGTGCAGTCTGTACGCATTTGGATGACCCTGGTTTCCCAGAGTCTCCTCCTGCATTTCCAGTGACACCAGTAGTTTGCAGACCAGTCAGGCCTGGCGTTCCAACCTGACTAGCCCGGATCACAGTAGCATTCGATTCACCGCGGCCTGAAATCGCCACCGCGGGAATAGGGTCTCCGGAGATTATTAAGCCCCCGACCGGATACTTGGGGCATTTGTTATTCTTTTTCATTTTCACGGGGGTGGAGTGTTGTTGCATTTTATACATACTGCTATGTATTTTAGACGCTGCCTAGTGGGGACTAGGCAGACCACTAAGCCGCACCAATATGGTGAACAGACGCTCGTGGATTTCGGACAGTGGACCGTGGATCTAGCTGACCCAGAGAAACGGACGTACCCTGACAGAATGCCCAGTCTCATTGAAAGGGGAAACATTCGGTACAGGGTAGCTGATAGCCGCCCCATTGGGAAAACAGACGCTATCAGGCACTGAAGGGGGGGGGGGGTAGTTCTTCGTTTCGTACTCACCATGAGCCCCTCTGGCATGGGTATCCCTACCAGCACGGCCTGCACGGATCACTGCACTTAAGCCTCTGCATCATGTCAAGATGACTGCCCTTCGCAGAGGTTTATTTTATGTTAAATGAGCCATTAAGGACTTCTGATGAAAAAAATTTATGTAATGAGCCATTAAGGACTGCTGTTGATTTTATTTTGTTGAATTAAGTCATTAAGGACTCCTGTGGACTGTATTACAAGTTTAAAACGGCGATAACCCCGAAATAATCCATCCGAAGATCGTGTATTGCGCCAATGGCAGCCCAGGACTGGCGTGTATGCGACCTTTCATGATCAGTGGCATAACTTCACGTCCTAAGACCAAGGCCACACTGCCCGAATGATTAAAATTAGGGTCAGCTAGTTGAAACCACTAAAAGGACTGTAAAATTGAGTCAGCAACAGATGCGGACGGAGCTTTTATACATTGCATTTGATGTAAGTGAGCCGTGATGCTAATTTTTTGCGCCGTATCATGAATCGACTCGACTTCGATTCGGCAATATCGCACACCGCCCACATTAAAAATTGGTATTCGCAAACTTTTTGCAAAGTCCTTGCAAATGTAGCTACTTTGGCAGCACATATCTAACACGGCACGCAACGGAAGCCGCGAACGACCCTGTCGTATATTCAGCCGAACTTTAGGCGAAAACGAAACGGACTGACGTAGCGGCAAAATTGTTTGAAGCGTTACCGATTTCTGTTATTTGGCTTTCACTCTTGCCAATGAAGTTTTATGCTCATGAAGCAAAGAATTGTGGGTTTGTTTGCAATGCTTGCAAGTTGCCAAACTATTGCAATGTTTGCCAACGTGCCCCAGTGACAAGCAGCGAAAACAAATTTTATGTACCGCCACCATTCGAAGTCTGCGCTCCAGACTCATGTCTCTAAACTTGTAACAAAATCGCAGATGGTGATTTTTCCCACAAATCGGACATTTCAATCCTCCACGACTTGCGTTAGGGTAAGGCTTGAATCTGCGTCATGAGCCTGCACCACAGCCTTTAAGGTGAGGACCTCAGTTCCTTCGATTGCTGGGTTATTTTGGGGTGGATCGGAAACAGTTTCCCGATTTGTATTGGACACAGAAGGTGCCACTGTCAAAGGCTGTTCAATGTGTGTAGATGGCATCTTGATGGAGGGATCAACTGGAACCGCATCACAAATTGGTGCCGGATCGCTTGTTTTCATCGCCGCTTCGTAATCAAGCAAACCATCATCAAAAAAATCGGCTTGCAGGGCATTCTTGATAGAGTCCATGACGCTAGGAAAAGAAAGGTTAGTATATGTAAAATTGATCAAAAAAGTGAAAATAAAACTATTATTCGTTCAATACAACAAGTTTGGTTATTGGACGATTTATTATTCCGTTCGGTGTGCGAATATCGGCAAAACGAACATGGCCGTCAGTACCAGTGTAAATCTTTGCCACTATTCCTAACTTCCACGATGTTGCCGGTAATTGTTCATTTTTTATTACTACCAGGTCATTTACTGCAACTTAACTTTGGGGATGCTGCCATTTGTAACGTTTGTGTAAACCTACGAGATACTCCTCTTTCATCTTTTACAAAATTCATGAATCAAAGCCTTTACTTTACGATATCGATTTACTATACTGATAGGACTGTCGTATATCGTCGGTTCCGGCGGTGCCAAAATGGCCGAGCCAATCAAAAAGTGTCCTGGTGTTAAGGCAATCGGTTCACTAGCATTATTAGGCATAGAATATAAGGGACGAGAATTTAGACAAGCTCCTATTCTAGCTAAAATTGTTGACAATTCTTCAAATGTGTAACGGCAAAATTGCACCTCTTTTCGAAAATGTAATTTAAAACTTTTTACCCCAGCTTCCCAAAAGCCCATATGAGGAGCTGGAGCTCCGGTATAAAACGCCATGTCAAGCCCGTGTGGCCAAAAGTGGAACACATTCTTGCCTGACATTCTTTTAAAAAGATTCGAAAGTCCCTTACAATTTCGTTTGAAGCGCCAACAAAATTCGTACCATTGTCGGAAAACATGGTCTTAGGACAACCACTTCTTGAAATAAATCGGTTGAAGGCCGCCAAAAACGTATCAGTCGATAAGTCAGACGCAGCTTCTAAGTGTATCGCTTTCGTAGAAAAGCATACAAAGATATAAACATACCCTATCGTAATTCGACACGATCTGCCATTATGATTTTGTACATCAAAGGGTCCAGCGAAATCAACTCCGGTGGTTGTAAACGGCCGATTAAGGGTAGTGCGTTCTGGAGGAAGGGCAGCCATTATTTGATTGCAAGAACGCTGTCTATCAATTATACACCGCTTGCATCGTCGAATTACCGTGCGAACCAAATTCCGCAATCGTGGTATCCAATACTCACAACGGTATATCCGCAACATTAATTGGTTTAATGGTATAAATTCTGCCATAAGTTTCGCGAAATTACAGCCATATGGTAGAATAATAGGATACTGTTCACGATACGACAGTGAAGGTGATTTGACAAGTCGCCAATTAATTCGCATCAATCCTAATTCGTCAAGAAAGGGATTTAAAGGTACTTAAAAACTTTTCGGCGACAAGGGTTTCTTATCCAAAAGATTCCTATACTCCTCAGCGTAGTTAAAGTGACTTTTATGGGCTGGGTGCGTTGAGTGAAAAAATCGAAAAATATAAGCAATGACCCGCATAGCCCTGTCCAATGATGAGAACCTTTCTAAGATATCCTCAAATTTCGAAAAAAATGATGCATGAACTTTTGCGCTTCGACTTTCTACGTCAGTATCGAGATTTCCTAAAGTTGGTGTATGCCAACGGTTTTTGTTCTGCCTTAACCATCTTGGGCCGTG
The DNA here is from genome assembly GCA_916610165.2 of Gymnosoma rotundatum. Classification (NCBI taxonomy): domain Eukaryota; kingdom Metazoa; phylum Arthropoda; class Insecta; order Diptera; family Tachinidae; genus Gymnosoma; species Gymnosoma rotundatum. The sequence goes on along the minus strand of OU744341.1, from coordinate 3,924,177 downwards.
CCACCAGAGTTCACTTTTCGACAAAGTGAGCGGATCCACCCCCCGGCTGCCCAGGTCGGCAGGATTATCCTCTGAACGAACATGAAACCAATTATGGTTTCCTGTATTATTCTGAATGCGACAAAGCCTATTTTCGACAAAGGTGGTCCAAGAGCAAGGAGGTTTGCGAAGCCCTGCCAGCACAATCGTGGAATCTGTTCAACAATAAACACGCCCAATAGCGATTTCAATTTCTCTAAGTATATTCTTTAACAATTCTGATGCCAAAACTGCTCCGCATAATTCAAGGCGAGGTAACGAAACTGATTTAAGTGGTGCCACGTTTGTTTTAGAGGATAATAAATGAGTATGAATTTCCCCATTTGGTGACTCAGTTCGGATATAAATTACCCCCGCGTATACCTTTTCCGAGGCATCTGAAAAAACATGAAGTTCGGCAGTAGAGTTTTTGTAATAGTTTCCCCATCTTGGCACTTGAATGAAGTTAACTTGGTAAAAAAATTCAAAACATTTTAACCATTCCTTTTCCGTAGAAGGTATCAACACATCATCCCAACCGATATTATCAAACCAAATGCGTTGCATAATTATCTTCGCTATGACAATTACCGGGCTTAACCAACCAACTGGATTAAAAAATCTAGCTATAGTTAATAATACTTCCCTTTTTGAATAGCCTGATTTAACCTGCAGAGGACACACTTTGAAAAAGAACTTATCTAATTGAGCATTCCACAAAATCCCTAAAGTTTTGGAACAACTAGACTCTTTAAACGTCAAAACCTTTGCATCCACCAAGTGATCTGAAGGCAATCCACTCAAAATAGATCTCTCATTCGATGTCCACCTCCTTAGCTTGAAACTCGCAGATAACAATGCCGCAGTCAATTGATCCCTGGCCGGCAAAGCACCTGAGATCTCATGCTACCCAGTCAAAACATCATCGATGATCATCAGCTAATTGCAGTAAAGTCCTAATTGCCAGATAAGGTGCGCAATTTAATCCAAAAGTTAATGTCTGTAACTCATAATAATTCACTTGGTGATCGGTTGTCGACCAATAAAGGATTCTCTGAAAAGGGGTATGAGAAGAATGCACCCGAATCTACCTATACATTTTCGAGATAACACAATTCAATACACACTCAAATAATCTCCAACGCAGTATCAAATTTACCAAATCAGCCCGCAAAGTAGGCCCTACGAGAAGACAATCGTTCAAGCTATTGCCATTGGAGGTTTTATTCGATGCGTTTAAAATGACCCTCAGTTTTGTGGTTTTCCTCTCCGGCTTAATCACTGTGATGTGGCAAATAGCATGTGCTCGTGACAGCTTGATCATAGAATCTTACCCGTTGTAAGTGACCCAATTCTAAATAATCGTTTAACACATTATCATACATGCTCCTAATTTCAAGTTTACGAGAAAGAGAAGCCTCTATCCTCATAAATTGCTTCATAGCACTCGACCGGGATATGCCCAAATTAAACCAGATAATTCACACCTAATAACTGAAGGACAATTAAATGTAGGTAAATTACCCGAAATTGGTGGTAAAACAAGTGCAAGAGTTTCTAACTCAGTTCTTTTACTCACTGGAGAACCCACTCTAAATGTGAAAATTTTCTTTGAAGTCGATGAAGCTTCTTTATTAACGCCGGAAATCTTTACATTCGTAGAATGTGAAGGAATTCGTAATTGATTTCGCAAACGTTTTGAAATAAATGAAGCTTCTGAAGCTGTATGTATCAGCTGTAAGCTGTAAGTATCATGACAAAGTACGGATACCATACGGATACGAGTAGTGGCTGACGTCGATGGCAATTGTGGTTCCATTTGCACAGCATTTTCACTCTGTCTAGCACTTAAACTGTTATCATTATTATTATTACCATTGTCATTATTATTATTGACAGAATTTTCCGTTGGCGAATTGCGATGGTATAAGGTGTGATGTCTCTGATTACAAATGAAGCAATTATGTTCACTTTTGCAATCTTTGACTTCATGGGATTTCAATAAGCAGTTAACGCAGCAATGAAATTTTTTCACGGTAAAAAAACGCTTAGATAATAACAATTGTTTGAACCGAAGACAAAATCGAAGCAAATGCGATTGCTTAGGACATAAAACACAGTTATTAGAAGAAGCTGTATTAGACATATGAAACTTAACTTTACGTTCAACAATTTTTTTTCTGTTTCCAAACTTGTGAGATCGCGTATACAATCTAAAGTTTGAATTCGTTCTGCTAAGAAAATATCTAAGTCTTTCCAAAGCGACAAAGCAGTTTTGTCCTTAATATTTGGCTCCCAAAATGTAACTGTTTGATTTGGCAAATAAAAACAATAATTGGATCCCAATTATGAGTACCTATTTCGTAAACCGACATAGCAGTTAAAAAACTATTAATACCGCGTTGTAAATTTTTTAGGCCCAAACTAGTTTCCCTTGTTATAGTCTCTAGGCTAAAAAGACTCTTTAGTTGATTATTATTATAAAATTTTTTCACGCGATATCAAATCCAGCATTAGTTAACGGACACTTCGAAACGGTCTCCTTTGATTCTTTCCCAGTTCTCTTGACCAAATAACACAATCTTTCAATATTACTGAGACGGCTACTGTTTATATATAAGGCTGTAAAAAGAATCCTAAAGGTTGGCCACGAAAGACAATCACCATAAAAGATATCGGTATCACATGGTGGAAGAGGTAAATTATGGCAAGAATTACCGCCAGCCGAATCTTCAAAAATTTTAAAACGTTTCGGTTCCGTCTTTGCTCCTAGTTCATCAAGTTTCGTTTACATCGCATTCATACACCGAACATATGCATTAAGGGTGCTCGCATATTTCCCTTCCGCAACTTCTAACACGCCAGATTTTACTTACGGGGACGCTTCTAAATCAATTAAACATAGCTCGTATTCTATTTTGACCTTTTCCCAAAGCTTGTCTAATTCACCACTCAATATCTCACTAGTATAGCCTTGATAATCTTCATCGCGAATTTTGTTAAAATTTACCAAATGAACTCAAAGGGAGTCAATTCGACCAACAGTAGGTGACTAATGAAATAAGTAGAAGAAGAATACTAACAAAACAAAATGTTAACTCTCGTATTAATTTACACAAATCTCACTGGATAAATAAAAATGAATCAAAATGTTAAGACAGTTAAAATCACTGTAAATATAATGAGATATAAAATACAATCATATAAATTAATAAAACGAGTGTTTTCAAATAATATTAATTCTTACACACGTTATCTTGCGAAAATTTCTTTAATTTACAAATTATTTCTCGGAAAATATACCGCATTGTATAAAATTTAATGCACGCAATATCGGAATATTAACTTTTAAGTTTTCTTTTTTTTCCCAATTTATATTTAATTAATTTATATTTATTATTTAATTTATATTTATTTATTTATTTAATTTATATTTACTTCATTTATATTAAATCTGAGATGGTCCGTCCACTCAGCTGTGGTCAAATCGGTGCTGATAATATCCTCTGTCGTACACAATAACCAATTTCTTGTTTATTTCATTTTACACACATACATATATGTACACCCGTGTGTATGGATGTATGTTTATAAATATAATAATTTTCTTTATGTTTTAACACAATTCACTTCTTTTCTAAATCAATTTTACTAACCTGAATTTATCCTTTGATTAAAGAAAGGTGAAATTTGATTTTAAGTTCCCGTAGAGGATTCCTTGTATGTTCTTTTATCCGGTTCGTAGGATGTATCAAACACGTGGTCGGCTATTGTGGTATAGATCAAGGCGGATAAAGTGGTATAGTGTACTACATTACACTCCCAAAAATTAGTCATGCCAAAGAAAGGTGAAATTAGAAAATGGAACGCCGAGGAGATGAAGAAGGCTATTCGTGCTGTTAGAAACAACGAAATGGGAATTTTGTTGGCAGCAAAAACATTTAGTGTCCCCCACACCACCTTGCAGCGCATGTCTAGGTGCGAAAAAATCATTGAGGAGCTTTTGCAAGCTAAGCTCGGTCGGCCCACACTTTTACCGGAGCAATCGAAAACGACTTGGCAAAATATCTACTAGAAATGGAGTCGAGATATTGGGGACTGACAAGGGCGGATGTACGATCTTTGGCATTTCAAATCGCGAAGATTAACAAAATACCGAATAAATTTTCGGTAATGAAAGAGTGTGCGGGAAAGGATTGGCTGCAGGGATTTTGCAACCGATATAAAAACATTTTAAGCTTTAGGAAACCAACATACACAAGTGCTGACCGAGCTCGTGGGTTTTCTCGAGAGAATGGTGCAGTCTTCTTTAATAAATTAGAAGAAGAATATAAAAACAACAATTTTCCGCCCACACGTATCTGGAACGTAGATGAGACCGGAATATCAGCTGTGCCTTCTCATCAAGCGCAAATATTAGGCCAAAAAGGAAAAAAACAAATTGGTGCGATGACCTCAGCTGAACGAGGATCATTAGTAACTGTCATCACCTGCATGAGCGCTGGAGGTGCTTTCGTGAGGGAGATATTAATTTAAATGACACGACTGATGACGAGGACATGCCAGATGTCCCACATTCGAAAGACACGGCTTGTAATAATTGTAATAAAGAATATAGAGAAGATCGAATTATATCAACATGGGTCCCCTGTCTGCAATGTGAGCAAGTTTGGTCTCACGAAAAGTGTATACCCAATCGAAGTGCCATTTTCTTTGCAATTCTTGCAAATAATAGACTTTTTTAACTTTTTTATTATTATTATTTTTTGTTTTTAGAATAAATATGAATTTGTTCTTGTTTTCCTTAAACAAATTGAAATTAAACACTACTTTTGATAAAACACAAAACACCTATTGAAGACAAAAACATGAGCGGGTAATATGGTATAGTATACCACATTACCGGAACACGATATACCACATTACCCGCCATTTTTTTTAGGGGCTTGTTTATGGCTTTTGATACATTTTCTAAAATATCTCTGATACTTGGGGTTAAAAGACATTTGCAGCTAGCTTAATGCAAGCCTTACACTTGAAGTATATCACAGGCTGCGTTACGTTTCAATCGAATGATTTTTCTTAATAACATATCAAAAACACAAATAGGTATACCACAATACCCGCAATTACTCTATTCTACGAGGTCAGACGTATAAGGCCTTTTGTAATTATTTTATATAACCGATTCTTGCAAAACTTCGTACCAACATGTATTAAGTTCTCGTAACAATGAAACATAAACGATAATTTACACTGTATTTTATTAAAGTCTAGGCCGACATAAATACATACATACTCGTATAAGGTAAAAAAGATTTTTTGTACTTATGTATGTGTATGAACTACTATTTGGAACTTCTGTTGTAAAAACATTATTTTCAAATTAAAAAGAATAATTTAAATATACAAAAAAGTTATTTAAAACATATAAGGTTTTTACTTATATTTATTTCTAAAACAGCGTTTTGTTGCTTGAAACGCATACACTTGCAGCTTAAAATTGTACTTTACTGCTTGGGATCTGCAGGAAATGGTGCTTGTGTTCGTAAGGTAGCATCTCTTTTTGGTATAGGTGATGGCGGTACCATACAAAATATTAGAAATCGAGTCATTAAAGCAATATTAAATCTTAAAGAACAGTTTTTATATTGGCAACTTTCAACTTCAACTTTCTAATAAATCAGTCAAATCAATAAAAATAAATAAAACTAATAAAAATATCTTTTAATTCAATTTAATTTAATATAATTCACACATGAACACAAAAATAATAATTCATTTAAACATAAAACATTTAAACAAATACAACTTTTGAAAAACATATGAAAAAAAGTACTAAGTGTTGTATCGCATGTTTGCATAAAAATTACCAACAACACAGCTAGCACCGTTGTATTTTGTTAGCACTTAGCACGTACTAGGGAGCTTGTGAATAGGGCAAATATTTACAACTTAAGCTAAAAAACAGGAACAAAAAAAGTATTCGACATATCAAAAACTATTTTAAAATTAAACTCTTATTGACATTCTGGTAACGAATTACTCTTCCTTTGCGCCGTATAACCTCTTTTAAACACTCGGGCATAGACTTTACTAATGTCTTTGTATATCCTGGCTCAATTTTATACCATTCGTCCTGCAATATTGCCCTCATTTGGTTTTTATTTGAAAATGCACGAGATCTAATTTTTTTCTCCAGATAACCCCAAAGATGTTAAATTGGCTTAAGATGTAGAAATTGAGGCGGCGTTTTTACCACTTGCGGGCAGTTGAACAAAAGCCATGATCCTGTATTCATTGCGGAATGTTTTGGATCATTATCTTGATAGAATTTAAATTTGCCGGCAAGTCCTAATTTTTCTGCGCTAGGACGAAAATTTTCCTTCAAAATTTCAAGATATTTCAAATGATCAATTATTCCATCAATGAATGATAAATTGCATACTCCTGATGCCGCCATACATACACAGACCATAACACCACCTCCACCGTGTTTAACCGTTGGCACCATATTTTTTTCTTCCAACTCTGTATTTGCTTTTCGATAAACTAGAACCTTACCATCACATCCAAAAAGATTATATTTGCTTTCGTCAGCAAAAATTGCATTCATCCAGTACTCTTCTGGCTCATTTACATACATTTTAGCAAACTCTAATCGCATAATTATATTTTTCTTTGAGATGTGAGGTTTTTTTCTAGCTGATCGTGCGTGAAATTGATGCTTTTTTAAAACATTTCTAATTGTTTGGGGAGCAACTCCAGTGCCTACGTATTCCTTGGTATTTTTGGCTATGTTGATGCATTGACTCGGGGCTTATTTTCAACTGTTTCTGCAGCTTTGTGTTTTTTTTTATTATATAATGGACAATAGTTTTTGGCCTTCCAACGATTTCTGAAATATAATTTTCCGATTTGCCTAATTTAAAATGGTGGATTAATAAATTTCTTATTTCAATAGTGGTTTCACGTCCTTTGCGTCCCATTTTTGTAACCACGTGAAACTAAATGAAAACAATGCATGAAAAAAGCTTCGAACTTAACTCCTAACGGTATTAAAAATAACAACAATAAGCATAGTCAACATATTACCGCAAAGGCGACAAAAAATGAGTGATGTCGAATACTTTTTTTGCTTTGCAATTTTAGCGTTTGTTATAAAATACGCTCAATTATCTCACATTCTCAAATATTATTAATCTTTGTGACTTTTAATAAGAAATTACCTCCACTGTAATAAAAAATTACAGCTAAATGCTTCAAATTCTTGTCCGCATGTAACACAATAAATGATTTGTAAAAATAAGATTTCATGTCGAATACTTTTTTGACCGCTGTATGTTTGCCAAATTTAACGTTTTTTCTATTTCTTTAAAATGTTCAAATTTGCTTTTGTCGGCACACTTATGGGCGGTACTACCACTTTCAAGACACCAATAACTGTTTTTATGCGAAAACATCGGCTTATATTCAATTGTATTATGCATTGCTTTTTCTTTAACTAACCACGCGTTTGTTTGCTTTGTTTTGCAATTTCTAGCAAAATTCCCAAGTTTACCGCATTTAAAACATGTGAATTTCTTGTTTTCTTTTTGGTTACTTTTGTTGGTATATTTCCGTTGGTTTTTGTTTTCTGCATATAATGACCCGAACTCATTTCTTTCATCTTTTGAACTTCTCGATTGATCTTCTTCTAAGGTTTTTACTCTTAATGTTTCTGGACTTGGCAACTCGTCTCTTGTTTCTAAAGCACATCGGAATGTTTCATAAGTGCTTGGTAGGCTATATAACAACAATATTGCAAGTAAGTCGTCTCCAACAGCTATCTTTATTTCTTTGAGTTTTGAAACGGCATCAAAGAAATCATTTAGATGCTCTCTTACATTATCGCCATCTTTCATACGCGCCAATGCGACTTTCTTCAATAAAGTGGCTTTTCTTGTTGGCCCTTTCGACTGAAAAGTAGATTCTATTTTTTGCCACATTTCAGATGAGGTGGCACACTCAGCAATTAAACCTAATTCGGAAGGAGTAACAGACAGCATGATATCGACACTTGCCAATTGGTCAAGTGTTTCCCATTTACGTCGTTCAACAGCATCGACTGCTGCAGGTATTTGGATCTCTCCATTTGCGTAATCCCAAAGATCATTCTTTATGAGAACCGCTTTCATCTGTAACTTCCAGGTGTCATAACCTGTTAAATAAAACAGGAAAAATGTTATGGGTAGTTAACTAAAAAAACGTGTTTTATTTAGTAGAGTTCAAACTTGACTAACTTATGCGTATGGATTATAGAAAATGAATGATTAAAAATTTGCAAACAGGATAAACGTCAAATGACAGAAATACATTCGAAATACTTCATCATTCCAACAAAGCCGATAATTAAGGAAACAATCAACTATTAACAATCAACAATCTATTGGAATTTTTTGTTAAACATTTTTTTTCGTCTACATTTGTACAACACTCTCACTAGCATTTGCGGCTGTATATACACATACATACATCATCAGTATCCTTAGTTAAAATACAGTTTTCTTAAAACCGCTTCATTTTTACCGCTCTGCACAAGAAAAACTACATATAGCTAAAATGTCGCCCAGTGATTCAGCAGCTTGCGAGGTTCTATTTGGTAAAAACGTCACAAAAACTACTGGTGTGCACGTTGTCTTAAATGGTTTCAGATTGCCTGCGTTCACATATCTGCTGAGCAGTTGAACTTCTTACAGAAAGCGAAAGGGAAATTCTTTTTGAATGTGACAACTGCGCTAATTCCACTTCCGATATGTTAGAGCTAAGATGATGATGTTAGGAAATCAAATGAAACACTCAAGCCAAGTTGGGTATTTATGATGAAAATATAAAAACTTTGAAGAATGAAGTGGCGAATTGTCACATGCAGATTAAACAGGTCTATATAAATGTCTACAAAAAGGTGAAGAATCTCGAAGATAAAAATGAGGTTATGCAAAAACGATAAAACAGACATAATGTTATTTTAAATAGACTTCCACGTAAAGATATTAAGCTTACAGATGTCGTTTAATCTGCTTTTGAGTTTGTGGGAATCGAAGTTGGCTTTCAAGATTTAAACGTTAGTAGCTATATATAGAGAAAGTGTCCTAGTGAAGTTCAAAAGCCTATCTAAGAGATATGATGTCATGCGCAACTATTATAAGAAAGGCAAGAATACAGAAATTGATGTTATAAGTAACAGCAGTTATAAGTTATTTCAATAAACACCTCACAGAAAAATCTGCTTAATTAAATCGGCTTTGTAGAGATCTCAGGAATGAAGGTGCTATTGCTAAGTTTAGGCTGCTTAACTCTGACTTACCTAGAGTGAAAATACATTTCAATGACAACATCGAACAAATATTTGAACATGAGGAATGCTTCCAACATTTTTGCCCCTCGCCTATATCCATGGCTTCGGGAATAGTTCCTGACTCGGACCCTGGCGAAGTGTGCAACTCCTTTACAAAGAGGGTTTAATGGATCTGTAACTTTTTAGTCGCTACATCGGTAATGTCTCATTATAATGATCTCATTTATATAAAATTTGTTCTTGTATGATAACAAACATACACATGCAAGTCATAATTATAATCTATAGCCCTATTCACGATCTTTGTGCAATGGTTTTGCATCATAGCATTTGCAAAAAAGTGTAGCATACTTTCAGTTTACACCAGCAAAACACACAGTAATGAGTAAAATATGCTACACATTTTGCAAATTCTATGATGCAAGACTATTTGCACAAGATTGTGAATTGGGCTAATGTGTTTATGAGTTTCGCTATCTGTAGATTTTATTTTTATAATTTTACCTTTAGTATTCATATTTTTATAAGGTTAATTATACTGTTTACTCTTCGATTTACGTGTTATTAGTCAATTATTAAAATATGTAGCTATCCAAGTGTTGCCATTAAAACAGTGAAATAATGTTCATCAGCTTTAAAACTTACAATAAACAATAATTTTTATAGCATTTTTATAAAAAAATCCCTTTGAATTTTGTGTGGGAATTTACATATCTAACTATAATATTACAGAAATATATATATTTTTTTCTTATTAATAAGGCCGTAAATTTTTATCATTTTTTTAACTGTAATATTCTTGATCGGTTCTTTTTTTTTCTCTTTCTTTGATTCTGATTAACCTGTGAAATGTTTTTTTAAAGTTCTGTTTTTATGTCAACTCTCAGACACGCTAATAGATATTAAAGATGTGCACTAGTATATCCAACAGTATGGCAAAAATAGATATTTCATATACATATTAGTTACAACAGATACAAAAGAACGCATGTGTGTAGTTGATATTGTATGCTTTCGTTTGTGCGTATTCACTAGAGAACTCATACTCGAGTATTTTAAAAACCGCAATAAAAAGTTGCCATAAACGTGCTACTAATGGTATTTAGGAAAACAAAATGATAAAAAAATTTTATTTTTCGAATCCGTGAATAAAAGGAAAATCACTTAATTTTTTTAGTTTTAAACAAAACTGTATATACGCAGATGTAATATTGCATTGACTGAATCTCATTAGACCTCATAAATAATAAATTGCAATAAAGTTTTTAGTTTACATATTTTATTATGTCAAATATAATTATTGCTTTTATACCTATTTATTAATTTTAAAAATATATTTGCTAAAGAATAGAATTTATAAATTTCTATCCTGTGTGAATTTAAAAAAGCCATAACAAAAAAGTAATATAGTAAACAATGAACTATTCTTGAGTTATTAGTAAACTTTTGTTGGGGTTTTATTAAATGAAAAAATGGCGAATTTTACGGGTTCTATTCAATTTATTTTCTGTTACATATTAAATAAACTTTCATAATTTCAAAGAAGTATATATGTTAGCTAATTTAGACATTGGCGACTTTTGATATTCTGTTTGATTAAATAATTTTGATCTGATAACTCTGTTTTTCTCACACTACACACGTTAAAGTCTCTCTCTTGGTGTTTGCTGTAAGTATGAGCACGAATAAAGTAAAGCTAGCATCGTAAACATTTTACTTGAGTATGCTAGAGACTTAAACTCATCAATACTCAAATGGAATGGGTATAGTAAATACTCGCACAAAAGAAATGCGGTGGCGATCACACCGCAACCGCATTTAAGATGAGTATACTTAGAGTATTAAAAATAGACACTCTTGCAGTTCTCTGGTATTCACACTATGGATATAATAACATACAGTTGTTTTGGTTCTGCATAGAGTGAGAAAATTATCAGTTTTTTACTCTCAAATATCTGTTTGAATCAGTGTAACCAGATCCAAAAAATTTTGGAGCTAAATTGGTACCAAAAAATGTGCTGAAAAGTGCTAAAAGATTGTTTTAAGTGCTAAAACATAGTGCCAAAATTAAAATGTCTTAGTTTTAAGCAAATATTTTCTTGGAGAGTTCAAAGTTTTATGATTTATGCCTATGTTGCCTCAGAAATATTTATTTGCATTACAAAAACCAAGTTTCTTAAAATAATGAATCATTTATTAAACATAAAAAGTCTTAAGAAACACAATAAAAATAAAATTTAAGTCTTTAAATTAAATATCACCTACACCAGTGATTTAAAATACTTGACTATTTTTATGCATTTGTAGTTGCTTAACTGTTGCTGTGGAAAAATGTGCAGCAAAAGCTCTTTGAATTTGCAAATGCAAAAAAAAGAACGAATCGCATTTGCTTTAGCTGACTATGTGTTTCTTTCTGCAGCAAAGCAATTACTTTGAAAACGTCTGCTGTTGCTTAAGCAGTCAGCTGTTCTTTATTTTTATTTTTGCTAGTGTTTACCTCTTTACTATAAAGTTGTTGCTAACTACGATTGCTTATTCTTTCTCGTACTTGCTGAACTCGCTGCTTTTCATCCCTTGTAACGTTGGAAACGTATTTATTGCTTACAATATATGAGAAAAATATTTCAGAAACGTTGTTTTTTTTTTTTCTTAAAAAGCAACAGCAAAAGAAGAAACAAACATCAACTTATTGCTTAAGCAACAGCAAACGTTTTCAAAACAAATGCTTTGCTGCAGAAAGAAACTCATAGTCAGCTTAATAATATACGTTTCCACCTTTTTTTTGCATTTAATTTTTGCTTCGTTTATTATGAAATATTTTGTAAATGCTGAGACATTTAGTTTTTTTATTTGCTGAAAAACATGTAAGCAAAGATTTTAGTGCTGTTGGTATTTTTAAGCAAACAATTTAAACCGTGATATACAGATGTGTACATACATACACTTATATTATGTGCTTAGGCAAATTTATTCTAGGTATCCGCAGTAGGATTTGAACATACAACTTTTTAAAGCAGAGCTATTAAAAAGTGCTATTAGTGTAATTGTTACACGCGGAAAGTAGTGTTTTGCAGAAAAGTGCATTAATTACTTTGTGGAACATTTTGTAAATTGAATTAATTAAAAGTGCTAAAAAATGCTAAATAAAGAGTTGGTAAGTGCTAAAAATAGTGCTAAGTGCTAAATCGGTATTTTTGCTGCTAAATCAACAAAAGAAGTGCTGAATCTAGCACCGAAAATGCTAAATGGTCACGCTGGTTTGAATATATCTGTTTATGAAACAGAGTAATAACCCGAATTGTAATTATTATTGTTTAGCTTTAGCAATTAGTAAGTATGATTTTAAGGGTAGAATTAGCAATATTTATAATATTAATGATAATTTTATTTTATAAAAACAAGTGGAAATTAAAAAATTTTGTCTAGTCGCGCGTTGAGTTATGAAAATAGAATTAATTCAATTAAGGAATTTTATTATATGTTTCTTTAAAAAAATTTATTTCTTTTTGATAAAAACTAGTAAATAGTTAACATTAATATATTAAAAAGGTTTATTATGTACATCTGTACATTCATATGTACATAAAAATAGAAGTTCCGAAAAATTTCAATACAGAAAAAAAAAAATTGGGAAAACATTTACACTTCTAGAAATACACCCAGTAATAATATCGTCCCTTTTATATATGTACATATTAGAAGGATATCATCGTTATGTTATTTGTGCATTCAAAACTTCTAACTTGTACTAAAAAAAACCTCTTTTCTGCATTAAAATAAAAGTTTTATAGAAAAAAATAAAAAAATTAAATGGACTGGCTCGCGGTAATTGCCTACCAAAGGATAGTCAGCTTAACAACGGGAAATATAAATTATAACAGTATAGTATATCTCTTAGTAGTGTGCTTTAAAGCATAGCATCATCTAACGTTGCTCCTTTTCTTTGTACACTAAGTAAACGCCATAAAGCAAATTAAAACAATTGCCGTATTCACAAGCTCTGCTAAGGTGTAGGTAGTATTGCATACTACCTTTTGTTTACTTCTTTGTGAACAACCATTGTATCAGTGTGCCATTGTACATTGTACTTCATAAGTCAAAAAGTAAATAAGAAGAAGAAAAGTGCTATTCATCATTTGTTATTTATAAGCCAAATGGGGGAGAAAACAGAAAAAAGTAAATTAATGAATTTTTTTGTGTGAGGATGAAATTCATGACATTTTTAGGATGAACCTAATGTACTTGCTCTCCAGTCGCAGAATTATACATTTAGGGCTACCAAAATCATCATTATGGCATAATCGGGTTTTAAGGTATTTTGATGAAAACAGATTTCTTCATATGATACGGCTACGGCCAGAGGAATTTGCCTATATATTCAACCTTATAAAAAATGACGATGTTTTTCACACAATTGGCGAAAGGCTCCAACTACGCATTGACTTGCAGCTTAAAATTGTACTTTACTACTTGGGATCTTCAGGAAATGGTGCTTGTTTTCGTAAGGCAGCATCTCTTTTTGGTATAGGTGATAGCGGTACCATACAAAATATTAGAAATCGAGTCATTAAAGCAATATTAAATCTTAAAGAACAGTTTTTATATTGGCAACTTTCAACTTCAACTTTCTAATAAATCAGTCAAATCAATAAATTAAATAAATAAAACTAATAAAAATATCTTTTAATTCAATTTAATTTAATATAATTCACACATGAACACAAAAATAATAATTCATTTAAACATGAAACATTTAAACAAATACAACGTTTGAAAAACATATGAAAAAAAGTACTAAGTGTTGTATCGCATGTTTGCATGAAAATTACCAACAACACAGCTAGCACCGTTGTATTTTGTTAGCACTTAGCACGTACTAGGGAGCTTGTGAATAGGGCAAATATTTTAAAGTGACATTTTTATTACAAAAATCGGGTGTAATATGGACGTTTTAACATTAGGCACTATTAGAATATATATTATAGCTGGGGTTTGCGTTAAATTTAGATATCAGACATCAAGTTTTATTCCTATCTCATTTAAATTTAAAAAATAATTAAAATTTTTGAATATATATCCATCAGCGAAAGGGTTAAGGTTTATTTTTTATGCATAGTTCTTTCTGGAATAACAATAAAATTATTAGCATGATATCGCTGTTATTTTTTTTCGTTTTTCATTATTTCGACCAATGCCAATGAAATTTTAATTGTAATGAAAAATTTATTTTTAGTAAAAATATTTAAATTTCCATACTTCATTTTTAAATTGAACTTTTATTATTTTCTGCCGTATTTATTAAAAATAATTTGGAATCAAGAGGTATTTCAAAACAAACTTAAAAAAAATATTTATTTAAAGTTATTAAAAATTATAATAGCAATTTTAATACAATGTTTAATAATACAATGTTTAGAAACAATAATTTTATTTTTTTAATTTTAATAAACCAATGCATAAGTACGTATGAATGGATATTGATTCGCAGCATACAATAAGTATTTATGGTACAACCATCAATATCTGTTTATATCCGTTTGTGCGAAACATAGGAGAACAGATATGTTACTCTAATTCTCTCTGTACTCATTCGCATTCATCCAATGAAAAAAGTAACAATACCAACTTTTATCAGAAACACAAAAGTACTCATCTATACGCACTCATAAGAGTAGAAAGACAAAAACTTATATAAACAGATATATCTGTGCACGTCTTTAATAGATATGCACATTTTAATAACCAACTTAGTAACAACTATTAATTTTTGTTTTTTCATTATTTTTCTTTTTCTAAATAGCTTTTATCACATGTACATATACATATACTTTTTTTCACTTATTAAAAAATGAATAATATAATTGTAAGTCGGGGCATTTTTGAGAGAAGGGTTACATCAATAATAATTTTCAATTTTGTCGGTACATAACCAAAATATTGGCTCTATCATCGGTGATAATGCTGACTTAAGAACTATTTTTGCTAATTACAGCCAGTGTTTGAACATCGCTCATATTAATTGCAGAGCATTAATCCGCAGTCGCAACAAGCCAAACTTGATGAACTTAAAAATCTAGTAATTAACTCTAATATCCAGGTTATCAGTCTTTCTGAAACCTGGCTTTAACCGGACATAACAGTCCACATACCCGGGTACATCCTTTGCCGCAATGATAGGGCCTACCCTATGAGAGGGGAGCAGGTGTTGCAATTTTGATGGCAAATGGTATTAAATTCGGAACTATTTTTTCTTCAAAGTCTTAAAGAGTGTGTGAAGTCTTTTCGTCGAAGTGTTTTCTAGTAATGGTCCCATTCTGGTAGGTGTTGTGTATCTTCCCAATGGAGATTTAATTTCTATGGAAGATTGGCTTGGTGACCTCAGTATCGCAATATAGTTTCAATAGGTGACTGGAACTGCAATTTATTTGCTTATACGAAATCGTCGGAGCTAAGATCATTGTGCAACAGATTAGTTTTATCTTACGTACACAATTCTTTACCAACGCACTGGAAAGTCGAACGAAACACTACAACTTTAGTTGACTTCTTTTTAGTGGACGATAATTCTAATGTTATTATGTCTGATCAAGGGTCTGTCCCATTTCTTCAATCCAATCATACGATAATTTATGTCGCCATAAACTTTTCTATTAATCAACGTAATGACAAGTTTATACAATATAGGAATTTTTACTGCTTAGACCTTAACGCTGTACACTCATATGTAGATCGTTTGGATTTCTCTAGTTTTTATAGTTGCAGTTCAGTCGATGTTAAGCTTGACACTATTAACACTCTGTTATTTGAGCTATTTGAACTTGTTCCAATAGTTCGTTTCAAAATCAGATTCCGCAAAGATCCTTGGTTGCAGAAGACAGAAATCTGCAATGCGCGGCGCTGTAGGGACTGCTTACCAAGCTTTTAAACATAACAACACGGAAGAAACCCGCAAACACTACAATAGAATGAAAAATAAACTTAAATCATTAATTCGTAAATTTAGACAACAACACTACATGAATATGTTTGATGAAGCAAGTAACGAGGAAATTTGGAGAATTCTTAATAAATCAAACAAATGAATGAACTTAACAGATCTTTTATTGCGAACAGTAACATTCCTCCTTTATTTGACTTCCAAGACATAGGTGGGCGTCTTGGCGGTTTCTGTTTTCAGAAAATTTTTGAGGATGACTTGGTAGGGGCTTTGATGGAAATAAAGACGAATTCTGTAGGGACGGATGGATTTCCAATAAAATTTATTAAAATGATTTTCCCTTACATCAAAACTCCTCTACTGGATATTTTTAACGCAATTATTATGACGTCTAAATACCCTGACAATTGGAAAAAAAAGATTCTGTTAACGGCTTCCGTCCTATAAGCATTTTACCCGCCATTTCCAAAATTATGGAAAATATTTTATTTGTGCTTGATTCCTTCAAATATAAATATTTCATGATATTCTCATGAAATATTTTTTATTTAAAACTACAAATTGAATGTATTACTGCGGGGAAAGCTTATCCATATGGCCATTTCACTACTGCTCAAATAGCTCATCAGTGGATTTTACCCAAATTTTGTATAGAAAACTAGAAAGTCTTATATCAAAAGCCAAATTGATTAAATGAGAACTCCATTGAATCAATAAGACAATAACAACTCAAAAATGTTTTATACAAAAAACACAGCAAACATTCAGTAACTATTTTTATTTTTTCTTTAATTTTTCTACATAAGGGATCCCATTGGGAACCATTCATATGTATTTGAAAGATTCAATGAAAAAATATAAAAACGATTCCGAATAATAAATTTTCATATTGATTATGGAAAATATTTTAAAGTTCCAAATTAGTAACTACATTTCTAGAGAAAAGCTTATTTCTTCTTCTCAGTATGCATATAGAGATAAACTAAATACTTCTTTGGGCTCTATTTTATTTCTGCTGTATTTAAATGATTGCGTCGATATTTTAGACTCGACTTTAGTAAAACCATTTATTTTTGCCGTTCAGTTATTGTTCAGCAACCAAAAAGATTTTCACGATGTCTTGGAAGCAGCAATAAACTTTACCCCTCATAACCTCCTTAAATGGACGATCACCAATTCTGTTTTACTTAATGTTTCAAACTATGCATCGACAACCTGTTTACCCCGTATAAGAATTAATATAATACTAATGTTTCCTATGTCCGATCCTTCGAGAATTAAAAAATAGCATAAAAAATGGCATTGTCTTAACCTGGATTTGGTTATTTATCTTTTTAAAGTAAAGATGTGTACTTTTTTATTTAGGCTCCTTAAAACTACTGTGAGCGTCAAAAAAAGTAAACAGTGGGTTTATCTGCATTAGAGCTTTTATTACAGGAAAGATTTCAGCAGAAATTAAAATGTTTAATAACAGTTTAAGAGGCTTATAAAACAAGAGTTTAATTCAGTAATAACCAAAATTTAAAACTAAAAAAAAACAAAAATAATTCACTTCATCTTAAAATACTGATATTTTTATGCGTCAAAAAAAAGTAAACAGAATCTATTAAATAGGCAAGTTAGGCACAGAAACTAAAAATAGCTTAACTTTTAGTATTTGGTTTGTTTTCTATTTGCACCGCTAGCACCGCTTTTAATCTTATTAGCATTGATTCAACAAGATTTCTCGTAATGTCTGGAGATATTTTGTTCCATTCTTCAGTTAAAGCCTTTTTCAAATCGTCCTTGTTGGAAATGGATCTTTGTCTGATTTTTCTACCAGATGCTCCCATAAATGTTCGATAGGGTTAAGGTCTGGAGACTGAGGTGGGTTATCTAAGGTCTTAGACGTTCGGTATAACAACCATTCCTTAACAATCATCGATGTATGTTTCGGGTCGTTGTCTTGTTGAAAGACCCAGTTGTTAGGAAGTTCTAATTTTTCAACGCTAGGGGCAACGTTTTCTTTCAAAATGTTAAGGTAATCCATTTTATTCATTGTCGACTCAATAAACACTAAATTGCCGACACCAGATGGCCCCAGACCATAACCGAACCTCCACCATGTTTGACGGTAGTTGTAATACACTTTTCATGAAAAGCTTCATTCTTCGAACGCCATATTTTTGGAGGCTTCTTCATTCCAAATGTTTCGAATTTGCTTTCATCGGTATATAATATGTTTTTCCAGAAATCAACACCCTCGTTTTTGTACTTTTTGCGAATTCTACGCGCTTCTGTTGATTAAGTTTAGAAATGTATGGCTTTTTTCGAGGAACTCTGCCTTGTAGTCCATTTTCTGGAGTTCCCTTCTAACTGTACTGGCACTGATTGATTTTCCAGATGTCTCTGTTATATTTTTTGCTATTTGAACAGCACTTGACACAGGATTTGTTTTAACTTCTCGAACTACTGCTCGTACTTCTGTGCCAGTAAGTCGTTTTGGTCGTCCCGGCCGGGGTAAATCTTCTACTGTATTATGCTTAACATATTTATCTATAATTTTTTTTATAGTGCAATGATTCCTTCCGACAATTTCTCCAATTTCACGCAAGGATTTATTTTTTTTATGCAAATCTAATATGATTTTTCTCGTTTCATTGGTCGTTTGCTTAGGCATTTTTTAAAACTTGTAATGTTTGCACTATTTTTCGACAAAATTAATAGAAAACTTCAAAAATATATTTACTACACCGGTTTACTAAATTAATAACTGCTTCTCAATGAATTGACGGTTTTTCCCCGAAATATTAAAAAAAGAATCAAACAATGTCGCCACTGTTTACTTTTTTTCGACGCATAAAAATAGCAGTATTTTAAGATGAAGTGAATTAGTTTTGTTTTTGTTTAGTTTTTAATTTTATAACTGTTATTAAACATTTTAATTTCTACTTAAATCATTCCTGTAATAAAAGCTTTAATGCAGATAAATCCACTGTTTACTTTTTTTTTGACGCTCACAGTATATATATCTATATATAAGACCTTTTACCAGTTAAAACGGAATTACATGTCCTTAAGCAGTAGTAGTGGCCTTTTTCTACCATATGGATCTACTCAAAACACAGCAAAAGCTATTTCTGAAATCGAAAGAGTATGCTTGGACATAAAACGTTTAAGATCTCGAAGCAGCGCCATTTATAGAAGGTGAACAGGGATATTTTCATCTGTACCGACAGCGAAGCCGCAATTGCGTCCTTCACCACATCTGAACTTGTCTCTATATGCCGGACGTCCCTTAACAGGATGGGGGATGTTTCGACAGTCACTCTATAGTGGGTGAGGGGACATGGCAACGTTTTGGGCAACCTCGTTGCCTATAAACTGGCGAAGAAGGCAGACAATGCTTGAAGAGGGTGCCATTGACATTTTTTTCGCTTGCGGAAGGCGCATCGACGTTGCTATCTACGAACTGGCCTATACCAGATGGTGTAACGAGTCGACATGTTCGACCGTTAGAACAATCTGGCCCTCTTTAGATCGGGGCAGGGCCGCTGCACTATTGCAGCTACGGAGGGTTCGACTACGTGACTTGATGGGTGCGGTCAATGGGCACTGTTTATTCGGGACCCATACTAGGAGAATGGTTATCCCTGTTAACGACTACTGCAGAAGTTGTCAAGACTAGGAGAAAGAAGAGACGGTGGAACACCTTCTCTATCAATGCCCTCCGCTGGGGTGTATACGGCTGAGATATCTCGGTCAGCAGTACTATAAGGGCCTATCTAATCCAGATAGGATTAGTTTCTTCTTAAGGTACAGTGGGTATTTTACCGGCCCACAACCGGACACCGTGACTCATTCAGGGGATGAGCGCGCACTTAAGTCAGTGACCAAAGGCATACAATGGCACATGCGGAGAATAACACATAAGTGTTTTTTTTTACAAAGATAGCTCGTTTTGCCTCTTTAACCAAGCTTATTCATTATACCCGTTTTTCCTTTATCTATCCTGTGGATATTGGTTTTGAAAATATATGCACATAGCCTGTGCCCCTTCCAGGTTTGGGTCTATCTATGTATCCAATTTTATTAAAATCGATTATCGATACATACATACTGTTTTTGATTTTTCCGTTTTGATATTTCTTCAAGATATATTGGTTTTAAAAGTTATTTTGTGGTGGCGACACTGCTTAAATTGCAAAAATAATAATATTAATAATGTTGCTGTCACCAAATAATAGATAATTCTGCGGCATGACTTGCAATTGTTTTCTTATTACAATAACTAAACGGCTGCAGAGAAAAGATTTTAGATTTGTCAACTTTTCTGTGTTGATTTTGTTGTTTTAAAATCATAATTTCCGTTTATGAATCGTTTATGAGGGAATAAATCATTTGTATTTGTAATAAAAAAATTTGTTTATATTTTTAAATTTGTGTGCAAATAATTTTTTATTTTTTAAAGAGAAGCAGCACTTCAGGCAATAATACATATTTAGTTTGTAACCGTGCTACATTATTTAGGAAAGGGATTTTAATTCGCCGGCGAATATACTTTAAAGAAGTACCGACGAAGGAGACTGCATGTTGCAATGCTAATTCTGAATTTGTATTTATACCATTAAACAAATTTTATATTTTTACGCGTCTGTGTCTCGTCTTTTCACTATCACTTTTTTAATAAAGTGAACTTTTCAACCTGTAATAACATTCGATGTCAGGGAGTTGTCTAATATCGTTGTTAAGATAATTGTTTAGGCCGGTCGATAACAAATACAAATACTAACGAGTAAATTTCACGTCTTGTAAGATTTTGTTAGTTATCATGATAAAAAAAATTGCTAGTCTTGACGTAGTGTTAAATTTATATTAAAAATAAAACATAATACCTAGTTATTTTTAATAGATAGTGTCCTTAATTTTTTTAACAGAAACAAACCCAACACTCGTGGTGCAGCAAAGTGGTATCCGGATCCTGAATTTATGAAACAGTTCTCGGCCCCAGTAATGTATCCTGATGATGTTACTTCTCAGTGGAAATTGCCACCATGGAATCGTATGCAATTAAAAAAAAATTATAATAAGTAAAATATTAATGTAATTCCTGAATTAAAAATAGATCAAGTCACACCCGTGGAGAAGTCTGTTCGCAACCTGACTCTTAATTTTGGACCTCAGCATCCAGCTGCTCATGGTGTGTTACGTCTAGTTATGGAGTTAGATGGTGAGGTATGAAGATATTTAAGCAAAGGGGAAATACTTTTTTATTTCTTGCATTATACCAATGTTGTTTTTTTTTTGGTCTCATTTAAGACTGTTATGCGCTGCGATCCCCACATTGGATTGTTACATCGCGGTACAGAAAAACTTATCGAATATAAAACATATACCCAAGCGTTACCTTATTTTGATCGTTTGGATTACGTATCAATGATGTGTAATGAACAATGTTATTCTCTGGCCGTAGAGAAGCTTCTTAACATAGATGTGCCTTTACGTGCAAAATATATCCGTAGTACGTATTAAATAGTAATAGTGAATATTATTTGTTTATTTCAATCTTTATTTAAATATGAAATCAATGAAAGATGCCTCTAATGAAATTTTTTCAATAATATAAATTATGAATTTCTTTGTAAGTTTGTTTATCAGCTTAATAGCTGAACCTCAAATTTAAAATATAAATGCAACTTGCGTTCAAGTGAAAAATGCTATGCATGTCTTCAAAACTGGATTTTTTTTTAAATTATACGTACTCGGAAATATAGTAAAAAGACGGAAAACCAATTTGAATATTTTTTAAACCCTTCACAAGTTTGTTATTCCTTTTGTAATTTCTACAATATCTATTTCCGTAAAAAAAGTATATGTATTTAAGTATATATATAAAGTATATATATATTCTGAGTTATTATGCATAGCAAAGTCGATTGAGCGATGCCCGTCTGTCCGTCCGTGTTAGTGTTGAAATTAAGTTTGCCAAGACACTAGATCAGCTCACCATGCTCTAAAATTTCCATGTCATTATGTAGAAAAACAAATATATGGAGCGATAGAGAATTAAAAAATAAGAAAACAAAAACATCATTCAGATATCTTACTGCCATCCTTAAATTAGCGCGTAAGACGCAAAGCAATGTAATTCATAGCTTTTGCGCTGAAATGTCATCCCTAAATAACAGCGTTAACTTCGTGTCGTTAAAAGTAATGTTAACTAATTTTATTTCATAAAACCCGCTGTATAAGAATAAAGAAGAGATAAAACCGCTAGATTGCCTTGAAAATTACTAAATTGTCACTACTTTTCAACCATAACAAAACAAAACAAACCAACAAACAGCAAACTTCACTTCCTAACGCACTGTCAAAATTGGATTTTCCAATTGCTAAGCGTTGACGCCAAGCTATTTAGGGATGCTTCATACATTTTGCATGTACATGAGAAATTTTGACAGTTATCTTGCGCTTTACGCGCTAATTTAGGGATGGCAGTTAGCGTAACATATAATGTTTACAAGACCACAAGGGTGGCAGGGTAACTCGCCCTGGTTTAAAAACTCCCACAATTGATTGTAATTGATTAACTCTTTTGCTAGCAGCTTAATAGACTGTTTTTTAAAATTCCGCCAAAGTCATTCATTTTTGCTTCTATCCTCCAGGCGTCGTTAGGAGTCGCTTGTAGAATACCCGTTTTATAGCAGCGTTTTAGCATTTTATTAATATTGGTTCTTGTTGTCCATCCATATATTGTTATGCAGTGTTGAATAGTACGCTCCGTTAAGGCGCGGCAAATTGAAAATTCAGTTTCCAAGTGAGAACCTTTGCGTTTGGTACAAATAACTTTTAGAAGGTTATTTATCCTTTTTAATTTATCAATAATGAGAGAATTCTTTGAAAAAGTTAAACCTAAAATTCTAATTTCAGTCTTCAATGGGATGTACTGGTCCCTAATTTTTATAGGCGAAAGATTACATTTATACTTTTTACAAAAATGTATGGCTTCACATTTATTTATGGGAATTTTCGCTCCTGTTTTCTTGGTCCATTCTTTTATAATTGAGTCCCACTCATTTAATGCTGTGGAAAGTTCTCCATGTGTGCCAGAGGTTATAGCAAAGATGTTATCTGCGTGAATAGATATATGGTCAATTCCATTATAACGCATGGTGTTGTCAAATAGGGAGTTTACATATGCAGTATACAGAACTACAGACAAAGGAGAACCCTGTGGGATTCCATTATCAATGTTAAAAGGTTTAGAGCAAAAACCGTCAATTCTTACCAGAATTTTCCGATATGATAGGAAAGATTCAAAGAGTTTCAATAAATTTTTTGGCAGGCCCCATTTACGCATGTCTTGTATCACTACAAAGTGTAAAACTTTGTCGAAGGCCTTTTCAAGATCTTCAGACAAAATGACCATTTCTTCTCATATATTTTCATTAATTTGGCTTACGACTTGGTGGCATAAAATATGAACTCCCCTGTATGGTAGGTATGCATGTTGCTCGTTTGCGATTTTGGATTTGCAGTGCTCCCAAATCTTTGTGAAATAATTTTGTCTAACACTTTCGAGATAGCAGTGCAATCGGTCTATATCCCTCGATGCTACTCGGATTTTTTCAAGGTTTTGATATTGGGCACAAGATAGCTTGCTTTCACGCTTAAGGATATATTCCTTTGAGAATAATTATTAATTAGCCAGAAGACCGCCAGCCGATGCAAAAGTTTTTGGGTATCTGTAATGGTCATCCGATTTATTGTAGATGGAATAATATCCCGGATAACATTACGATAACGCCTAAAGTCCTTCCGGATGTGTCGGGGTGGGGGATCTTGCATTATCACCTCGTGGCTAGGGTGACTGGGCAATTGACAAGCCACTATGAATTGCTTGGTCAGTAGTTCATTATGTTGTCTGACCTGAAGCATCCTATTCTCTTCATGGAGGTGATCTATATTTGCCATTTTGACACATCCAGTCGCGGTTCTCAGCGCATTGTTTTGTGCAGTCTGTAAGAGTCGCCATTTGGTGTCGCTAAGGAACGAGTTCCAAATCGGAGCATCATAATTAGGGAGGGAGCGGCCAATCGCCTTATATGTTGTCACTATCGTCTCCTTAGTCATTCCCCAGATGGTGCCTGCGAGTGCTTTTCGAAGACTACGCCTAAAATTTTTGGGTTCTGTACCGTAGGGATACGGCGGCCCTTCGACCGAGATGTCCAATATAATTCTTACCTCTTTAGTATACGAAGTGAAAAGGGATACCGAAGACTTTAAGGGTGATTGCTGAAGTCTAAGTTCCTGAAAATATTCTGAGATGGTGGCGAAGTATTGTGAGATTCTGGCACTTATGTCGCCAATTTTAACACCAGATGAGTGGATTGTGCAGTCATCTGCGTACGACACCGTCTTGACATCTTGGGGTGGTGCAGGAAGTTTCGCAAGATAAGTATTAAAGAGTATAGGTGACAGTACTCCTCCTGCGGAGTTTTGACTTCTGGCCTCTGAACTCAACAAACGCTTGTCTACCACCTAAGTAGTTGGCAATTCAGCGTTTGACATCGTAAGGAAGAGTAGAGTTCGTGATGTCATTTTTCAGCACAGAGTGATCGACCGTGTCAAAGGCCTTAGATAAGTCCAAGGCTGCAACAACTATGCGCTGGCATGGTCTTTGCTGATTAAGGCCATCTGCGATTTGAGTAGCTATCATATTTAAAGCCGTTGTGGTGCTATAGGATTCCCTGAAGCCATGTTGGTGTGTGGCGGTTAAGAGATGTTTTGTTTTCTGTAGGTGTTGTTGGTAGGTTTGTTTTTTTAATTCGAATTTGTTTGTAGTGTTACAATTTTTTATTTCTTTGTAAGTTTTTTGTTGTTCTTTAGTTTGTTGATTCGAAGTATAGTTGTTGTTTTGGTGAACGGTTTTAATTTCTTTTGGTCGTTGTGTTCCATTTACAGTTGTCACATTATTATTTGTATTTTTAATAATATTTGCAAATGATGGTTTAGTATTTTTTTAAATAATTTGGTGTGTTTCTTTGTTTGAGTTATAAGTTTTCCAGGCTTGCCTAATCGTACATCTTTTATCTATCTTGATCTTTAAAACTGCCTTGTGTTTCAAAAATGAAGGACATGTAGATTCATATAAAGAATGTTTTTCTATATTGTAATTGACACAAAACTTTTTATTACATAATTCATGCGGAATAGTTTCCCCGCATACTTTGCATAGTTCAGGGTTACGGCAACGATTTTTAGTATGGCTCAACTTTTGACAGTTCTGACATCTCGCAGGGTTGAGAATATATTAAATAATTTTGATTCTTTCCCATCCTAGCTTTAGGTACTCTAGGCGTCTTATCATGTCGAAGGTTAAAATTGCTGCTTCAGTGGGTGTGAGTTTATTGTCCCCTTTTTTCATTATTTTTCTTATTTCAACTACTTTTTGTTCCTTTAAGACGTCTAGTAATTCATCTTCCGACAGCGACATAATTTTTCTTGAAAAGACTTTACCTTGTACGTAGTTAAGAGCCTTCTGGTATGTAATGGAAACAGGTATTGTGTCGATATAGTTGGCTTTTCTGAATTTTTCGTTAGCTTTAAGATTGTTAGTCTTTAAAAGAAGGTCACCTGATCTTAATTATACTACATCGGTATATTCTTTGGAGATAAAGTTTAATCCCTTTTCTATTTGGAAGACATTGTATGCTGAAATAGGTTTAGCTATTGATTCTTTATTTATGTTTGTTGTTATTTCAAGGTATCGTGCGATATCATTATCACTTTGCCTTAGTTCGTGAAGGGGTATATTTTCATCGTCACGAAAAGTTTTTTTTTTGTATAGTTCTTCATTAGACCCTAGTTCCCTCAACCTGTTATGGTTCAGGGGCTTAGAACCGTTTATTATCGGTCTTTTCACCCTTAATAAGGTATAAAATTAACACTTCACTAAATAAAAGTATGTATATATTTTCCAAGTTACAACAATGATTTCACAAAACATTTTACTTTCGCAAGCATTTACAGTATAATGGAAATTGTCTCGTCTATAAACAGAGGTACCTCCATAAGTATCTGCTCTGCAGCAATATATACAATTGTACCCTGGAATACCATAAATTTGAACTAAATCAGAACTAAACCATGTCTCCTGAATAGCGATTACGTTAGGAAGTTGTGGAAAATTATTGATTGTTTTAAATTTATTAAATTTACTTATGGAAGAAATGCTTCTAACATTCACAGATAAAATATTGAAATGAGAAATTTTAAAATTTTTTACAAAACTTATATAATCATCAAGTTGAGAAAAATATTGATTATCAATCATTAAGCAAAAAAAAATGTTTATTTAAATATCTATAAGAATCACAATACTTGACTTTTTAAGCAGGAGATAAAAACGCAGCAGCATTATCTTTTCCATCAGATTCATCAACATTTACAGCAGCTTGATTCATTGATTCATTCTTATGTACACAAAAAATGTATGTAGTTTGTTAAAGTCAGTAACAATTATTAAACAATTATTATTTAAATATTATTAAGTATTATCCTATAGAAGATCTTTTTAGTATAAGAGGACTTTCTTTCATTAAGCTGGCTACAGACAACGCAATGTCCACATTCTTATAACACGAGCTTGAAATGATCTCTGCATAATTAATGTATTTAAATTTACTTTATTTATTTATTTACTTTATTTATTTTATCACCACTAATTTGTCTCTTTTATTGCTTACTTTCTGAGTTTATCAGAACAAATACTCCCGCTGGCATCTTTTGTCGTAGTACTAGTAGCTCACCATGTTTTATTTTTCTGTGTACTACTTCGCTGGTGTGGATTCTTGATGTTGTCGAGCTCTACTAACTATTTAGTTGGGCTTGATCTGTGACAGTGAACGGACAGCCAGCACAAGATATACAGCTTTGTCCGCAGCCTTTCAAAAAAACAGACAAACCCTTTTCAGTGTAGTATTGCAGAGGGCCTCTACTGATTCGTAATGGTCATAGAGCGTAGGCAATAGTAGTAGTAGTGCACAGGGAATAAGCTAGTGGTGAATGCCATTTATTCCAGACGTACTGGTTTACTTAATGTAGTGCAGAGGGTCTCTACTAATTCGTAATGGTTATAAAGCCCAGGCAATAGTAGCAGTGCACAGGAAATAAACTGGTATTGAATGCCATTTATCCCAAGCGTGTTGGTAAAAAAAACACTATCACCCTCACAATTCTGACCACAAAAGAGCGCTTTGAAATTCTAGAAGGTCTCTTTTGGATCAACCGCCTAACGTTTCCCACTGGACACGGATAATTCGCGCCACTTATTATCTTGCTCGGGATGCTGAAGTCAAAATATATGTATATTTTTTCTATTTTATACATAATATAATAATTATATTAATAAAAACTGTAAACTACTGTGGGAAACGGATCCCTTTAATTTATTTTTTTTTTTGTCGACCCGTGACAAGCTGACACTACTCAGGTTTCACTGTTATAAACCGCACCCGAGCAGGGACAAGAAATTTAAAGAAAAAATTTTATGAAAACTAACTATCCCTTTTAAATATACATAAAAAATAAATAACTAAGCTGAAATTTAATAATCGTTTAATCTGAAAATTTATATTCTAAAATAAAAATAACAAAAAAATAAAAAAAAACATGAGTCCCGCCTTCATTAATTTAATAAAGAAGAAAGGTTTAACTGAATGCCTAGAAGGCCTTGGAGTATGCAGCGATGTTGCTGTGGAGGAGATGATAAGTCATTTGCGGAATTTCTTAGATAAAAGTAATCCTACTCCCGATCAAGAAGCCCTAATAAATAATCTGACACAAAAATACGATCCATCATCAGAAAAAGAACGTAAAGTATCCACAACAGGTGTCTCTCGGAATTTGTCGCCCGTAGTCTTTACAGTTGTTGGTTTCTGATAAGGTTAGAAAGTGGGGTGTAAAATATGATGCTGGTAAGGACCCATTGTGCCTTCTTGAGAGAATCGAATAACTTGCCACCTGTTATGCCATACCTCAAAATGCGTTCTTAAATATTTAATTTTTAAAGGGCAATGCTTTGTCCTGATATAAGAATAATAAGAATAACTGGAAGTCATATATATAAAGTTTATTTAAAGAGATTAGAGTTTTCAAGGTTACAAAAGTTGATTGTTTTAGCTAAACATTATAAAAGCATTTGAGCCGAAGAAATTTTCAAAATAAACTCGTCCAAATGCAAACAGTAGTTTCTAAAGGTTATTTAAATAGTGTTTTTTATCATAATCGAGTCACATGTTCAAGACCCCAAGTTCTTTTCTGTTGGAACTGCGGGAAATTAAAACCATAGATTACTGCAGGTCGGGTACGGGAAACTCCAAGGGAGATCACTCTAAGAGGGAAAGAGGGTAAGGTCTCTCAAATTTGAGCCTCTCCCTATTATTATTACCCCTGATGACGACTTACGCTTACGTATATGGCTCATACTCATTTCGTAGCAACGGATTTTTTTTCCAATACAATTAGCAGATAAAACTATAGTTACAGTTTTAGGATCTGTTAGCTTTTGGTTTATTTTCAACAACGTTGTATACATAAATTTATAGTATTAGAATTAAGCATTGATCCATTAACTATTGGAATGAATTTCGTTTTACAGACAGGTTGTGAACTTTATATTATTCTCCATAAAATCGCCAAGAACAACATCGTTTCTTTAGTAACTACCCTACAAGCAACCTCATCCGAGGATAAAAAGGTAGACACCATATCTGACCTACGTATCTCAGAATTTCTTGAAAAGAAACTGCCACGTTTTAACCCAATTTCTCAATATTCTAACGTAACCGAAGATGTGTAAATGCTGTAAAACATTCACACCCAATGCGCCAACGCTATTACTTCAGAAACTCTGCTATGCAGAAGATCATTGATGAACTTCTAGCTGACGGCCGAATCGAAACATCAAAAAGTCCATACAGGTCGCTCATAGTTCTAGCCCGAAAGAAAAACAATAAATGGTGACTCTGTGTCGACTATAGGCAGATAAATGCAAAACTCAATTCGAGACGCATATCCCATTCCTCAAATAAACGTCATCCTGGAGAAGCTACGAAACAGCAAATTTTTCAGCACTATTGATTTCAAGAATGGGTACTGACAAATTCCCATGGCCGTAAGAAGTAAAATTTATACTGCCTTCACAGTGCTAGGAAGAGGATAATTTCAGTGGATTATTTTGGTTTACATTCAGCTCCAGCCACTTTCCAGAGATTCCTCGATGTTGTAATTGGTCCAAAAATATACTCCTTTGCATTTGCTTACCTGGATGACATCGTACTTTAGAAAAGCACCTTGAAATTTTTAAAATCTTTTTTGATCGTCTTATAGCAGCTAATTTACAGATTAGTAAAGGTAAATGTTCCTTCGTCAAGAGAGAAATTCGATATTTAGTACATCTAATCAGCGAAAATGGTATCCACACGGACCCCGAGAAAGGGAACGCTGTTGTAGCTCTACCACCTTTAACTACGCTTAGAGAGCTACGATCTTTCCTTAACAATGCAGCCTAATTTTTTAACCTTGATTATTCCTTTGAACAACTTATTAAAAAAAAGTGAAAAATGGGAGTGGGGACATCGAAAACAGGTTGCTTTTGAGCAAATTAAACCAAAACAAATAGAGGCCCCGGCATTAACGTGCCCCGATTTTACTAAAAAATATGTTTTACAAGCAGATACTAGTGACGTTGATCTAGGTACTGACTCAGGAATTTGATGACAATGAAAAAGTAATTTCGTACGCTGGCCGTGGCTTTTTGCACCTGAACGCAACTACACAGTCACAAAAAGGAATGTTTTGCTATTAATAGGGAATACGCAAGATGAGACATTATCTCGTGGGTTACCATTTTGTGATTGTAACGGATCATCAGTTGTTAAAGTGGCTCAAGTCCATCCAGTCACCATCTGGTAGAATCGCAGGCTGGACATGAGGGATGATGCAATACGACTACCGAATAAGGTAAACGTAGTGGCAAATTGTTTGTCGCAATCACCCAAAACGGACCAGACAGCAGTTCTTCAAACTATTAGGAGAGTTGCAAACTCCAAAGACCCCTCGTATAAAAACAAAATTAACATCGTAAGCAATGATCCTGAAAAATTACCAGATCGATGAAAATCGAAACTTACGGAGACACATATACGGGACATCGGCTTATAACGAGGAAGATCTAGTTGCATGGAAACTTGTGGTATCGAAAACAGACAGAGAACGGCTCCTAAAAGAATGTCATGATGATAAAACCATAGCAAGGATTACAAAATTGTGCTATTGGCCTGGAATATTTAGAGACATAACCACATACATAAGGCAATGTCAGAAATTTCAATGTTTTAAACCATTACCACAATCTTCGCTGGCAAAATGCATACCTCCCAGATATATTAGCCATGGCACACCATATGTTCAGATTTCTTAGGCCCACTGCCGCGTTCTATTCATGAAAATAATACATTAATCGTTTTTCACGATAAAACTAGCAAATGGTCCGAGTTCGTCCCTGTGAGACAAGCTACTTCCAAGATATTCATTAAGGCATTTAGAGAGAAAATCCTTTTGCGTTTTGGTGTACCCCATGCTTTACTGACTGAAAATAGGACACAATTTACTAGTTCATGAGAACCTGACAGAAAGGATTGATATAACCATAAAAACAATGATTGCTCAATATGCCGACTCAAATCACCGCAAATGGGATCAACACTTACCAGAGTTAACGCTAGCAGTAAATTCCTCCAAAATGAGTTCAACAAATTGTAGTCCGGCGTACTTGACTCAAGGAAAGGAGTTCTGCCTTCCCAACTGTTTGTTCTACGAGAAAATGGGTGGTGAAAGTATTAACCTAATTCAAACACATGAAGAAAAGACACAACACATAAAGGAAGTTTTTGAAATAGTCAAAACTCATCTACAGAACACAACCAGCAACCAGGCTACACACTACAATCTAAGGCGAAGAGAATGGGCCCTTAAAAAAGGCTATCTAGCAGGGTTCAGATTGGCTCGCTCTTTTGCTCTTCGGCACTCTTTTTATGCGTACTCTTTCTCAAGCTATGCGCAAGAGAGTGAGCAGAAAAAAAGAACCAATCGTTTATGCGCATTGCGCTTGCTCCTTCTTTTCATGCTGTGCTCTTTGAGCAATGCGCATTCAATTTTATTTTTGGCTCTTTTGCTCTGCGCATTGAGCCAAAAGAGCAGCTCTTTTGCTCGTGCTCCTTTTGATAGTAACAGTGGTTCGTTTGAAAAATTAAAATAACTTCGTGGTTGGAAAAAAAAGTACATGGAAAAATGAAAATAATTGCGTGTACGGACGGCAAAATAGTACATGTTACGATAGACCAAATATAATAAAATTTTTTATTGTTATTATTACTGGGTTTTTAGTTAAAATTTAAGTCTACCATTGCAGTTTGTTTTTGATTATTGGTAAGTAGTGGAGTTCCTTGTAAATTTAAACAAGGGTTATATGAATGGCTCATTAATAAAAATGTCCATAAATAAGTGGTGTTTATAAAAAACAAGGATTTAGGGTAATAATTTGCTTAGCTTTAACATTATTGCAATTATACCTACAGAAGGAATTTTTGATGTTTACTTGTACTTATCATAAAATAATTATTTTCATTTGGGTTTTTTGTTTCTCCAATTGTTTTCTTGCTTTAAATTTGCATGTGTTATTCGTTTATGTGGTTTTTCAATACAGTAGATGTGCTTTGTTTATAATTTAGGTATGGGATGTTTAGTAGTACATTTGTTATTGTTTTATTATTATTATAGCTTACTTTATTTTTTTTTTTTTTTTGTTAAAGGGTAAATTTGTTTTGCTTATGTTTAAGGTAGGGGATGTTTACTAGTGCATTTGTTATTGTTTTATTACTTCTTAATTGATTGTAAGGCACGAAATTATTGGTACTAAATAAAGCAAATTTTCATTACCTATTAAATGGCTGCATCAATACATTCATTTATGCATCTCCGCATTTGTTTTATTTCATTGCACTCTATTACGTAGTACTTTTTGCTATGACTAATAAGAGAATGAGTATTCTAACAAGAAAACCAAGCACAATCAGCGTTGCCAGAAGCTTTGAGTAGAAAATCATCATATGGAGAAAAAAAAATCATATTTTACGGAAAAAAATCATCAATTTTTCAATACAAAATTTTATTTAAAAATTATAATTAAAATACATATCGCACTTGATCAACAATAGGGTATTAACTCAAAATTTTTGAAAAATCACTTTTTTCAAGAAATCAGCTAACAACATCAAAATCTATCTACTGTAAAAATTTCAACGTATTCCGTTTACTCTTTCATCTCGAAAACCACTTTTGAGACCATATTCATGATAATGTAGTGATTACCTTTATTTCAACAAAAAGGTATTATTTCGAGTTAATACAAAAGTTAATATGGAATTGATTCG
Source organism: Gymnosoma rotundatum (assembly GCA_916610165.2). Classification (NCBI taxonomy): domain Eukaryota; kingdom Metazoa; phylum Arthropoda; class Insecta; order Diptera; family Tachinidae; genus Gymnosoma; species Gymnosoma rotundatum. Next base: position 3,891,410 of record OU744341.1, on the reverse strand, counting down.
TAAAGTTTTATAAAAAAGGTATTATTTTGAGTTGAGTCTCTTTTCAATTTGGTTTTATTTTAAGTTGATACTGTCTTGTTGATAAAATTTGTTTCATTTATGATCGAAAAATTTTAGAAAAATTGTGTTAACTCAAAAAATTGATTTTTTTGCAATACTTGCACAGATTTCTAGGAAAAACGATGTAAACATATTTTTAAATGGAATTTGCTTCCTATGGTATATTTGAATTTTTAAATTCTGTTGAATTGTGGCCACAAACAGTTTTTTGACTCTACTGAAAATTTTTAAAATTTTGAATTAATACCCTCTTGTTGATCAAGTGCGATATATTAACATACATTGTATATATTTAAATTATTATTGTTTAAAGTGTACGAAGTTTTACGAAGAACTATTACTCTAATATATACAGGGTTTCATATTTTTAATAATATCTTGGTTAATTCTTAAATTATAGCAGGGACAGTTTATTATTGCTAAGAAATCTTTTGCGTATTAGATACCTTCGAGAGTGCTGTTGTCTAATCTATTTCTATATTTAGTTTTGTTTAAATTTACCGTTAAGAATATTCGTTCGACATTTGCTACGGAAATGGGAAGACTTATAAAGTTTTAAACAAATTTTGACAACACCAGAAACTCTGGAATATTGTCAGCACGAGTTATTTTTGAAACTTTTGACCAAAATTCCTCACAGCTAAGATTATCTAGAGTCCTTATCTAAATTTTGAATATCTTTTTCACTAACTAAATTTGGAAAATTGTGTATTAAGCCTGTCAGAGAATTAATTTTTCTATTCATAATTTTCAAAGGGTCAAGACATGAGAGCTCTTTTAAAAACGTATCGTTAAAATCAAATAGTTTTAATATTTGTTTACATAACTCAATGTAAAATAACACACAATTTTCAATAAATTCATTTTTTTCATTTGCAGTGAGCTTTGAACTAGAAATCTTTTGTTTAACAAAAACACCCAGATAGACTTCTTCATTAGGTAGAAATAGACTTTTGTTTTCAAAATCAAGGTCAATATTGAGACTCATGTTCATATATTCTGTTTGTATAAAATTGCCTAAAATTTTTAAGTAAACCCGTTACAGTTCCTTATACATTCTATGTATTTGACAGGATAAGCTTTGAGATATTTTGTTTTGTTTACAACAAGCTGATACAAAACATAACTTCACTATGTAGTACAATTACAATAAAAGTACTACACACTTGAAATAAAAAAATTCATAGTTTTTATAAATTAGAAATCATAATTTAAGAAAAAAATCATCAAATCATATTTTGGGTCAAAAATCATCAAAAATATGATAAAATCATCATTTTGGCAACGCTGAGCACAATACTCCACTTGATATATAGCAAACCAACACAATACTCTACCTGCTATTTCGCAATGAATTATAAACACTGTTTGCTTTCTAAAACTGTTTTGAAGTACACCAAGCCAAATATATTTTTTTATTTCATTGCGTCGTCACTGCATTGTCATTGTTCAAACGGCAACCATGATACATCGTAACTTTTTTTTCTTTGAGATAAAAAAAAACTTTAATTAGGACGTGCACAAAAATTGCGTTACCTTTCATATGTATAATATGTATTTATTTGAACAGGTATCAATAAACGGTTCTACTGACGTGGATGAATCAAATGTATGCTTGTTTAGTAATTCCACAATTAAATCTAGGCTTTTGACTGGGGAGAGTAAATTTAATAACAACAGAGGGAGGAGCAATGTGTGGAACATTTTTGGGAAAATTGAAAACTAATTAGGAGTTAGCAATGAGTACTCATTTCAGTATACTCTGAAAGGTAGTACTTTTGTTTTGCTTATAAAATGTTTTGATGTCTTGAATTTTTGTTTGAAAATGAATGATCGTAGAAGTACTAGTTTGTTTTATTGGTAGTGAATGTAATATTTTACGCATTCACTATTAATGTGAATGTCTTGGTATGCCATTTAAGACATTCATTGCAGATATTTAATACCTATTAAATGCAAATGAAAACAATTGTTTCATATGTTTAAAAAATTTATTTATATTTATACCTACAATAATTTATTTATTTTATATTATGGTTCTGGTATATTAAACATTTCCATTGATTTTACATACATGTGTATATATGAGGAAAAGGTAGAAACGATCGATTTTTTTCATTAATGTTAACAAAAATATTTAATTTTACCAACAATAACATGAATTCTATAGTTTTGTATCAATAATTTGGTGTTTTACCATCAATTCAATTAAAAAGTAATAAAACAATAACAAAGGCGCCAGTAAACATCCCCTACCTAAAACATAAGCAAAGCAAATCTACCGTTTAACAACAAACACAACACAAGCTGTAATGAAGATAACAATAACAAATTCCCAAGTAAACATCCCATACTTAAAACATAAGCAAAACAAATTTACCGTTTACAACAAAAAATAAGGCAAGCTATAATGAAGATAGTAATAAAACAATAACAAATGCACTACTAAATATCCCATACCTAAATTAAAAACAAAGCACATCTACTGTATTGAAAAACCACAACAACAAATAACATGCAAATTTAAAGCAAGAAAACAATTGGAGAAACAAAAAACCCAAATGAAAATAATTATTTTATGATACCAGTAATCAAGAAAAATTCCTTCTGTAGGTATAATTGCAATAGTGTTAAAGATAAGCAAATTATTACCCTTAATCCTTACTTTTTATAACACCACTTATTGGACATTTTTATGAGTGAGCTATTCATATGACCCTTGCTTGAATTTACAAGGAACTCCACTACTTACCAATAATAAAAAATAAACTACAATCGTAGACCACAAAAATACATAACACTATTCTTTCATACGTTTACATACAACATACATATGTACATACATACATACATTTATGTTTGCGTACAAACATATCTATCAAATATAAATACATAAATAGACAATAATATAAATAAAATAAATATACATATGTTCCTCCAACCTTCATTTGAATATTAGCTACATTAAAAAAACGATAAAAAATCATCTAAACTGTCCCAAACACATAAATCAAATAATTTATTTATTGAATTGATTTTTACATTTTACATTTTGGCTCTTTTGCGCATTGCGCACAAAAAAGGAGCAGCACAAAAAAAGAGCCTAGCACATCTTTTTAATGCGCTTCTCTTTCATTGCGCAGAGCAAACATATTGGCGCAGAGCAATGCGCAATAACAAGTTGGCTCTGCTCTTTGCGCAAAAGAGCCAAAAGAGCAGAAAAGAGCTGCTCTGCTCTGCGCATTTACTTACTCTGCTATCTAGTGCTTCTAAGAACCCGTGTACTATCAAAAGTCATTGATCACTTTGCTGCTAAGCTGGTTCCACGCATTGAGGGACCCTATGTGGTCTCCGAGTTTGTCTCATCTGTAATAGTACGATTAGTTGATACTCAAACCAAGAAGACCAAGGGTACATCTTATTTGAAAGACCTAAAGCCGTTTACCATGTAACTTTTAACTTGTACAAATGTAATTCCAAATATTTGATTAGCAGCCGAAGTCATCACTATCAAAAGGAAATTCAACCAAGAGGGAGATGTAACGACGTTTGTAGTTACATAAAATATTTCATTATAGTATAATTTTTTTTACATTTTATTAATGTTTTATTTCTCTATAATTCTTTTATATAAGAAAGTTTTATTCTTTCAATTATCATTCTCTTTGATTAATTTTACGTAAATGTCAATTATTTTTATGATTATTTTTTTTGTATTCAGCATACTTAGCTATAAAAGAATGCTAGATCAACATTTGTACTCTTATTTTATTACTCTCTTCTCCTTACTTCACCACTACACATATAACTAAATAAGGCTTTTTTGTTTTTCTTTCTATCTCTCCCTCATTTATCACCATTAAGTTGTCTTTTTTATTGCTCACTCTCTGAGTTTATCATAACAAATACAGGTATCTTGTGTCGTAGTAATAGTATCTTACCATTTTGTATTTGTCTCTGTGTACATCTCACTGGTGTGGATTGTTGATATTGTAGAGCTCTATTACATATTTAAATCGGCTTGATCTATCATAGTGAACGGACAGCCAGAACAAGTTGTACAGCTTTGCCCGCAGCTATTCACGGAAACAAACCCATTTCAATATAGTAGTGCAGAGGGCCTCTACTGATTCGTCAAGGCGAAAAAGCCTAGGCAATAGTAGTAGTGCACAGGAAAAAAAAACAAAAGGGCCCTTTGAAATTATAGAAGGTATTTTCTGGATCAACCGCCGAACGTTACCCACTTATTTTCTTACTCTGGATGCTGAAGTAACCATATATATATTTTTCTGTGCTATACATAATATAATAATTATATTAATAAAAACTGTAAATTACTAAGGAAAACGGATGCCTTTAATTTTATTTTTTTTTTCGACCCGTGACAAGCTGACACTATTCAGGTATCACTGTTATAAAATACAAAAAAATTTTTTTAATGCTTAACCCATTAAGAGTCGATGGCATTTTTATGTAAAATTATATATACATATGTATTCAGTAATTAATTTTAATACCCTTCATCACAATAAGTAATAAGAAAGAGGTCGCTAGATCAGCTATTGAAAATTAAATACGCCAATCGATCAGACATAGTGTCGAAAGAGTTGCTATCGGAAATCAGAAAGATCGGTCCATGTCCTTAAAGGTAGCAGGCAAAACACCTAATTTTTCCATATCATTTGGAAGACTGAAGTAACTCTAATGAAAAAACAAATATATGCGGCAATCGAGAATTATAAAACATGAAGCGGAAAAATTTGCGCTCGCCTATATTTTCCGAGTTACGGGTCTCTGAACTTTTCATATTTTTTAATATATCAAAATGGGTAACATTTAAAAGCATTATAGAAATCTTTAAGAAAATACTAAAATTTTTACATTTTTATGTTAAATTATATATATGTAATACGTATTTTTTTTTTCTTATTTTTTAATTTGCTTTTTTGATTGTAGCTACTTCTAAGCTAAACTAGATTTTCATGGATGGTGAAGGGTGTATAAGATTCGGCATAGCGGAATTAATTGTTTTTTTTTTACAAATCTTGATATTATTTTTTCAATTTAGTTACATTTTTTTCAAGCAGGTATTTTTTTATATAATTAAAAAAAAATTTACAAACTTAAAAAAATATGATAACTTAAGAAATGTGTTGGGATAATATATATATATATATATATATATATATATATATATATATATATATATATATATGTGTGTGTGTGTTTGTGAACCTGTGTGTATGTAAACCTAATATATATTCTTATTATCTTTAAAATAGCATTGTTCGCCGAAATTACTCGTATTCTTAATCACATCATGGCCGTTGGAACACATGCTCTAGATATTGGTGCGCTGACGCCATTTTTCTGGCTTTTCGAAGAACGCGAAAAAATGATGGAATTTTATGAAAGGGTTTCAGGAGCACGAATGCATGCAGCTTACATACGTCCTGGTGGTGTTTCGTTGGTATGAATTAGCTTTAATATAAACGCTGATTTTATAAAAAGTCTTCTCTTTTAGGATTTGCCAATGGGATTAATGGACGATATTTATGAGTTTGCTTCAAAATTTGCTGAACGTTTGGATGAAGTAGAAGATGTTCTGACTACGAATCGCATTTGGGTGCAACGTACTGTAGATATTGGAGTTGTTTCTGCCGAAGAAGCTTTAAATTATGGTTTTAGCGGAGTAATGTTGCGAGGTTCGGGTATAAAATGGGATTTGCGAAAACAACAGCCATATGATGCTTACAATTTAGTTGAGTTCGATGTACCTATTGGCACCAAAGGCGATTGCTATGATCGTTATTTATGCCGTGTTGAAGAAATGCGTCAGTCTTTGCGCATCATTGATCAGTGCTTAAACCAGATGCCTGCAGGAGAAATCAAAACCGATGATGCCAAAATTACACCACCATCCCGTTCTGAAATGAAAACTTCAATGGAAGCTCTTATTCATCACTTTAAGCTTTTTACTCAAGGCTATCAAGTTCCTCCAGGAGCTACATATACAGCAATTGAAGCACCTAAAGGTGAATTTGGTGTATACCTTGTCTCCGATGGTTCTAGCCGCCCTTACCGTTGTAAAATTAAGGCTCCTGGCTTTGCCCACTTGGCAGCACTAAATCACGTCGGAAGACAACACATGTTGGCCGATATTGTTGCTATAATTGGAACGCTTGATGTGGTTTTTGGAGAAATTGATCGTTGAATACCGCCTCATATGTGAGGCTAGTGTTTTTTTTTCTCCAAAAATGTTTATTTTTCCATTTTTTGTTCTACAAATAAGTATTCCATGTCATGAAAAAAAACAATCTGTATATTAAATAAACCTCTTAAATTTGGCACCACACCTTAAGAATAAAAGTTATCAATCTCTAAAGAAAAGTTATATTACATTCTCATATGAATTCTGGGTTGAGTTTATTTAACCTTTACTAAAAAGCTCTTAGTTATTTTAATTTTGCAGAATGCGGAGATGCGGTTGGTTGATGATTTCAATGTAGACCTCTTTATTGAAGTGTTCGCTCTTTGTAAAGTACAATATTCTGTTCAGCATTTTGCTTGAAAAACGTCTATAGTGCGAAATAAAAATGTTGCTGAAGTTATACTATATTCATTTCGTAAAAACCCAAGAAATATTTCAGTTCAGCTGCATAAAATTGCACGTTTGTCCTCTTCCTCACACCCTACCTAGTTTTTTCTACATAAACATAGAATATTCTACCTTTTACTTAAATATCAATCTTTTTAAACATTTTATTAAACTCGGTACAGCCATCTTTATAGATTAGGACCTCCTACCTATTTCAAATTTTAGTAAAATCGGTTCTTGCCATCGTGAGGAATCACCACATACAGGAATCACTTCTATCTGATTTTCATTTGATTCAGCAATTGATTCTGCACTATCTTTTCCTGTTTCTAATTCTGCGTTGTGACTAAAATCGGTTTCTTCTAGTTGATCATTTTCGCCATCTTCAATTTGGTTTTCATCTTCTATATTTTCGTAACGAAGAGCAGCTTCAAAGTCAAAATCTGGATCTCAATCATTATCCTCAGCAGCAAAGTCTCCATCGTCTTTGCTTTCTGACCAAGCCATCAAATTGATAAACTCGGAAAGCTCCTGCTCCGTTTTTAAACATCGAAGTCTACGCGCCATTTCAAAAAATCGACTAAAATAAACCGTTAAAATAACGTTTGTTGTACTATTTCATATATTAAATATATTATCTACCAGCTCCTGATGGTTCCTTGAGGGACCATCTAGTAATATAACAAAATTCTCTAAAAAACAAAAAATACTATAGCTAAATACTTACAAATGTTTTTACACTTGCAGCGTATTTTACACTAAAATATTTTTTTGAATAAAAACAAAAGCATACAATTTCCTTTTTCGAGGTCAAACCAGTCTGTTAAACACACAAGCTTTAAATGATGTTTTTTTAAAGTACCGACCAACGTAAACCGTAGCATTTGCTTCCAAGAATTGTTCATAAGGCATAGTAACAATAGTTTAAAATAATTTTTAAACGAAATATTGAACGTTGTTAGTTGGTTCTTCAAGGTACCAATAGGCTATTAAGGGCTATTAAAACTATGAGTCGTTTAAGATCAATAATAAAGAGAAACTAAATGAATATGTTAAATTTTGTTTGAATTTTTCGACAAGATGGGACTGAAATTTATTATTTTTATTTTTAGTTTTGTATAATAAAATAATTTTTGCCTTGTTATTTTCCCTGCAATATACATAAACTAGCAATTTATTTAAGAAACATTTCAAAATGTAACTTTTTCTTGCCTCCCCCTGGCAACACTGTCGATGTCATAAGAGATCAGGGGGCTTATTCTGAATTGCGATGCGAAAATCAAAGCGATGCGCAAATGAAATGCGATGCGAAAAAAATTGGTATTCTGTTAGACTTTCGCAATTGCATTCGCAATTTATTTCAAATCGTTGGCAACGCTGCTCAAATAAACATCAGTATTAACAAACGTCAAATTAAAAATAAATAAATTTTTTGTGCTTCGCTGTGAAAATTGTTTCTAAAATTTATTTAATACGTCCAAACCTATTAAAATTTAAGTCAAATATTTTTGAACTTCTCTAATAGGTGGTCCATTAATATTTAGTTCTTCAGTTAACGTTTGCCACAAAGTATTTGCAGACTAACGTGCATTTGGTGTTTTTAAATGGCCTCTTGCCAAATGGCTGTGCTTATTCATAAATTCTATTTTTATTTAAAGTTAACGCGGTTTGTTAGTCTTATTGCTTACTTCCATGAATTAAATAATAAATATATGATGAATACACAAATAAAATATTGTTTTTTACTTACATGTTTGTACTTTGCGAATGCTACTTTGTTGTCGAATAAATTTTGCGAATTTGACGTGTTTTCGCAATTTAGAATACCGATTTACCACCTTTTCGCATTTGAAATGCGATTAAAATAGAACTTTGCGAATACCGCAATACAGAAGAGCAATTGTTCGCATTTATGTATTTTCGCATCGCATTGACTTTCGCATCGCAATTCAGAATAAGCCTCCAGCTAAAGAAACCTAGAGGCTTATTCTGATTTGCATTGCGAATTGAAATGCGATGCGAAAAAAAATTGGTATTCTGTTAGACTTTCGCAATTTATTTCAAATCATGGCAACGCTGCTCAAATAAACCTAAGTGCCAACAAACGTCAAATTAAAAAAAAAAAATAATTTGTTTGTGTTCGGCTGTGAAAATTGTGCGTCAAAGGTTTGGTTCTTTGAAAAAAGTGGGTTTGCCGGTTTGTTGGGCGGTTTTGATGGTACACATGTACGAATTATTTCTCTGACCATTCTTAACCCTTTCATGTCATAATAAAATTGGCTTGGGCAAAAAACTTTTGGAGGACAAATATGTGTTAATCTTAGTTCAAATATAAACTGAGCAAAAATTCAATGTCCTTGATGTCCTAATCTGCTGGATGTTGCAACAGCACTTTCAAAACATTGTTTTAAACAAACAACACGTTTTTCACTTGATTAATTTACTTTTAATAATTGTCTTACCTTTATTTATCAATAGTATTAACATAGTTTTTAAATAAAATGTTTACTTTAGTTTTACAACACACTTTTTGTTTAAACACTCTTACCACGAAAAAATTTGTAACACTTTCGTTCTAGAAAAAAAGGCTGCTTCATGAACACGTACACAACTAACACAAAAATAATAAACTGATAGCTTGCAGAAAATACATATCTGTATGTTGCAAAAAACCGCAAGTCAAAAAAATGAAAATAACGGGACTTATAGGCTCATGAATACAATGTTGCCTATAGGCAACAAATCACATGAGAGGGTTAATTAAATCGGAAGGAATACTATAGGTAAAATGTTATGATAGTATGATATACTCCTGCATATAGGGTTGCCAGACGGGCCTGATTTGGCCTGATTGTCAAGTTTTTTAATGCGCGTCAAGTGTCAAGTGAAAAAGTGATGTCAATGTTTTTTGTAAGTTAACTTTTTTTTCTCAAATTTATTCTAGCTACATATGTAATAATACTTAAAAAAGTAAGTTTATATTTCTAAAAAACACATCGATAGAGCATATTTTTACTATCTATATTTCTTAAGATAGTACCTATATTTTTTTTAAATAACGCCTAAGTTTTCTCTAAAATATATAACGACTGAATTTTTATTCTTATATTGTTTTTTGTTTCTTTCACATTGTTTCTGTTATTTTTACTTTTAACGATATTTTTGTTTTTATTCTAATAATTTTTATGAAAAAAATAATAAAAAAAATTAAATAAAAACCAATAGTATGAGTGTTTTTATTTGTCAAGTTTTTTTTTCAAAATCAAGTTATTTTTTGGGCAATGTCAAGCTTTTTGGCAAATTGGATCTGGCAAGCCTACCTGCATAGTACATATTTATTTTAGGTATAAATTTGATTAATCTGTTATTTAGCTGTGTGATTACAAAATGAACTTACGATGTTGACGCGAAATACCTGGGGATAATGACTCTTTTTTTTTTTAATTTAAGTAATTTAAAAATTCATTAGCAAAGGAACTTTCAAGAATATTCTTGAATTTTAGGTAAAATGATTTTTAGTTAATCAGCGCAATTATGAACAACAATTCCCTGGGATAATTTTTTTTCCATTCCTGCTATTATGAATTAAAATTCCCCGGGATTTTTTCTCTTTCGTCCTATTATAAACACTTCATAAAAAAGGGAAAAACTACCAAGCGGAAAAGTATGTATTTAAAATAATAAAAAGGGGAAAAACAATTGACAGTTTTGGGAGTTTTTATCCTCATACATTTGAAAGAGTATTTAATTAAAAAAAAAAATTTAAGTATTTAAATTTTAAATACAAATAGAATGTCTCGTAGATTTTTTAAGGGTAACAAGCAAGAACTACAGAGATTCTGACAAAACGCTGAGTGTGAATTAAATGCTCTAGGACCACCAATCAAAAGTATCAAAGGTTTATTTTTAAGATATAATAAAAAGTTGAAAATGTAAAAAATTTTTTTCATTACAGGTTTGGTCTGACCAAAAGAAATACGTGCGGCAAAAGGCAGTATAAAATTTGCAACACCAAAAGGGAACAGGTGGGGGCCCAGACAAAACTTATATTTTTTCACCAACGGACATACCATATATAATGAAAACCAGGCTTCGGCCTGGATACTCCAAAAAGTTTAGAAATACCTGAATCATGCCATGAAGCAGACGTAGAAATGCTACTAGTTCCACAAAAGCAGAACGCTGAATGTTCGGTGCAATCCAAAGATTATGAAACTCCAAAATTTGTTTTAAACTCAAAGGAAAGTGTGGCGAAGGAACCTGCTGTCGATGTTCTAATAGCCGAACTGGCCGTACAAATGGATTTAGTAAAAGCAGTAGTTGATAAAAACGACTAAAAACATTCAACTAAAAAATCTACAGATCACTAGACAACATACGAGTATACATTTTGCAAAAAAAAGCTTTTTGCAACAATGGAAATTTTGGAAAAGCAGAAAATGGAGGAAATACGTTGGCAGCACTTGTTTACGGAAGAATTAAGAATGAATATAAATTAGAAAAAAGCCGATTGCAGCTGTAATCGGCTGATTACGACTACAACTTTAAGCAAATTTTTTTTTTTTTAAATTATCTTAATTTGTGTGTTGTATTAGTTAAAAAATATTATTTATTTATTGTTTACTAAGCGTGGCCTTATGAAATTAGTACAATAAAAGCGTTTTTTTAAATAAATATTTGTTTTTTAGAATATGTTTCCGATATTTTTTCTAATTGACTGCGCAGCGTCCAAATATTGCGTCGATGTTGATGGACTGATTTCTTCTTCTGGCATGTGTATATTAGGATAATCGTAAGGTTCTTGGCTTGCAGTTTAAACATATGTTGTGCAAGGTGCAGCACAGATTTGTAATTTTCGCTACCTTCACCGGACAGTAGCGCATTTCCCTTGCACCCAGAAGACATCACCATCTGTTCTTCAAGACGCAATTGACCCGCTCAATTATGTTACGACTCTGTATGCGCTTCATTAAATCTCATCCTCTGGTGATCGATGAAGAGTCAAAAGGATAGCCTGCGACACCTGTATAGCAAAGAAAATTTAAATAAATACTAGTGTTATATAAATCTAATTTTTGTAAAAGGTTTTACCTAAAAGCCAAAAATGATTTACTCCCTCCAAATATATTTTTGAATAACATCACTAGTACTCCATATGAAAGAATCGCGACATGCGCCGGGGTGACTGGCGTTGACATAGCGTATTTTAAGCTCATGATCACAAATCTGATAACGTTTTATATACACATTAAAATTTAATAGATATACAGTACTGTTCGAAACCTAAGCAACTTTTCCCCAGTAAATACTCATGATCGTATATGTTCTCTTTAAATAGATTATTGAAAAATTTCCATTTTATTTATTATTATATATATAGTCTATATACTAATAATAGCAACAAAAAATACATTGAATGCCTTTGGAAGAAAATATAAAACAAAAACAAAATTAACTTAAAAATTCCCTGTTCGAAACCTAAGCAACTTTTACATTGTTGAATTTGTGGCGAAATATTAACTTAAACAACAACAAAAATTTTAGTCCCGTTATGATTGCTATTCAAAAAAATAATTTTGGTTGATTTTATGCATTTAAGTATTACCAATTCTTTAGAAGTGCAACCATGACGTGAACACGTTATGGATCAGCTTTTAAGCTAAAGAAACCAATTAAATATTAATTAATCAATAGTTTCCCGACTTACAAAAAGTACAAAGCTACTGGGAAAGTAGAGAAAGCCAACAGCGGTGGGCGACCTCGAAAAACTTCTGAGCGAACAGACCAGAAAATTTTCCGTCTATTTAAAAAAAAAAAAAAATTATTTCGTCGAAAGACATAGTAAATGAGCTTGAACTTCAGATTAGTTCTTCCACAGTAAGAAAACGTTTATTGAAACAAAACTTCAGGAGCTTCATGCCATCTAAGAAGCCTATGCTGACTAAGAAGCATTTAAAAAAGAGGTTTGTTTGATTGACTGCAACGTAGTCTCTGATTTTCTCAGTTTTTGATTGTTTTGGGTTGGATTTTGCTAGAGCACATATGGATTGGACTATATCCAAATGAAGAACTGTTTTGTTTAGTGATGAATCTAAATTTAACTTACTAAATTCAGATGGAGTTTGCCACGTGTAAAAACCAAAAGGAAAGCGGCTACATCCTCGGTACTCAAAAGCTACAATAAAGTATGGGGGTGGAAATGTGATGGATTGGACTTCGGCAAGTGGTGTTGGTCCCTTTGTATAAATTCAAACAAAAATGGACCCTTTTGTTTACAGAGACATTTTAGCAACTCACATGCTTAATTATGCTGAGTGGGAAATGCCACTTCGATGAGTGTTTCAACATCACAATGACCCAAAACACTCATTGAAGTTAGTCAAGGATTGGTTATCAGCTAATGGGGTTCAAGTTTTGGATTGGTCACTTCAATCGCCAGACTTGAATCCCATAGAGAAAATTTAAATTTTAAAACGGAGAGTTTGAACTCGACGCTTTAAAAATAAACAGAAGTTGACGAACTGTCTAAAATCGGAGTGGAAAGCTATAACAACATATATTCTATCGAATCTTATTGAATCTATGCCCAACAGATGCGCTGAGGTCGTAAGAAACAAAGGATATCATAGCAAATATTAAAAGTTGCTTAGGTTTTGAACAGCCAATTTTTAAGTTAATTTTGTTTTTATTTTATCATAACTTCCAAAGAAATGGTTTTTAATTTTTGTTGTTATTTTTAGGTTATAGACACATTGTGTAGTAGTAAATAAAAAAAATATTTTCTATAAACTTATTTAAAGAAAAGATATGAGTCTATTATTGCTTAGTGGGAAAAAGTTGCTTAGGTTTCGAACAGTACTGTATATATATATGTATGTATGTACATGCTAAAAATTAAAACTTACTAGCATAGCATTCAGGTTGTACTTTCCCTTTCTGTGATGAAACAGATGCTTGTTTTTAGATGGGGCAATCATATTTACGTGTGTTCTATCAATGCAAGCAAACACTCCCGGAATTTCTATCGCAATTTTTTTCTTCAGACGTGGTTGGCATTTTTATCCAGATCCGGCTGAGGTGAGTTTCGAAAATCTCAATTAATTCTGTAAGAACCTTGCTAAAAGTAAGCTGAGCCAAGGAAACGTCACAATCTTTTCCGATACCTCTCTGGTATCCACCTTCCGCAAAAAAGCGCAAACAGCCACAAGTGAGTTGTAACCACATTGAGTAAATATAAGAAAGCAGGTTTGTTGACACGGTAAAATTTTTCAAACCAAAGCCAAGAAAATTTCTTATACATACATTAAAACAGAAAAATTTATTTTGTACTTACAATGATTGTGGCAATTCTAGCGGATTTGAAACATCGAGAATCTGCCTTCTTGCAATATTCTGGCTGGTTTTTCGCCTCTCATCCTCTGCATTATATTCTTGCACAACCATGTGAAAAGCTACACTGAACATTACTGACTTTTTTTGAAATTATTTAAAAGCCTACAAAATTTAATTTATTCACAAAAAATTGTTTATTTTGTATTATTAAATTGGAAGAAATGTCAAAAGCAAAGCAGCTGTTTTCGATTTTCTCACTCCCTTTTTTTGCTATTCCCAGGGAGATTTTTCCCGGGAACAAAACATTGTTAAGGGAAAAATTAAGACCCAATTTTATCAATTTTTATATTTAAAGTGATGCCGGGTATCCGTTCCGACCGTGCTTAATGACACCATTTCTAAAGACACACGTTGGTTCTCACAATTTCGCTATTACACTTTGCACGCCAAGTGCCGGAATATCGTTGAACGTACGATTGGTATTCTTAAGACCAGATTTCGCTGCCTTCTTTCTGGTAGGGGCTTGCATTACTCACCTAAAAAGCAACACAAATTGTAAATGTTCCTTGTGTTTCTATTTATTGAAAGCGAAGATACGAACGCACAATCCATAAACTCAAATATTGAGGAGATAGAACTTGGAATGAGTAAAGAAATAATAAAATGCGTTCTTTTCAATCTTAATGAAAGTATTTCATTTATTCTTATTGAATTCAGTTTCAGTTAACAATAACAAAAATATATGTATTTAACCATAAGTAAACAAGAAAATATGGTTTTATGATTATAAATCAAATACATTTAAATTTTAAAAAAGTTTAAATGATCAATAAATAACATCACTTCTTATGGCCAAGCTTAAATATTAATCATTTTTCTACTACATGCTATAAAAAATCAATACATGATTTCGTTTCTCAACTTTTCAATCTCTATTTTTTCACCTTTATTCATTTGACTTTCGTATAAGACATTTTTTTTTGTTTTATTTTTAGAAGCTGTCTATTAACTTCATAATTTTTTAGGCCGTTTTTTCAAAGCTCTTTAAAGTTTTCAGAAGTGCAGCCTGTGTCGCAGCATGCAACAGCTCGAGACGATCCTGTTCGGCGAATTCCGACTTTTTCTAGGCGGAACGTTTAATGATACCTCAGCTACTTGGTTTGTGCATTCGTTTAATTCCACGGGATCATTATTCAATGGTGGAGCAATATTTTCCAAACCAAAAGTTTCTCCAGCTGGTGCCACTTGCCCGCTTAAAAAAAGTAGCTGCGACACACAATCATCAAGGCTGTTTAAGGGAATTTCTTGCGAAGGGCCACCTCCAGTCGCTATCGTCTGATTATTTCTTTTGTTGTTAGCAAGTTGTTTCTTAATACTTGCATTGTAATGAATCCAAATTTGTGTGAACTAAATTAATAATTAATTAATAAATTGTGTACAATATTAAAAATCATACACTTACACGCTGCCATTCTTGAGAAGTTCTAGTCGGTGGTCCCTAACTATTTAATTCCACGCAAATCCAGCATAAAATTAAGCACAATATTTTTGCTACTTACGATTTCTCCATTTTCCTGCATTTTATTTCGAAGTAACTATAACGTACAAAAACCAAATTTCTAATAAGCAGTTGTGTATATTAATCGTTTTTGTCAACCAAACTCGTGCACAGTTGAAAATGATAATACCACAATGCGAATGGCAATGGGAATTTATAAACGACGAGCAAATTGTTTCAAAAGTTGTTAAAGGCACTAGGGGCATAAGAAAAAATAATTTTATTTTATTAAAATTTTTAACTAATATATGCACCTCTTTAATCTACCTAAAAAACGTATTCAAATATTTTACATATGAATGGTTTTCGGTGGCAACCCTTTTGTAGAAAAATGAGAGAAAAAATAAAAACTTTTACTCAATGGTTGCTATGTTTTTGTATTGAAATTTTTTTTGTGTTTTCTATTGCCTTTTTTGCCTTATTGATTCAATGGAGTTCTCATTTAATTAATTTGGCTTTTGATATAAGTTTCTGGGGTTTTCTTTACAAAATTTGGGTAGAATTCTTTGATGAGCTATATATGAGCAGTAGCGAAATGGCCATATGGATATGCTTTCCCCGCAGTAATACATTTCATTTTTTAATTTAAAGTAATAAATATTTCATGAGAATTAAAGTAAATTATTATAAAAAAGATTCAAATAATAAATTTTTTCATTATGGTAATTTTAAGTGTAATTTCAATGCATTCGCAGTTCCCGTAAGCTACAGAATATCTCACTGTTTTAGGAAATGTATTTGATTGTAGAATAATAAAATGTATTTTATTCACTGTATTTTATAACTCTGATATCCATAAATTTCTAGGTTGTTACTTAAGCTTTATTTGCCGTTCACACTTATGTGTTTACAACGTGCCAACTATAATGTGCATAAGCTACCTTTAGCTTATGTCAAAAATCCAACGAAAAGCCTGTCAAATGCTTAGGTAACTTATTAAAGAAATTTATGGGGCTACAATGTACTCACATAAATTTAGTAACTTATTTGCCATAGTTGCACATTTATGTTTAATTCGTACTTTTGCCAAAAATAATTTCTATATAAATCAACAAAACTTTAAAACAAAAAGGCTTTAAAGAAGATATTTTATATATTTAATAGCATTCACATACACAGTTACATATTTTGGTTCATGTTCTAAGAAAAAGTAAAAAAAAATTATTACAAGTTATTTTCTGTTTTGTGTTTGTGGCCAACCGTAATAAAAACTGCAACGATCATCGTTTATATAGTATACATATGTGTGTATAAATACTAATTTAATTTCAATATATTATAATTGTAAAAAATTGCCCATAAAGAATAATGTTTTTTCTACATTTTTTATTGAATTAAAAATTTAACAATTTAGGTCTTAATTAAAATTTTTCTTTAGCAATGTATAACACAAAGCGCAATCAGCTGTTTCCGTACGGAAAGTGCGACCAGTTTCGTACCTTGCATAAAGAAATGAAATTTAACGAAACTTGACGAAAAGTTATCTTACAGTGCAGTCACACGGCCAAGTTTTTGTTCAATTCTCTCTTAAGAAATTTACACATACTGCTTGTCAAAATTCACAAAAATTGAAAGCTGTGACGTAGGCTGCACGCAATTTCAAAGCAAGTTTTTAAGCAAGATGTCATAAAGAAACCAAAAAAATTTTATTTGAAGGAAAAATCTTCAATCAGCTGTTCTCTTGAATGAAATTTGAAAGATTCAATTGAACGAAAATTTGAAAGAAAATTCTCAGCAAGTTTTAAAAGTGAGAGAGTATTGGTAAAGAAATTTTAAAAATTGAATGAAAACTTGATCGTCTGACACCCTAGTTATGTACATTATAGTTAACCACATATAATTTAATGTATTTGCAACTTAAGCAAGCTTATACTTGCTTAAGTTGTTTTATGCACATTATAGTTGGGCCTTAATAAACTAAACATAAGTTTTCGCAATGTAATTACAGTGTTTTAGTGTGACATTTGGTCAGGGGGCTTACTCTCTATTGCGATGCGAAAGCAAGGTACATAGATGCGATAAGAGTACATTTGATACACTATATGGTTTACACAAACGCTTTCGCAAAATAATTTAAAAAAGAAGCAACTATATCATAATAAAATAAACTGTAGGGAAGAAAAACAAAATGAAATGTCAAACATTATAAACAAATCATTTATTTTATTAAAGCCTCGCGGCCACCAAAATGTATTATTAATTACATACATACATATGTACATTAAATGCAGATAGCAAAAACAAAAGATCTTTAATGTGTGTTTTGTTTAATTAAAAATAAAATAATATAGAATAGTGATGGATTCAGTGGCACTATAAAATGTTATTTTCATTTTGCGAAGATAACAAAACTTCTTCAGGCTTGAATCACAGCCGTCCGCGCTATAAATGATCACCTTTTTCTTCCGCATACACAAATATTTATACTGCGTTATCACATTTTTTATATAAACATATATAGGAAACCCATTGCGTTGTAATTCCCGCACTGTATTTGTTACTTGGCCAAATCGCTGTGTTGCACTATAAAATCAAATTTCGAACTGCCGTTGATGAATGTGTAACTTCATCATGCATTCATTCATTTATTTGTGCTTCTGCATGAATGCATTCAAAATGCCTTTTGAATCATTAGTTTTTTTTTTCATGTCACGATTTGTTTTGTGCCGAATTTTTCTAAACGAAAGAAACAAATCACGCATGAATTGCCAAGATGTTACATCTTCCCCATTAGAAATACATATGGCTAAAAATCAACATCTTTACAAGATGTGTCTATCTCATTTTGTTCCACTCAACATCTTTTGATAATTTTAGTGTAATTACTAGAAAATGAACATTAAAATATAAAAACAAAACACTTGTCAAAAAAATACAATTAGTAAAATGGAAGAGGCGCAAGGTTATTAATTTTAAATTGACATACTTTAAAAATAACTTTGAAATATGTTTTATGACAAATTCCCCATACGAATTTGTCTTAAAATACATTTTAAAGTTATTTTAAACTTTACGAATACGGCAGAAATTTTTTTAATAGTTTTTTTTTCTAATATATTTAGAAATTAAAATATACGTGAAATTAAGCAGAATTAATTTTTTTCATTTTTACAATACTAAAATAGTTTGCCTAACAATTGCAAAAACTGAAAACTAAAAAAATAAAATTTTTTTTAAATGGTTTTGTATAAAACGTTATCTTATCTACTTGCAAACTCTCCTTAAAAAAATTCCGCACTTCTGTTTGGAATATCTTTTTCCCAAAAACTACAATTTCTTCGTTCTCCAGCATTATTTCTGCTAATTGTTCAACAGCAATAATTAAACCAAATATTGTAGTCTTTGGTAGCTACATTTTATAAAATAGCTTCATATTTTGTTACACGCATAACAAAGTGTTTTTCAAAGATGAAAGATGTTGCAAATGTTAACGCCTTTTTTTCATTTTCAATGTATATATATACATACATACATACATATTTACATACAAACATACATACATATGTATCTGCAGATATTTAAAATATCTTTAATCCAAAATTCCTAGGACATATCGTGCTAGCATCTAATAGAAATTTCGCATAACGATAATTACACTGGACACGAGAGCGGTTGCATAAGTTACTTTTTAACTACTGTTGATTGACCGGCGCATGAAAGTTTACACATCTGTTCAGTTTCTGTAATATTGAGTAGTTATCTATCTTATAGTCGGTTCTTGAGAAATCTCTTACTTACATACAGTCAGATTCAAAAGAAAGTGTACAGCAGCTAGTTCAATGTTTATAAGTTCGTAGAGGTTAAAAAAGGAATATTAAAATAAAACAACTTTAATTTTTTAGAGTGTATTTAGTAGTAGTTTATTTAAATTAAAAACAATATTCATTTATTACTTTTCCATTTTCAAATTAATGTTATTTCTGGTATTATTACTTGTTCTATTATTGAGGAAAATCATGTATATCGTTAGAAAAACCTTGAGGTTGCTGTCGAAATGAAGATCTATATGCATTTGCGTTTGAGTTTCTCTTTTGTAGGAGTTTTTGATAAATAATACACCCTTTGTAATTTGCTGTTGGGTTTTGAAGACAATGGATGCACCGTGGGGGGAGATCAATCCTCCACCAAATGTGTCCTATTCTGACGTTGTCAAGCGAAATCCTCCCCCTCCTTCAGATACTGAAAACATTTTTAAGTATTCAGAAAATATGTTAGATAAACATATGGAGAAATTGACTACAACTTTGATGAATATGATGTCCTTACTCATCGACAAATTATGCAAATAAATCTCAGAATTGCAGTTTGGAATGCCAACGGAATGGCAAGAAAGAAAAACGAAATTGAAATCTTTATTAGAACTGAATATATAGACATATTTTTAATATCTGAAACTCATTTCAATAGATCATTTTTTAAAATCAGTGGTTATGATCTGATCACTGCAAACCATCCTGATGAAAGAGCCCATGCCGGCTCAGCAATTTCAATAAAATCAACAATTGCTTACGAAATAGTAAATCCGGTTAGAAGTCCCAGTATACAATCTGCTGGCATTAAAATAAGATGTAACAATAACGTACTTACCATATGTTTCATATACTGCCCTCCTAGGCATCGTATCATTAGTGAGGATTATGAAAATTTTTTCTCTGCTCTTGGTTCTAGATTTTTGGTAGGTGGAGATTTCAACGCTAAACATCCATGGTGGGGTTCCCGACTCATTAATCCTAAATGGCGTGAATTGTTTAAATGCATTTCTAAAAATAGCTATAAAAGATTATCTGGTGGAAGCCCCACTTATTGGCCTACCGACCCGTGTAAGATAACCGATCTCTTAGATTTTGCCGTGTACTGCGGAGTTTCACCTAATAACTTAGACATATTAAACATAGAAGATTTAAGTTCAGATCATTCACCAATAATAATTAACTACAACACCAGCTTAGAGTTACTTCCAAAAAATGCCAAGCTTATCACAAATAAGACTGATATTAAATCGTTTAGTTACTTTATAGATAAAAATGTAAACCTAAGAATGGCAATTAACAGGACAGAGGATCTTGAAAATGTAGTAGAAATGTTCACTAATCTTATACACAAATCTGCAGTTTTATCAACACCAAAAAATAATTCTTCAACATCATTTCCTGGATCTCATGTGCGTATATCAGCAGAGATAAGAGAGCTGATCAGAAACAAAAGGAGACTTCGACGAATTTGGCATCAAAGCAGAAACCCTAATGATAAAACTAATTTTAATTCAGCTGCAAGAATCTTGAAGGAACGTATTTCGGATTATAAAAATAAAGGACTGACTAATTATTTAAGAAGTTTAAGCGGACATGATTCCACTAGTGAACATAGCATCTGGAAAGCAACACGTTATTTAAAAAGACCGACAAAAAGAAATATTCCGATTAAAAACCTAAATGGTACCTGGTGTAAAAGTGATAAGGAAAAAGCTAATACTTTTGCTAAACACTTAGAAGAAACCTTCAAACCATTTGTGATAAATACAGATGAGTATGATATTATAAAATTCTTAGATACAGCGTGCCAGATGGATTTTCCGATAAAACCTATTTCTCCGACCGAAGTGAAATCTGAAATCAAAAAGCTTAATGATTTTAAGTCAACCGGTTTCGATAAAATAGATGCAAGGGTTTTAAAATATTTACCTCAAAAAGTCCTAGCATTTCTTACGATGATTTATAACTCCATGCTTAGATTGCAGCACTTTCCTCTGCAGTGGAAATGTGCAGAAATAATAATGATACCTAAACCAAATAAACCAGAAAACATTGTCACGTCTTATAGGCCCATTAGTCTCCTACCTTTACTTTCAAAACTGTTTGAAAAATTACTACTTCAGAGAATGCTTCCGTTTTTAGAAAAAAATAATATTATACCAGAATACCAATTTGGATTCAGACACAACCATGGCACACCTGAGCAATGCCATCGCATAGTTAAAGTAATAACAGACACCTTCGAACGTAAACGATATTGCTCTGCAGTATTTTTAGACATTCAGCAAGCTTTTGATCGCGTCTGGCACAATGGCTTATTATATAAACTTAAAGTTTTACTACCTGCTCCATATTATGTACTTTTGAAATCATACCTCGATGAACGAAGCTTCTATGTTAGAGTGAATTCGGAATTCTCTGAAATCGAAGAAATTAATGCCGGTGTTCCTCAAGGAAGTGTTCTGGGACCAACGTTGTACACGATATTTACGTCTGATATGCCAATTTGCAATGAAGTAACAACTGCAACCTATGCGGATGATACAGTGTTTTTAGCATCTAGCGAATCCAAATCCGAAGCTTCTAGCCTACTTCAGCAACAACTTAATAACTTAAGTATCTGGCTAAAAAAGTGGAATATTAACGTAAACGCACAAAAGTCTTCTCATATGACCTTCAGCCTAAGGCGAGAACAATGTCCTGCGCTGTATTTAAATAATTCCGTGATACCAAGCAAAGAAGCCGTCACTTACTTAGGGCTGCAGCTAGATAGAAGACTTACATGGAAAAATCATGTGAAAAACAAAAGAAAACAACTAGAAAAAAAAATGAAAAGATTATATTGGCTACTAAGACCTAAATCTGAATTAAGTATAGAAAATAAAGTTCTCTTATACAAAACTATGATAAAACCCGTATGGGCATACGGAATCCAATTATGGGGAACAACGAGTGAATCAAATGTTGAAATCCTTCAAAGGTTTCAGTCTAAAACACTTAGAATGATTGCCAATGCTCCCTGGTTTGTAACAAATAAAACCCTTCATAACGATTTAAATGTCTCATATATTATAGATGAAATAAGGAAATTTAGTAGTAGATATGTACAAAGACTTAGCAATCATGTAAATATCTTAGCAATAAGTTTGTTAGACGAAACAGATGAAGTCAGAAGGCTAAAAAGATATCATATCTTAGATCTCCCATTTAGACAATAATTTATAAGCGAAAATTTTATGTTGAAACCTTACAATTTTGTGCTTAATATAATTTAAATAACATAAAATAAAAGTATTTTACAATTATATATGTACATATATGAACATTATTTAATTATCTGCATGATCTTTACTTTTGTATATAATATATAGTTATTGTTTCACTTAAAAAACAATAACTCCTGTTAATTTTTAAATTAATCACATTTGCTTAATATTGTATAATAGATTGCAAATAAATAAACGAGAAAAAAAATTAATGTTATTGTAAAAAAAGTGCTTATTCTACGCGTCAAAAGAAAATGTACACTTAGGATTTTTATTTTTTAAAACTAACTAACTTACTAAGACTAATACTTAGTTTGCTTCCCCTTAGCTTTTATGACTGTAGCAAGTCGTCTGGGCATTGAATGAACCAGATTTTTGGTTATTTCGGCGGAAATGTTATTCCATTCTTCAATGATCGCGCTTTTTAGAGACCCTTTGTTATTTATGGGGCGTTTTCGGATCTTACGGTCTAGATGTTCCCATAAATGCTCGATGGGCGTTCTGTAAAGCAGCCATTCCTTGACGATTCGAGCGGTATGCTTAGGATCGTTGTCTTGCTGGAAGACCCATGAAGATCCTAAGCATAATTTGTCAACACTCTCCTGCAAATTTGCTTTTAAAATGTTAAGATAATCTATGCTATTTATAGTACTATCTATAAATACAAGATTTTCAACAGCACTTGCAGCCATACAACCCCACACCATGACTGAACCACCACCGTGCTTAACCGTTTTAGTAACATTATTTTCATCGTATTCTTTATTTTTGCCTCTCCATATTTTTTGCGACTTTTTTCTTCCAAAAATTTCTATTTTGCATTCATCAGTAAATAAACATTTTTCCCAAAAAGAATTATCCTTATTTTTATGCTTTTTCGCGTATTCCAGACGCTTCTTTTGGTTTTTAACGGATATAAGTGTTTTTTTTCTGGGAACTCTACCATATAGCCCATGTTCATATAGAGCTCGGCGGACAGTACTGGCACTTACAGTTTCTCCTGATGTTACTGTCCGTTCCTCTGCAATTTTCACTGCACTTTCCAGGGGTTGGCCTTAACTCTTCGTGCTATTGTCCTCTTTTCAACGGCAGACAAAATTTTAGGTCTTCCAGATCGAGGAAAGTCTTCAACATTTTTCACCTTCTTGTACTTATCCAATATTTTTTTAATAGTATTATGACATCTACCTATAATACGGCCAATTTCTCTTAAAGATTTGCCTTCAGATGCCAATTTAACTACTAAATTACGAGTTTCTACGGTAGTCTGCTTGCCCATGTTAACTATTACTCAGAAAATAAAATTAACTTGCATTTCTATTGATCAATATAGATTAAAGATGTAGTAAAATATTTGCAATATAAATGCAAGAAAAAGAAAATAAAAATTAGCGGTTAATTCACCGTTATAAAAATACAACATTCAAATAATATGAGAATGTACACTTTTTTTTGACGCGTAAAATAAGCTCTTTTTTAGAACAACATTGTTTTGAAAATGAAGAAGTAAACAATTAATATTTTTTTTTTAATTTAAATATACTACTACTAAATACACTTTAGAAAAATATATGCTGCTTAATTCTAGTATTTATTTTTTAACATAAATTAAGTAATAAATATTGAACAGTTTGCTGTACACTTTGTTTTGAAGCTGACTGTATATTAAGTTCCCGTAACAATGAAAAATTACGATAATTTACACTGTATAAGAGTGCAGTTGTATAAGGTCTTGTTCATCTACTTTTATTAAAGTATAGCGCGACATAAACACAAATATGTATGTATGTTTTTGAAAGTACAAATTTTTAAGTACTATTTGGAACTTCTGTTGTAAAAACATTATTTTTACAATTTATGATAAAAAAAATAATTTAAATATACAAAAAAGTTTTTTTTTAAAAACATATAAGGTTTTTACTTATATTTATTTCTAAAACAGCATTTAGTTATCCAAAATGCATACCTACATGCATACGTGCATATCTAACGTGAACAATTTACATATCCAAATAATTTGTATGTTTCCCCCATTACAATGACGAATGAATCACAACTGGATTCGTTTCTTTATCGTTTACATAATAACTTATTTTTTAATTTATTATTCAAGCACAAGGTCTTTTATTTTTTATTTTTTCAATATTTCGCTACTCCCTTGTGTAGCATCATCAGGATGCTACCTTCAAGACCTTGTGCTTGAATAATAAATTAAAAAGGTCAAATAAAAAACTATATTAGTTTACATAACAACAATTTTGGTTGAAAAAAACAGAGTAATGTTATGATTCTCTTTTTAACAGGCACTGTTTTGGTTCATTCAACATGTTTATACATATTTAAAGGGACCGGTCAAGAGAGATGTACTAATTAAAAATGAGGATGGCACTTGGTGTAGATCAGAAAAAAGCAAAGCAGATGTGTTCTCCAAACATCTGAAAAAAAACTTTTCAATGCTTTCCATATACTGATGATTCAGGTGAAAACAACGTTTTAGAATTCTTAGACTTACCATGTTAAATGGATTTTCCAATTAAGCTATGCTCTCCATCAGAAATTAAAATGGAAATATCCAAATTAAACAACAATAAATTGCCAGGTTATGACAAGATGTATCCAATAGTTGCAAAAAACCTATCAAACAAGGCCATATTATACCTAACCATGATATACAATGCAATTTTGAGATTATCTCACTATCCGACGCAATAAAAATGTGTAGATATCATCATGATGCCGAAACCAAACAAATCAGAAAATGAAATTTCGTCATACAGACCAATAAGTTTGCTTCCTTTATTTCCAAAAATTTTGAAAGAATAATTTCACGTCGGCATTGCCTATTTTGGAAAAACAAAACGTAATACCAGATTATCAATTTGGATTTTGGCATAAGCACCTTACACCGGAGCAATGTCACCGTATCATCGACATAGTTACTGACGGTTTGGGGAGAAAACTATATAGCTCAGCAGTGTTTGTAGATGTTAAACAAGCGTTTGATAGAGTCTGGCACCAAGGCTTGATGTTCAAACTAAAAACTACTCTGCCATCCCCAATGTATTTGCTTCTAAGATCTTACCTAAAAATCGAACTTTTTATGCGAAAGTGCATCATTTACTGCCTCAGTGAAGCGTACTTGGTCCCACACTATAAACAATATATACATCTGACATGCCAGTTCAAAAAGATGTTACAATTGCTACCTACGCTGATGACACTCCTGTTGTTGGTTCACAGCTAGTACAAAATGAGCTTAATGCTTTACAGCAGTGGCTTAAAAAATGGAAAATTACTATTAACGCTGATAAATCAGTTTATATTTCATTCACGCCCCCTATTTTTATAAACAGTAAACAAATACCAAAATCGGAAAGTGTAAAATACTTGGGAATGCATCTTGACAAAAGGCTTACGTGGAAAAATCATATAAAGGCAAAAATAGAACAATTAAATATTAAAACCAAGAAAATATATTGGCTTTTGGGTTTCAAATTAACTTAAAATCTTGAGAATAAGATTAAAATTTATAAAGCAATACTGAAGCCCGTGCGAATATAAAGGACGAGATAAATAAATTTAGCACAAGATACTTGAACAGACCGAGTAATCATTCTAATTCGCTGGCTATTTCTTTACTAGACGAATCAAAGAAGTAAAAAGATTCCATGCACTTGACTTACCATATAGAAAATAATGTATGAAGAGTTTTAAAAATTTAAGTATATAAATGAAAATATGTATTTATAAGTACATGTAAAGTTTATATTATCATGATTCTAAGTTTAATCACACAATTTACCTAATGTTTTTTTAAATAGATTGTAAATAAAGTAAAAATAATAAAAAAAAAATATTTAACTTATAATATGTACGCTTATTATAAATGCTTCAAAATAAAAATACATAAATTTTTAAAGTAAAATAACTTTATTTACTATAATAATTTGAATCTGTCGTATGACAAATTTCGTCCTACGTCATGATTGTGTGCATTTTCATATATGTACACAAATGTGTTTTATTTTTGACGACAAATATTCGCGATCAAAAATTCGTCATTCGTCCCAGTTGTGTTTCTAGCATTACTTTTGTGTTTGATTCTTTTAGCGCAAGATATCTGCGCATAACGAGCGATTTTGACATAAGCTTTCGTATTACTAAAGGCACAACTATAATGTGCATAAACTAGCTTTATTTTATGTCTAAAATTTAATGAAAAGCCTGTCAAATGCTTAGGTACTATATTAAAGAAATTTAGGTGACTACAAGGTACTTACATAAATTTAGTAACTCATTAGCCACAGTTGCACATTTATGTTTAATTCGAACTTTTGATAAAAATAATTTCTATATAAATAAACAAAATTTTAAAACGAAAATGCTTTAAAGAAGATATTTTATATATTTAACAACATTCACATACACATTTACATTTTTTGGTTCATGTTCTAAGATAAATTTTTATAAAAAATATTACAAATTATTTTTTGTTTTGTGTTTGTGGAAAAAATGCAATGGTGTTCATCGCTTATATCGCATACATATGTGTGTATAAACACAAATTTAATTTTAATTTATTATATTTGTTAAAAATGGGACAGAAATAAAAATGTTGTTTTTTTACATTTTCTATTGAATTAAAAACTAAAAATTTAACACTGTAAATCTTAATTACAATATTTCTTTATAAATGTATATGCGATCATTTTCGTACCTTGCTTAAAGAAATGACATTTAACGAAACTTGATGAAAAGTTATCTTATGTACATTATGGTTTACCACATATAGTTTAATGTATTTGCACAGTTGTTTACGTTTGCTTAAGTTATTTTATGCACATTATAGTTGAGCCTTAAGTGCGGTGATACCATATTTGCGAAAGATAATAAACTAGATGCGAAATGTAAATACGAAAACGCAATAAAGGGTACCAATTGCTTGAATACGTATCATTTTTCTTTCGCATCGCAATAGAGAGTAACTCCCCAGCTTTGTAAACAGATGGCATTTAATTTCCAGAAAAGTAATAAAGGCCTTGAATTGCAGATTATAAAAATAATGCATTTTTTTAAAGAGTAGTAGCACTTCAGGCATAACCGCTTTAGTTATTTTCGTAAATGTGCTATATTCTTTAGGAAAGGGATAGATGAGAGATAAGACATATGGTGAAGGGAGAAAGATAGATATAGCCATTTTATTAGTTATTTTCCTTTTCCGGCGAATATGCTATGAAAAAGTACCGACGAAGGAGGCTGCATGTTTGATGTTAATTCTGAATATGCATTTATACCATTAAACAGAAAAAACATATCACGTACTTTGCAACAAATTGAGATATTTGCAAATATAACAAACGCAATTTCAGACGACAATATTACTGGAAAAAAGAGTGGTATCCTTCTCCGCAGAGGATCCAGAATAATTCGCACAGTTTGTGCATGTTTGCTAGCATTTTGTAAAAGATCTTGGACCCACAATATTTACATAATTTTCCACTAAGCAAAAATAAATTATAATAATTAGATTAATTTTTCTAATTGCAAACTAATATCTTTTAAAATATGTTTGTATGTATTTACTCTGTTTACGCTTTTTGATACGACGTTAAATTTTTGATTTGCCGCCATAAAAAATCCTGTTCAGTAAAACACGAAATCCAAAAACCAACTAAACACACTTCATGAGTATATCTGAATCTTGAATTTGAAGTTTTTTGCGAAGTGTTTAAATAAAAAACACGTCAATTTCAATTGTTTTTCAAGACAAGTAAATGTATGGGAAAACATTTCAAAAATAACTTGTTCTGCACTTAAACACTTAAAACTTGCATAAGTGTGAACGCCATATTAAAAAAAAATTGTTAAATCACTGCTTTGATTCAATGCCACAAAAATCAGTTTTATTTACAATCACTTTAATGAATATTTATGGCATAATTCTGTGCTTCAATTAAATCTGAATCTCCCCAACTCTAAAAAACCTGTATAAAGGTTATAAATTTTAAAGTCGATTATGAACATATGTATATATATGTACATAAAAACAAATCAAAATGTGATATTTTTCAATTATACTTTTACGTAAGACGTTTTAAATTTTACTGTTTTTATTATATCATTTTTATTAACTTTTTTGTTATTAATATTTTGTTTATAAAACATATTTTGATAAGTTTTTTCATATTTTATATTTATTCGTTTGCTAATTTTTGTTTGTATATAAACTATAGAAGTTGTAAATAAATTTTGTATTTTCTTGGTTGTTGCTTGATGGATTTTCTTTAGAATGTTTAATATTGTGGTATTGTTGAAATGTTTCCGTATCTAATGAACGCTAAAAGTAAAAAAATAATATGTTCGGTTAGTTGTTTTTTGTTTTTGCAGAGTGCTAATGGTTAGATATAAACATTACTTAAAAGCTAAACAATCAGGTATGTGACGAAAAACGATCGTTTTGAAAACGAAAATCAGTTCTGAAAACGATGTAGATGTGAAGAATTTTGATTGGTTTCATATTCCAATTTTGTTTGAATCCATTTTATTTTTTAAATAATGCTACAACAATACCTAAGAAATACATTTGTTTACGACAAATCGAAAAATATATAAATATTTACATTTTAAAAATATTTTTAAATAAAAGTGTTTAAAATAAAAACAATAAA
Source organism: Gymnosoma rotundatum (assembly GCA_916610165.2). Lineage (NCBI taxonomy): Eukaryota > Metazoa > Arthropoda > Insecta > Diptera > Tachinidae > Gymnosoma > Gymnosoma rotundatum. The sequence goes on along the minus strand of OU744341.1, from coordinate 3,862,176 downwards.
GATAAAATGGCGTTTTTTGTAGAATTGAAAACACCACATGTATAAATACGCCTTGAAACACCGCTTTTGTTTACTGAATTTAATTGTGAAGAAATCTACAGAATTTGCATTTTTAACACCATCACTGATATTTTTCCTACAGCCTCCTCTTGTTTTGATATACTTATATATGGACCACCACCTGTTGCAAGAGCTTCTTTTTTTTAATTTTCTTGTTTATTTTTCCCTAAAAAAAACTTGTATTCACATTTTAAATAAAATATTTTTTTTAAGTTGCACCTTTTCCAACCACTTATGTCGTGTATTGGGAAACCCAAGTTATTTAGATCAGTAACTAAATCCTTCCATTGTGTTTCTACATCAGTCTTATCACCACTTGTAAATCCTTTGGCTATATCCCAATGAGTTTGCATTAACTCAATTAGCGCATCGTGCTATCGTGAGTTTTTATGTTTTCCCTTAAAGCAGAATTTTTTTAAGTTATTCAAAATATTTACAATTAAAATTATACTTACATTTTGATTTTTTTAACTGAAAATTAAGAAAAAAAAAACATATGAAGCCATATTGTTTTAAAGCAATTTAAAACTGATATTATCGTTTTTCATCACATAGCAAAATGTTAATTTATCTTTGAAACAAATTGGAATTTGAAATTGATATGACCAAACGATTTAAAAAAAATACACCTTATATCGTTTTTAGTCTAAATCGTTTTTCATCACATACCTGATCAAGAAATTTTTGTTATGGTTACAGATAAGGCGAATCAATTACCAGGTAGCAGCGTAGGCAAATTAATTTTTTTTGCTGGCAATTATTACAACCACACTCCATATATAAAAATCTGTATATATTTTTATGTGTGGAGTTTGACAGTAATGATTTCGGCGAAAATGATTAAATTGATTTGCCTTGGTTACAGACAAATCCAAATCAGCGCAAATGCTGTGTTTAGACGGGGTGTACAAGTCATATGAAATGTCAAAATTGCTATCCATATGTAATTTGTTGTGTATTTCAAAATCTGTGTTTAACATACGGTTTATAATTATCAGGTTGAAACTTGCATAAGTTACGTACATAAGACATAACCTCTAATGCTGTGTTTAGACGGAGTGTACAAGTCATATGGAATGTCAGATTTTCCATATGTTAATCAATACACACCGTGTAAACCACATGAAATCTAACATAAGTTATTTTCCTATGTGTTATAACATGTGTCAGTGCTTTATTTACAGCACGCTCTATTTTGATTTTAAAACTATATGACAATAGGTGTTTTCAGTGATGCTAACTTCCACTTTAAAAATTTCCGCTCAAAATATTTTAACACATAGGAAAATAACATATGTATGTTATATTTCATGAGGTTTACACGGTGTGTTTTGATTCACATATGAAAATCTGACATTTCATATGACTTGTACACACAGTCTAAACACAGCAAAAGCGTCGATTATCTGTCGCACAGAATGTATGAAAAAACGAAAATGGCACGGCGCCAACATTTTGCAATAAGTTGCTTGTTTGTTTTTTAACCGCTTTCAAAAAAGGAGGTTATTAATTCGCCTGAATGTTGCTTTTTTATGTTTTGTGCCTGCAGAACTCAATAATTTTTGAACCGATTTTGAAAATTTTTTGTAATTTGATAGATTTTGCCTTACAGATTGGGTGTACAACATACATATGTTGTACGTGTATAATGAACTATAAAGGGCACTTCTTTAAAATGTAAAATGACTGCGTATTACTATAACCCTGTCAGACCTGACGCAAAACTACCGAGAATTTGTTTATAATTTTTGGAACATGTGGTCTCCACAGCGTATAAAAATACAACCAACTAATAGATTTTATCATTTTTGTAACCTTCAAGGATTTTCAGGACACGCATTTCTGACGCGCACAATTGATGCACTCAATAATATTTTTAACTAAAACACATTTGTATTGCATGAAAAGATTTCAATTAGTTTGAAATTTGAAAATTGATAATTTTTTTAATTAGTTTTTTAGTTATTTGTTAACGATTAATCCTTTTGTCATTAAAGACACAACTTACTTTTACGGCTCATTATGCTAAAACTGAAATGTGACTGAAGAGTTTCGCAATAATTAAAGTAAATGTAAATTAAACAGAAGAGAAATGTGATAAGCAAATATAAAAAACAATCAGCACAATCGATGCATGCCAGTGTATTTCACATTAAGTAAACAGAAGTAAAAATATTGAGGCCGAAACCCCGCACAATCACGGTCTGACAGTAATACAATAATAAGTCTAAAAATTAAAGGGTGTCCCCATAGGTGACGTTAATTGACCTATATGGGCCTATCATTTATAGACAAACGTGTGAAAGTTTGACAGAATATCGATTAATATGAACATTATAATTACAAGTTTAAACATTTAAAATTGTAAGTTAAAGGATCCCAATAGATAATGTAATTTGATATATATGGCCAAACTTTTGAACCGTTACAGACACACAGCTCAAATTTACAAGGAACCTATATTGATAACTCCGATATAATAACAAGTCTAAAATTTGGAAATTAAAGGGTTTCCCAATAGTTCATGTATTTTCATGTTTGTTGCCGAACCGTTATAGACAGAACGCTGAAACTTGAAAGCGACCTGTATTGCTAAGCCCGCTATATAAGTTTATAATTTAAATTTAGAAATTAAAAGTGTTCCCATTATTTATGTAAATTGACTTACATGGGTCTATCTTTCAAACAGTTATAGACCAAATCTTATAAATAGAATAGAATGTCGATTGCTATGACCGTTATAGCAGCAAGTAATAATATTTAAAATTATAAATTAAAAGGAACCTGTATTACTAACTCCGCTATAACAACAATAATAAAATTTGGATTTTTAAATAGAAGAATGCCCTAATAGTTGACGCTATTCGATGTATGTGAACGAACTTTTGAACCGTTATAAACAGGCAGCTGAGACTTACAAGGGACCTGCATTGCTAAGTCCGCTATAACAGCAAGTTTATGATTTGAATTTAGAAATTAAAGGATGTTCTCAAAATTAATGTTATTTGACTTAAAAATTAGACAGAATGTCCACTACACTATTTGGTATAAAATGATATATAAATATTTTAAATTATAAATTGAAGAGTTTTATAATAGTTGATGTAATCTAATGTAATTGGCCAAACTGTTGAAGCGTTATAGACAGACGGTTGAAATTTAGAAAGAACCTGATTGCTAAGTCTATTACAACAGCAATTATATAATTTGAATTTTTAAAGTAAAGGGTGGCCCTATAGGCGCTAATTGATGTATGTTGCCAAACTTTGAACAAGTATAAAGTTTGGTGATGGAATATTAGGGAGTCCCAAAAGTTAATGTATTTTGGTGTATGTGGTCATACTCTTGAACCGTTACAGACCGACGTATGAAATATGTTCCGAAGTCGGTTTGTTTTTGCAAGAATTATTCAGAATTGCTTTTGTGCACATGAAATACGTCATATGTTTAACTTTGACGTATTCAACTGACAAGTCAGTTAACATTCATGCTTTCTTATGAGTGATGTCACAATCAGTACGAGTGCGAAATCGCAAACTACGAAAGTTGGTAAACTTTTGACGTACGTTAAATACTTTGACAGCTATCAATTGATTTTTTTTTTCTTTGTTTTTTTTTTAACTCTTGCTGTGTTTCAATTGTACTCTTATTTTTGGAAATACATGAAAAGCAGTGTAACTTTTAAGCGCTCCACGTAACATGTATACATTTCTTTATATTAGGCCAAATTTTCGCAACTTTTGGTACAGACACGAAATAAAGCAGTATCACTGAAAGAAAACTTGCTTTATTATTTGAGGTAAGAATCTCTCTTAACATATCAACCTTACTTAACATATCGATTCAATTTTAATAACAAAGGTTACCTGCAAATGCATTCAAAATCAATTTATCAAAGCTTAATCTTTCAAAGAAAAAGGTAAGAAGGATTTATTAAAAAATCCTACTTTAACTAATTTTATTGAATGGCGAGAGCATGCACTCTTCTATACTGAAATATGAAATACTAGTTCTATTTTAAATCTTCCTGAGTATCATCGCTATGAAATCTTTTTTCATACATTTTTTACTTTATTTTCGTTATGTTATTGTTTAGTAAAAGAATTTGTTGCCTTGTTAATTTCCCTGAAATATAGAATAAAACTTTTTACTGTATTTTATAAAAATTACATTAAATTACTATTTATTTAAGGTAAATTTCAAAGACAAAGCGTAACTCTTTCCTGTCTTTCCCTGGCCACGCTGATAAAGAGATAAACACTTGATTTATTATCCGTCAGCAAAGTACTCATTGTGCCAACCAGAGTTTCCAAATTTTTTTATCCACACAGTTCCCCAATTCCCCCACTTTAAATAATACTATTGATTTTTAAATTTAAATTAAGTATTATCATACGTTTTTAATTATTGTATTTGTACAAGCTATATACAATATATTATATATGTATTAGTTAGGTTGATTACCAAAATGGAAAAATTCTGAATCAAAATGTTCTATCTCCTTGTTAAAAGAATTTTTATGGTACATATTTTTGAAGTTTAAGATTTGAAGTATTTCTGAAGATGGCACAAAAGTATTATTTTTATATGTGTATAAATTCTCAATAAAGTTTCGAGCAATTCGTATTACATATTATTTCTTATTTTGGTTTTCATCGAGTTTTTTAGTTTATTGCTGAAAAAAGGGGAGAGGAGAGTCTTATCTAACATAATTTTTAACAATGTTCTTGTTACCATACTAGGAAACTTGTGCGAGGCAAAAAGTAAAAATTATTTAATAATATAATTATATAATAATAGTAAAATAATATAATAATAGTAAAATTACAACAACCAAAAACAAAATTTAAAAAAATTACCAATACGCAAAATAGCTCCTTAAAGAATTCCTCAATCTCCAAACTGAAATTTTCATCCTCGTTTTAACAAGTAAATCCCGATTTGGGGATAAATCCACTAATCTGATAATACTGGTGCAAATCTCATCCGTCCTTACTTTCACTTCAGTTGAATACGTCAAAGTACAACGTATGAATAACGGATTCTATGTGCCCCGGCCTTAAGTTTACATAATTGTTCCTGCCACAACGCTAGGCACTAAATTGTATTGCGCTTGCCAGTTTCTGTTATTCTGTTACCTTAACTATATATATATATATATATATATATATATATATATATATATATATATATATATATATATATATATATATATATACATATATGTCTTTGTTTTTTATGTTAGTTTGGATTTTATTTTGCCCTGAAATTAATATTGGATTCGTTTTCTTTTGGTTTTTATGCTTTTTGCTTCAATCTGCAAACAGGGGCGTCCAACGGACAACGGCCAATATTGGTGGGGCAAATGAATCGATAGGCTTTAGGTGGGATCAATAGACCTTCAATAGGGACCGTGGACCCCAAAAGGGCAAACGGAGCTTGCGTGAGGCTATTGGACCTCCGGTGGTGTCAATGCTCTCCAGAGCGGGCAGTGGGCCAATACTGGGGCCAAATCACGGCATTTGATATCGATCGAAATTTATATTTAAATTCTATTGAAATTTCGATCAATATCGAATGCCGTAATTTGCCCCCTGCTTTTTTGGTAATGCATTTAAGTAGCCGCAGACTCTTTAGTATTATTTAAAAAAATACGAGAAAATAAAACTATTTGTAAATTTTCATAAAAGGCAATAGCAAAAGCTATTTAAAATTTCACGGAATGAAAATGACTAGAGAAACCAGCAAGAATCTGTTACAATCAGCTTTTCCTAAGGCAAACGATATTTAGGGACCGATTCAAGGAATTCCGCAACAGTATATTGCTCCTATACGTAATGCCAGAGTTGATAAGCAATTTATTTCAAGCCAAGATTTCAATGGTGAAAACTTTTGATGTTAATTTTAACACACCGTATTAAATATCACATCTTTATCTTATTTTCAGGACACTCATATTCATTTCAAAAGTAGTTCCTTTAAGCGATCAATATTAACAGATTTCTATTGAATTAAATTTCAACTGTATATGTTGACACTACTACCAAATTCACCAACAGGAACAAAACAGCATTTTTAAAAACTTGTGCGAAAAACATTCATGCATCTTATACTGTTTCCACGGAGCCCATTATTCTTGCTTCGCTCTCTTATTCATGATTCACAGCCCAATCAACGTGCTTCACCATATAGAGTCTTGAGAGCGAAGCACGTTATTTTGAGTAAATTCAGGTTGAATATACTAACGAAGCATGAAAAATTTCTGTCTTCCCTAATTTTTATCGCTAGTTTATTTGAACTTAATAATTTGTGTGAATATAAACACAAATTATTTAATCAGGATTTAAAATTTTATAAATTACAATCACAAAAATTGAAACAAATATTTTATAACAGAAGTCAAAGCGAAGCATGTAGTATGTGTCGTGGAAACGGTATGCTTCGCAACCATGATTCATGTGAATGAAGCAGTGTTTCATTTTGCCGTGTAAACGTGCTATTATGCATTTATTACTCGATAGTAGAAAATTATGAAAAAAAAAATAGCTGAATTACTATCACCAAGGCGAATCAATTATCAAGTGGCAGCGTTAGAAAATTTATTATTTTTTGCTGGTAGAAACGAATGTCAAACTTCATATAAAAAAATGGTAAACAGATTTTTTATATATGGAGTTTGACAGTAGTGCACACGGCGAAAATTAATGAATTCGCCTACGCTGCCACCTGGTAATTGATTCGCTTTGACCATCACTGATAATTGCCAAGGCATTTTTCAACTAAATTCATGAAATATGTGTTTGTCGGCAAGAGGTGTATTTAAGAAAAGTGGGGTAAGCACAATGGCATGGCTTAACTTACGAGGGAATATCTTTACAGTTGCTATGTGTATGTTCGCTGCATACGTTTTGTAGCTCTTATATTATTGAAATAACACAAAAAACTACAATAACGAATATCAAATTAAAGGGGAAATGCACAAATTCTGATGCCATAGCAACTTTCATACTATAGGGACGCGATGAACTTCGCTAAAACTTTTAAAGAGAATTGTAACAAGTAATAATGCTATATTCGGCTATGCCGAATCTTATATACCCTTCACCATCTATGTAAATCTAGTTCAGTAAAGTAACTCCAATAAAAAAGCAAATATTGGGGTGTCAGAGAATTAAAAATAAAAAATAAAAAAAAAATTATATGCATAAGTATATAATTCTACATCAAAATGACATCGGCTCTTAATGGGTAAATCATTTTTAAAAAATTTAAGAATTTCCTTAAAGATCTCTTTAATAGCTTTAAATTGATACCCATATTGATATTTAAAAAAATTGGAAATTTTCAGATCCCCGTAACTCGAAAATATGGACAAGCACAAATTTTTTCACTTGATATTTTTTTTTGTTATTTTTTTTAATTCTCTATCACCCCGTATATATATTTTTTCTACGTATGATTTTTTTTTGTAAAATCAACTTTACCGAGGCAAACACTAACACGGGCGGACAGACGGGCATCGCTTAATCGACTTCGCTATGCATAACAAGTCAGAATGTATGTACTTTATGGGGTCGGAAATAGATATTGTAGAAACTAAACACGGGACGACAAACCTAGATATACCCTTTTTCCACTTTTTGTGGGGAAGGGTATAAAAATGGCATGTTGTAAAATGGCTCTTATCGTTGCTAAAATCAAAAACCACACGACTAACAAAAAATGAGAATTGCCCCCACCAATTTTTACTGTCATATAATAAAAATTACACATTTTGTAAGCGATATAATAATAAAACAGTAATTTTTGTCTGTCTGTGTTCGCATCACGTTTGTTAGGAGGTCCAAATATAGAATAATTTTTTTTTCTAAAAAATATGCCATTTTGTAGAGAAAATAGAGATACAAACGTGAAAGCACCCAATTTTACCGGTAGAATGATACTAAAACAGTTATCAGTACATTTTATTCCTCTAGATAGAAAACTGTTAACACTGTCCACAGAACTCTGCAGTAAATATTTAAAAATACATTTTATGCTGACGAAGTCGTAGGAACTGGTAGTTACTATATAAACCAAAAGCACCTAACTACATATTTACATACTTATTTCTTGGAAGTAGTCACTAATACATAGGTAATTATTTCAATTGAATTTTAAGAATTCATAGTAAGTATTAAATTTTTTCATTATAGATCTTATGATAGCTTTATAAAAAATTCCAAAGCTCTCTTTTTAATCTGGTTTAAACAATTTTCTATAGGGACTACTTACTTTACTTATTATTTGAAATTTTTACTTTGTTAATTTTAAAAAAATTTCAATTAAGTTTTTATTGGTTTTGCTTTTTATCAAAGTGAATCTTATAGGCCTTCTAAAAACAGAAATTTAAGTGGTTCTAATCAGTTGATCGGGAGTGTATGTTAATAAGTATATAACAAAATAAAGAAAACACAAGAAACGAAAAACAAACCGAATTAAAAAAAAAATAAAAGACAAAGCAAACTTTGACGGTTAACCGAACAGTTGATACCACACGGTTATCAATTCGCCTTGGATATTATAAATATTTTGTTTCTTTATATTACGTAACTGTTAACCTTAAAAGTGACAAAATGAGTTCAAAAGTGAAAATGAATTTGAAAATAGTTTGGAAAGCAAGGCAAACGAAGAGGCCTTTCAGGTCAGAAATCACTGAGTTGCAGCCACAAACATTAAAAAAGCAACATTCAGACGAATACATAACCTTCTTCTTTTTTGAAGTCGGTAAAAGGTACCCATACACTTGCAATATAATTGTGCAATAATTTATATTGTACCAAAATATTGCCAATGTGTATATTATATTTGTCATTTGCACAATATATTGAACAAAATCAAAAGTATTTTGATTTAAATTGCACAGGAAACAATATTTTGTAATGTGTTGACAATATTGTACAATAATTTTTTTATTGTCGTTGCTAGACAAGCCTCCTTTTCATCACTAATATCACTAAGCATTTTTTAAATGTTGGAACAAAACGACAATAATTACAGCAATAAAGTATTCAATATCATTGTGTAGTTTATGGATACCTTAAAAAAAAGAGGGTTCAATAATAAACTTGGTCAAATTTTGACCACAAGGCAAACTCTAGTATTGTTAAAAATGCACGTATTAAAAATATTTGCCGTATTCACAAGCTTTGCTAAGGTGTAGGTAGTATTGCATACTACCTTTTGTTTACTTCTTTGTGAACAACCATTGTATCAATGTGCCATTGTACATTGTACTTCATACGCCAAAAACTAAATAAGAAGAAGAAAAGTGCTATTCATCATTTGTTATTTATAAGCCAAATGGGGGAGAAATCAGAAAAAAGTAAATTAATAAATTTTTTGTGTGAAAAATATAATTTCGATATATTAATGGTTGACTCAAGTAAGTTATAACCGTTTTCCTTATTTTGTTTACATATTTTAAATGAAAAAAATTAATACAGGTGACAAAGAAGATGAGGATGAAATTCAAGACATTTTTAGGATGAACCTAATGTACTTGCTCTCCAGTCGCAGAAGTATACATTTAGGGCTACTAAAATCATCATTATGGCATAATCGGGTTTTAGGATATTTTGATGAAAACAGATTTCTTCTATAATACGACTACGGCCAGGGGAATTTGAATTCAACCTTATAAAAAATGACGATGTTTTTCACACAATTGGCGAAAGGCTCCAACTACGCATTGACTTGCAGCTTAAAATTGTACTTTACTGCTTGGGATCTTCAGGAAATGGTGCTTGTGTTCGTAAGGTAGCATCTCTTTTTGGTATAGGTGATGGCGGTACCATACAAAATACAGAACAAACCTTAAGATATGTTTCCAATATACCCACTCCTACTATATACAACAGAAATGACTTATTCCACTTTCTAATAAATCAGTCAAATCAATAAATTAAATAAATAAAACTAATAAAAATATCTTTTAATTCAATTTAATTTAATATAATTCACACATGAACAGAAAAACAATAATTCATTTAAACATAAAACATTTAAACAAATACAACGTTTGAAAAACATATGAAAAAACTACTAAGTGTTGTATCGCATGTTTGCATAAAAATTACCAACAACACATCTAGCACCGTTGTATTTTGTTAGCACTTAGCACGTACTAGGGGGCTTGTGAATAGGGCAATTGTTAAAACGCTTAGCTTTAGTAGTTTTACAATTCACATCTTTTAGGTTGAATCTTGTTGCTAATTTCTGTATATTAATGTCAATGCAGAAGACTTCAACTTCAAAAGCTATCCAGAGAGTTTAATTTTGAACCTAACCCTCCCCTAACACCCTCATCGAGCCCGATTCATATTGTAAGATCCATTGATAATATCTAGTGTGAGGTAATGAATGGTTCTTTTTTTTCAACATTTATTTAATCACAAATAATTTTATCAGCCTCTTGGCGAGAAGTCTTCATTTATACATACATATACTTAGCTGTAGCTGTGACTAGTTGGCATACTGTAGCTACTCATTCATTTAAATTATGTGGCGGATTTGATCAATCATACCAGAAGTAACTACCTGAACTGCTGCTTCAGGCTGTGGCCCCAGATAAATGAGTAAAACTCTTTTGTCAATATATGTATGTAAATATTAATTTAATTCATAATTAATTTAATACGCTGACTTCCGAAACGTTAGTTTCTTTGTATTCGAACAACGTAATATGTTTCATAATGTTGTGGTACTAAATGTTTATAAAGGGCAGTTTAGACGGTAAGCCTTTACGTACATAAAATCTAAGAGAAAATAAAATGAAAATCTATCCGTATGAAAAAATAGAGATTAAAAATCTTATGGTTTTTTACCCTTTCACCATTGGTGTTGAATAAGATGAAGTAAAATTGAAACAGCTGTTGTTAAACAATAATTTTTTACAAAAATATCTGTGATGCCAAATGAGTCTGCACGATATTCAGTGGTTTCAGTGCTATTTTGACGAGTTTTGCCCTTGTTAGTTAAGGCCAGGATTCACTATCATACACAATCGTACGATTTAGTCACACAAAAATCTGACAGAATTCTGTCCTACTTTAAAAATCGTTTCAAAATGGCGTCGCAGGTGCCACACTATTATACAAAAAAGATGCAAAAACATATGGTTTTAATATTTTGTTGTTTTTTCTTATCAATATCTTAAAAAAATCAACCTTGATCGCATGGAGAAAAATATTTTATGAATTATTTCAAAAGATTATAAAATCGTACAGAACTGTCAAAAAGTCTGTCACACACATACACTTTTAATCCACACTATCATACTTTTTGAGCAACATGCAATTTTTTACAGATCGCATGACTGAGTATGATAGTGAATCCTGGCCTTTAGCATTAATAAGAAAAGCGCAACCCTGATCTAATATAGTATTTAGTTTTTGAAAAATTTCAAAAAATAAAGAGAGCCATACGACTGTCAAATTTTCTCTCAATGTCGGCCAGTTTCATTACATATCGCACATAGTTCAAAAGTGCCCGAACTCAAAATTTAATTAAATTGTTCATTATCTAGTGTATATATATTTAAAAAAAAATTCTACTAAATAGTCCAAAGTTTTTGTTTTTAACCATTTTTATATAGCTCAAAAACAGTTTTTTTCGATTTCTGAAAATTTAAAATTTTGAGTTGAGTCCCTTAGGTGTGCGATATTATGTTTAGACGATACTGCTTGTATTCTTCTACACAAAAACTTGACATGTCGTATTACTTGTAGTACAATGTAAACTGCCCTTAATGCATACCATTCCAAAATGTCGCAGACAAGTATTATAAACGTTGCATCCGAGCAACTAGCGCATCAGTTTCTAAATTAATGTTTTGTTTCGGAACTTTGTATATGTGCAAGATCTAAATACCGCAGCAAGACTGTATTCAAACTTTGTATTAATACCGTTAGAAAGTCAGCCATATATACTTCTACAATTATAACATACGTATGTAATTGATGTTGACTTCTTAAGTCGCACAGGAAAAAGATAAAGTGCCAAAAACGTACAAAAATAATATGAGAGTTCTGAGATAAATATTGTGTTGCCAAATTATGCAAAAGCAAAATGTTATTAGAGATGTTATATACAATAAATGTACGGAGGATCCTTATCCACTTACATTGTAACGTTCGTGTGATATTCCGTCGATTACGTTTTAGTTTTTAATTTCAAAGCTGTTTTGCCATTTAAGAAAAAATGTTCGCGGAAACAAGAAAAAAAATTGTTCCCGTTTCTGTTTTAAAATAGCAATTTTTACTCAACCAGTTTAGTTTTAAGAAAATCAGAATGACGGGTTTTAGTCTCACTTTACCACTTTTCTATTCCAGAAACAAACCCCATTCGATAATCTTAGTGTTCCTCATATAATTTTTTAAGGGTATTTTGACTTACCCTGATATAAAATTAAACTTAATTTATTATAACTACTTGGCTACCTTCTCTGCCTACATTTTCAATGCCGTTCGATCCGTCACCTCCTACAGCTAAAGTAGCAGTAGCTACTGCTACGGCAGCTTTATTTATTATTATATCATCTGAAAGATGATGGTAATGATGGTACAGCGGCTGTTGTTGCATAAATGAATGACGATTTATATTGTTATTATTATTATTGCTGCTGCTGGAAATGCCCGTACGCATACTATCTGCTGTTGTAATACCGGGTGAGCTAGTTGCACCACCTCCTCCAGAACTACCTGTAACACCAGTGTTAAAACTATTTGTGAAAACCTCTCCGAAGCTTAGCTTCGTTAGTTCCGTGGAAAACATATAGAATATAATTAACATTGTTGTATAGACAAACGCGTGAAAAATAATACAGGACCATATAAGATTTATCTGCAAAACAAGAAATAAATTCATTGATTAGTTTTAAAATTTATAAAACTTTTAAAAAACCGACAAATACCTTTGATTTTCGCTTATATTTATTAATGCTGACAAATGGCACCAGAGCAATAGTAAGAAAAATACCGCAAAAAGTACCCGCAAATAAACTAGCGAAATTAAGTTGCCATGGCAGTGTACCAATAGCAAATAGTACAGCCCCAATCATTATTAATTTAAATAAAGCTATATGCGGCTTATGCAAATGTTGCCAATGTACATGTATTAAAAGAACTACTAAAGATGCTATCACTCCAGATAATGAGGCCAATGGACCCACCTGAAAAGATATTATCGATAATAAAAACTTGTGTTATATTAAATCTTTTGGTTTTAAAATATTAATTAAAAGTACTAAAATGCAATATTTTTTTATTCACTTGTCACTGCTAAGTATTTTGTTGTATTATAGTTAATGGATTACAAGAGAGATGTGCGAATTCTTCTATTTTGTTCAATTTATATTTATTGGTCTTGTTGACACAATCCGACAATATTATTACATTTGCAGATATTATTATCATATATTACGCCGATGACAAAATATCTAAGATAAATTACAATCTCCAATTGCTTTAAAATAGAGTGGAACAATACTTAAAGGACTGCAATATGAAAATAACTGTATTGAAGTGCGAAACAATACTCTCTAGACAAGTTAACTAGTTAACAAATGTAACAATTCTGATATTAGGAAAAATATCAAAATAAAATCTGTAGATCCAAATAGACAAGTAGTTAGGTATTTAGGAGTATTTATGGACAAATTCTTATGTTTTAATCATCATGTAAATGAAAGCCTTTCAAAATCCACTGTTTTGCAATAAATTCGTTAGCAAAAGAATAAACATAATAATGTATCAATCTCTAATCTGACCTATAATAACTTATGGCTGTCCTCTATGATTCAATATATCGCCTTCTAACATGTAAAAAATCAGAATATTTAAAAGAAGATGTCTAAGAGCATGTAAAAATATGTATCTAATACGAGTAGAAAATTATACAACAAAGCTAATATTATAAGAAAAGATAACTTTATGATAATTAGAAATAATGTTTTAAGATGTACACAATGTATTAAAAATAATGTACCGAAAGGTTTTATACCACCAGAAGCATTTCTCTACTTGGATAAAAATGGAGTTATCCAAAATAAAAATAGTGTTCCCATTTTTTATCACAAAGGCCATTACTTACAATTTGAATAATTTAAATATAAAATATTGCTACGTTTAATTATTTTATAAATGCTTAAATTATTGAGTTATTTTATTGCAAAATAATTAAACACCACTTTTACATCTTTAATTAAATTAGACGATTTATTTAGGCGATTTTTTACGTATTCGCGGTAAATACATCAAAAATGCACGATGGCAACTTTACTAATTTTGAAACTGATAAAACTGTTGTACAACAAAACTTTTGCTAAGTGGTATCTATTTCCGACCCCATTAAGAATATATATTCTGAATTCTTATGCATAGCGAAGTCGATTGAACGACGTCCATCTGTCCGTCCGTGTTAGTGTTGATATCATTGCCGAGTCAAACTTGATTTCACACAAAAAAAATATATGTTTATCGATCAGATATAGTGCCGAAAGGGGTGCTATTGGAAATCAGCATGATCGCTCCATGTCCTTCGAGGCAGTAGGCAAAACACCACGCCTATCTCTAATTTTTAAATGTCATTTGGAACAATAAAGTAACTCCAATCAAAAAGATAAATATATGGGCAGATAGAGAATTAATAAATAAGAAAAAAAACATCAAGTAAAAAATTTGGAGGTCGCCATATTTTCCGAGTTACGGCGCTTTTAAATTTTCAAATTTTTTAAAATATCAATATGAGTATTATTTAAATCTTTTGAGGAGATCTTCAGAGATCTATGCAGCACCAAATTTTTTTCGTTTTAAATCTTGGTCACCCTAATATTTGCTTTTTTGATTGCAGATTTAGATTCGGCCGAATATAGCACTCTTACTGGTTTTTACTTCTTTTTATGAATTAAATAAAGCATCTTCGCAATAATATGATACATACATATGATTCAAAAGATGTAAAGTTGTTTAATAAAACGATCCAAAGAAAAAAAAAATACTGGTGGATAAAGAATAATTAGTTAGTACTTAGTATATTCATTCTTGTTTTTTCTTTTTAACCTTTGACCATTCCTCGTCATGTAATAGATAAGCAATGCTTTTCCCTTTAGGTTTCATTGCAGTAAAAAATAAAACTTCAATTATATGTAATTCATTTGTGAATATACTTAGGTATTTGTAAAAACAAAAACAAATAAAAATTACTTTATTAATTATAATACTAGAGTGCTCCATTTCGGGACATTGTATTTTAAAACAATCTAGTCAACTTCTGTTTATTATAGTTATATTAGTATAAACTTTTGGATTTAATAAACAAAAGTATTTTGTTGTGACGATTAATGTTTGATCTACAATAATTACTGACAAAAATACCAACTGCAAAACAGATAGGCGCGCAGTCGACTAAGCAAATGTTTCAAAAAAGATTATAGTAGACATAATAACCAGAGTTTAAAATTTTTCATTTATGAGCATTCGATTATAAACATTTATGATATATTTCATAAACGAGATTTCTACACTTTTTTTTTCACGTTCATAAACGACCATCAAACATTTTTTTACTACAATCACACATGAATGAGTGCGTCTCTTTCGTTTTTAAAGCATTCATATAAGATAAGGGATTAATAACATCATTATCCTTCTGATTTTCATAAACGAACGCGAAGAATTTTTTAGCGTTGGAAACTTCTCATTTATAAGCCTTGAAAGGCGAGAATAATGCAGTTTTTCATAAATGAGAAATTTTTTTTTCTTTTTCACGGTCTTTAAACAACAAACATTAAAAAAGACAAAAACAAAATATTGTCTGGCTGGGATCCCGCATGAATGTATAAATAAATACAGAAAATGCGTTTTATAAAAGACAATATTGAGTATAACTAGAATAGGTAAAATCTTTCAGAAATTAGTAATAAAGCTACAGAAAACATAATTTATTTAAAGCTATATAAATGTAATTTTATTAGTACATTAATATACGTAATATATTTTTGAATTCTGTTATTTAGTGGAAAGAGTACTATGTATGTAACTATATTTAATATGTATAAAAATTTTAATAATATTTTTTTCAGGATAATTTGCTTAAAGCGGCTATTAGACGATCAAACTTCGCCTGTGAGCACGGCCCAATGAGAGAGAGTATTTTGCTATTACACGATCAGGCCAAGTTTGTCAAACATCAGTATGCAAGCAGATTTTAAGCAGTGAAGTTCGTATTTGTGATAGCGCATGAATTAGTTGCAATATGTTTATTTTATATCTTTAATTGTTGCATTTGGTTGTACTTTTTTTTTTAAAATTTCTCAAAACTTTTTCAAGACTTTTGTTTTAAATTTCTGTTATTATAAAAATCCCTTTTTATTTGCATAATTCCTGTAAACTTTTATTTACTTTAATAAATTCTTTAAGAATTCGAATTAAATAATGTTTTTTTAGTTATTTCAAAAAGAAATATACTATTTCATTGTTTATTTGTTTTATTTAAGATTTTATTATGTTTTTAACAGGAGAAGATAAAACTTAAAGCTAAACTTACAAATTAAGTTATGTTTACCTATATTCAAACTTGCATTATCATAAAAAATTCACTAACTTATTGTATTGCATTATATAAATATGAGTGCAATATCATTTATATAAAATAAAGCAAGTTTCAAATTGTTAATATTTTATTTTCAACCCTGCATTAATAATAATTTCAGTGTAATATAATTTACCCATTACTTCTAATAATTTGTAAATACATATTATCCTTATTTAACTCATGCGCTCTAGCCAAGCTATCTTTACTGTTCGCCGACAAAACCACAAATGAAATTTACACTGTGTTTGACAAAAGGGCCAACTATAATGTGCATAAGCTAGCTTTAGCTTATGTCAAAAATTCAACGAAAAGCCTGTCAAATGCTTAGGTAACTTATTAAAGAAATTTATGTGGCTACAATGTACTTATATAAATTTAGTAACTTATTTGCCACAGTTGCACATTTATGTTTAATTAGTACTTTTGGCAAAAGTAATTTCTATAAAAATCAATAAAATTTTAAAACGAAAAGGTTTATGTTCCAAAAAAATGTAAAAAAAATGATTTTCTGCTTTGTGTTTGTGGCCAATCGAAACGATGTATATATATGTGTGTATAAATACAAATTTAATTTAAATATATTATAGTTGTAAAAAATTGTCCATAAAGAATAATGTTGTTTTTTCTACATTTTTTATTGAATTAAAAATTTAACAATTTAGGTCTTAATATAAATTTTTCTTTATCAATGTATAAACCAAAGCACAATCAGCTGTTTCCGTACAGAAAGTGCGATCAGTTTCGTACCTTGCATCAAGAAATTAAATTTAACGAAACTTGATTATAGTTTACCACATATAATTTAATGTATTTGCACAGTTGCACAAGCTTGCTTAAGTTGTTTTATGCACATTATAGTTGGGCCTAAATACTATGAAATGAGTATTATGGCCTGATGGCAAACACAAAATAACAAAAATTTTTGATTTTCATGCAGCGCGGCTGACAAACACGAAATTTACCCAATTACACGTGTTTGATGGCTTGTCATCAGGCCGTGCTCACAGGCGTAGTTTGATCGTCTAATAGCCGCTTAAAGCAAATGAGGAATTACTAAGCAATTCACATTTATTAAGCTGATATAATGGTGTCTGAAAGTAATGAAGATGGTAATTTGCTTAACTGGCAAGTTATAACAACGTAAAAAGACTAAAGCGATAAATAGCACTCCGAAAAAACAAATTGATGACGGCCTGAGTTCTTCCAATATTAACAAATTTGCTGCTCTGGACAATGATAATGATGTTATGGATACTGGTAACAATTCTGATGTTAACGATAATGATTCTGGTGATGATGAAGCTGATAATTCTATAGTTAAACCTCCACCTATTTTTATTAATAATGTCAGTAATGTAACTAAAATGATTGAATGTATAAGTAGTGTGATAAGTTCGTCTGAATTTAATTATAAAGCTTTATATGATGGTCAAGTTAAACTTAATATAAAATCAGTGGATTCATATAGAAAGTTAGTTAATTGTTTTGATACTTTAGTTATCATACCTATCAACTCAAAAACGAACGGTCTTTGTAAATAAAGGCCTTCATTACTCTAGCAAAATAGAAGATATAAAAGCTGATTTGCTAGGTAAAGGTCACCTTTTCAGAAATGTATTAAATGTTAAAAGTAAATACACAGCCTTTATCAATGCTCTATGTGGATATTGACTCAAACCGAAGTACAAATTGAACCCCTAGAAGTACGACCGATATAGTACAATGTCTCCGATGCCAAGAATTTGGTCATACGAAAACATACTGCAGGAAACCCTTTGTATGCCTTAAATGTGGACTTGGACATCAAACCCCAAATTGCCCTAAAGATGCCAAAACCCCTCCTAAATGTGTACATTGTTTAAAACAACATACTGCTAGTTACAGAGGTTATGAAATATATAAAAATATATTGAAGAAAAAACTTTCTGAAAAACGAGCCATCACAAATCAAAAAAAAAAAAAAAAAAATATTTTAGTAACCAAAAAGACTTCTATTCTTTTGATATTAACTATAATCAAAACAATTTCGCTGGAAAATCCTACGCGAATGTAACAAGTGAAAGTGGTTACAACAGTATCATAAAAAATATTGAAAAGTTACTAAAAAGCAAATAGAACCAATACACTCATGAACATGGTGTCACTTCTTATTAGTAGGTTATGCAAATAAACCTGAAATTGGCAGTATGGAACGCTAATGGACTTGCTAGTAAACTGAACGAATTTGATTATTTTATAAAAGAAAAACATATTGATATAATTCTTATTTCTGAAACCCACATTACTTCGAAATCTCATATAAAAATAAAAGGTTATAATTTTATTTATACAAATCATCCAGTTAGAAAAGCCTATGCTGGTGCAGGGTTATTG
Organism: Gymnosoma rotundatum; assembly: GCA_916610165.2. Taxonomy (NCBI): domain Eukaryota; kingdom Metazoa; phylum Arthropoda; class Insecta; order Diptera; family Tachinidae; genus Gymnosoma; species Gymnosoma rotundatum. Next base: position 3,843,111 of record OU744341.1, on the reverse strand, counting down.
ATAAAATCTTCTATTCGTTATGAGCCTGAAAATAACTTCAAAAAGATTATTTACAAGCCGCTGGTGTTAAAATAACTTGTAACAACAGACCTATAAGTATATACTTTATATATTTTCCTCCTAGACACGCAGTTAAATGTGAATAATTCGAAAGCTTTTATAAATCTTTGGAAACCCGTTTTATTGTTGCTGGTAATTATAATGTAAAACACCCGTGGTGGGGCTCCAGACTCCAAAACCCCAAAGGTAAAGAATTATATAAATGTATATCAAAAAACAATTATTCTGTGCTTTCTGGAGGAATTCCAACATATTGTCCCACTGATGTAGCAAAGATACCAGATCTTCTTGATTTTGCTGTATATTCTCGAATTTCTAGGCTCTCGTTGGACATATTAGATGACGATAGCTTACGCTCTGACCATACACCGTTTATAGTTAATTTTAATGCTAATGTGAAAATAACATCTAAAAATGGGAAGCTTATTAATCGGAACACTAACTTGGACTACTTTAATTTAAATTTAAACATTGAAATAAACACAGCAGAAGATATAGATGACACCATAGAATCTTTTCATTTATTAATACATGAATCTGCGTCCATATGTACCCCACCATCATCCATTCGTACTCAGGATTTAGGTCAAAAAGTACATGCGTCCGCTGCTGCTCGAGATATAAATAGACAATCCAGACGCCTAAGGAGAGTGTGGCACAAAACCAGAAACCCAAGGGACAAGGCTAACTGGAATTTGGCAATTAAATTATGCTTAGATATATTGGCGAAAGAGAGAATGAAAATATAAACTCATATATAATAACTAAAACCTTAAAATAAAAAAAAAAAGATCATGAACTGTAGAGTGCTACGAAATTTCTCAACGAGCAAATGTGGAGACGATGTCGCACATTTCCTAGACATAGCTTGTCAAATGGAGTTGCCTATAAAGAGATATGCGCCCTTAATAACAAGAAATCTACGGGATATGACAAAATAGATGCGGTTGCAATAAAGTCTTTGCCCTTTAAGGGGATCTTATTCCTTACTTTAATATTTTATTCTATTTTACGTCTACAACACTTTCGTTTACAATGAAAGTGTTCTGAAATTATAATGGTTTTAAAACCTAGTAAGCCCGATAATATAAGGTGTGTTCATTTACTAAAAATTTGTACAAATTTGTAACAATTGTTACTAGAAAGCGTTCATTAACCCAACAAATTAGCAACGAGAGAGCGTCGAAAAAGCGTAAAAAATTGAGAGAAAGACAAATTCTTACAAGTTTTAACAAGTAAAATTTTTACTTGCAATAATTATTCAAACAGCTGTTTTGCGTTTGTGTTTACAAAAAAATATTTTAAAATTAAGTTGAAAATAAAAATATTTTGGAAAATTTAAGAAATTGTAAGTAAATGTAAACTTTTAAAACGATAAAAAGTATTAAAAAGATAAATTTACTTTTGTGTAACTTAGAAACAACAGAAGCAAAATAAGATAATAAAATTGAACTAAGCAACACAGTATCTAGTACATCAGTGGCAAAGGATGTTCCGGCAAACAATCTTAGTGTTGTAAATATTATGAGTAGGTAGCTACTCGGTAATTTACACTAAGCAGGCAAATAATTTAATTAGTTCAAATATATATTGGGTAATAAATTTAAATTAACACATAATTTATTAAATTACTTTTCTACTGCTTTTGATATTTTATTTTGGATAAAGCTTTTTATTACAATGAAAATTAAATTGCTTAAATTTGTTTTCTTTAAAAAATATATTTAACCCGTTTTTCGCAGGCTGTTTATTGTTATTATAGTTTGGAAACGATTGCAAAGGCGGACCATTAACGTTAGACAATAACGAACAAAAATTCTCAATAATAATATCTATTACTGCATGCGTATTCTACCAATTATTAAAAACACCATTTTATGAAAATCGCTTGGAAAATAAATCACAAAGTTGGTGTTGATGTCTGAAAATGAAAGGTTCCCAACCCTGGCTTAAGATGATAGTTGCTGACGTCTAAGGGGCGCTGAGATCATCAACGATTTTTCTTAACTCCTTTTTTCGTTAAGATATTTTTTATTGTGAGAATCGAGTTCCTTTTTTTGAGATAAGTTAAAAAATTTTGTAGTCGTTCGCGCCATCAATAATTTGCCTTTTGTTAAAAAATTAAATTGTAATTTTTTTTGAAAACAATTTTGTGAATCAGATCTACATTTCGAAATAAATAAACTGAAGGAAAGTTAATTTGTAACTTTTTCTTTTTTTGTATACTGTTTTAAAAATCGAACTTTTTGCGTTTTTCTTTAAAACAAAGTGCTAGTGCTTGTGGTTCCATTTTTTTGTGCTTGGTGAAGATAGCCGTTTGGAAGCCATCCTCATCAACCCCCACATTTTTATTGGTCCTTCAACCCGGATTTGGAACATTTGTTTGTGGAACCCTAAGTTTATTGAAAACTAATTAGATAAATTAAGGTGACAATTCCTTCATTTATTTTTTTACATTTTTTCTTATGCCATTTTGTTTGTTAAACATACAAGAAAAATTGCCTTTAACAGTGCCTGTTTTTTCTGTTAAGAAAGATTTACTTTAAATCAAATAAAAGCTTTGAATGTAAATTAGCAAAGCCACAATCGAATAATTAACTTCGAGTCACCCTGTTTTTGATTCTTCAACTCTCGCAACTGAACACTTCCCTACATTAGTTGATTTGTGCTTCTTCGCGTTATTTTTTTACATTTGGTTGATTTGTTTTGCTTTATTTGCAATAATTTTGTAATTAACTTTTATTTCTTTTATATTTGAAAGTGTGTTTGTGCGCTATAAAAAAAAACAAAACAAAATAAAAATAATAGAGTGGTTGGGTGTAAATAAATGCATACATATGTACATATATAAATAATATAATAGAAAACAACCACCACAAAGCAAAACGAAGAATAACAAAAGTCAACATAAAAGATATTTTTACAAACTTAAATAAAACAAACAAAAGTAAGTTTATTACTATTTTATTAATCAATTTACTGATTATATTTGCTGAGTGGTTAAAATATTATATATATATTTCGTTTTGTTTTTGAGAAAAAAGTAGTGCATACAATTTTTTGTGTTTTCTTGTACACATTAGGGCGCTACCAATTGTCTTTTATATTTTTGTTATAAAAGATAAAAATTTTATTGATATTTTTTCTCAATTTTGACGTTTGTAATTACAATTGATTTAGCAAAAAGTGGTACATTTTTGAAATTCACAGTGTTGTGCAGAAAAATAGCACGTATTTTATAATTTTCTTCTTTCACGGAAAATAATAATTTCGGATAATTTCTTTATTTTTTGTGCTGCATTTGCGTATAATATAATTTTTTAAATTATTTTATGTACAAATTTTAATACTTTGAGAAAAAAAAAAACTTAAATTTGTTGTTGGTTGGAAAACTTGAATATTTTTCCAAATCGATTTATTTCATTTTTTATTTTGATTATTTGTGCAACTGGTAAAACAAAATGGTAAAATCTGCTAAGTTGAGCACTTTTGAGAAGTATGCGGCACTTCTTCTTGAGTTTGAAGGTGATTTTAATGAGATTCACAAGGCAAACCAAACGTCTTTTACAATTGAACTTGAAAAGGAAGAGTTCAAAACCTTGTGGGAAAAAGTAAGAGTGTCTTATGAAACCTTTGCGACTGCAAGTGATAATGCTGACTCTGAGGAAGATTTTGAAGCAGCTAAGATTCTTTTTAAGGAATGTAAATTGGCTTACATTACTTGTGCTGCTTTAATGGGTGAATTGGCCCGATCGTTTATTAATGGCCCTAATTCCGCCACGTTATCTTCTACTCGTTGTGTATCTAACCTTAATGATGATCCTGTTTTTCCAAATCATCATATTAGGCTACCACCTTGTACCACCGAACCTTTTTATGGTGATTATCAGTCTTGGCCAGCCTTTAGAGATATGTTTGTGGCAGTATATATTAACTGTACCTCATTAACTGCAGTAGAAAAGTTATTTTATCTCAGGCAAAACACTAGGGATGAGGCTTTGGACATCGTGAAAAAATCCCCCCTTACTAATGAAGGTTTTGAGACTGCATGGAAAAATTTGAAGGATAGGTACGAAAACAAGAGGATTCTTGTTAATATTCAGTTAAAAATCTTGTTTAACTTGGTTGAGGTCAAATCAGAGTCAGCTGCTGAAATAAAACGGTTGCAAAGAGATATAAATAATTGTATTTCAGCGCTGCGTTTACATGAAATTGATATAGGGAATTGGGATTCGATTTTTATTTTTCTGTGCTCTATGAAATTGCCTAATTTGACTTTGTCGTTATGGGAGCAGTCAATTATTGACAAAACAGAAATTCCAAAATGGAAAGATATGGATGTATTTCTTACATCTCGTTTTCAATCTTTAGAAACTGTTTCTGGTATAAAAACAAGTCCCACAGTTTATAGCACAGGACCCAGCTCTAGTAGACACACTCTCTCAGCGAATATTTCCCACTCTCAAAATAATTGTTCACAAAATAAAAAAGATTATTTTTCTAATAAAAGAGTACGAACTTATCAGGCTAAAGTGATAAAAAGGTCATGTCCTAGTTGCTCAAGGGATCATTTGCTAAGAACCTGCCCTAAATTTTTAGGAATGAACTCTGGCGAAAGATTTTTAGTCGTTAAAAGGTGTAATTTGTGCATAAATTGTTTAACTGAGGGACATAAATTGAGCGCCTGTAAAAGCACTTTTAGTTGTTCTGCATGCAAAATGAAACATCATTCGTTGCTTCATAGGGAAGTGGTGAATGAAAGCCAAAATAATGCTCCTAGTACGAGTCAGGTAGCTTTGCGGAATTCCACAGTTCAAAACTGCTTTGCTGTTACCTCGCGACACGTTCTTCTGGGAACTGCTGTTGTGAACATAATTTCTCATGGTGAAATTTTTTGTGCAAGAGCGCTCATTGATTCGGGTTCACAGGCAACTTTTATTTCCGAAAATTTGCAACAGAAACTTAACTTACCAGTTAGCCGAATTAGCGCTCAAGTTGCTGGTTTAAATAATGCTTTAGCAGGTTCAGTACAGAAAATTTGTTCTTTTGAGTTGAGCTCTCGATTTAATAGTGACGTAAAAATAGATATAGAAGCTTTAGTACTGCCTAAATTAACGGGAAATATGCCAACTGAGTCAGTTAGTATCTCACAATCGTCGTCGTTAGTAGGGTTGGAATTAGCCGATCCAAATTTCGCAAAAAGCGGTAAAGTCGATTTGCTCATTGGCGCTGATATTTATTCTAAAATTATGAGAGATGGCGTAAAACGGAACATTCTTGGCAATTTGATAGCTCAGGAAACCATATTTGGGTGGATTTTGACTGGTGCTCTTGCTAATTGTAAAAAGAGATCCTTTACCACAGTTGTTTCGTATCACACTAAGGTGGGCCTAGGTAAACAGCTGGAGAAATTTCAGGCTCTGGAAGAACCTCTAAGAGTTTCTAAGGTCAGATCGAAGGAGGATTACTTGAAAGATCTTCAAAAACGGCATAAATGGAAGTTTTTGCAGAAAGATTTAGAAGTTGGTGATATTGTTGTGATTCGTGAGGACAACTTGCCAACGAATGAATGGCGCATGGGTAGAGTAGAGAGGTTACATTCAGGTAAAGATGGCCACGTCAGAGTTGTAGAATTGAAAACAGAGCGTGGAAAAATTACTAGACCAGTTGTGAAGTTAATTGTACTTCCAACTTATTAGTCTTTGTTATTTTAATTTTTTTTTACAGTATCATGGTTTCGCCAAAAAAGTATACCGAAAATCGCGCTTCTAACAAAATGGTTTGTCGAATATGTTTGAAGAGTCACCCACTACGGTTTTGTAAGAAGTTTCTGCAAGTAGAAGTTGAAGAGCGGATGCAGCTTGTGTCAATTTATAAATACTGTGCTAGTTGCTTGAGCCATGACCATACCTGGCGTACTTGTGAGAGTACGGGCAAATGTAAGCGCTGCGGTGATATGCATCACACGCTTTTGCATAAGTCGAGCATAAGACCTCGTTCGTCTAGCTCAAAAAAGGCCAAAAACCTAAAGCGTCTTAAAAAGGGACCTAGTTCGTCCACCCGCCCAATAAGTAGAGGACCTCGTTCGTCCCAACACTTAGCTAGGGGACCTCGTTCGTCCGATGGTCAGGAGGGCGAAAGACCTAGTTCGTCTCGAGCCCTGGTTCCTGTTAACCCAGGAAACCGAAAAGCAACTGCACAAAGAAGAGAAGTTAAAGAAAGAAGATCTCGAGATATCGTTTCGTTACCCAGATATCAGATAATGGAGAGTGTTTTGCTGAAACCGACCGCAATTATTAAAATTGTAGTAGGCAGTCGGTATGTTTTTGAGCGAGCACTAATTGATTCTGGCTCGGAGACTTCAGTTGTGTCTGATGAAGTAGTGAGGAGACTTCACGCCAAAACAGTTTGCGTTGGACAGACGGAGAAATGTTTGCTGATTTTAAGAGGAAATCACGGCAGCAGCGAGACAGTGGAAACGTATGCCACTGTTAGAAGGCGTTTTAAAATCGTAACGCCGTCAAAATCGCTTGATGGAAGAATGGCAGATGAGTTTCCCGGCTTTCAATTGGCGGACCCTCAATTTTTCGTGTCGGCTCCAGTCCAGATAAAGCTCGGATGCGATGTGTACACCAAAATAATTAGAAATGGTGTATCTGGTGGCTCGATGGGAAAACCGCTAGCGCAATTTTCGATTTTCGGATACTTGATATCTGGATCATGTACTCCATGAATGTCGTACGAAACATCTATTTACTTTTTATTTTTTCGTTGGGTTTGTGCTACTGGATGTCAAAATGGACTGATGGACTCTGGTACCAGACTATTTCTTTAATTTTTAATTTTTTTGTAATTAATAAATAAAAATAAAATCCCCGAACTTGGATATTGGAATCTGGGGAAATAGCCTTTAGTTTTTCGTTCTTTTTTTCTCTTTCTTTTTCTAACTAGATAAAATTTCGTGTGGATTCAGTTTGCAGTACTGCAAGGCGGCCGGGATGTTGATGTCTGAAAATGAAAGGTTCCCAACCCTGGCTTAAGATGATAGTTGCTGACGTCTAAGGGGCGCTGAGATCATCAACGATTTTTCTTAACTCCTTTTTTCGTTAAGATATTTTTTATTGTGAGAATCGAGTTCCTTTTTTTGAGATAAGTTAAAAAATTTTGTAGTCGTTCGCGCCATCAATAATTTGCCTTTTGTTAAAAAATTAAATTGTAATTTTTTTTGAAAACAATTTTGTGAATCAGATCTACATTTCGAAATAAATAAACTGAAGGAAAGTTAATTTGTAACTTTTTCTTTTTTTGTATACTGTTTTAAAAATCGAACTTTTTGCGTTTTTCTTTAAAACAAAGTGCTAGTGCTTGTGGTTCCATTTTTTTGTGCTTGGTGAAGATAGCCGTTTGGAAGCCATCCTCATCAACCCCCACATTTTTAGTTGGAAATAAACATTTCTGCGACCTTATTCTGTCGTTATTTCCGATATTTGAAATAAAAATTCTATGTGTAGGCAGGCTGTTATAATGTATAAACAAATTTAAAATAGATATTTTATTAATTAATTTTAGTCAAAAGTAGTTAATCACCTTTATCGTATATAGCGTATTTCTACTACATCAAGTATTGGATTAAATAAAATTGCAAAACTTTTCATTATTCTATTACAAGCCGTACTCGAAAAAAGCCAGTTACGACAATGCTGAATATAAATGACCATAATCACATCATTTTTAGAATAATATACATATATGTATAATTTTTCCAAAAATTATAGGGGTAGTTATTGAGTACTCATATGTACCTATACATTACAACACTATTTTAACTTGCAAATTTTAGCTAGTAAAGTGTTCATTTACTTTTTCACATTTATGAGAGTAATTTTGGAAAATTTATCTCGTTGCTAATTTTTACTAGTAAAGTAAATGAACACACCTATAATATCGTCGTACTGACCTATTAGCTTATTGCCCATTTTATCAAAAATTTTTGAAAAACTATTTCTCAAACGTTTAAATCCATTGCTTCAGAAGTGCAACATTATTCCTGATCATCAGTTCGGTTTTCGAAGTCAACATGGAACACCAGAACAGTGCCATCGAATTAATAAGGTGATAACTGACTCCTTTCAAAATAAAAAATGTTGTTCCTCTGTATTCTTGGATAAACAACAGGCTTTTGATAAAGTATGGCATGAGGGGTTATTATACAAATTAACATGCTTCCTGCTCAATTCTATTTATTCTTTTAATCTTATTTGAAGAACAGATGTTTCTACGTCAAAGTCAAGAATGATTTTTCTCATATCCCCCAAGGATGTGCCCTTGGACCAATTTTATATAATTTATTTACAAATGATATGCCGACAAGAGAAAATGTAACAGTCGCACATATGCCGATGATACAGCATTCTTATGTTGTAGTGAAACCCCTTCAAAGGCTTACAGAACTTTACAGTTGCAGCCAAATAGTCTTTATGACTGCCTTACAAAATAGAACATTGTTGTTAACATCCAAAAGTCAAGCCACATCACTTTTACAACAAGAAGAGAAAATTGCCCAGCTGTGTTTCTCAATGGCACTTTAATCCCTAGTGTTAATACTGTCAAATACCTTGGTTTACATTTAGACAGAAGGCTAACAACAAGAGCGCAACAGTGTTAATACTGTCAAATACCTTGGTTTGCATTTAGACAGAAGGCTAACAACAAGAGCACATATTAGCGCAAAAAGAAAACAACTCGACATCAAATTTAAGCAAATGTATTGGCTTTTGGGACGAAAATCCCAACTATCTATAGAAAATAAGATCCTGCTTTATAAAACTATTTTAAAACCTACATGGACTTATGGTATAGAACTATGGGGCACTGCTTGTAATTCCAACATAGAAATACTACAAAAATTTCAGTCCAAAACTTTGCGTTCTATAACAAACGCTGTTTTATTCTATTCAAAATGAGTTTTTTAACTTGCTGATTTTTTAAAAGATTTAAAGTGCCGATAAAGCCGATTTTTTTTGAGCAAAAGTGCCGATTTGTTATCAAAATTTTCTGGCACCCCTGTGTATGAATAAAATAAATGAAAATAAGATTGCGTTTTAATCAAAATTTCTTCTCTTAATATATGCCAACGCCATTGACAAGTGTAACACCGAGTATTGTAAAACATTGTATTCGTAAGACTATTGTCTTTTCAACTATCGCACAACAAACTTGGGTGTGCTTGTTTATTTTTCCGCTATGTTTACTATGCACTAAATAACTCTTACAGCTACAGACAATATTCGCTTTTGAAAAAAAGACAATATTGTACACTTTTATATGGCTTAGGCTCATCTGTAGCACGGACTCAAAATACAAGTAAAATATTGTTTTTTTAGTTTTGTAATATAATCTGTAAGAATAAAGCTACTTTAGAAAAAGTATGCCCGTCGGCATATCTGGATTAAATGAAACATAAAATGATTTGCATATTTACCTTAAGTAAATACATGTGTATGATACTTTCTTTATACATTAAATCACTTTAAATACTTAATATGTGTACATAAGTATATAACTTTGTATAAAAAATGTTTGTTCAATTCAAAATTTGGATAACGAATTTGGATAAGTCGTGCTGACAACATTCCAGCTTTTCCGGTGTTGTAAAAATTTTTTCAAAGCTTAACAAGTCTTGCCATTTCTTCAGAAATTGTCGAACGAATATTCTCAACAGTCAATTTAAACAAAACTAAATATAGAAATATGTAGATTAGACAACAGCACTCTCGAAGGTATCTTATACGCAAAAGATTACTTAGCAATAAGAAACTGTTTCTGCTTTAATTTAAAAATTCAGGTTGCCTTGCTGTCAATAAATTAATCATTCTCATATAAACACATGCATTCTAATTCTGACATTCTGCAGTCGGTAGCTGCTGTCACGAATTTGTTCAGCGCATTACACTTGTCAGTTGCGTTGGCATTTATTAAGAGAAGAAACTTTGATTTTTTAAACGCAATTTTATTTTCATTTAGTTTATTCACCAACAAAGGTAAACAAAACAAAAACAAAAATTAGTCATATATGTGAGAATTTGAATTTTTTTTAACGATAGTAAACAGTAGCCCTATTCACGATCTTGTGCAATGGTCTTGCATCATAGCATTTGCAAAAAAGTGTAGCATACTTTTAGTTTACACCAACAAAACACACAGTAATGAGTAAAATATGCTACACATTTTGCAAATGCTATGATGCAAGACCTTTGCACAAAGATCGTGAATAGATCTAGTATGAATAGAGGCAAACAAGACGTTTTGAGCTTATCTCTAGTAAATATAGTTGCAATGGCTGGCGAAACAGCACAACTTACACAAAGTTCTCCTAAAATCAATGTTTCAAGTTATTTAACTTTTTTTGTTGCTGGTAAGATTTCTAGAATTGTATAAAAAGTTTAGTTTGTAATTCTGTGCGTAATTTTTACAATATCCATTTACGACTCCATAAAGTGTATATATTCTGACTCTTTATGCATAGCGAAGTCAAGTGGGCGATGTCCGTCTATCCGTCTGTCATGTCAATCGATCAGATATAGTGTCGAAAGAGATGCTATTGTAAATCAGCATGATCGGTAAATGTCCTTCGAGGCAGCAGGCAAAACACCTCGCCTACCTCTAATTTTTTCATGTCAGTTGGAACAATACAGTAACTCCAATCAAAAAAATAATTATATGTGGCGATAGAGAATTAAAAAATAACAAAAAAAAAAACATTAAGTGAAAAAATTGGCCCTCGCCCATATTTTTCGAGTTATTGGGGTCAGAAATTTTAAAAGTTTTTGTAATACTCGTATCAATATGTGTATCATTTTAAAGCTTTGGAAGATGTCTTTTAGGAAGTACTAAAATTTATTTTTAAAAATATTAAACCCATTAAGAGCCGATGTCATTTTTTATGTAAAATTATATACATGTGTATGTGCAGTACCAACATTTTTTTTTTACTTTTTAATTCTCTGTCAACCCAATATTTCCTTTTTTGATTCGAGTTACTTCACTAAACTAGGTTTACATAAATGGTGAAGGGTTTATAAGATTCGGCATAGCCGAATATAGCACTGTGACTTGTTTATTTTAAGAAACTTCTCAAGAACAAATTGATGACAAAGCTATACTACTATACGCAAAATTTTTGGCATATTCGGCGAATACGTCAATATCTTTAAGTTCTCTTAATAAATACCCCCTAATAAAAAAGCCTTTTTATACGGTACAATGCTCCACTGCCATCATCAGCTGTCGTAGAAAGATTGTTTACCTATGCTTCAATGTTAAATTCACTTAACACAGAAAACAATTATAAACGGCGTTATATGTTAGAAATGTTACACAGAATTAATTTTAAGGCAGACACAGATAATGTAGCTCAGATTCATAGACACTTAATAAATAAGAAATAATTTTGTACTTTATATTTGTTTTGAAATTTTTTATATGACCAAATAATTTTTTGTTTTATGTTACTTTGAAAAAAATTTTTATTACTTTTTTGTTGTTGTTTTATTTTATGTTCAAATAAATATTTGTTTTTCCTGATGATGCTACACAAAGAAGTATTGAAATATTGAAAAAATAAAAGACAAAGACCTTGAGCTTGATAAATAAATTAAAATATAATTAATTAAAAGGTCAAACAAAAACTATATTAATCGGCTCTGTTCTGTAAACCGAATCGTTTTAAAAACGAGCAATTTTCTAAACCGAAGAAATTACTATTTGCGAATTACTCGTTTTGGCATTATTCGAAATTAAGTTCGAACTTTTACTTAAACGCCAAATTTACCTGTTGGTTGAAAAAGTAAATAAATTTATTATTTTAAGGCAAGAATTGAAAATGCCCGAAGCATTTGTATTAAGTAACAATTATCTCAGAAATCGAAAAATACGTTAATTAAATATACAAAGGATAAATAAAGGAAAATAAAGATAAATAAACTGTGATCGAAATATTATGCAGAAATTTTGGGGTTTGGTGAAAAATTTGTTTTTAAATTAGTTTTGTAAAATTTAACTTTTATTGTTAATTTTTGTTTACAAAAGATACTTCGTATGTGCGTGTTTAAAACTTTTACCAAAAAAAGTATTTTTATTCATGCACCTAATTTTCATCAAGCTTGAGGCAAGAACATAAAGCAATTTAATAGTGTTTTAACTAACTTTTTTATAATATAAAGTATATTAAAATGTATTTAATTTAACTAAGATTAATAATAAAGACTTCAATTTTTTTATTCAAATGGTTCTTTACTCGTGTTTTCAGTCATTTTTAAGAATAAAATTGCATTCGATTTACTTTTGTCCAGGTTTGTTTACTCGATTTTAAAACGAGTAAAATTGTGCGAATTCGGTTTAGAGAACACCAAGAAAATGTGAATTCGTTTTAAAACGAGAAATTTACTCGGATTCGTTTTACAGAACAGGGCCGAATATTTTAATTTTCCTTAATTGTGAGAATTAGTTTTCATCATTTTCCATTCATACCAAAATAAAAATTCGCATGCAGTTTGCATTGTAAATTTTCTTTGACTTTAATGTTGATTTCTTTTCGCTATATAAAAGTTGATACTAGTTTGCTAAAAATTTCTTCGAAAAAGTAGAAAAGACGATAATCGAATGTAGTATTTAAATTTTACTCATAATGGGACTAATTTGTAAAATAAATGTTTAATGAAATCACGTAATTTTGTATTTAAGTGTTATGTTGCTTTTTAATAATTCTCGAAATAAATGTAAGTATTTCTCAAAACTTTTGCAGTTGGAATGCACTTTTATTTTCAATATTGTTTCTTATACCGATTGTTATAGACGCTACACTAAGATGCTGCCAAGAAGATAACACCATATTCGTTAAAATCACGTCAATTTTGTAACACCCTTTAACTTTTCTACATCTTTTATCCTATCCGATGTAGTAACATACACTGTTTGAATTTCAAGTTTTAACTTTTCTACATCGTTTATCATAGCCAATGTAGTAACATACACTTTATTTTTTACAGTTTAAAAGATAACACCATAATAGCTAAAATAACGTCAATTTGTAACTCCCTTTAACTTTGTTTAATTGCTAAACTTTGTTTTTGCTTAAAATTAAAAATTACAAAAGCGAATTTAAGTACATGAAACTGTTTACAATTTCCTATTTGAGTTTCTTATCTCAACTACAAACTTAAGAATAACGAAACATTGCGATGATAAGCAGGCAAAACAGTACAAAAATAAGGGAAAGCAAAAAGTTAAATTTGTATCCTTTAAACATACTATCCAATAAAAATAAAAAAAAAAACAGTAAAATGACACGTTCTATTTTTTTAAGGGTTTGTAACTATGATATAAATTAAATTGAAATTGAGTGGTATATCCGTCAACAAATAAACGAAAAACACAAAAGAGAAGATTAAAAACATGTGAGTTCAAGTGTTTATTTCTTAGATGTCAATTTACACACATTAATACGTATTTTTGAATATGTAAGTATGCAGTATGACAATAAGAAAAGCATAATAGTTGTTTGTGTGGAGTTGCGATTACCTCTACTTAAATACGTTCAAGACATATGTTTACAGGAAATTTTTCTTTTAACTAGAAGTTTATTTAGTATTACTTCAATCGTGCTGGATTCCTTCATATATAAATATATTATGATATTCTCATGAAATATTTTTTATTTAAAACTAGAAATTGAAATATATTACTGCGGGGAAAGCATATCCATATGGCCATTTCACTACTGCTCATATAGCTCTTCAATGGATTTTACCCAAATTTTGTATAGAAAACTTGAAAGTCTACATCTACTTACATAGTTAAACAAGTATGTTTAACTTAATTAAAATGAAAACAATTATGTTTATTTAATTAACATATAAACAAGCTGTGGTTATTTTGTGTTTGAATATGTATATTCTGTGTTTGTATGAATGTGTATATATGAATGCACATATTTATTTTGTTGACAGTTTTAACAACTCAAAAATTATATTTGCTTTGCTAACCATATCAGCTGGTTTTTAGCAACAGCGAATAGTGTTAAAAGTGTCAATAGCAAAATCGACAATTTTGTTGTAAAGTTAATTTAACCAACCGATAATTGTTAAAAACGAGTAGTGTATTGCACTACAGAATATATTTTGAATTTATTTTACTTTTCACGTATTTACATTAGAGAAAGAGTTATGTTATATAATGATCCTTAGTGACGAAATATGGTCCGAAATAAAAACGATTGTGTCAACAAATGGCTGAGGTGGGCTGGTAGCAAAAAGTAACTCATCGTGATCGAAGGTTAAGCGTTAAAATTGCACAAATTAAATTCTCCCCCATACATACCTAACAACAGAGCTGTGTCGTTCGAATGAATCGCAATGCTCAACGTCCTTCAAAGTTTTTAAGTTGTATTAAGGTTGGTTAAGAACTGTTTTTTTGTTATCAAGAATATTTAAAGAGCGGATTTATAGACATGTTCATAAGTCATCAGAAAGTTAACGGGACTTTGATAATGTCCCAATTGATAGGTGATTTACTATTTATGGCCCGTCTTATCATTTAATATGTATTTATAATGACTAACTTATTTTTATTGTTTTTTAATTAAATTTAATAAAATCACTTAACACTTTCATATGCAAAATAAACTTCTTTTTCAATTGAACCCTAAAAATTTGTGTATTTGTTCGCATAAATATACACACATTTTGCATCTATTTCCTTTTGAATTTAGTTTACTTCGAAAATGAACGCCCACTGAAATGAATGACTTGGCATAAATCTACCTAAAAGTTAGAAAATGTTCGGCGACGACCGTCTCAAATATATCAACCTCAACATTTTGTGTGATTTCATACATTAAAGCGAGTGAATTTGACACCTAAGACGAAGTTGCTGAATGGTCCTGACAGATAAAAGATAGCTGACGCTGCAGCACTTTGTATATTGCTGCTGAGAGGCGAACCCTGCGTGATCCAAGGCAATACAACATCAATAGAGAGAATTATTTTTGTGTAAAATGTGTAATTTGCAATCTGCAAAATATTTCCTTAATGCGCACTGGGATGCAAGCATGTTAGTATACTTACAAGCCTGCTTAAAAATAATTAATAGAATTATTGTTATCGTCACATATGCTGAGAAAGACCTTTTCAACATTCCAAAATAAACTTTCGTTAAATGAAAAAGGAAAACATATTGCGAAGGTTTTGCTGTAATTGAAAATAGCTGGCCGTTTTCAAATTATTTCTTTTAAAAGAAGCATGCGAGGCCAAATTCGGAAAAAATATAGACCAGGAGTTTGAATCCTAATTTTAAATGTTTAAGAAATTACGGCACTCAGTTTGGATTTTATTTTAATTTCAATCGATGTGCTACCAGGTCAAAATTAGGATCGGTTTGTTTTATTTGCATCAATTGATCTAAAAATATTCTAAAGGGGGTTATAAAAAATTCTTTGAAATCGTTTATTGTTCCTTGGTATTCTTAACCAATGATTTCTCTCAACCAGGACTCATTAGTCATGCTTGATGTATGGCAAAAGTTTAATATTTGTTGTTCTGAAAATATATCAGTTCAAATAAGGTGTAGCACCACAAAAGCAACAAAATATATAAATAATGATTTTATTTGCATGTAAGCAATTACTTGTTATGCTTCAGTTGATTGTGTGTACATCTCTGGTGGTCTAGCTCTTCCAAATTAGTTTCTGGGGTGTACTAGCCCTCCCCACATATGTAGGTCTTTCTATTCTTTAAGAGGGGAAGTTAGAGACTAGGTATGTTCTGAGCAACTCGCCAAGGGTGAATTATCGTTTTTTATGGTGGTCTCCTTAAAAAGTAATGATGGCGGTAGACATCATGTGAGGTTCTTGTGGATTTTTACTTCTTCATCCCCACCTTTTACTCCAATGAGGACCCATTTGATAACACCCACCACACTAACTTTTGCCCCGTTATCCCCCCCAATGAACATTCAAACTTAAAGTTTCTTCCGACTGGTGTGGTAGAAAAGAAAAATTTTTGTCAATTGAGCCGTGATTAAGTTAGGCATGAAACGCCTACACAACAGCAGGATACCGACGTCAACCTGTCAAAAACGATTACTTTCAAGCCTGAACGGCTACAGCATCAACACTGTGTCTGCAGCCAACTTAGGCCAATTTCTATTTTCGAAAGCGTAAATAAAGAAAGTATAATTCAAGTGTAAGTTTAGTTGTGTTAATATATTATGTCATGATACTTGCTTTATTTTCAATATACATCTTAAAACTATCACCGTCTATGTAAATCTAGTTTTGTGACAGAGAATTAAAAGAAAAAATGGTACGGCATATATATTATTTTACATAAAAATGCCATCGGCTCTTAATGGGTTAAGCATTATAAAAAATTTTTAGTATTTCCTTAAAGATCTCTTCAAAAGCTTTAAAAAATTTGAAAATGTCAGAGCCTCGTAACTCGCCCCATATATTCATTTTTTTGATTGGAGGTACTCTGTTGTTCCAAATGACATAAAAAAATTAGAGGTAGGCGTGGTGTTTTGCCTGCTGCCTCGAAGGACATGGGTCGATAATGCTGATTTTTATTAGCACCTCTTTCTTTTGCCGAGGCAAACTTGATTTCAACACTAACACGGACGGTCATGCGGATAGACAGACATCGCTCAATCGAATGACAACCTTATATATTTCCTTTTTCCACTTTTTGTGGTGAAGAGTATAAAAACCAATAGCAAATTTGGATACAGTGCTCCAAACAACGTAATAATCGACTTATAGTTGTAATAGTTCAATTCATGACTTAAATTTATAAACTTATGTTATAAGAAAGGATCAAAGGTAATCTCTAAAATTAGTCGTACTAGTTTTTTATTACCTTTCACTCCTTCCACCTGCTTTATCCTAATCGTAAAGTATCATGCTTACTTTTTGTAATCAATTATAAATCGTGCGAATTCAAAAATAATCGAAATATGTAGATGACTACACAGAGACGATTTCAAATGATATTTGTAATCAAGGAGTTATGTAGCCACAGTCGTCGTAGAGAGAAAAAATAACTTTAAGCCCTAACCTTGAACTATAAAGCCACGTTTCTATGCACTTTGGTCACGTTATCTTAATTTAAATAAAATAAATATATAAAATGGATCACAAAAGTAAAATAGAGAACTAAAGGTAAAAAAGTACCTACATATTTTGTAAGCGATAAGTGACAGCTAAGTAATTTTAATGACTGATGGTATGTATTTGAATGTAATACAGTTGTAGCACATTTGATATCCTTCATTATGGTGGAAAAGTGTATATCTCTCCAATAAAGTACACTTATATTCTGAGTTTTTATGCATAGCGAAGTCGATTAAGTGATGTCCGTCTGTCCGTCTGTTCGTCCTTGTTCGTGTTGAAATCAACTTTGCCAAGGCACAACACTCCTGCCTCTAATATTTTCATGTATATATTTTCAATTTTCGTTTGTTTACTATGCTGGGACAACAAGCCTAAGCAAAACTTACACTTTTCGAAAAAAAACACGTTTTTTGAACAGAAAAACTTAATTGTACGAAAGCATTTCTTATGGCGACTTTTATTTAAGCTATTCAATGGAAATCTGCAGTAATGTACATATTGGTAAAGGGTGTAAAAAATTCGGCATAGCCGAATATTACACCATTCTACTTAATTAAACTTACATAACGGCTATACAGTGGGGCAGAATTCAAAAATCGTGTTAAAATGGTCATTTTTGAAACATCTAAGAAATATACATATGTTTTATTTGTTGGGTTAGTAGCTAAGAGTATGTAGGTCAATATGCTGGTTCTTAAAACAAATTTTATGATTGATTTTATGAGATGCGTCAACACGTGTAGTTTCTTTAACGATTTAGATTTTTGTATATTTTATAATTAAAAATTTATACACATATAAAACTTAACTTAACTGGAGTTCTATTTCCAACAAATATAGATCGATATTAATAGCAATATTAAAATATATATTTTCCAGCAATTTAACTAATTAAAAAAATGAAATATTACCTCTGGTTTATATGGCACTAAAACAGCGCTTGTTAAATTCCCAGCAAGCCCTGTCCCTATATACAAAATTGCCGTACGTATTGGTCCTATTAGACGTTCTAGGTCAGCCAAATATATGTGTTGAAATACCACAGTTATTACTAAATGCAGAATCCCAGCATGCATGCATAGTGAGGTAAAAAGACGATAAAATTGATCCGGCACTTCTACGTTCATAAAGGGAAACATGCCACAAACGTTGCTAAGGCATGAAATCTATGGAAAATAATCTCATTAAAATATATATTGACTTTCATTTTTTCTTAAAAGGAATAAAATACCTGTGAACATAACGAAGCCTCTTCGTGAAAATACCCATTTACAAAGTCACAGTATTCTCTAGTGGTAATTTGACATTCACCATAGATACCCGTACAGCATGGATGCCCTATTACTTCGCACACCATATGCTCAGCGGTATGATCTTTAAAACGAAAACGTTGTGAAAAAGAATTCGTTTTTCGACAAATTGGCCATTTTGTTATATCATCTGGCCACTCGTAGGGAGCAATAGATGCAGGAGCATCACAATATTTCGGATCCAAACCACACACTGAACCGGAAATACGTCCCCCAGGTCCAGACTCACCTGGAGACCATTTTTTCCAGGTTGATATGGATTTCTAATTGAAGTAAAAAATTTTTTTATATAACAGACTTCTAACAACTTTGAAGTTATCTTACAGTTGGATATAGTCCTCGTACAGAGCAGTCAGCTTGTGAGCTCTGCACACAGCCTGAATCATCATTTCGAATACAACAAGCAGTTTCTCGTTCTTGCCGCCTCGTTTTCATTAAAACATCTATTATTTTTAGATCTCTCCTCATGCAGGTCGCAAATTTGGCACCCATATGCACCAAGTCTTGATTACGTGGGCCTATCCATAAATTACGCTGCTCTGAATGTTGCACAGTTTGTAAGCTTAAGCTTGTTACTAACACTTGTCCAGTTCTCTGTTCAACTCCGAAACCTATAGGTCCGATGCCATAGCAAAGAAGAGAGAAAAACATTACAATAATTTGTACGGTGTTGATCCAGTAGGTAAAGAAAGGTCGATGATCGGTGCGGTCATCTAAGTCATTCGCGCAAAATAGTTTTACACGTCTTGCAACGGGGCGTTGAGAATTTTCTAAGACGCCATCTAAAAGTTGTGGTGATATTCGATTACCACGTATCCCTTGCAATTGCTCTTGATGCTGTTGCATAGAATGTTGCTGTTGGTGGGAAACTTGTTGTTCAGCGCTGGCATGAACGACGATTGGTTGATTCATGGCAAGAGAACTATCGTTTTGGCTATTGATATTACTTGTGCGCCAGCCTGGTTGGCTGCGCTCTCCGCTTATAAACATCTGGCGGTCCATGCTTGCCATTCGCAATGTTGAGTTACCAGACGAGTTTGAAATGTGGTTGGTATTGTTACTAGAATTTGCAGTACCTGGCGCTGAACCCATTACACCATTTGTTTCTACGCCCGTTGGAGAGTCAAAAAAAACTTCGTCATCTTGTAGCGGGGACAATCCTTCGTACGACTCACTACTCGTGACATGACCATTGTTATTTATATGAAACTGTACATGAGCGGGTGCAAAACTACGAGACCATTGGCGTCGTTTATATCGCGATGTTGGGTGTTTGTGAAGGGTATGCTTTATAAAACTAAAGCTTTGCACTAACATACTAGCTACAGAAACTTTTCGTTCAACATGATCCCCAACCTGAAAGGCAACATTATAAAGGGGATGATTAGATCGGTCAGGTTGACAACGTGTTCTTCCATTCATGCCATTGCCTCCGTTCAAAACATTGTTTCCCGCTCCACCACCTCCACCATCGTTATTTAATATAGTACCTTCGTCTTCGGCGTCTTGAATTGGTAAAATATCTGGCCTCTCATTAGCATGACGTGGGTGATTATGATGACGGTGATGATAGTGATGATGTTGGTTTTCATTGTTTAAAGTAGAACAATGAATGGCATTGCGGGGCATTGAGGCATTAGCATTATCGTTTGGACGAACATCGCTAAATTCAGCCTAAAAAGAAATAAAACTAATTAGAATAATTGTCAGGTTAGGGAATATTTTTGCAAAACTTCTAAATTTTAAAGTGATTTTTCGAAGATTTATATTTAAATTATCTTTATAATTGGAGTTCAGTATGGCAATAAAAGCATTATTTACTTAGGAATTTACTTTTAAACAAATTGCTTAAGATAAAATTGATTGCAATAAAAAATTATAGTTTCTGAAAAAAAAGCGTTTGATTTAAACAACAAATAATTTTACTTCGTGTATACCTACAATTGGGTACCTCAAGCATATAATTTTTTGAAAGTGCCAAAAAGTATATTTTTAACTCAAGTGTTAAAATTCTTAAAATTTAATAAGACCTTGAAAATATCTATTGAAAATGTTCATCTATTTTGGAAAAAATTGGCTTACATTTTCTTTAAAATGTGGGCTACCTTAACTTAGTATTTTTGATGAAGTGCACTTATTAATGATCGGAAGACATTTGCTATATTCTTAATAAAATAAAGAATAAACTAGTTTAAAGTTTTATTCTGATAGCGCTTTTCGTTGAAAAGTTACAAGGTACAAGTTTTTACATTTGAGGAAATGTTTTTTATGGATTCTCCCCAAAATCGTGGTATTCTTTTTTTCCTTATGTAATTAAAATTTATTTCGGTATTAGCAAATTTTTTTTAACCATTTTAAAGACAACCTATAGCAAATGCGAATACAATAAAAATTAGATAAAAATTATAACATAACCAATATTAAAACAAAATTTATAAATTATTGAAAAATTCCTCGGAGTGCAAAGCACTGCTTAAAAAATGTAAGTCCCCAAAAAAGATTTGAAAGCCCCGTTATTAATAAAGACAGGGCAGTCCTTTTTGTAAAAAAGAAACAATTTTTTGGGACATTTCTTCCGTTCCGAGAATGTATGTGTTAGAATAAAAGATTTTAATATTATAACACCATTTCACTAAAAACTCTTTTATCATGTAGATTAGAATTACAAAATTTGGTAAAATATCTTGATGTGCTTTGATTTTTTTTGGCAATTTTAGTTCAATATTTTATTTCCTAGAAAACCACCTTAACACGATTTTTTAGTTTTTGAGATAAATGTCATTTAAAAAATGGAGCGCGAAAAAAACGTTCTTACGTGATCTTATTACTCTGGAAGTCATGAGCTTTCCTTTGATACCGCTAACATGTATATTGACCATATATTTAAGCTGTAGGACCTTCCCGAATCTCGCCTCCTAATTTTTTTTATTAGGAACAATAAGGAGAACTTTATCAACAAGAATAACTGAACATCAAACGGATATACTAATAAAAAGTAGGGAGACAACTGCATTGGCACACAGCTGATTTTGAAAAAGTTAAAATATTGGAGAATGAGAAAGTGAAAAGAAAAGGATACATCAAAGAAAGTTTACACATTTAAAAGAACATAGAAAATATCATAAATTTTAACGAGGATACTGCTAGCTAATGACATTTAGACATTAAGTTTCAATGTGCCTAAACATTTTGTTGGAAAATCATTTATATATTTACTGTTTTAATCAAATGTAAACTAATCTTATAACGTTTTTAATTGTAAGTTGGAAAATATTAATGATTTATGAGTTTATATTATAATATGAAAACTTTTTATACTTCAAAATATAATTAATTAAAAATATAGATAAACTCTAGAGAATGACGACAATTCGACGGTTCGAACTTTGATTTATTTACTTTGAAACTGAAGACCTAATTACCTTGTAGAATAAACATCTTTAACAGAAGACAAAAATCTAAACAATTAGAGGCACAGTAACAAATGCGAGGAAAATATTTCTTAATATATTCTAGTAGGACGAAATAAAATTTGGCCCACTGTATCTTTGTTAGTGCTAAAGCTACAAAGAGATGCTGTGACCTTACAAGTTTCAAATAAATCCGATCAGTAGTATAGAAGTTCCAAATTTATTAAAAACTATTTTGAGGAAGTCCAAACTGTGCAAGTGTGGATAACATTAAACGCTTTTTCATATATGCAATTAACGTTAACTTTGTATTATAGGTATTTTTAGGGTGTTTTGTCTTTCTAAAATAGAGAAAACTAAAAATAATAAAATTTAAATACAACTGCTTTAGCTAAATAATTAGTCCTTTTTATATGATTTTGTAAAGACATATTGTCTTACCTTTTAATTTGCATGTAAAATAATAAGCCTTAAAAGATTTAAAGGAGAAAATTACTAATATTACCTGGAATTCGGTGTTAGTTTTAAGACTGCCAAAGCGTCGTAAGGCCAAACGTCTTTGTCGCCCTTGCCATAAGCAGTAATCCTCAGCTTCAGTAGATGGTTCAATACCAAAAAACTGCAAAACTTCACGGCGCATATACTGCGTAAAGCGTTTTTTACAGGAGTAGCGCTGTTGTTGTTGTTGCAGTTGCACCAAAGAGTTATTGGGAGTTTGAGATAGTGGCTGATTTGATTGTAGTAGCTGTTGTTGTTGTTGTTGTTGATTTAAGGAGCCTGCATTCGACATGAAATGTTCCAAATTCGAAGATGGTGATTCGTTAATGTGCGACTGCAATATTTGACTATTGTTACTATTGGCCTTAAGCTGAGTTGGAAACATTTGGTCCGGTGAAATATCCAGCTTCTTAAAAAGTATTCGATTTGATGGAGTAGCTGTAGTTGTTTGAGGAGTTGAGTGATTTAAAGGCTCTGTTGGGGAGGGTGTTGACGTGATTGCAACGTTGTCAATTTGTTCACCTGTAAAACCTTGATTGCTGGTGTTGTTGTTGCTATTATTGTTGGAAGAAATTAGTGGCACCATTTGTGGTACTGGGCTAATTGGCCCTGTTGTTTGGGTTGTCTGATGAACACCCGTAGTTCGCCTAACAGTTTTACAATGTAAGCATGTTGATGACGTCCCCGATCCAATTGTTACACCAGCCGAAAAAGAATTCTCTTCACTTCTTATTGAATTTGTACAGTTGTTTGGCTGGTTATCGTTATTCATATTTGAAACAGCAGAACTCAATGAAATTGGTACTTGTAATTCATTTAATAGAGAACAAATACCGTTCCGTGATGTATAAGTTGGTATTTGTGCCCTTGACCCAAAAGATGCATTGACATTACTTGAAGGTGTACAAACGTTGGCATTTTCACTACTGCATCCCATTATCGTTGCTACTATATGGGTTTGTGTAGTTGAGCTATTTTGCGAAGCCAACATATTCGAACTTTTGTTCAGGGCTGGTTGCGCTGATTGAGATTCAATAAAGCTTACCATCATTGCAGGATCTTTAGTAGTACCTTTGTTGCAGCTATATGAATTTCGCAATCGAGACGAAGAACCGTAAAAATCATTAGCTTGATTTAAATTCAACGCTGCCTGTTGATCAATCACTTGGTCTGGTGGGCAGCATTTGATAGTGTGCACTCGATATGGCATCGTGCAGGAAATTGATGTTCCGACTGTAGGTCCAGAGCTGGTGTTCAATGAGCCACTAGTTTTGGTTGCAATTGCCGCTGAACCTAAAGGCGGTTGTATCGGGGTTTGCATGTTCATTTGTTGAAGTGTATGATGTTGATCAGACACAAACAACTGATTTGGGGATGGTGGAGTTGGTACATAGCGTTTGACGGGTGTATGAACGGTTGACGATAGATAGGAGTAGGTATCTGTGGATACTAGTGAAGGTGTAGTACAGTTTTGGTAGGGGTAATGTGAAGATAAATGAACAAAACGAGTAGAGGAAGGCATTACAACCGAACTCGATGTAGAGGCAGTGGTAATAGATGGCGAGGAATTTGTATTGTTTATGTCCCGATAACGATCATTGCTTATGCGAAAGCGTGTCGTACTAGGCGACATTGAACGTTGCATAGAATTTACTGATTGATTTGCACTGTATTTCAAATTATGATGTTGTGGTGTTGGTTGGAAGGCTGATGTAGATGATGATGAACTTCCTATGCCAGTACATATCGAAGAATTTGATGTAGAAGAAGAAAGCGCCTGTTGTTGATTTTGTGACGAATGTTGTTTCTCCGTCTGTCCGGAAATGCTTCCACCGGGTGGTGATATAACGCATTTATCACCAATAAAACGGTCACTATTCGGCGCCGGTGATGGTGGTGGTAAGCAACACGCCAGCGAATCATCAAATCGTTCAATAGGCTGTAAACTGGGCTTTCTATGCTGATGATAGAGCTGATGATGCAAAAATAATTCGTTTGTATGCGGACTATAACGTGGTAAGGAAATATCGCTATTGCAGTCGTTCAATGTATCTGTGTTGCAATTTATGGCATTAGTTCCAATTATTTGTTGCTGATAGCATGATGATAACTTGCGCCGTAAAGTTGAATTCGAAACACTACTACTGCTTGACAACGTCGTCATGTGTGGCGGTAAAACCATACTGGAACTTCCTCGGCGATTAACATTCGAAGACAAATGTTGTTGTAAGGGATTTTGTGATTGTTGAAATTTTTGTTCATTATGCGAGCGCAAGTGGTTGCTTCCGTTGACAGTTGGATGTCTGTGTTGATGCTGCTGTTGCGATTGAAGTCGTTGTTCTGGTAAGTCCGATTCACAGTTGCTCAAATTCGAACAATGTTGATTAACTTTTGGTGAAAGCATTATCACCTTAATATTTATAAATATTTACACTATACTAAAAAAGAAATACTAAATGTTATTATGCTTAATTTGTAACGTAAGTGTTAAATAAATTTAAAAAAAAATTAAATTACTGTCCCATCCTATCTTTCAAATTTTTAAGTTTTGATCTTAAAAAAAGATGCCGAACTACTATATATTAATTTAGACTTGGTTCACTCTGTACTCACTCTTCGTTTCAGTATGAAAAGATTTAACAATATAAGAGTAAACAGAAATTTTTCTCATATTTTGATAGGAAATTTTCTTTTAGGCTAATTTAAGTAAATTGTTTGCTTCCAAATGTGAAATGTAACTAATTAATTTTGATTTTATTGCCCTTAAAATATGCGCTTTAGAACGTTAGCTGATTACGCCAACATTAAATTGAACTGGAATATAACAAATCAACGTAATACTAGAAGATAAATAAGATAAATAAAAGATAAATCGGTATTTTTTATACTTATGTCGAGGCATTACAATACTTACATTATACGATTTTTACGATGATTTTCTAAAAGCTAAAAATATATCGAAAAATTTTATTAAGGTTTATTTATTTCTTCTATATTTTAAAGACAATACTGCGTCATCTACAAATCAATAGAAGCTCGTTTTATAGCAAAAGTCGATTACAATGCTAAACATACTTTCGAAAGGTCGTGTTTTGTTTGGTTTGAATGTGATCTCCAGTGGTCAAATAACCTACTGTGTTCTTTACAGTCTGCTGAAATTTTAAAGGGTACTCCAAGACAAACGATAAAAACTGAAGCCTCATTAGAATTATCTTTAGATCACACTTAACCGTTTGGACTTCACAAGTAAATATACCGACAATGGAGGGCGTTAAAATAAATTGGTATAAATATATAAGAAACACATAAAACTATTTGCTTAAAAACATGCCGCTGAGAATGACAGAAGTTGTAGACCTTTTTCTTACTGATCTTGATAGAATCTGAAGCAAAAGCTTCCAGAAAGCATCGATAAACTACTAAAAAGCTATTTAAGTGGACCTACGTTTATAGTAAAAGAAGCAGTATACTGACACCAATTCTATACTTGTTGTATATAACTGAAAGCCGAAATCGTAAAACATGCAAAAAGTGCATATGCGGAAACTCGAAACATACTCCAACCGTTTAGACGGCAACATATTAATCGATCGAGGTTACAGTAGACTAAGAAGGAGAGACTTTATTTCCTAACGGTTGTAGCTACGATGATTAAACATTATTAAGTTTAACACTGACTAGGCAGACGGTTGAAATTTACAAAGAACCTCTATTGCCAATTCCGCTACACAGCAAGTATAAAAAGAATTTGGAATTTAAAACTTGTGAACTGTTATAGCTAAATTGAAATCCAAAAATCAAATTTTAAACTAGAAATTGGGGGCGTCCCCAAAGCCTCTATCCTTAAAACACTTAAATACTAAACAGGCTTTCCGTTACTTTATCCAGTTTAATAATTAGTATAACCTTTTAATTAGATATTAAAGGGTGCCCCAATTGTGGATGTAAATTTGAGCAGTTATAGACAAACGCTTAGAATTTTAACAAATTCTAGTGTACTGTGTCAGCAATAATAAGTCTAAAAAGATATGAATTTTTTTGTAAATGGTCCTATATTTTGTACCGATATAGAGAAATGATGAAGTTTGATCTATATGACATTAAATTTTGAACCATTAAAGATAAACGGCCGTATGCAAAAAAACTTGAGGCAGCTTCCCAGCAAAAAATTATACATTACCCAGTTTCCATAAAAGGAAGTAATAATGGAACTAGTTCTTTATGTTAAAAGATGGTACTCATTGTTTCCTACAATAATTAATGTAATCGATTCTCAGTAATTGATTACAAAAGTCTCATGCCTTGTTAAAATCATTAAGTTGGTAATCTAGTTGGGAAGTACTTCTGCCAAAAATTCTTAAACCCAAAAAACATTTTTGAAAAGGTAATCGAGTGTGGAATTATGTGCCGTTGTTAAGCAAAATTGCTTACAGTTCTATTCAAAAAAAAGTTTATATTCTAAAATACCTTTATTAAATTTTTGTTGTATTTTAAAGTAGGTAGAAACCTACTTTGAAGCTAATGTAAAGTGACATTTGTATTTCGTTGTTATACAAATTTGAAAAATTTTTAATAAAAAAATAAAAAACAAATGAAATTTAAATATTATTGTATTTTTCAGAATAATTTTCCAGACACACATAGGAATATCGGTGATCGTCTATGAGAATTTCTAAGTGTTTTTCTAGAACTTATTTCTAATTACTTCCGAAAATGAAAAGCTTTCAATTGCAAGAACTTAAAATTAAAATTTAAAACCACCAATACGTTATATATTTTATTGATAATCTTTAACCTAAGCATCCCTATTTAGTTCATTACCCACGTATTATTAAATTTCTGGCGCTGCTTGATATTATTCATGATACCGTTTTGTGTTAAGATGCCATCAAATAAATATATGTATATGCATTCACAAGGCTCTATAAGCAGAAGATACTTGATTAAAAAATCTTTTATAATTCAGTTAACAATGATACTAATACAATTGATCGATATATAACTTGCAAAAAATCTAAGTTTCTGTTAATAGAGATACACTGGATACTAAAATTATCTTCTTATTAAATCTTTTTTTATAATTGTTATTAATATTTTGTAAGAAAATTCCCATTTCGATTGTAGCACAGCTTTATCTGCCGAAAAGAAATTTATAGAACTATGCCGTAAGTATTTTGAATGTATTTTTTTTAGTAATAAGATCCTCATTTCACATATTGTATACTAGTCAATTTGGCACTATGAAATAAATAAATAAATAAAACAGAAATTTAAATCGTCTTATCATCTGATCATATATAAACAGTTTGTTAGTAAAATGTAAACAATATTATAACTCCTTCTAATGTAGAATTATATAAAGGCTAGCTATTTTCGGTGCGCTACCCCAATGAGAATAATCATACTAAGACCACTCTTCTAGGCCTGAGTTTTTAGTTTGATTATGGACATTAATATGAAAGTTATAAAAGATTTCCTTCTATGCATTAGACTTTACGGATCTGGACTTATCTAAATCTTAAGTGTTCTTAAAATCAATTTTTGTTAAAACGGATACGTTGCAAAAGTAAATTTATAAATAGATACATAGTATTAACAAAATTGCAAATTACAATCAATTGCAAATGCTATCAAGAATTTATTCTGGATGAACAATTAAAAAAAATATCAGTTTAGAAAAGAAACCGTTTTACAGTGGACCAAAGAGGTTGTGAAACATGAAAACCAGAAACGCAGGTTTTGGTACCATTAGTTGCTAGAGACGGCGAGAAGTAAGAACATTAATTCAGGATTTTGTAACGGTAAATTTCACAAATTTTACAAGATTTAGGGTGTCCGTCATGACTTAGACAAATTACTGATCCGAATAATTATTACGTTAATATCGAGAAATACTTTGTAAGTTCTTCGTTTTTTTTTCTAACTAGCTATTTTGTTTTTTTTTTATTAATAAGTTTAATTATGTAAATATAATATACATAGAAAATGTGTAAATGATAAAAAAAAAAATAAGTAAAAACATTTCTTACATATTTAACCATCCGGATAAAATATTATTCATTTTGATACATCAATAAATAAAAAGTTACAATTAAAGAAGTGGCATTGCCAGAATCAAAATACAAAACTTGTTAAAGCATTTTATAGTTAAAGTGCTGTTCTTGCATACTTCTTTTTAAAAAGGTGTGTTAGGCTTAAAATATTTATTAACTAATACGTAATTTAAAGCTCAAGTAAGGCTTTTTTTGTATATGACTGTAAGTCTTGAAATCCAAACAAAGTTCAACAAAGGGTATCCTTACAGGTGAGAAAATTTCACTTATGCTTAATCGTTATAGACAGATACTTTTTTAATTCTACAGAACATGTATTACTATGGCCACTATAACTAATATGACATTGGAAATGAAAGAGTGTCCATATAGCTTATTAAATTTGATGTATGCCTTATCTCTAGAACCGTTTGATGAATATTACATTTTTTAACTTTTATAGACAATCAATGAAATTTACACAGAATGTGTATTACTCTGTCCGCTATAATAAAATTACAAACTAAAGGGTGTACCAAAAAAAAAAAAAAATAAATAAATAAATAAATAGGTGAAGTAATATATTGCTGACCGTTATATACAGATAATTAGAATTTAAACAGAGTGTGTATCGCTACGTCCTCTTTAAAGCATTTTTTGCGGTTGAACTGATTTCTGCCTAGAATTACAAAAGGCAGTATCTTTCCAAAAGTTAAACACAGAAGAGTGAAAAGGCAATGAAACAGAAGACCTAAAGATTAAAACAGATAAATTCTTACCTAGAATTTGCAAAAGACTATGCTGTGTTCTAAATGTTAGCACATTTCACCGGTAATTAGAAAAAATCTTAAAGGGGACTTAAGTAAGCAACACTGTAGACTGTGGCAGAACCAAAATACTTTGGAAATATTTCAGCCATTTCTAAACGATATTAAATTAATTGGATTAATTCCGCCAGTATATATTAAACTGTGGGTAAAAATCGTCGTCACTGGTTCTGTCACAGCTAACTAACGGTTTTTACCGAAAATTATAACAACAATTTCTAAACGACTTAGCAGATTGATCCACGCTTTTACATATGCATAGCAGTGGAGTAGCTGAGCTTAAGCATTGAAGCTGGGTAGCATCCACTTTCCAGGGATGGCGCTATTGTGGTCTCAAAGTTGGGTACCTCGCAACTACAAATTTTTGTAATGGTCGGATCTCCGTTTTGATAAAAACGGTCCAATTTGAAGAAAGTAAAAATATTAAATATGCAATAAATTTTTTATAAATTAATCCAAAAAATTTTTCCATGCATGTGTAGTTGATCTACTTAAATCAAATAGCAATAAATCTGCAACATTAAGATAATGGAAATCCTTCGATTCCGAAATAAGGACCATTGTTTTAAAAATTCGATTTTTTACTCTTTTGCCCATTAAGACGAAGGCTCACAAAATTCTTTCAGTATCTGTAGCTTTTTTATAGTAGTCTCATTTTTCCGACCCCAAGTTTAAACTAAAAATTTCGATGTAAAATAAATCAAATTGAAGGTGCTCCATCTTCTGCAGGGATGATCATTTTGTACGAAATTTGGTGGAAACGTGCACCAACATAGTTAGCTTAACCAAAAATAATTTTTATTTTATATATTCCTTAAGAAAATTTGTTTTTGTTAAAATAAAATTGATGGCCTTTTTCAGACTAAAACACACAAAATTGCAATAATTTTGGAATTTTAGGTTAGAAAAGATAAGTATAATTTTCCAATTTTTTTAAAAATATTTGAAATATTTTTTCGGAACAACGTTAAAATAAAATGAAAAAAATTTGGTGAAAATTGTTCCCAAGGTACAACGGTATCAAAAAATCAAAAATATTAATTTCAAGGTGCTTACAACTCGATGATTTTAAAACATAAACAAAATAGCGATGGATTTTTTTGAGTACGACGTTCTCCTCATATTCCACCTTCTTAATTGCTGCAGCTATTTAGAGAAAAACATCGGCGAATATTTTATAATGTAGAATATTTTACGAAAACAAGTGCGATAATAACCTATTTAGATTAGAGGAATTCAAATGGTTTTCGAACTGGACTGGTGTTATGATAGAATCATTTCATTCTACAACTACAAATCACCTTGGCAGTTTTTTTATACTACTTTTAAAATTCATTGGAAGGTCAAGAAATGGTGAATTGGCTGGTGGTAAAAAAAGTGTAACAAAACCGAACGTGTTGCTGAACAACAGAATTAGACTAGAAATTCAATGACAAATTAAGTGATCAGCATTAAAAAGGATCTAGCTGTTTTGGTACAGGCTTGTTACCCATTAGCTATAATATTTGAAACCACAACATGCGGTTGCTTAGAAAAGCTACATGCTGAAATATAACGCTTAAATTATACCATTTTTTAGTTTATTAGTTTAAGTTGCTAGAACTGTAAGCGCTATTAACTTATTAACATACACCAAAAGTAAAGCAACAGTTGAAGAAAGTAATTGAACCCAAAAGGGCAAGAAATAATCTACACTTCTTAATAGGAAAACAAAAAACAACAAATGGAACAATTTAGCCAAAACAAAAAAAAAAAAAATATATATATATATATATATATATATATATATATATATATATATATATATATATATATATATATATTAGTAAAATAATGCTCCACTGGACACTTATTCAGTTTAAATGGCAAAAGCACACGACTTAAGATCTAAGTTATTGAGGCAATCATTTTTTTTTTACTAAATTTAGCTTTCAGTGATTTCTGCTGGATGAAGAAATATGTTTGTAAATAAATTTTGATTATTTTACGAATAAAATATATCACTTTACATTAGTTTTGAGGAATTTTTTGTGTGCAATGTAAAAAGTGGTCAAACGTACCGCTATTTTTTTATTCTAATGTCAATGGGCAACAAAATAATAAATAATAATGTTAATAAATTTCCATTCAAACTCGTTTAGTCGCGTTTACAATAATCACTACTTAATATGGGTCTAGGTCAAGCTTGTATACTTTAAAAATATAATATAAAATTTTATAATACCCTGTTTGTTTAAGGTTATAAAACATTTTTTATTTGATAATATGAGACTCACCTGTTTAATTATTTATATCCATTATTGAAGCTATTCTTTAATAATCTAAAAAATAAAAATCACTGCTAAGGAAATGTTTTTCTTATTTTGTATTCCTTAGTGCATAAAATGGACAACATATTTTTTCTATCGATTTATCACTTGGAATGTTTGTGTTTAAAAATTAGCTTCACATTGTGCAAATGAACTTATATCTACTTTTTTCAACTTATTTTCTTGAAAATTTAACAATTCTTGAGCAACCTTTTTAAAAATAATGATTTAAGATATTATCCTCTGTTACGTTTACTTTAATTATATTTAAAAACCTTGTTTGAGTTTTCACAGATTATACTTGTTTTAACTTTTTATTTTATTTTTTTTTTTTTGTATATTTAAATTTTTGCAGTGAAGAGTAGTATGCAACGAAAAGTATCTTGATAAAACATTGAAATGTATACAACATATACTTCGTTGAGTAAAAGCTTGAAAATATGCTCTGTTTTTTATTACGTCTGCGCAAGGAGTATTTGACATACAAATTTATTAACCAACCCCTTTTGCACTTACAGTTAGAGTTGTATTTCAAGTCAAAGTTTTTTTTAAATAATCGACAAAACAGTTTTTTCCAATTCAAATGTATGAATGTAAAAGATTATTTTACTATTTTAAACATGATTAACATTTGTCGATAAAAAGCGTTATTCAAAAAGTGTACTTAAGAGAAACTGATGATACTAAGATGAAAATACAATTTTTTTTATAAATTTAGCTAAAAAAAAACACATAACTCATTTGACCATAACAAATAAACAATTAAATTAATTGCTTTAAATTAACTCTCAAGCATGGTTGATTTATTTGGATGTGATTGTTGTTATTTTTTATGTTAACCCTTTCGGGACAACTGGGATAATACGTCCCAGCAATTTTCAAACTGTGTTTTTTCTTTATTTTCAACGCAATCGCCAGGGAGGTAGAACTGCCAAACGTCCAAAAACGGATAGCATCAATATTGGAGACCACTTGCCAGTAGAGCAAGAGAAGCGTTGTCGCTGTGTCCGCTGTTCTTCACTTGGCATAGAAAAGCGAACAAAGATGATATGCTCAGATTGTAACAACGCCTTATGTTAAAAGTGTTTTGGGCCATTCCACAAATAAATACCTAATTACATTCCTAAAATGTTAAAAATAAATGTTAACTTTTATCTCAATCTAATAATATATATATTTTAGTTGTCTTTTTAATTTCGAATCGCTCTTCGAGAACACTGATTGTGATTTTATGACCGATGAAAACACTTGTTGGGATTATATGTCCCAGGATAAAAGGACGAATTTAAAATTTTTAAGTATGGAGAACATAATACTTTTATCATACCTTTTAGAATATGAAAAAAATTTTACCATACATAATTTGGTTTGCAAAATAAAACTCCGTCCCGAAAGGGTTAAAGATGTGTTGCGGCTTCTAATGTTACATTCAATAACTTAAAGAAGGTTCTTGGCTTTTTAGTGAGTAATTACTACTAGTTTGTCGTAAAAATAAATATAAGAAATATTTTTTTTATTCTAAAAACCTGATCGTAAATTAGCGATATAACTCTACCGTACTAATTTTTTTAACATTCACCACAGCAAGAAAAGGGCTATATCTAAGTTTGTCATTCCATTTGTAATTTCTACAATATCCATTTTCGACCGCATAAAGTATATATATATAATGAGTTCTTATTCATAGCAAAGTCGATTGAGCGATGTCCGTCTCTCTGTCCGTGTTAGAGTTTAAATCAACATTGTCGAGCTACTGGATTAGATAAGAGAAAATTTAAATACGCCAATCAATCAGGCTTAGTGTCGAAAATTTTGCTATTGAAAATTAGCATGATCGTTCCATGTCCTTCGAGGCAGCACGCAAAACACCACGCCTACCTCTAATTTTTTCTTGTTTTTTGGAACCAAAGTTACGGGGCTCTAAAATTTTTAATTTTTTTAAAATATCAATATGGGTAACATTTAATAGCCTTTGAATAGATATTCAGGAAAATACCAAAAATTTAAAAAATGCCTAATCCAT
This sequence comes from Gymnosoma rotundatum, assembly GCA_916610165.2. Taxonomy (NCBI): domain Eukaryota; kingdom Metazoa; phylum Arthropoda; class Insecta; order Diptera; family Tachinidae; genus Gymnosoma; species Gymnosoma rotundatum. The sequence goes on along the minus strand of OU744341.1, from coordinate 3,809,478 downwards.
TAAGAGTCAATGACATTTTTATGTAAAATTATATATATGCAGTACCAATATTTTTTGGTTTTAAATCTGGTTCACCCCAATATTTGCTTTTTTGATTGGAGTTACTTCACTAAACTAGATTTACATAGATGGTGAAGGGTATACAGGACTCAAAATAGCCGAATATTGCACTCTTACTTGATAACATTAGTTTAGTCTTAGGTGCAACAAACAAACTAGGTCGTTCAAAGCTTAATAGCTTAGCAGACAAACAAACACAAAAACTAACAACATCAAATTAAAAAATAAAAATGTCAAATAAAATAAAAAATAATGTTTCAAAAAATGTTCAATTTAGGGAAAGTATGATATTTTGGAAAATTATAGTAATTACTACTTGCCGTAGATTTCTGAAATTTAAAGCAACACACTCTGTGTCAGCATTAAAGTTGATTTTTCGTTTACTCTCTACAGTTTTTCTGTGTAATATTTCTAACATACTAACATACATACATATGAGGCCGTTTTTAACTATTTTATTAAAACCGTTATATTTTTAAAATCAATAAATAAATTTAAATTAGAAAAAAAGAAACTGACTCTAGTGCTGCTTTTCGTTTATAAGTGTTGGTTTTATGATTTATATCCAATAAATTTAAAAAATTTAACATTAAGTAAAACATTAAAATGAATAAGACCTCTCGCTTGAATAATTATTTCAAAAATATAAAAACGGAAGAAAAAAATAAACATATGTATAAAATAAATAAATAATATTTGCATTTTAATTCTGAGATTAATATTTGAAATATTTCCTATATACATTTAAATCCTACTTGAACTTAACGTATATTTCAGTTTCTAAATTTATTAAGCAAGCAAAATTATTTTAGACAACTTTTTTGAAAAAAGTACGAAAAAAAATATTGCATTCGGTACTAAACCGGGAATTAAAAACAGAACAACAAAAAAATCTGAGTACTGTGTGATAATAAATATTCCTCGCATCGTTGTTTTTAACCAACTTGAAAAAAAGAAGGAATGTTGCTTTTTTTCTCTGTTTGTGCGCGTAGAACTCAGTCATTTCGGAACCGCATTTATTCTTTATTTAAAAGGTTATGCTTACAGATGGGTCCTGTTTTAAAAACAATTCAAAATTTTAAAAATTTAAGAGTGTCCCTATACAACTTACATTACTTTAACGTGTTTTATGAACAGAGCACAACTTTAAAATTTAAAAAAACTGCGTATTATTATAGCTCCCGATAGCAATAAATTATACAGAAATAAATCTTAAAATTAAAGGGTGTCCCAATAGATGACGTTATTTTACCTATATTACCCTATCTTTTGAACCGTTATATACAAATACTTACAAATTAGACAGAATGTCCACTACTGTGTCTGGTTTAACTTCTATAGAATTTATAAATTCAAATTTTATACTTGCTGTTGTAGCGGACTCAGCGATCAGGCTCATTACAAAGTTCAATCCTCTGTCTATAACTGTTCAAATGTTTAGCCACATAAGGTCATCAAATTGCAACAACTATTTTAACACCCCCTAATTATAATTTTAAATATTTATACTTCTTATAAAATAAGCTTGTCTGTTTTACAGTCGGTTTTTTTGCAAAAATTATTTAAATAAGTGAGTTTAATAATAATAGATGTGAAGAATAGTGATGATGGATGTAGCAATCCAGAAAAAGCTGCATTACAGGTGTCTAATTTTTCATCCCATTTTTTACATTTTAAAATTTTTCTGGAAAAGTCGGCATTAACATACATAAGTCAAACTTACAGTTTTTAATATTCTTTAAAACTACTAAATTACATACGATTGATAATAGAAAAATTTTATATCAATAAACATAAATTTAATTCCTACAAAAACTCAATAAAAAGTATTTATTTCTTCCCCGTTTTTGCGAAGAATTAAAAAAATAAGAAAAAAATCAAGTATTGTATATAATTTTACAAAAAATGGCATCAGCTCTTAATGGGTTAAACATATTTAAAAAATTTTAGTATTTCCTTAAAGATCTCTTTCAAAGTTTTGAAACGATACTCTTATTGATATCTTAAAAAATATGGTGCATAATCGTACTTTTCTATGAAAAGTTAATAGGCTCATGTCTTGACAGAGAATTAAAAAATAAGAAAAAAATTAAGTACTAAATATATATAAGTTTACATAAAAATTTTATCGGCTCTAAATATGTTAAGCATTTTTAAAAAAGCTTGGCATTTTCTTAAGGATTTTTTCAAAAGCTTTTACATGATACCCATATTGATATCTTAAAAAATATAGTGCACAATCGTACTTTTTATGAAAAGTTCAGAGGCCCGTAACTCGAAAAATGTGGGCGGCCGCCAGTTTTTATTACTTGATTAACTTTCTTATTTTTAATTCTCTATCGCTCCGTATATTTGTTTTTTCTGATTACACTTAATTCATTGTTCCAAATGATATAGAGAAATAAGAGGCAAACAATGCTTATTCGATTAGCGTATTTAAATTTTCTCTGGATTATCTAGTGCGTTGTCGAACTTAAACTCAACAATAACACGGACGGGCAGACGGACATCGCTCAATCGACTTTGCTATGCATAAGAACTTAGAATATATATACTTTATGGGGTCGGAAATGGATATTGTAGAAATTACACACGGAATGACAAGCTTACCCTTTTCCGCTTTTGTGGTAAATGGAAGTTGAATTAATGTATCAAAACGTAAGATCTTGTAACAAATTGTGTTACATTGTTAAAAAATGTGTATACAATATAAATATAAAACTATATGCCGAAGGTATCCAACTTTGGGGGCCTACCCAGTAGCCCTCTGCCTTGCCTCTGTGAAATTTTATTACGATATTTTTAGTGGTTCGTGAGATACCGAATTATGTCCAAAGTAAATCATTTTCAAACCACTGTGTGATATGCTGGTAGCGTACTCTTGAAACGTAAAATGAAAAAAAATCTTTTGATAGTTCGTTGAAAATATTATAAACTGATTTCTGGTGGTTTCATTACTGTGTTGGCGGAGTTTTTAACTTTTAAATAGTTAAAAATGAACTCTGAAACTGAAAACACAGTCCCCAGTCAAAAAAATTGTTTTGTGCTGGATTTTAAGCCCAGATTGTTCCTCATAACCTTCTAAGGCCGAGGTCTCGCAATGAGCGGCTAAGCGGTGAGCGGTAAAAAGTTAAAACATATAGAATACTACTGAAGTGGCCACGCAATGAGCGGCTAAGCGGCGCCGCTCAGGAACAGAACTAGTTCTAATTTTTAGTTGATTTCTGAGCGGCAAAGTATAAACATGGCAGAAGTGAATGCGGAGTTTATAATATCATCTGTAAATCTGTATAACTGATAAATTATGGAGTGAAGTTGGTGAACTTTGTGGTTGCACAGGTAAAATTTAATTTAAATTTTATATTTATTTAATTAATTTTATTTAGTTTCTAATAATACCAAATCTTTTTTTCTTAAAAGCATTTAATTCTTGTAAAAATGAATACGATATTCGCGTAAAAACATTAAACAAACCTCTCTTGACAATGGCTTTTAACAACTAACCGCACTAACCGTTCAGTAATAACGCTCAGTAATAAGCCACTTGCCGATCAAACTCGCCCCTCTACCGCTCATTGCGTGGCCTCGGCCTAAATGAAATTAAATTCCATCGCTTTATTTGTGAAAATATACGATAAAATTTAATACTGATGTGTATTAAATCATTGCTTTTATACTACAGTATCATTAACAATATATTTTTAGAAATTAAATTTTTATGTTTATTTGCTTGTGATGATTTGGAAATTCCTCTTTCCATTAAATACACACACACATGTAAAAAAATCTTCTATTCGCTGTTAATAATTAATGATTAGTGCGATCATCTTAACAAATGAAAAATAAAAATTCCCCTGATTCATCATATATTCAGCAATAAACAACGCATTTGTAAACATCTGGTCCCAATTTACAGAAAAATTACCTTATGCTAACGAACTGCATATTTTTGTGAGTTGAGTACATTAAAAGTTTATTAAAAAGTATTTTATAAAGATAGCTTGTCTATTATACTTAAAATTGTAGTTTAGGCCAAGGAAAAACGTTTTCCTCTATTAGTTCAGGATGACCCCAGAATTTATTGGCCTGCCTTGTGCAGTGATTGCAACAACATGTGTATTTAAATAAAAAAGTTGTACTGAGAAATACTAATATTATTTACACCAATGATTGGAAAAAAATGTAAAATGAGCCGTGGAGAAGAAATTAGCAGTTGCAACAACAGCCGAAAGAAAAAGACGACAGTACATCGCTAAAAGCATGGCCATATAGGACGTTCCGGTTGAGAGTTTAAAGGTGTCTCTAAGCCATTTTCGTTGTGTTTATTGTCTTATATGAACTAACAATTGAAACCTATGATGGCCATGGATAACAAGTTCTAAGAAGAAAAATAAATCGACTTTATGAAGACAAAATGGCAGGATAAAAAAGGGTATATCTAAGTTTATCCCTCCGTTTGTTATTTCTACAATATCCACTTCCGACCATATAAAGCATATATATATTCTGTCTGTCCGTCCGTGTTAATGTTGAAATCAAATTTGTTAAGACACTACATGAGCTAGAGGAAATCTAAATACGCCAATCGATCAGACATTGTTTCGAAAATATCGATATATCGATATATGTTTTTTAATTTTCGATATATATCGCCGATATTTAAAATTTCGACACATCGATACTTATTTATAAATGTCAATTTCGATACTTTTTACAAGAATATTAATTTTTGCAATAGCGAAAAATTGACTTTTGGTTATGTATATTGTTCACATTGGCAGTCTAACTTCGTCGAGAAAGAAGAAGCAACTATTAGTTGCCTGGGTACTGCCACTTTATAAATTATAATCGCATATTCGTCTTTATTCTATATACATACGCTTCCAGCGCTGCTATTTCTGTTGAAAAGTTTCCTTTTTAGACAAACTTCAACGATTAAACTTAAAAAAAATGAAAGTAAATTTATTATGTACTTTTTTCGTGCTTATACCCATCAAAAAATTTATATGTATTACTGTGGGGAAAAGCATATTCATATGACCATTTCAATATTGCTTAAATATCACGTTAGTAACCCACTTCCCAATTTTTCAATTGCAAAACTTTGATTCATATTTCATAAACTTTATTGAACAAATGAGAATTTTCTTTAATAAAATCTAAAAATAAAAACCCAAAAATTTTATAACGATAAAACACTGTAAGACAATTAATTTCTAAAAATTTTAAAATGTAATATTTTTATTCTTCTGAGAGGAATAAGCACGAAAAAAGTAATTTACTTTTATTATGATACTGGTTCCCAAATAATAAAAATATTAATAATAACAATAAAAGTTAAGTCAAATGTCAAAGACAAAAAAAAAAATTAAGATTTTTTTTTTTTGCTTAAAAACGGATGAAATAAAAAATATTTATTAAATAAGTGTCACTCTTTAATTTCGAAAATTTTTTTTCTTAATTTTTGAGAAAATTAAATTAATTAGTAAAATTTTTAGGTGTAATGAAACTATTAAGTGTCACTAAATAAGTAAATCAAAATTTTAACTGTTTGAAGAACCACTCATTGTTCACAATCTAAATGTAAAATATATTTTACTTATAAAAAAGTGCGACTTAAAAAGGATTTTTGTTGATTAGATTTTCTTTTTTTTTTTAAAAAAAATAAAAAAAAAGAAAATCTAATTTTTTGTTTCCTGTTTCCTGATGATGCCACCCAAAGGTGTGGCGAAATATTGAAAATATAAATAAAAAATTTTATTATTTATAAAACTGACCTAGTGCTTAATAAATTAGAAACGAAAAACTTTTTAAAAAGGTCAAAAAAACATTTATATATTTTTTTACTTTCTTTAAAAAATCTTTGGAAAATTATTAAATTTAAGCTAACACGACTAGCAATTTCATTATATTATAAAAAGCAATAATTTAATATATAATAATTTTACAGAAAATTTAATACAATCATCAAATGTTTTTTTATTTCGCACTGGTCAAGATTTGTGCTTAAAATTATAAAACTGCATGAAATGGCTAGATATGCGCTTTCATAATTTGAAGGGTTCTTATAATCTATAGCAAAAATATCAGTAATTTTGTTTTAAAAAGTTACTTATTACAATTTTAATAGTTTTATCATCTGATTATACAAAATATGAATCATTTTGTTAAAGTTATTCATAATACCATAACATCCTTTAGCAAAATATATATATTTTATTAGTATCATAAATGTTATTTAAAATGAATTTAGCACTGTCGATTCAATTGATATTAGCAGCAAAAATTTTTAAGAACTCATATAATTATAATGAGCGACTTAGGACCGATTCTACGGATAGGCAACGCGTTTGGGATGAGTGTAAAATCTTTTTGGGTTTGATATCTAATAAAAATTTTTTTTATCAAATTGGTTATGATAATTTGGACTGTTCGACAAATAATTGTGTACATCTCTAGCTAGCATCTCCACAGCAGACAGAAATTTGAGATATGCATACGACGAACATAACCTCAGTAAGTGACATATTTATGCATTTTATAATAACTTTATAATCAACTTCATAGTCGATATTTGTGTAAGCTAAACGCGTCGCATTGGTCTACTTTTACCAAGCCAAAAACAGGTTTTAAAATCTATGCAGACCAGAAATGTCATGCGTAAAGATTTTTTATTTGAAAGGCCTTTTTTTAGTTTAATTTTTACTGAAAATTAGGAGTTAAACTGTGGATATTATAAATAAACTGAAATTGATTTTGATTTAAGTTCATTATTTAATTTATAAAAACCTGTAAATTTCCTTCAGTCATTTATTACGGTTTTGAATAAAACAAGTGCTGCGTTTTGTGCAGGATCTAAAAATTAGGATTATAAGTTTAGCTGGAAAAAATTAACATGAACAAAACATCAAAGTTCTGAGTGCTCTTGCTAGCATGACAAGTAAAAAAAAAGATAAATAAGAACTTGATGAACACAAGACTTTATTTAATGAATCATGTTAATGGCCATTAAAAAAGTTGAAGTAATTTATAATCGCATAAATCCAAATTGAACTATTTTCGGCTTTGGTTTATTTTTTAAAGTAATTTCTAAACATTTATTTGAAAAAATTATTTTACAACTGTATGGGGACGTTTTTCAAAGAAAGCAAGAAAATTAGTTACCACACAGATTTTAAAAAATCTTCAAAATTAGGCCAAAAATTATCAAATCTGGTTTTTGGTAATTTGAGAGGCTAAAATCTGCAAAATGCAGATAAATCTGCACTTCTGGCAACAGTGCCCTCCTGTTCCTTATTTTTTAAATGAGCTTACCCTCTTGGAACTTCTAGATAAATTTCTATCTCTGTTCTAAAATTAATTAAAATCGGTGCAGCCGTAAATTCCTGTTTTTTACTTTTACAAAATCATATGTTGTCATGAAAAGTCATAACTTACAAACATGTCGACCAAACTTTAAATAAACCATCTGCACGACCATACGAACAAATCGAATTCGATTTGACCTCTCTTGAGTTATAAAGTCAAATCACCCTTGTAACAATTTTTTCTTATTTTCTAATTCTCTGTGACCTTAATATTTGTTTTTTTTATTGGAGTTACTTCACTAAATTAGATTTACATTAATGGTGAACATAACACTCTTACTTGATTTACATCACTATAATATTTTAGGATCTGTTCATTCTTCATATCATATTTCGTCAAAAATACGCTGTAATATATCAGCATAGCTAAACATTTTTTTTTACAACTTCATATTTGTTAATTATTACAATTTTGATTATTTGCATTAGGATATTTCAATCACTTTTAGTACTCAAAATTACAACTGCGTACGGTTGGTTCATTCCCTTTATTTTTCATTCATTAGTCTTTGCTTCATTCAACATTTTCGATCATGTATGCCTTCTGATGTAATTATACATGACAATATTTTTGATTGTGAAGTATATCGGTTTCTCTTTCACTTTAAGTTGTGGATCAGTTAAGATACAATTTTATCAATGCACGGATAAAAGAAGTTTCTAGTTTTTTTTTATCACGAAGTTTGCTGTATATTGTAAAACTTCCCTAGATTCTTTTTAATATCGGCTGCTGAAGGTGAAGTACATAGTACAAAGTCTTAGTAGTGTCTTAAAACAATTTAATGAAAGGACAATTTATTTATTGGATTCTAAGAAAAGGATCCATATAAACTTTTTTTTACATTTTTGAAACCATAGTTCACACAACTATTTCATTTTGCTAAGTGTTTGAAGAAGGATAAATCTACTGATTCCTTAAAAAGTCTGATTGTTAAATTATTGTGCAAATTACAAGGTAAGTATGAACAAATGGATAAAATTTTTTGTACCTTTTATTTTTAATATATTTTTTTCTTAAAGTAAAACTCTCGAGTGACATTTTTAACTTAGCTATTGTTGGATGTTGTGGGGTTGGGCCACGTGCCAGGTAACCCGTTCGAGAGTATCATTTTAATCCCCAGTCGGCAATTCTCTGAAATCAGAACTCGTTCTTTTTAAATTTCTGTCAAACATCTATACATAACTAAACAAAAAAAGGCCTTTATGACGGATGGTAGGCTGAGTCCTTAGGACGGTACCGTATGGACAAAACCTAACCAAAATCTTCCTACTCTACCACGTTTATCTACACCTATTAGTCTTTTCTTTTTCTACAAGATTTCTTTCTTTGCATCTTTAATTTTTATAATGCTCTAAAAGTAAAACAAAATCTTAACTAAATATTTTTTTTAATTAGCCTAAATGCTCAAAATATCAAAATCTTCGTAATTAAAAATTAACCTTTAAAGTTTCGACATGATTATTAAACCTAACTTAATTCAATAAGGCTATATTAAATCTTGCTTATAAACCTAGAATTATGCATAGATGTAAAAATAAATTTTTATCTTTATTAATTATTGTAATTATAAAACCAGAAAGAAAAGAATTACAAACTTTTTTTTGTAAAGAAATATATCTAATACTAAACTAAAGTGTAAATCGGCTTCAATTAGTACAACAAGCAGAAGGCCTTCAGCATCGTTGGAAGTAAGACTCTACTCTAAGTCATGTTTAGATTTTTTTATATATTTACTAATTATCATTTACTAAATTATTCGTAGTCTTATTATTTTTTTTCTTACCACAAAGAAATTTTATTGCAAGAGAAAAAAAGAGAGCAACAAAAATAATGTCAATAACATTATTTTTTTTTTATATTGAGTGTCATCCGCTCACTGTCTGTTTTAAGATTTCTTTGCTATTGTTGGTTAACATAAGTAAAAAAACAAAAAAAAAAAAACTCCTAAAAAAAATTTGTAAATAAGTAAATAACATCATTATGTTTGTTAAATGAGACAGATTTAATTTTGAATTAAAAGTAATTTATAACTCTGTTATGAAACGAAAGAAAAATGACTAATCTGTAAATTTTATTAAATGTAGAACTTCAGAGGCGGAAGTAAGGTTGGGTGAATAAGGGGCTTTTTCTAATATTTAATTTCAGCATAGCTTTAACATCCAAGCTGAAAAGAGAAAAAAAAAAATAAATAAAGTATAAAGAATATGGAGGTATAACATATTATTTGCATGGATTTAGTTTGTATTCATATTTCAATAAAAAGGGCAATTAAATCGCGCGTAATTTTTTTTCTATTGTACGGCCAAACGGAACAAAAACCTAGCCCTTAAATCCTGATCTAGCTAGCTAGCCAGTACGTGCATGCTGTTCTAAATATGAGAATTTTTAACTAAATAACAACTACAGGTATCTCTGCCGATCGGGGAAATACAAATACCTACCTTTCCATTACAACGCACTTATTGAATTTACTTCATATTGATGGTTTTGAAAATTTTTTAAGCCACTGCTTAGCTTCCCTGGCTGCTGACTTAAGTTACTGTAAAGAAAACAACGCAAAGCGTGTTAAATGTTTAAGCCACTTATTCAAAGTTTTTGCGTGGTTTAGTTAAATACATATGTACTCTTTCAAAAACTTTTTCTGCTTATATGTATTTTCTAAATGTATTGCATTATTTCATGTCTAAAACATATAAATATTTTTTTCTCTTGAGTAGTATATTAATAAAAAAAACACAAATGAAATCAATTAAAAGAATGATGAAAATGTAACAGTGCGTGCATTTTAATCGCAAAACCCCAAAATACTTGACTTCTTATCCTTATCGTGCTAAAAATGATGAATAATCTAAAATATTTTTGTCATACAGGAAAATTTGCAAAAACGGAAAGTGAAATTGGGATTTAAATAAAAATTATGGCTTTTATAACTTCAGCAGCTTTAGCTCGCTTCAGCTTGTTTCTATAAAGGACTAAGCTTTATTATATAAATTTGCTAAACGCTTAGCAATTGGAATATGCGATTTTTACAGTGCGTTTAATTTTGATTTGTATGTAACAGACGTGAAAATCAGTACGTTAAAGTAATCGAAAGTTCAACTGAAAGAATTGAATGCTAAAGGCCAAGATTCACTATCATACTCAGTCTTACGATATGTCAAAATCAGAGTTTAAAATTCAGCACTACTAAAAACTTTTTTGACTGGCGACTGAACTGAAAATAGTTTCAGTTTTTATTTTCAACAATTTCACTGCTTTAAATTTAATCTGAGCACACACAGACTTGAAACAAAATGAATTCTGTTTAACTTTTTTCAGCAGCAAAACGAACACACAGCGGCTGTGTTTTGAGTTTGCAAAAAAACAGCACGCAACTAAAAAGCTAGTTCGTGCGCGTTTAGCAGACGTAGATATGTATTTTTATTTAACATGTGTGTGGAAACGGTTTAAGAGAATTCCCACATAAATTATATTACATTAACTCTTGGGACACTCTTATATCTCCAAACTTTATACTTGTTAAACTGTTCAATAGTTTATTTTATTTTAAAATTCAAATTATATACTTGCTCTTGCAGTAGATTTAGCAATTAGCTTCAGTGTAAATTTCAACCGTCTGTCAATTACTGTTCAACGGTTTGGCCATATACATCAGATTATATCAACTATTGTAAAACCCTTTAATTTATAATTAAAAATTTTTATTCTTTTTATTATACGAAACAAAGTAGTGGACATTCTGTCTAAAATTCGGGTGTTTGTATACAAAGGGTCAAAAAATATGACCATATAGAACAAATTACACTAATTTTGAGAACACCCTTTAATTTCTAAATTCAAATTCTAAGCTTCTTGTTATAGCGGACTTAGCAAAACAGGTCCCTGTTGTTCGGCCACATACATTAAAAAACATCAACTATTGGGACACCCGTTTTTTCCAAAACCAAATTTTGTACTTGTTGTTGCAGCGAAGTTAGTAATCTTTGTAAATTTCATTCGCCTGTCTACAACTGTTTAAAAATATGGCCATATAAATAATTAAATGAACTATTGGGGCACCCTTTAATTTTAATACTTGTTGCTATAACGACTATATTAATCGACATAATGTCGAATTTGCAGGCGTTTGTCTATAACGGTGCAAAAGATCAATTATGGGAAACTCTTTAATTTCTAAATTCAAATTATATACTCATTGATATAGCGGGCTTAGCATTACAGGTCCCTTTTAAGTTTAAGCATTCTGTCTATAACGGTGCAAAATTTTGGTCACATACTTGAAAATACATAAACTATTAGGACACCCTTTAACTTCCAAATACAAAATTTTTTACTTGTTGTTATAGCGGACTTAGCAATACAGGTTCGCTGTAAATTTCAAGCGTCTGTCTACAACTGTTCAAAAGTTAGACCATATGCATCAAATTAAATGAACTATTGGCGCACCCTTTAATTTATAATTTTTAATATTAAAACTTCTTACTATAACGGCCATAGCAATCGACATTCTGTTCAATTTGCAAGCATTTGTATATAAAGGTTCAAAAGATAGGCCCATATAAGTAAATCTACATCGATTATGGGACACCCTTTAATTACCAAATTCAAATTATAAACTCGTTGATATAGCGGGGTTAGCAATGCAGGTCCGTTTAAAGTGTCAGCGTTCTGTCTAAAACGGTTTAAAAGTTTAGTCACATACTTGTAATTACATCAACTATTGGGAAACCCCTTAACTTCCAAATACAAATTTTATACTTGTTGTTATGGCGGACTTAGCAATTGAGTTTCGTTGTGAATTTTAAGCGTCTGTCTACAACTGTTAAAAAGTATGGCCATATGCATCAAATTAAATGAACTATTGGCGCACCCTTTAATTTTTAATATTAAAACTTCTTACTATAACGGCCATAGCAATCAACATTCTGTCCAATTTGCAAGCGTTTGTCTATAACGGTTAAAAAGATAGGCATAAGTAAATTTACATCAATTATGGGGGCACCCTTTAATTTTTAGATTTATTTTTTATAACTTTTTGTTTTTGGGAGCTATAGTAATACGCAGTCATTTTAAATTTTACAGAAGTGCCTTTTACAATTCATAAGATTATGAACCGTTTTTTAAACGGGACCAATCTGAAAGCATAATCTATAATATTACCAAAAATTTTCAAAATCGGTTCAGAAATGACTGAGTTCAGCAGGCACAGTCGAATTGCATAACCTCCTTCTTTTTTTGAAGTCAGTTAAAAATACTTTCATTTAATATTGTTTGAATAAAAGTTTGAATGCAAATGTCTTGTTAAATTTATGGGTAAAGAATTTTGAAAGAATAGATTTTCTGGTTATTTTTTTTAATTGTTTAAAAATTAAAATTGCTCAACCCTCTTGCATGCGGTTTCAAAAATTGAAGTTAATTTGTTTTTTTGTTTACATAACTTTGTTTTCAACTTAAATTTAGTAAATAACTAAATATCTTTGAAAAATGTATTAGTTATTTGAATTTCTTTTGGGTTTTTACAGCAATAACATTTAAAGATGTCTATGTTTTTCTTTCGCGAATTTTGTTTACAGTTATAATAAAGTTGAAATTGCCATCATTTGAAATTGAAGGATTTGTGCCCGTTATAAAGTAACTGCCACTGTAATTTTCCTAACTAGCTTTTTGCTCAAGGAATCAAAAAAGAATTCCTTGCCGTTCTTTATTTTTTGTGTATGAAACTACTTGGTACCTTAAAAATAATATGTGTTTAAACAAGAGCTAATCAAAATTAATTTTTTAAATATCCATACTTACATACATACAGAAAAAAGAAGAAAAGAATTAGAATTTAAAATGTCTTTATTATCGAAATCTTTTGTGCAGATTTAAATTTAATTTATTTAGATAATTTATAAAGAAACAATTTAATACAGGTGGAAACATTTGTTTAAGCATTAAGTTTCCCATATATCCAATTAAACTGAAGGTATCCCCAATAATCTACAAAATATTCAAACAAAATTATAACCAATACCTATCTTCTAATTCATAAATGAGTTTATTACCAATTGGTGTTTTCGAGAAAACTTACACTAAATATTTATTTAACGCAAATGCAGTAAAATATTTCTTTATTGCTTTAAGTAAAATGTTTAACACACCTTTAAGTAAATTCATTTTATGAAAGATAAAAAAGAAGATTCCATAAAAGAAATACTTCCGTACCAAATGCCTGCACTGGAATTATCAGTCATTTGTTTAAAAAAAACACCCATATGTAATAAATGTGCAAAAAACTAACGGAAGCCCTTTAACTTTGGGATTTTGTTAACAACAGGTAGATTAATTTTGTATTGTTGTTGTTATTGTAATATATTAAAATTCCTAGAATTTTACTAGCATAGAAACTAATTCGAATTAAGTTTCAATTATTAATAATAACACATTTTGTTTTGTAGTTTTAAATAACAAATATTTTATAAGAATATAAAAAAAAAAAAATATTTATATTTAAAGGAATTAAGAACGATTGTTTATAATTTAGAATTTTCGTATAAATAAAAAAAAAATATACATTTTATAACACAAATATTCCAAAAATATAAATTGAAGGCACTTCACTAACACCACTGATTTATTGGACATAAAGTTGTATACGAACGTACATTTTTTACTTTGTTTAACAACCCCATTCGCCTTATCCAGTCACATTTTCAGTTGTGTTGTGTTACTAAAAAAACATAACTACGTCTGTTAAACGCACACGCACTGGCTTTTCAGTTACGTACTGTTAATTCTCAAAAGAAGCCGCTGTGTGTTCGTTGTGCAGCTGAAAATAAAAAACTGAATTCAGTTGGTTTCAGTTTTGTGTGTGTTAAGTTTAACAATTTTCAGTTGGCATAAAAAAGAAAACTGAATTAAGTTGTTTATTTTCAGCATGTAACTGAAAAAAGATGAACTGGTTAGTAAAATGTGACTGCAAATAGCAGTTTTTCGAAAGCCTGGTGAAAATTTGCATGCAAAGAATAATAGTATGGATTAAAATTGTATGTGTGTGACAGACTTTTTGACAGATCTATACGATTTTATAATCTTTTGAAATTCATAAAATATTTCGCCATGCGATCAGGATTGATTTCTTTAAGATGATGAGGAGAAAAAACAACAAAATATTAAAACCATATGTTTTTGCATCATTTTTGTATAATAGCGTAGCACCTGCGACGCCATTTTGAAACGATTTTTGAAGTAGGACAGAATTCTGTCAGATTTTTGTGTGATTAAATCGTACGATTGTGGACGATAGTGAATTCTAGCCTAAAACAATTAGTCTTAATGCATTTCATGTATGAAAATATTTGTAACAGATATGTACTTATGTATAAAAAACGAAAAAAAAAGCTGATATTAATTTACTTATTTTGCCATCCCTGTCATAAAACTGACACTTTTAAATGTCGCTTGCCATGTGTACAAATGTAGAAAACACAAAGTAAACAGAGGTGAATACATTGGCGCATGGAAAACACCGAGTATAGTGATAGAAAACATTATAATAAAGTTTTCCGCAACGTCTTAAGAAATAGAAAATTATAGTGCTGGGGTTTTATTCAGAAAGGAAAATTAACAAAACAAAAAGTAGATGTGATTTTGGCAAGAAAACACAGGGCACAAAAAGTTTTTGCTACAATAGAAATAATTTTTATTTGTGAAAATGAATAAATAAATAAATTTTGTAAAAATGTTATATGTTGTTTTACGAGTGAATTATTGGCAATATTTGGTGATGGTGGTTGCTTTGAAAGTGAGAACTTAAAGCAGCAGACTAAACATTTAGAGAGATTGTAAAAATCAATTGTATAACGATTTTATTACCTTTTAAGCTAATAGCAATTATTAAACATGTTTTTGATAAGATAAAAAAACAAAAAGGAGTTTGGGATTGCTTACAATAGGTCTGTTCAGTAACTTTTCTACCAATAACTAGCAACGAAAGGGTAAAACTAAATTTTTCAAAATTATTCTCCAAACTGTTAAAATGTAAATGAACGATTTGATAACAAAAATTAGCAAAGAAATTTGTTGTGGCTTTGAGAATGATATGTAAGACTTAAAACCTGTACGGTAAGACCATTTTTTAAGTAAATGTAAAATAATACTCTTAAATAACCAAATGGTAAAAATATATACATTAAATGGTTTACACTTTCAAACGCGTTTATGAATTGTACATAGAAAAGTACATTGCATTGAACGTTTTATCACTGACTTGCTTACGTTTAATTTTTAAAAAACAAAAACACCTGCAAAACAAAAAGATTTTAAACCAGAGCTGTTAAATTTCGATTACGATTAGTAATCAATTACATTACTTTTTAAAAAGAATCGTAATGATTATATAATCCACTATTCAACAACTTCTGATTACTAATTTATTACGATTACAAATAATCAAAAAATAATCAGGATTACTTGCGATTACTGAAAAATAATCAAAAGTAATCAAAAATGAGTTCGACTACTTTAAAAGACTACTTTTGATTACTTTTTACTATTTTTGATTACTTTTGATTGTTTGTGATTACTTTTGATTTTTTGTGATTACTTTTGATTATTTTTAAAGGAATCTTGTACATAACATTTATTGAAAAAAAAACTATACCAAGTTAAGTTAGGGTGAATCCGCTAAATAATTGATAATCTGAATTAAGCAAGTAACATAAATAAATTAAATTCTGCTAAAATAAAATGAATAAATAATGAATAATAATTCTCATTTACATAAAATTTTAATTGGCTTTCATTATAACTAATTTTTCAAAAGACTAATCCGACAATGATTGCCGCCTTGGACTGTTTACGATCCCGGCAAACGAAAACAGTCGTTCAACTGGAGCTGAAGATGTTAAGGGTGTGTTAAAATAAATGAATGCTTCCTTGAGCAAATCATAATTTTGCCAAATGTCATCAGCAGTTGAGTTATCATTTAAATAACTGAAAAACTGATGTTTTATTTTGGATCGTCGGTCAATTTTGGTTTGGTCATTTGAAGATAAACTTGTGTTAATTTCATCATCTGCAAAGTGAAATCTTTAAAGTTGAAAATTCAAAGTAATGCACGCATTAGGTCACCATCGTTACTGAAATCAAAAAACACGGGCATAGTCGATATGTTATTATTTTTCGATTCAAAATTAAACGAATTACAGTTTTTGTTGTAAAAACTGTACATAGTATCCAAAACTCTGCTGGTTATGCTCTCAATAGTTAATTCCGGCAATTCTGGGCTTAATCTCTGCAAAACATTCACCCATTTCGTTTTGATGCTTGGCGTTAGCACTGTTGCCGTAATTGCGATATTTGCCTCAGGGTGCAACATGAAATATGGTTTAAACCTTTGTTTCAATCCATGTTCCATTTTCATAATTACAGAGGATAATGGTTGCAGCTTCTTGCTTGTGCATAAATTATGCAGCTTATTGTACTGTGTCACAAGAGTCGGTATTAATAATCCTGTGGTTAATAAAATAATATATTTAATATTTCATCGAAACACAATATAAAAGATATCAAATGCATATAGAAGTGATAAATTTTTGTATGTAGCACAATAATTTATAAATTTACTAGTCGTACTATAATATACGTTGTTTTCTCCTTGAAGAAAGCCCAGCGCCTTAGCAATTGGTGAGAAATTTAGCAAATATAGCTTATCGCACAGACAATTTAACTGTTCTTTATAGCAGAGTAGCTTCTTAACTGCGTCATATAATGAGTTCCAACGGGTAACAACAGGCAAAAGTAACAACGAGCCCAAGCATTCTGTAATTATTTCCGAAGACTTTGGCCACTTGCACTTTTTCCACAAGTTGTTGCATTTATCGAATGTCTACAAATTTTAACATTATCGAATGTGTAAAAAACATATTGACCACTTACCATCCTATGCTGGCAATGCAGTGGCTACTCAGTTTTTAAAATATTGTCAAAATCGGTTGATGCAAGCAAATTGAGAGTATGGCTGCAAAATCTCTGATGTGAAGGCAACCACTTTTTATTATCAAAGACAGGCAGATCGTCAATAAGTTCATCTTCGGAAAAGGTATTTCCCACACCATATTCTCTGAATGACTTTACAAAATTGAAACCATTATCCGTGACGGTCATTACAATATTTGAGCTGTTCAAACCAAATGTAGTGTTGATTTCCGAAATCATCTGTGAAATATTTTTAGCGGTGTGTACTCCAAACATTCTTGTGCATGCTAAAGCTGCCGATCTGCGTTCCAAATTGTCCGTAAACCAATGACACGTATATCCAAGGAAACTTCTGTGGTGTCCAGACCAAATATCTGCTGTGGTGCAAAAATATTTGCAAGAAAAAATTTTTTCTTTTATATTTTGCACCATGATTGCTGTTTGTCTGCTCAACAGCTTCACACCTGTATTTTCAAAAAGCTCTCTGAAGGATTTCTTTTCCAGAATGGAAAGGGGCAATGAGGAGTCAATAATCAAAAACGGATTGCGCTGTACAGCCTTCAGGACAACCTGCCTTTTAATGTTTGTATTTTTTAAAACTTTCATTATGCTTGACTCGCAAATGTTTAATAAAATTGGACGTCACTTCACCTTATCTCTCGATGACATGAAGAAGTTATCTTATCTGAAGACTAAAAATAATAATTGCCTATTTGAGCAATGGTTTCATGATATGTTTGTTCCTTAAAAATCTAATTAAAAAAATTTTTATTTTTAGGTCACGGTTTTGTGTGTGTGCGAATATTATTCCTCTTTCAGCTCCTAATATTTTGTTCCTTGTGGTCCTGACCTCCTATAGGCCCCTGTTTCCAAAAATAGCCCCTTACCCTTTAACAAACATAACAGTCAAGTGTTTTCCACTAAATTGTACCGAACTTGTTCAGTCAATGAACCAAAATGTCATAAGCACAACAAAGTTGCACTATAAAAAAAGCCTCTTAGCACAGAGAAGTGAAAGCTCAGATATAAAATAAAAATCAAAGCGTGATCATTACGTAATGTAGTTTGTCTTCTTGCAAAATAATCTTAAAAACTTAATTAAACTTAAAAACTTACTTTTTGTACGTCTGTGTAAAATTCAGCTTTGAAAATTATTTTTCGTACATAAGACGGAGTGTGTCTTTGAGGGCCCCTCCTGCTTCTTTATTTGATAGCCTTATTCTCTTGTTTGTAAAAGGATTAAAGTCCGGATCCTCAGTTCTGTCGTCTGCGGAAAAATCGCTTTCGAAGATATTTTGAGACATTTTCACCTATAATTTAATTTTTTTAATTTTATTTATATTGAATTGGAATTTGTACTTCCGTAACCTTTCGGTTTAAGCTGGCAAAAGAACGAGAACAGAAAAAAATTAAAACTGACATACATTGAAATGTCAAACTTTTGACAAACAGACTACTATGACTCTCATACCGATTTCGCGAGCTGCCATACTGAAATAATCTTAAGTAATAGTTTGATTATTTCAGATTTTCAATTATCAATTATTTAGCGGATTCACCCTAATTTAACATTGTATAGTTTTTTTTTTCAATAAATGTAGTGTACAAGATTCCTTTAAAAATAATCAAAAGTAATCACAAAAAATCAAAAATAATCAAAAGTAATCACAAAAAATCAAAAATAATCGAAAGTAATCACAAAAAATCAAAAGTAATCTTTTAAAGTAGTCGAACTTATTTTTTATTACTTTTGATTATTTTTGATTATTTTTCAGTAATCGCAAGTAATCCTGATTATTTTTTGATTACTTGTAATCGTAATCAATTACTAATCTCATAAAACTGAATGTAATCGTATTGTAATCATTACTTCTACTTTAAAAAAAAGTAATCTAATTACTAATGATAACGATTTCTAATCATTACTTAACAGCTATGTTTTAAACCAAATTTCTGTCGTTTTAAACTTTTTTGCTGTATACTCCCCAAGCTAAAATAAAGATCAATAACAAACCAACAAAATAATATTTTTTTATACCCTTTTGTCATTTCGTTTGTAATTTCTACAATATCCATTTCCGACCCCATAAAGTATATATATTCTGACTTCTTATGCATAGCGAAGTCGATTGAGCCATGTCCGTCTGTCCCTGCGTGTTAGTTTTTAAATCAAGTTTGCCTCGGCAATCGATCAGAAATAGTGTCGAAAGAGGTACTATTGGAAATCCGCATGATCGCTCCATGTCCTTCTAGGTAGCAGGCAAAACACTACGCCTACCTCATTTTTTTAAGTCACTTGGAACAATAAAGAAACTCCAATCAAAAAAATAAATAACCTCATTTATAAAAAATTAAAAAATAAGAAAAAGCATCAAGTGAAAAAATTAATGCTCGCCCATATTTTTCGAGTTACGGGGCTCTGTAATTTTCATTTTTTTTTTAATATCAATGTGGGTAGCATTTTAAAGCCTTTGACTAGATCTTTAAGGAATTAAATACTCAACCAACTAAGAGCCGATGTCATTTTTATGTAAAATTATATATGTATATGCAGTACCAATTTTATTATATATTTTTTAGTTCTTTGTCACCCCAATAATTAAATTAAAACAAACGCTAGACACCGCGTATTTACATTCATACTGAACTCATAACCACCAAGTAGTGCTCATAACAGTCAATATGATACTGAAACAGCGTCTATAATGTTGTGAGCAAACAAGTATGAATAATTAAAATAAAAAGTTGCATTTCGTGGCTATCCAATGGCTAGCACAAAAACAACAACAAATGTACAAGACGAGTTACAAAGAGAACGACAAAGAAAAAAGCTTTAAGGTGTGTGTGATTTTCGTCTCACCAAATTAACATTAAGATTAGTTGGTTAAATATATGGTGTTTACGACGTACATAACATAAGGTAGATAGATGCAAAGAATGCTGATGAAGGATGTGGCGGTCCAGAAAATGCTGCATTTCATTCTGCTAGCGTCTAATTTTTCTTGTTTTCTTTGGAAAACGTCCGCATACATTTGATAATAATTTTTCTTTCTAAAAATGTTTAGAAATTAATTAAAAAGAACCAAAAAGCCGAAAGTTGCTGAAAAAGAAAACAGTTTTACAAATTTCTTAATGTTTCGATATTAGAAGACCTATTTTTGTCTTCAAATCTTGTAGTTAATTTATCAATAACAAATTTAAACATTTTTGGTTTAGAATTTTTTGTAATAGAACAGTGGAGTATCTTCTAGGTAGATTGAAAACGGCTTTGAGATTTTTATTTTGGATGATTTGAGATTTTTTAAGCAAGTTTTTCCGCATCTGGTAGACCATACCTGGTAGCCATATATCATTATCGGTCAAATACATGTTTTTTATAACATAAGTTTGTTTTTTGTGATAAATTGAACTTCTTATTTAAAAGTGGTTAAAGAGCTCTGCCACATTTCAGTGCTTTATCACAAAATTGAAAAATATGCTGTTAAAAAGTTAAAAATTTAATAAAAACAACTCTGAGATATTTTACGTTATCTGAGGGTGGAATTGTAGATCCTCGTGTTGTTAATGTGGTTTGAGGTATTCTCTTTGGCGATCTATTAAAAGGGAAAATACTCGCTTGTGTTCGTTAATTTTTATTTTTCATTTTTTGAAATATTTAATAGCATGAAAGAGTTCTTTCTCCCCCTCATGTTTTCAAATAATGTGTCTCAAATATTAAGCATACTTATCGGGTGAGAACTGTTAGTTGATTTGGGGTCTTTTCATCGTTTGGAACACTCAAGATTTTATGGTCGGTTGTGCAACAATATTATGAGTTTTATAATTATAATGCAGTTGATTTATGGGCGGTGGAATCGAAGGTTTTAAACTGTTGTTTTGATGAAATGTATATCATTCATTGCGTTGATGAACGGTTAAGGATTTTTTATAACAACCTGAACGTTTTGCATTCAATTGTTCCTTTGAAACGACGTTTTTTTTAGAAATATTGGTGATGACCGGTTTAGTGCGCCTGAGATTTCGTATCAACTTTCACTAAGAAACCTAGCATACAAAACATATTTGCGTGATAGAACTTGTGATAATTGGAGAGTTTTTTGTAGATGCAGAAACAGGGCTAAGTCTGTAATAAGGAAATTTAAGAAAAAAGTTCATGCTTCAATTTTTAATGATAAGAGCAACAGGTACTAAAAAATTCGATAATGTTGACCCTGATGATTTGAATAATGATTTTTCCTCTAACCAATTCATTGATTGTAACGGGTTGATTTTTCTAGTTTTCCATGTCGTGGTTTCACATTTCGTTCAATGGATGTTTTTGAAATGCTTTTAATCTCATAAGGGCGAGTGCTGTTGGATATGATGGCTTTGCTCTTAAATTTATTAAGTTAGTTATGCCAATTATTGCTTATCATATATTACATTTAGTTAATTCCATATTAACTACGTCTACTTTTCCACTATTATTGAAGGTTGCGAAGATCATTCCTATAAGTAAAAAATGTGTTATTGCTGGTAGCATTGAATTTAGACCAATATCTATTTTATCGATCTTATCTAAGATAATGAAACATATTATAAAAACTCAAATCGTAAACTATATTCAAGAAAATGACTTGCTTCATGATTGCCAGTCTGGATTGGGATGTAACAGAAGTACAACATGATTGCTTCTTGGTCTGACTGACAACATTAGAAGTAATATTTCTAAAAAAAGAAGTATGTGTGTTATTATCTTTGGACTTCTCTAAGGCGTTTGATAGAATTAAGCACTCCCTTCTGATAAAAAAAAACTGCATAGAATTTATGATTTTTCGTCTACTGTTTGTAAGTTGATATGTATATTCCTATCTTTCCAATAGAATGCAATATGTTTTCTGCAATGGTCGCTCTCCGATGTTGCTACCTGTTTACAGTGGAGCCCTCAGGGATCCGTACTTTGACTATTACTTTTTATCATGTAAATGAACGATCTTTTTGATGTAGTTTCGAATAATATGTGTCTTCCATTTTCTTTTGCAGATGACGTGCAGCTCCTATTTTGAGGTACTGGGGAATTTCCTGACGTTTTGCAAAACATGATTGATTTCACCATGGGTTTACTTCTAACTTGGATCTCTGAAACTTGTCTGCTGATTAATACTGAGAAGACTAAGGCTATGTTGTTTGGTTGAATTTAATAACAATTCTATTGTATTTGTTGATAAACTTAAATGTCTTGGTGTAATTCTTGACACAGCCTTAAGTTTTGAATGTTATGTTAACTCTCTTATTTCTAGAGTTAATATTACTTTACTATTGCCTTTTCATATTAATAAAAGAGTTGTACATGGTCTAATTAGGCCAATATTCTTGTATGCAAAATATACCTCTATTCTGGTACTTTTGGTTATATCATGAGAAAGGTAAGGTTATCCTTTAATAGAGTTATGCAGTATCTTTACTCGCTTAGAATACGTAAAATTTTGTGGACTTTCGTTATAGGTTACAAACAGCTAAGTATTTGGTTTATCTCTTCCAGTTTTGTAGATCGACTATAAAAAGACAATTGAAAATTCCTACATTAACTTCCATATTGGAGCGTTTATTTAACGTGAGAGTGGCACGAGCTTATAATGCTTTACCAATATCTTTGAGGATGTTTAATTGTTCTGCGAATGCTTATAAGATTAAACTATTTCATGAGCTTTCAAGGAATGAATAATTAATTGATTAATTTGATACTTACTGAGACCGTCGCTGTTACTTCTATTATTTCTGTGGTCTATCTATCTTTGTTTCTAGTAGCGGAATAATTGTTCTGTAATTTTTTGTGACAGACTTCTGATATCTGTATTTTTTTTTTAACTTAGTGCAAAAAAAGATATATTTTACATGTATTTTTTCTACCATTATTACTTTTAGTGTTGTTTTTAATTTAAATATTTTTCTTTTTTATTAGTTTTTCATAATCATAAATTTTAATAATTGTTACTTATTAATTTCTAAGCAGAATATTGCAACCGGTTATGGCCAAGAGGCTAGGTTATTAAAACTAAATAAATAAAATAATTCTTGCGAAAAAAACCGACTTCAAAACAGATTTCATATGTCTGCCTATAACAGCTCAAGTGAATGGCCACATAAATTAGGTTACATTAACTATTGGGACACACTTATATCTCCAAACTTTATACTATTTCAACTGTTCAATAGTTTGGCAATATACATCAAATTGCAGCAACTGTAGGGTAACTCTTTAATTTCCAAACTCAAATTAAATACTTGCTGTTGTAGTAGATTTAACAATCAGGTTCTGTGTAAATTTCAACCATCTGTCTGCAACGGTTTAACAGTTTGCCCATATACATCGGATTATATCAACTATTTAATTTATAAAATAGCATTTTTATACTTCTTATTATACCAAATAAAGTAGTGGACATTCTGTCTAAAATTAAGGTGTTTGTATACAACGGTTCAAAAAATACGGCCATATAAACCAAATCACATTAATTTTGGGAACACCCTTTAATTTCTCAGCTCAAATTATAAGTTTCTTATTATAGCGGACTAAGCAAAACATATACCTGTCTGTCTATAACGGTTCAAAAGTCCGGTCACAAAAACCACATTATATCAACTATTGGGACACCCGTTTATTTCCAAATCCAAATTTTATACTTGTTGTTATAGAGGAGTTAGTAATACAGGTTCTTTGTAAATTTCAATCGTCTGTCCACAACTGTTTAAAAGTATGGCCATATACTAAATTAAATAAACTATTGGTGCACCCTTTAATTTATAATTTTAAGTATTACCAGCTGTTACTATAACGGCCATAGCAATCGACATTACGTCAAATTTACAAACGCTTGTCTATAACCGTTCAAAAGATAGGCCTATATAAGTAAATCTACAGTAATTATGGGACACCCTTTAATTTCTAAATTCAAATTATAAACTCGTTAATATAGTTTCAGCGTTCTGTCTATAACGGTTCAAAAGTACGGCCACATACTTGAAATTACATCAAACATTGTAACACTCTTTAATTTCTAAATCCATATTTTATACTTGTTGTTATAGCGGACTTACCAATATATGTTCGTTGTAAATACCAAGCGTTTTTCTATAACTGTTAAAAAGTATGGTAATATACATCAAATTAAACGAACTATTGGCGCACCCTTTAATTTATAATTTTAAGTATTATCAGCTGTTACTATAACGGCCATAGCAATCGACATTACGTCAAATTTACAAACGCTTGTCTATAACCGTTCAAAAGATAGGCCTATATAAGTAAATCTACAGTAATTATGGGACACCCTTTAATTTCTAAATTCAAATTATAAACTCGTTAATATAGTTTCAGCGTTCTGTCTATAACGGTTCAAAAGTACGGCCACATACTTGAAATTACATCAAACATTGTAACACCCTTTAATTTCTAAATCCATATTTTATACTTGTTGTTATAGCGGACTTACCAATATATGTTCGTTGTAAATTCCAAGCGTTTTTCTATAACTGTTAAAAAGTATGGTAATATACATCAAATTAAACGAACTATTGGCGCACCCTTTAATTTATAACTTTTAATATTAATACTTTTTACTATAACGACCATAGCAATCGACATTCTGTCCAATTTACAAGCGTTTGTCTATAGCAGTTCAAAAGGTACGCTCTTATAAGTAAATCTTCATCAATAATGAGATACCCTTTAATTTCTAAAGGAAATTATAAACTCGTTGATACAGCGGATTTAACAATAAAGGTCTCTTTTATATTTTAGCGTTCTGTCTATAACGGTTCAAAAGTTTGTTCACATACACAAAATTACATTAACTATTGGAACACCCTTTGAATTCCAAATCCAAATTTTATACTTTTTGTTATAGCGGACTTAGCAATACAGATTCGTTGTAAATTTCAAGCGTCTGTCTACAACTGTTCAAAAGTATGGCCATATACATCAAATTTAATGAACTATTGCCGCACCCTTTAATTTATAATTTGTAATATTAACACCTGTTACTATAACGGCCATAGCAATCGACATTCTTGCCAATTTGCAAGCGTTTGTCTATAACGGTTCAAAAGATAGGCCCATATAAGTATATTTACTTCAATTATGGGGGCACCCTTTAATTTTTAGATTTATTTTTGTATAATTTTTTGTTTTGGGAGCCAGAGTAATACGCAGTCATTTTAAATTTTACAGAATCGCCCTTTACAGTTCATAATACACATAAAAAATATGTATGTTGTATGGGGACACCCTTTAATTTTTAAGATTATGAACTGTTTTTAAAACGGGCCCAATCTGTAAGCATAATATATCATATTATCAAAAATTTTCAAAATCGGTTCAGAAATGACTGAGTTCTGGAGGCACAAATATAAAAAACGCAACGTTCAGCCGAATTGTATAACCTTCTTTTTTTTGAAGTCGGTTAATAAATAAATAATCTTGGACAACTTAAATGATTTAGGAAAGTAACCATTAAGAACACACCAAGTGAATATTTTTTCTATAAAGCCATAAAAAAGATCTGTAATTTTTTTTTATAAATAATTTGGAGTTTTTTGTTTATTGATATAAAATTTTTTTTTCAATAGAAGTAAATTGTTCAGGGGCAGAGTTTGGTATATGCTGTGTGTCCAGCCATACGTTATGTTTTGATACTAATTTGTCTGCCGTTGATGGCATCTTCAATATAGTTTGATGGAAGCCTTGAAACTCATCTGCTATTGAGTTAGTTTTTGTTTTATTATCATGAACTTCAACGCCATCTGTTGACATTTTATTGCTTTATTTACCCTCCACAGCTTTTTGGATCCAGCTCGTAAACCTTGCAGAAACTTGTTACAATTTTTATTTCTGTCATTTGTTACGGGAAAATTTATACAAATAATTATTTGTTTTAAAATAGAATGTAATATAATTAATGATAAGGTGTAATGTAATTTGATAAAGTTGTTTCTACCAGTCCTGAGTTTCTTTGTGTGGAATTTTTTCGGATCCTTTTTGTATTATGTAAGTACTTTTTTCTAAGATTTGTTCTAAATTAAAGTGATTTAAACTTACAGTAAACGTATTTTTTCGAATTCCTGTGTCGACAAAAGTACTTATCTCATTTCAATTTGCTGTTTTTGTACAGAGGCACTAATCTTGTTCTTTGTGTGAATGATCCATAGATTTGACATGTTATGGGGACGTGGTCGGAGTTAAGAAGTCCTGGGTGAGATTCTGTTGGTGATATATTAAGATTTGTAATTGTCAACAAAAGATCTATTATCGAATGTTTTGTGTGGGTATTTCTCTGTCCCAAATGTGTAAAATTGTAAGGACAATTTACATAATAATTAGAATTTAACAGGTGATTATACATTTTTCTTCCAGCAGTATCTTGGCAGTTTCAACTGGTGTGATGAGCGTGGAAGTCTCCAAAATTAAAAAATTATGTTGACTGATCTGTGATTAAGTTAATGTCATTCATAAAAGTGTTTGTGTATCGTGGGTAGTTTACAGACGTTAATTTAATTGGTCGGTGGTTGACAAATATGTATAACTATAGAGCCATTTTCTCTATTAGCGGTTGACGTTTTCGAGACACGATGATGCGGCATTGAATTTTTTATTGCTATTAAATAATATTGTTTGTATATTCTTTAATGTTACAAAAGTTTCTGTTTTTGAACATTAAAAAAATTGTTTTGTAAACAAAAGTAATCAAAAACAGCTGTTTGGCTAATTCTTGACAGTAAAAATTTTACTGGCCTAAACTTGCAACAAATGACCTCTCTCTTGTATTTTTATGCTCTTTTTTACTTCTTCTTGCAAGTTTTTCGAGTACGTAAACACGTTATAGTAACAATTAGCAACAATTAGTAAAAATTTTTAGTTACTGAACAAACCTAATATTAAAGCTGCAATTTTATTGAACGCAAGATGCTAACCTTTTCTACTCACAAGAAGATGTAAGTTATTAGAACTTGCTTATATTTGTATTGACAATTAAGGATTTAAAATTGATTAAATATCAGTTCAAGGGTTTTTAAATCTAAGATATGGTTATAATAATGTGAAGATCACATAAAATATATAAGTTTGCCTATATTTAATGCAGGAAATTAATTTATCCTTATATCTGTTTATACAGTTACATTTAATAATTTATATTTTACTTCCTTAGAATGATTTTAATATGGAATAATTCAATGATTTAAACTGGGGGAACAATTGTGTAGAGGAAAATGAAAATAATAAAGACGATACTAAATTTTAAGTCGATTGTCCAATAAATAAACAAATTAAACATGTTAAACATGTTAAAGCAGTCAAATGTCTGGAAATTTACATACAATGAAGTCAGAAATATAATAATGCTATATCCAAGTTCAAAGTATTCAAAGAAGTAGAAAACAAAAATCCAATAACTATTTTTCATTTATCTAGTTCGAAGTCTTTTCAGGACCAGTTTCACGATGTCGCAATCGTTCGTTCGCATAATAACCCCTATTCTGCGTTTCGATTAAGTCTCCGCATTCAGTTCCGTTGCGATTGAAAATTGGTATTTTGAAGAAAAACGGAATTGAAAGAAAAAGAAGAAGACAACAATGTTTACAAAATTAGTAGCATAACTGTGGAATGTAAAAATGAAATAGCAAAATAAGCAAGTTTGTTATAATTTTCATAAATAAATGTCAAATTTAATACAAAAAGTTGTATGCAT
Organism: Gymnosoma rotundatum; assembly: GCA_916610165.2. Classification (NCBI taxonomy): domain Eukaryota; kingdom Metazoa; phylum Arthropoda; class Insecta; order Diptera; family Tachinidae; genus Gymnosoma; species Gymnosoma rotundatum. The sequence continues at coordinate 3,781,366 of OU744341.1, read as the reverse complement.
ACATAACTAAAAATAAATAATTGATAAAGTTTATTAAAAAAAATTGTTAAATAATATCTAAAAACAAGATAAAAATTTATCCATGCACTGGCATTTTTTGTTGGAGGAGCTAGTGCATTGAGGATTCCTGCAACTTTCTCACAGAACGCTGCTACTTCTTCCTTTGGAAACTAGTGGTATCTGCATGCGATATCTGCCTTAGATTCCATTAAATTTACCAGTTTTTCATATTGCTCTGGTGCTGTTGTTTTTTATGTAAACAAAAATTAACAATTAAAAAAAAATAATTTAAATAAATTAATTAAAAATAATTTAAATTGTTTTTTTAAATCGTTTCTGAATATTTTATCTCATTTTCAACTTATATTTTTAAAATTTTTAGCTAAAACACAAACACAAGCTCTCCGTCAACAAAAAAACAGAAAAACGGAGCAAAACGGAGCTCCGATCGTAATGCAGAATACATACAATCGAAAAAACTGAGCGAAATCGAAACGCAGAATACCAAAGTTGCTAGACGGAGAAAAATTCGATTCGAATCGAAACGCAGAATAGGCTGAATGTAATGTGTAAAAGACTTTTTATTATGCATGTAAATAATTTATATATATTTAATTTAATTATTTGAAATAATATAGATTACGGAACAGATTTCAAACAGACACGGGTTTTAAATTTGTTACAAAGAAATCATTGAATGTCAAACGTATTTATAGTATATGCGTTTTGAATTATATAAAATAATCCAATTTACACCAGGGTCACAGGAAACTTATGTTGCGTATATTCCAATTAATAAATAATAAATAAATTTTTTAAGATACTTTCAAGCTTTTCGAGCAAATCAGCCTTTACATATATGTTTAATAAAAAAAACACCAATATTTACGATCACAATAAGTTTAATAATAATCTATAAATAAAAAACAAATTCTAAAATCAATTTAAACTAAAATATATAATATTGATCTTTTAATCTAAAAAATATTATTAATTTCAGTAATTAATTTTAAAATACATATAAACATTGAATTTAAAATACAAATTTTAATTGAAATGGTAAACAACCTTGACTTAAAAATGGTGCAGTATCAATTCTACAACAGTTTTTCTTAATCATATTTAACATATATAATTTTCGATAATTTTATTTTAAAATTTAAATGCTGCTTTTTAAAATAAACTTGACTTCGGCTTGTGATTCGACCACGTTTATTATTATATTATTAACACAATCATCTTTTGAATACTCGTAAATGTGCATTTATTGCATCTGTAATCAAAAATCACCTAATTAAGCCCTCCCCGAGTACTTTTGACGATTAAAAACTTGAAAAAAGAGTCGAAAACGATTCGTGCTTATATTTTAAGAGTAACTTATTTATTTATTGAAAATACAATAACAAAACATACATACATAACATATTTGTGCTTGATTCCTTCATGGCCATTTCGCTGTTGCTCATATAGCTAATCAGTGGATTTTAGCCAAAATTTTGTAAAGAAAACCTCACGCTGTGCTACAAAAACAACATGCGAAGGATCGGCTGACTAAAACAAAACATCTAAATTATATTTCATTTATAAAAATATTTGTATGACCTTTTGAAAACAGTGAATACATTTTTTTTATTTTAAAATGGATTATTTATATAATTATAAGTGGGATTCATAATTCTTCGTAAAGTTCGTATTGTGTTGAATAATAACACAATTGTGTCGGAAAAAAATTTACACACCCGGTATGCATATTTTATAATTCGTTTCTTATTTTAACTCATTTGAATTTCTATATTTATTGTTTTTGACAAAAATGATTTATAAACTCACTATTTTCTTTTTTCTTTATAAATTCACTTCCTTTTTTAGTGTAATTTTTTATTAGAGATTTTTATATTATTTACTATATAATTATATATTTCAATAATTTAATTTATTATATAATTTTTTAATAATTTAATTTATATAATTTTATTGTAACAAACTAAAGTAATCATTAATTTGAATCGAAAAATATTTCTTTTTGTAATCGATTACAAATATGACTGAAAAAGGACTGAAATGATTCGCAAGCGATTAAAAATACGACTGAAAAATAAGTCGAAAAAGACTCTTGACGATTTAAAATTCGACTATAAATTGAGTCGAAAAAGAATCGAAAATTAAAAGAAATACAGCTAAAAAATGATTCGATAAGAACTCGCAAATTATTAAAATATATGAGTCTTAAATGAGTCGAAACTGATCAGAAAAGCGGATAATAAAAGAATCCTCAAGAAGAGTCAATCATTATGATCAATCATATATGATCAGATAGTTCTTGCAAACAAACCGACTACAAAACAGATTTTAGCTGTGTATTTATAACGCCTAAAAAGTAAGGCAATACGCATTAAATTACATTGACTTTTGGGACACCCTTTAATTTCCAATTCCAAATTTTATAGCGGGCTTAGCAACACAGTTTCTTTGTTTATTTCAACCCTCTGTCTACAATTGTTCAACATTTTGGCCATATACATCAAATTACATCAACTAATGAAACACCCTTTAACTCATCATTTTAAAAATTTATACTTATTATTATACCAGACAAAGTAGTGAACATTTTTTCTAATTTTCTTGTAAATGTATATAACGTTTCAGAAGATAGGGCCATATGGGTCAAATTACATTAATTATGTGAACACCCTTTAATTTCTAAATTTAAAATGTATACTTTTCCTTAAAGCGGACTTAGTAATACAGGTTTCTTATAAATTTTAGCTGCCTGTCTATAAAAGTTCAAAAGTGTGGCCAAATACATCAAATTACATCAACTATTGCGACACCCTTTTATTTCCAATTCCAAATTTTATACATTCTCGTATGGCGGACTTAGTAATACAGGTTCTTTGTAAATAACATCCTTCTGTCTATATTAGACATCTGTTTAATTTTCCAGTATTTGTATTAACGGTACAAAAAATAGGGCCATATACGTCAAATTACATCAATTAAATTTAAATTGAAATTGTATACTTGTTGCTATAGCGGACATAGCAATACAGCTTCCTTGTTAGTTTCAACTGCCTATAACGATTCAAAAGTTCTGTCACATACACGAAATTATATCCACTATTGTTAGTCCCTTTAATTTCCAAATCCAAACCTTATACTTGTTGTTATAGCGGAGTTAGTTGTAAATTTTAACCCTCTGTCTACAAGTGTTCAAAAGTTTGGCCGTATACATAAAATTAAATGAACTATTGGGGCACCCCTTAATTTAAAATTTAGAAATTTTATAGTCATAGTAATTGGCAATTTGTCCAATGTTCAAGCGTTTGTCTATAACGTTTCAAAAGATAAGCCCATATAGGTCAATTTGCTTCACCTATGGGGACACCCTGTAATTTTAAGGTTTTTTTATTTTCCTGTTTGATTTTGGGACCCATAGCGATACTAATTTTTTTTTTTTAATTTAAGAGTGGTGCCCTTTACAGTTCATAATACACTTAAAAAACATGTATGTTCTATGCGGACAAAATTTTAAATTTTCAGAAATGACTGCGTTCTGGAGGCAGAAACATTTAAAAAAGCAACATTCAGATGTATTGATAACCTCCTCCTTTTTTTGATGTCATATACATATACCTATTTTTTTAGTTTGTAACCGTACTATATTCTTTAGAAAAGGGATAGATGAGAGAAACGACAGGTGGCGAAAGGAGATATATATAGCCATTTTATTAATTATTTTATTTCGCCGGCGAATATGCTATAAAGTATACCTATTTTAATCGCACAGAGGAGTCGTGAATTACTCGAATATGATCAATTGTTTCATAAGATGATAGCAGGGCAGCAATTTTAGGGGTCATTTATTTCTTAAATCCAGAACTGATTTAAATGAGATAAGGACTCGACAATATCTACAAATATGTAAAAGAATAAACAAAATCGGTTGATAGCCAAAGGAGAAAATGGATCCCGAAATTTTGTTTTTGCCTTTTATATAAAGATAACTCAAGCCAGTGACGACGGTTATTACCGAAAATTATAACAATAACTCAAGCACATTTTTATTGTAATTTCTTATTTTTTAAAGAAAGAAAATTTATTTAAAAATGTTTTTGGGCTTCGTCTAAACAAATTAATATTGACGGATTATAAATATTCCTCGTATTCTTATTTACAAAATAGTTGATTAAATAGATGATGTTTACAATGTACACATTCTAAGATAGATAGACATGAAGAATGCTGATGACGTTCGCGGTACGGAAAAAGGTGCACTACACTCTGCTGGTGTCTAATTTTTCGGTTTTTTTTTCTCCTAAAAATGTATGAATGAAAAGTTAAAAAATTAAGTTATTCATTTCTTAAAATTAAATATTAATTAATTACTGAAGCCAATGTACTTTTATCGGTACAATCGTAATAAGAATAGTACAATTTTTATATACAACTATAAATACGTTATACACATATATGAAGTTTAAATTATTTTTACTAAAAATATTTATTAGAAATAGCTGCAAAAGAACACATATATGATGCGTTAAACATGGCAGACGCTTTTGAAAATTATCAAGTAATTAACCCTTTGACACGGGAATTAATTTCGGTCGTTAAAAAAATTCTATATATGGTTTTTATAGCTTAAAAAGGCTTCAAACAGCACGTATTAAAAATTATGGGGACAAATTTTTATTCTAAAGTGAGTTTTGAAGGTTTACATATTAACGTAAAATTTGCTTCATTCTAAAAACTTTTTCACTTTATTTAATTTTTTTATTGGTATTAATAAAGGAAACATTTAAAAATTCATCGAAAAATAAGCGAAAAAATCCATTTCGTGTTTTTAATTTGAAAATCAACTTTCACATATAAGGGGCTGCATCGATGATGACTAGACAAAATATATAAAACTGATCTCAAATTGTTTTGAAATTTTACAGCCTCGTTAGAATTTAAAAAAACAACATCACGACGAACCTGTAACTGCAATTTAATTGCATGTATGCTAAAATTTTAACCAGTGACGGGTTGATCAAATCGACGTACATTTTATTGTACGCCAACCATCGAAGGGTTAAAAAGGTTTAAAACGTTTTATATATATATTTTTGCTATTGTTACTTACAGTATTATTTTCAATTTTTTCTTGCGGTTAATATTAGTTTGCTAGCTTAAAGTGGTCTACTGTTTCACTCTAATACATTTACTCTAAAAATGGTAATACTTAATGGTCATTTCATACAATTTGAAAGTCTTGCCACAACAATTTTCTTTGCTAATTACTTTTTTACATTTGGGAGCAAAATTTTAAAAATTTCCTTTTTACTCTCTTTTTGATAGTTTTTGCTAGCAAAGATACTGAACAGACCTAACGTAGAAGTAGCTCTGCGAAAACAAACTTAAGCCGAATTAGATAGAGCGTTATTACTATAAAAACCCATTTTAATGATCTTTGAGAAAAAAAAAATGTTTGCTCAGTTTAGGTTGCCAGAAGATGTTCTCAAGTTGCTTGAATATTTTCTTAAAATATATCCCCCTCGCTCTCTCTCTCCTAATATTGAAGCCTGAATTTCGTTCTGCAAAAACAAAAAAAAAAAAAAAAAACAGTTAAGTTAACTTAAATGAAGTGCATTATCGTATACATGATATTTTATATACTAGACTCACTTTGTCGTTCCCCAGCACTCTTTCATCTATGTACTTAGGTATATTATATATTTAACAATCCAACTAAGGGAGAAAGAATTTAATTATCATTCGTTACATCTGACCACCTATGCAAATAACGTTTAAAGCAAAGGTTTCTCACAACAGAAAATCTATTTGGTATTATTTACATTTACAGAAATATGTGAATACTTTTTTCTTCTACCAACTATAAGCTAGCAAACAAAACAAACCTTTTTTTACGTTTCTCATTTTATTTGTTTCTATTTAAAATAGTGTCAAACAAAGTATAGTGTTTCAAACGTGCTAAGAACGTGTCTTGTAATAATTAATTACAAAACTTGTATACTATTATCCCCTTTATTTCAATGTTTTTGTTCTGTAACGAAGAAGATTCTTCAGTTTGAAAATGACGATTAAGAAGAAATTTAAAAACAAAAAAAAAACAAATAAAAAAAATATTTATATATATATATATATATATATATATATATATATATATATATATATACATACATATATAAATTTAAATTTTCTCTAGATCATCTAGTGCCTTGGCAAAGTTAATTTCAACCTGAATACTGACCGAAAGAAGGACGGACATCGCTCAATCGACTTCGCTATGCATAAGAACTCAAAATATATATGTGTACTTTATGGGGTCGGACACAATGAAGGCATTTTTAACGAGTTTCTATATACAAACATATATTTAGTTAAATGTTCAACTAGCTGAAAAGTTTGACAGGTAACCTTATGCTTTCTTTCAATTTGTTCAACAAGAACACGTAAAAGGTGATTTTTAATGTGCAGTTTAATCAAAACAAAAAAGTAACACAGATTTTCCCCCAAACATTTTAAAAGTGTTTTCAAGGAAAATAATTAGAGACCACTTATGTCGATGTGTAAACAAACTTACATTTCTCAACAAAATTGTATTCATGTTTATATTTATTGTACATTATAACTTTAGAAGATCTGGCTATTTAGATTTTTTGAATAAGCTTTTATGTTTTATGTTATTTTATGTATGGTAAATTGTTTAATATCAATTCAATATTTGTAATTGTTATGTTTTTAATAAAACAAATAAGTTTTTTTGTTTTTAAAATTAATTTATTTCTAACCAAAAAACGTTTGGTCATTTCTAAAAAAATATCTAATTATCGATTACCCTGATATTTGCTGCATATTATAAACGAATGACAAAAGTTCAAGCAGTGATTAAAAATGCTTGACTATTTTCAATACATATATATAGTTGCTTAACTATTGCAGCAAAAGAAAAAAACAAATGCAAAAAAAAGAAAGAAACGCATTTGGTTTAGTTTACTATGTATTTAAAAAATACGGCAACTTTATTGTAACAACCACTTCCAGCTTAATTTGATTATCAATTTGTACCGTTAGAAGAGAAAAGTATGGCATAATTATTTGGTTTTTTTAAGTCGCGAAGAGAAACCATTATTCGACTTTTAAAAGAGAGCGAAACTATACGTGGAATTACTGCAACTGTTAATTAAGGAGGAAAAAAATTATTTGAAAAAATAAAGAGAAGAAAATTTGAGAGATGCGTCAAATCCACTGAAGGAAGCAATCGAAAAGTTGTTGGGCGGCAAATGGACCAAACTTCCAGCGCAACGTGTAGTGCAATCTATTTTTCGTGAGGTGGCAGAAATTTTAACGATAAAAAAAAACTTTGTCCGAGATGGATTTGTTGGCCAAATATAGAAGAACAAATAGCTATTGCCAGGAAATTATTGAAAAATATCGCTTCTCAGGGATTAAAATAAAATCAAATAATTAACAACTATTAAAAAAAAAAACAATGCTTACATTGTGTTTCCTTTTTTGTTTCCAAGCAAAATGTTTGTGAAAAAATCAACATAATTTTTGGGGAAAAACACACGGAAATAAAAATCGGCGATACCACATTGTTTCGAACATGCGAATTTTTTCAAGTGAAAATAATTCACGATTGCATCTTTAGGGAGAAGAGAATTATTTCGAGGGAAAAATATTTACGTTAGGGGTGAATACGATTTGTCAAATTTTGTTGTATGACACTGAAGGAAATATATTCTACTTAATGTTCTCTCGTGTGTATCAATATTTCTTGTTAAACTTAATGTTGCCTCAAATATTAAGTTTTTGATACTTGATGTTTTTCTTATCTGTACCGGTTTTTACAGTTTTTAATTAATGTGTTTCTTCAAAAAGGTTTCTTGCGTGGCTGCATCGTCTGTACTAAAATATAAATATGCTGTCTAAACAATGTGCCCTTTGATGTTGCCTAGTAAAGTCTAAATTCAAATTTTACGGTCTAATTTTTATAAATATTTTTACAAAATCATTTTTTATGTTAAAGAAGAGGTTTATTTTAAAGAGGGCAAGAAGCAGTTGTTTTTTTACAGTCCAGAAAAGTACACTCACTGTACAAAATTCTCGTAGATAAATGAAAAACACACAACTAAAACCAACCCGTACATATTTTTCTTTTCATAACAATTATGTGTGTCCCTAAATTTTCAAATTTTCCGTATACATCCATGAATGTGGTTTATTAAAAATTAATACAATGAATAAATTATTATATAAATATTAACATATGTAAATGAATTTTTTAAGCAAAATAAAGCAATTGTCTTCATTTGCATTTAATAGGTTTTTCCGATCGCTAATGGATAATTTGTAATCTATCTTACACGAATGTTTTTTCATTTTTTCGTGTACATTTTTTCGTACACGTACTTTAAATAAAGTACACTCAAACTTTTCTGTCCTTCATGGACGTTTTTAACCGTACACGTACAAAAAGAATAGCTACATTCGTACATTCATGTACGTGCACGCTATTAAATATTTTAATAAAACACATTCATGGATGCGTACGGACAATTTCAAAATACGAAAATACTTATTCTTTTAATTATGTATGATAATGGATTTTGCATTGATTTTCCAAAATTTAAACAAATTTATTTTCTGGCTTCCGAATTCGCAAGCACATTTTTTCCTGCTTCATTATAAACAAAAAATTCTTATTCTTTCCACTCAAAAGAAGGCTGGTGAAAACAAAACGAATGAGTTTTTTCTTCATAAAAAATATCTCTAAATATAATAAAACTTACAAAATATAAACTGTGGAATTCAATCTGGAAGGTTTTTGCTTTATTTTATCAATTTAGATTTTTCAAATAACAATATTGTGGTTTTTAAAACAGTACTGCATTTTTCTACAAAGTTATTAGAAAACAATTAATGTAACAGTGTACATTACAGGCCCTATTACCCTAAAGGAGGTTACAGGACATGATGATGATATTCGAGATAAAAACCAATATTTTCTAACACATAATTTATAATTGTATTGCATGTAATATATTAAAAAAATTATTTTGAAAAGTAGTTTGATAATATTTTTAGAACAAATTTTTACAAGAACATTTTTTTTTCGAAAATTTAACACCGTACTATAGAGAAACCGCACTGAACGAAACAGTACTATTCGCGGTATTCCTGTATTTGAAAATAGATTTAATGTGCTTTTAAGTCGCTGTAAAATCCAGAACGCATACGATTGTAGTCTTAAATTAGCTCATCTGAAATCGTCAAAATGACGATAAGACGTCACATCTGGCAACCGCACCTACGAAGAATGATTAAATAGAATGTACTAATGCCATAACGTTAATGCCGGCAAGCAAAAACACTATTTTGTTTACATATTGCAAACAGGCAAGCGACTGACTGCTTGACTGTTAGACTTGCAAACTAACTGCATGGCAGACGGGCTGGCTCAATTGTTTGGCCGCCTAATTGGTCTTTGATGGAAATTGTGTTTAGTTCATTTTTACATTCGGACGAGGAAGCACGTTACGTCAAACATGCTTTAATTGAAAAAGACGTAAAAATTCCACAATTTAAAAGTTCTGTTGTGCTATATTTGTTTTGAAAAATTCATCAAATTAATAATACAAAAAAACATTTCAAAGTTATTAATAAAAGTATTTGTACATGAATAGAATTAAAAAAAATTTATAAAAATAACCAAAACATCTTAGTGTACATTTAGTTTTTAACAGTTTAAAAAACAAATATTAAAAAACATAACGAAAAACTCATAATGAACGAACATTGAAACCAAAACAAATGCATAAAGATTACACTACATTGCGAAAGTTTTCGAATTTTACAATTCATTAAAAAGTAACCGTACAAACTATAGGATTTTTTTTTAACTATATAAGTTTTCTTTATTAAAGGTGGACTTGGAATGGCCTATAACAAGAAAAGATTCCTTTTTTGTTTTTACTAATAATGAAAAAATAATACTACCGGCTGGAAAAGAAAAAAAAAATAGTAAATTGATGTTAGTTAGTCTTATAAATGAAATTAGAAGAATCTTGAAAAAAAAAGAAAGTTTAGGTTAACGATTAAGGTCAATAAACTTACTAAGCCAGGAAAAATATTTTTTTATATGTATGCTAGAATTATATTAACTTTTTGCAGCAAGTCATTTCTTTAAACTTGAAAACAGAAAAATTATACTTTTGGTTAGTCAAATAATGATGAATCCATCCATTATTCTATTTTACTAATCGTTCCTCTTGATAATTCAATGCCCATTCCAAAAGAACTAGCTTTGTCAAAGCCATTGTGAATTTAATTTTGCCTTACCTCGAACGTTCTCCATTGGGGTTTATCATTTAAGAAATTTTAATTTAGTTACTCGATTGTAGATAATACATAATATATATTTTTAAATATTTTATGTGTAGAAATGATAGTGTAGTAGTGTGTAGATGATAGTAAATAACAAAAAAGGATAATACTAAAACAAGTCCCAATGAGTCAATTTCAATTTTAAAGATAGCTAACGTTGTCGTAACAAGTCCATTCTTAGAAAATAACTAAACAGTGATTTTTGTTAAAATTTTATTCTTTGGAAATCTAAAATCTTTAGAAACCTGCTTTTTTTAAATTCTGAGTACTCTTAATAAATTTGGTTATACAAGGTATGATACTTAAATTAAAATAAAAGAAAAACGGACTATTTGAGCTGGTTTTTTGAAAGTGGTATAAGTCTACTTTTAAAAAAAACTAAGTAAATGAGCTATAGACACCTTCTCTCTATAATTTCAATCACAATTTCAATAAAGTTCTATCTGGACATAAAATAAACAAACAGTTTTACTGCACAATTCTATCGCACAATTATTTATTTTGAAAGTGGAACAAGCAGCATTAAAGAAAAGGGACCAATTCTACACTGACCAAGGCTTACCAAAAAAGCTTCATTTTTTATGAAATGAAAAGAGAAGACTTTGTCTCAACAAAATCTCTAGAAGAGGCATATTAAACAAAAAAAAATTATAGTTCTAGAAATTGAAAACTGGTTTAAAATATGTTGGGTAAGGTTCAAAAGGAATTAACCTCTCAAAATAAATTTTATGGATTTAGTATTGAAGAAAATGTTCAATTTAAATCAATTTGTTTATTTGGAAAAAAGGGAAGACCAAAAAACTCTGCAAAATTGAAATGTTACCACCAATGCTGCCAGAACTTTAATGTGTTAAATCTGCGAAATCCAACAATTTTGCGCTGCAAATATGCACCTTATTTTAAAAATCTTTAATAAATCTTCCAATGCATTTTCCTTTACATTAAAAATGACAATTTACAATATATCAGAATATTATTATGAAAATAATAAAAACTTAAAAGGAATTTTATTTGCTTAATAATATTTTTTTTTGGTTTTGTTCATTAATATCAGATGACATAATTTTCAGCAAATCTGTAGATATAAGCGTGTCGAAACATTGAAAGTTTTTAAGTATCGTTTGTAGGCAATATTAATACTAAAGACTCATTTTCTAAGCTATGGCAAAGTTTTGTTTTATTTAAATTTACCTGAATAAATCTTCAATTTTAGGTAAAAAATCTTCAAATCTTGTTTTTGACAATTTGAGAGGCTAAAATTTGCAAAAGAGAAATATAACATTATAATTATAAACATTATGATTATTACCTTATATACCGCCTATTCACCATAAATACTTCAATATGCAAACTGTAAAAGCAAATATTTTTTTTATTTAAAGATCTTAACGAACTACTCCGTTTTTATATTTTAAATATATCTAAAATAAAATTTTAATAAATTTTGTTATTCGTGCATTCATTTTAATTGTTGCTTTTATATAAAAATTCATTTCAGTATGGAGTTAAATTTGATCTTGTTTTTTTTTTTCTTCTATGTTATTTTTTGGAAGTGGTATAACTCCATGTGGGGCTAAAACATCGTTTATTTTTTTAAATAATTTAATAATTATTATTTCATAATAAAATTTTAAAGGTGTATAGTGTAAAAAAACCTCACTCAATATTTAATATCTACTGTATATTTTAAACAAATTTCGTGGTGCTCTGTGCACAATTTTCTTTGTAAACGCTATTAGAAACGTTAAACGTAAAAATTAAATATCAGGTAACTGTATGAGCGAGCCACCAATGTATTACCCTTAATATGTGATGTTATTTGTTTTAGTTCAAGTTTTTATGATGGCGTTAAATTTTACTTTTTTTAACCGGTAACTACACTTCTACACACATAAACAACCAAATTTCCTTTAGCCATTTCATTGTCCTTTCTGCACATTGAAAAGTCAAATGTTTTCGAGAGAGACCCAATGCAAAAAAAATCACAATAATCTTTTTATAAACATTTTTGATATACATAATCTTTTGACGTTATTGGAGAATAAATACTGCATTTTTGCGTTCTGGAAAACAATAAAAATTTAGTGGACACATATTTACTTACTGTGTATTTTGTCTATTATTATTCAGTCTTAAGTTTTTCGTTTTTGTTACGTTTTCGCTCGGATTCCCCAGAATAACTTTTTTAATCTTGTCAAATTGGGCTATAATTCATTTTTATTTATTTTTCTAATGTGGGGAAAGTTGTTTTTTAAGAAGATAATAAACTTTTGTAATCTTAAATCCTATAGTTTAATCATTTCATGTTTATCAACCTAAAATTCGAAAACTTATGAGATACACTATAGTTTACAATAAATTTTAATAAAAGTAGTGGCTGCAACATACATGCATACACTCGTTCCTGAAGGCACAACCATGAAAAAAATAACAACAAAAATATTAATATACAAGAAGTAGCAAGCAAACCCATTAAAATGTTAAGAGGTTCGAATAGTGCGATCTTTAAAACACACGATCAATTATTAAACGTCATACACAAAATACCAAACTGTTATCGAAATCGTCATTATTATCGTAATGACCTATTTAAAAGCTGCAACATGAAAGCCAAACGACATAAAAAAAGAAACCGGAACAGAATCAGAAGAAGCAAAAGGAAACCAAAAACCCGATATATAAATAACAGTAAATGTAGTATTAATAGTCATAGTAGTAGAGCCAATTACGTTGCCAATGCGTGTTATTGTACAAATTATGAAGTGAATTTAAAAAATTTTAATCAAATCAGTAATTATCTAATATATATTTGGCTTTATTTTCAAAACAAAGTTAACAATTTGCAAATAGTGATAGTGTTAATTTTATTAGCCCTAATAACGACTACCGCGCATAGTATAGACACTCAGGAAAAACCTCAACGAAAATCAACTAGTAGTCCACAACTTAGTGATGCCATTTCAATGGCAACAGGAAATTTCAACGAATCCTTACGTACCTTATTTTGTCATAAAATTCTAAGCACTACTGGGCATGAAAGTGCAGAGTCTAATTTAAAACTCAGTTTGAATATATGCCATAAGCTAAGGCATATGTACCATCGATATCTATTCAGCAAAAAATCTTCTAAATGGTTGACCATTTACAAACGTATTAGGATTAAAACTAATTCTTACAACGAATCATCCATACAAATGCATTATGATAAAATTTATGATCATTTTCGTGTTCAGAATGATTCAACAACAGCCATATACAAACAGCAAAAAAACTATAAAAATGTAATTAATATTGAAAATAAAAATGCCAAACGTACAATGAACAACTTAAACATCAGCATGTTATTTCAACATATTTCTACAAATAAGTATAATTATAGTAATAATAGCACACCACCAGTTAGTGTAAAAATGTCTAAAGAAACACAAAAAGATGAATATGCAAATGCCATGGAAAACGGCACAAAAAAAAGTTTTAGTGATAATGTAAATGGTTATTATAACCGTGTTGAGATCAAAAACTTTAATACGTCGCTTAATTTATTACCACCTGTTACAGACCTCTCTTCAAATCTCTTCACATCTTCTCTTCAATCTATTTACAAACAACAACAAGATGTTGATTACATCAAGCTAATGAAACTGGTTATGGATGGTTTAGGCTTGAAAAAGCTCCCAAATATGGAAAAGGTAAGTTTTAAAGATGTATTTTATATATTTTAAAGTTTTGTTATTTCTTTTTATTTTCATCCGACTTCAAAAAAAGAAGAAGGTTATTAAATCGACTGAATGTTGCTTTTTTATGTTTGTGTGTGCATAACTCAGTCATTTCTACACCGATTTTTAAATTTTTTTCTTTATTTAAAAACACTTCATAATCTTCAGAATTAAAGGGTGTCCCTATACATGATTTTAAGAGTATTATGAGCCGTAAAGGCCACCACTTTAAAATTAAAAAAAAACTGAGTATCACTAAAGATCGAAATGAAAAAAGGTAATAGAAAAATAAATCTAAAAATTAAAGAGTATCCCCATAGGTGACGCAAATTGACCTATATAGGCCTATATTTTAAACAGTTATAGACCGTTATAATAACAAGTATATATTTTCAAAATTATAAATTAAAGGTTGCCCCAATAGTTCTTTTAATTTGATGTATATGGCCTTACTTTTGAACAGTTGTAGACAAACGGCTGAAATTTACACAGAACCTGTATTGCTAAGTGTGCTATAACAACAATATAAAGTTTGGATTTGGAAATTGTACCAACAGTTCATCTAACTTGATGTATGCGACTAATTTTTTGAATTGAATTTAGAAATTAACGGTATTCCTATAATTGATGTAATTTGACTTATATGGGCCTATCTTCTGAACCTTTAAATACAATTACTTGAAAATTGAAAAAAAAAGTCTATTTCTTCGTCTGGTATAAAAAAGTATAAATAATTTAAATTATAAATTAAAGGGTGTTATATTAGATGTAATTTGATGTATATGGCAAACTGTTGAGCAGTTGCTAACAGACGGTTGAAACTTACAAAGAAACTGTATTGCTTGGTTCGACCAACAACATGTATAAAATTTGGATTTGGAAATTAAAGGATGTTCCAATAGTTAATGTAATCTGATGCATGTTGCCCAACTTTTAAACACAGCTAAAATCTTTTTTGAAGTCGGCTTTTTTTGTAAGAATTATATTATTTTGTGACCAATAAAGTTAAATTATACCATTTATTAGAACTACCATCTTGTGGAGATGTCTTATTGTCTTAGCATTATTTTTGTTGCAATTTGTCTTTAGAAATATATAACACAAAGCACAATCACTTATTTCCGTACGGAATGTGGGATCTGCTTCGTACTTTCCTTAGACAACTGTCGAAACCTGACGGAATATTTTCTTACCACACATGATTTATAAGTGTTTGCACAGTTGCTTAGTTTGGCTTAGGCCAAAGGTCAAACTATGACCTTTAAATTTTCTGCAATATTATCGTACCGTGAATGGCACACGCGTTCAAGTATACAAAAATGCGGTTTCGCTTAGAACGAGGCCAACCCTAAGGTCAGGTTTACCGGGACCACAATCAGACATGAGAGGTCATCATTAAACCAGTCCTTTTCGGGTGCCTGAGGATTAACTGGAGTACGTAAACACTACATCGAAATGTTTCCTACTAAAGGTAGCCAGTATTCTCGCCACAAAAATCAGAATCATTTATACTTATCTCCGGAGTTAGAAAAAAAAAACAACATTGACACATCCAAATTTTTAAGAATCTTTAACACCTGCTGCAATTTTGATTTCGGTGTACTAAACGGCTCCGAAGTTCAAAAACAAGACAATGAGTTTGCCACCGTTAAAGAAAACAGTACGTACATTCGATTTGAAAAAACTCTTTCACTTTCCAAGTTGTCAACTGGCATTGCATTTTATTTGCGGCAACTTGGGTTGTACAACAGACTGAACAATAATTTCTAATAAGATGCCTTTGGCAACTTTAATTTTGAACAACAAAATTTTGTCTATAGAGCAGAGGTTTTCCACTGTCCGTCCGTGTTCGTGTTAAAATCAATTTCGTCAAGGCCCTAGATAACTAGAGAAAATTAAAATACGCCAATTGATCAGACATAGTTTGGAAAAACTTGCTATTGAAAATTAGCAGGATCTTTGCCATGTCTTTCGAGGCAGCGGGAAAAGCACCACGCCTGCTACTAAGATTCGGCTAGCCTTATATAGCGTTCTTACTTCTTTATTCCTGCATATGAGGTAATATTGAAATCTCAAGTGGAACGTGATGCCGAGGTTTTGCTAAAATATGCCAGAACTAATAGACTATCGTTAAATAAAAACAAAACAATGTTAATAAGATTTCCGCCCTATCCATTTAGGAATGACTATACGTTCAGCATCTTTGCTAGTGAAACAGAATTAACTTTGTAACTTACCTAGGAATGACTTTACAAAGTAATTTAGAATAAAATGAACCCCTCCAATTACTAAGAAATAAAATAACTCCATCTGTATAAATTTAAGAAATTAATTGATGTAAAAAATTAGCTCTTTGTATTTAATTTAAAGTCTTTAAACTATCTGTCAATGATATATGTATGCTTTCAAAAAAATAACAAGATTAAAAGCTCTTCAACGACAACAACACCAAGCTCCGAAACTTGTTTATAACATTCCGAGAATGCACTCGTCTATAGTTTTATATAGAGATATAGCAGAAACAATTTTATCTATTTTTGTTCTGTATAAAATACAACTGCTATTGTATATGTTCAAAGCAGTTCGGAGCTTTGGGTATCGCACCATATAATTTACAATGAACCAGATTTACTATAACATCCGAAATAATGATAATAATCTAATAGTTAAAACATATTGAGTGTTTAGGGTGGCATGTCATACTGTCCAAGAACATAATGCCGATGGACATAATGTCCAAGGATATTATGTTACGCTGCCATGCTACTTTCATCAACGTAGAGTCATAACGTTCATGGATAATATACATAGGTATATTTTATGGTATTTTATGTAAGAAAGATGCAACATATTTATAAACTGGCTGGCAGAAAATCTTTTGTAAGCGAAGCCTGTGTTGGTTATACCATAGAGAAAACATTTTTGCACCCGGCCGAATGCCGTCTATGCAGAAAATCTTTAGTCAACAAAGCCGGTGTTGGTTATACCATAGAGGAGAAACACCTTGCGCCTGGCCAAAGGCCTGCTAGGTAAGCGAAATCGTTGTTATATTAAGTGCGCACACTTTGACACATTCACAAGTGACAGCATGTCCATACTAAAAACGACAAAACGTCCATTGACATTATCTCCTTGGACACTATGACATGCCACTTCTATATAGAATATGGTGACTGCCGTGAGTTTAATCTCCTTCCAAATGATTTAAAAAAAGTTTCATCCAGAATTTCAATTTTTGAACCAAGCCTGAAAAAATATTTACCTAATGAAATATGCATGCTTCTAATGTAATTATTTCGTTATGACTTTGATCTTAATTCCAGCTCAAAGAGCAAAATCTATGACTGAAATCGCCTACGCTATCACCTAATAATTGATTTGTCTTAATTATGTCTCTGCCGGAACAATGCAGCTCGCGGAATTTGCAGTCGTATGTTTGTGTATCCTGCTGTAGTTAATGTGTTCAATGCATTATGTTTTATCAATATCTCTTTCGTCTGCTTCAAATTTCAATGCATAGAATTGTTGGTTCTTAACATTTTTAATCTCTATATTTTTGTTGATCATTTGTTCTAGTTTATTAGTGAGCGTTTCCGTTGTGTTCATTTCTTTGTCATGTTGTTTGTATTTATCAGTAAAGGAGCTTACTTAAACTACCAGCATTGTAAGAGTGATTATTATTGCTGTGCACTTTAAATATTTTCCTTCTTTTATATACGTTGCGTTAACATTTGTTGAGAAATTTTTAATTGTTTTCTATAAATCTTTTAAGGTTGACTTGAGTTCTGTGGCGTCAGACTGGACTAAATATAAATATATTAGAGGTCAGTGACATTAATTCTTTAAATTTAAGATTTTCTGTTTTCTCTTCATCATTATTACTTTGCGCTTTTTTTGGTTTTATTATCATCGGAAACAACTGTCTGGCATAATGTGATGGACATATCTTTTTTTTTTTTTTTTTAAAAAAGAGAAGTAGCACTTCAGGCATCAATAAATACCTACTTAGTTCGCAACCGTACTACATTCTTTTAGGAAAGGGATAGATGAGAGAGAAGAAAGGTGGTGAAAGGAGATAGATATAGCCATTTTATTAATTATTTTACTTCGCCGGCGAATATGCTATAGAGAAGTACCGACGAAGGAGGCTGCATGTTTTTAATTTTAGATCTGAATATGTATATATACCATTAAACAGAAAAAAAACATTTTTATTTTTTGACTTACCGCAAGGATTGAACCCAGGGCAGCTGGTTTGTAGTCAACGTGTTTACCACTTAGACTACGGCATCCTCTTATGAGCGGCTCAAGTTATGCTTACAGATTGGTCATGTTTTAAAAGCGAGAGAATAAGCCTATTGTTGGCAAGATGTTGGGCCAATATACGTACATTTTCCCACCCTTCTAGCTAATTAACTACTAGATGCCTTGACAGAATACATCGGATATTTCTACTTCCGTCCCTAACAATGACATGAATACGTTAAACAAAGAATTCAATATAGGCTATTCTTCCCTTTTTAAGTAGATTTGAAAAATCATCACTTTATAATTTTATAAAAACAATTTATAATAATTTTATTGAAAATAAAAAAAAAAAAAAAAAAAAAACACGCAGAATGAATGAAGAAGATCGTTGAAAAAAAAACTTGTTCATATAAAAAACTTAATATTTACGTAAATATAATTTGTAGTTCCAATAACTTTTGTTTTAAACTCATAAAAATTGATTAGCCTTAGAATACAATTTCTATAGTTTCAAAGTTCATATTTCATTATTTTTTTATATTAATTAATTTTGTTTTTATCCTTACCTTAACATTTAGATTTAAAACTTCTCTTTTTTAAGTTTAGATCTAAAATATATATAAAGTAATTTGCTAGTTGCTAAAATAATTAGATATAACCATTTTAGTTAGATAGATTTTGAAGTATTTCTAATCAGCATATTAGAGTGTGGCACACAGAAATTTCATATTTATATAATTGGTTGATTTTCCCACTTTACACAAAACGTTAGGAATATTTAGTCCATGTTGGTGAATATTTTACGTGAAGTGGATATGACTTTTAATATATTCATCTGGTCACATGGTACATTGATATGAGATTTTTCCCTTCCTTAATTGACAGCTGACGTTTCGAATAAAGGATTGGTAACAAATATTCGATTTAGCTTCCTGGTTTTGGAATTGTATAGGGGTTGAATATAGTTTCCTTATTTTAGTAAAATTTACGCCAAATAAAAATTTGTCGTTGGCTTCCTGGAAAACGCTAAAAACCACAAGTTTTGCCGAGTCACTTTAACTCATGGACTTTTGTAAACTTCCCTCTATAAACTTTTAATAATTGGTGTAATAATTATTTTTTTTCACTTCACATTTAGTACGCTTAGACTTTTTATGACCATTTCTCACGACTATCATTGGATTAATAATGACGAAGGGTAAGGAATAGAAATCACTTTAAAAAAATCTGCCTAGTAACAAAGTCACGTAGTGGGAATACAAAAAAAATGATTTAACGTGCAAAATATGTGCATTAAATGCTCCGCAGAAAGAAAATGTCAAATATTGTGCAACAGTTATAAGAATAGGTAAAAAACTGGTGATCTTAATGAGTAAAAATTGTTGGTAATTTGCATATTGTCTGCTTACATTGAGTATAGAAATTACTCAATCAATAGAGCAAACTAATTTCTACCATGCGAGATTAAGGGAAGTTGTCCTAATTAACGTGATATGTATACTTACAAGTATTACTAATTACAAGGTCCATGAAATCTGGTCGTAAGCGATGAACAATTTATAATTTTTTTTTTTCAGAAAATAAATCGTAACACATTATAACCGTTATAATAAGTATAAATATTCAAAATTATAAATTAAAGGGTGTCCCAATAGTTAATTTAATTTGATGTATATGACTACTCAGACATATAGCAGAAATTTTCAAAGAACCTTTATTGCTAAGTCCACTACAACAACATGCTAAACTTTTAAACCGTTATAGACAGCCAGCTGAAATTAACAAGCAATCTGTGTTGCTAAGCAAGGAAAATGAAATATGCAAACAGCAATTTATTATAGATTATGATGCTAACAAAATTTTATTAAATACAACAACTAACAAGCATTGGGAAAGGAGATTAGCAATTTAGTGTAGACAAGTTGATAGTGTGACTATTAGCGATGATGATGGACAAGATCATGCTTCGTGTATGGCACCTTCATAAAAATTTTTTTTTTATTAAAACATAAATGTTATTTTTATACCCTTTGGCACAAAAAGTGGAAAAAGGGTATAACTAAATTTGTCATTCAGTTTGTAATTTCTATAATATCCATTTCCGACAACATAAAGTATATATATTCTGAGTTCTTATGCAAAGCGAAGTCGATTGAGCGATGTCCGTCTGACCGTCCGTGTATGTGTTGAAATCAAGTTTGCCAAGGAACTATATAAGCTACAGAAAACTTAAATGCCCCAATCGATTCTACATAGTGTCGAAATAGCTGCTATTGGAAATCAAAAAGATCGATCCATGTCCTGCGTGGCAAAACACTACGCCTACCTCTAATTTTTCCATTTCATTTGGATCAAGTCAAAAAAATGGCGCTCGCTTATATTTTCGGAGGTACGGGCCTCTGAACTTTTCATTTCATTCATATCAATATGGGTATCATTTACAGTGACGAGCAAAAGTGAGTGCATGTTCACGAAACTGATTTTCATTATTTATAAAAACAACACCATACAAGAAAGCCTAAAAATTTTTTTAATTTTAATTTTTTTATTTTGTCCGTATTAAATGGAGTAAGTAAGCAATAAAAAATGAGATGAATTTCAAGAGTTTAAAAGGAAGAACGAAAATATCTCTCATACACTCAATTTTGCACGTTTTATGAGTTGTGCCTATTTTCGCTCTCCAGATTTTTGTTTCTACGTTTTTCTTTTCGTTTTTAAACGTGTTTCTAGTGAATCAATGCAGATTTTTTGAATTACTATAATTTTTAAAATTAATAGTTGATTTTTTTGCATAAAAATGAGAAAAATATCTGCAGAAACTAAAAATAGTGTTGTGTGCCTGACCGAGGAGCGCTTCACGTACCATTTCCAGGAGAAATGATATTAGTCAATCGGGTGTGATCGCAGCTTAAGAGATGAAATGTGACTTCTAAATCGCAAGTCAAAGGTCGCAGAAAATTATTAACAGACTCAGATGCTAGTCTAATGATGTCAAAAATGGGAAAAAATAAGCTGCTAACACCAAAGAATGCTGTTCTGGAAATTAACAAAAATGTAAGCGAATGGACTGCTAGAAGAGCGCTCCATAACATCGGGTATAACTCAGCAGTTCACAAAGCAAACGTGCATTGTCCGATAAAAATGTAAAAGCGCGCTTGAAATTTGCAAAGGCGCACAAAAATTGGACCATTGATGACTGGAAACGAGTTATCTAGTCTGATGAGTCTAAATTTAATCGTTTCCAGTCAGATGGAAAGCAGTACTGCTGGCGTAGACCCGGTGAACGTCGCTACAACCTTCGTCAGCATTCTTCGTCTCTATCTGCATTGTAGCTATCAATTGTAAATTTTTCTATTGACACAACTATTTAGAATGAATATAATATGAGAAATTTTTTAAATTCTTTAGTTATATATTTCCCTACAGGGTCGTTATTTTTATTTATAAGGGTTGGTTAACAAGGAATTGTTTACAAACAGTATCGTATTCTATCCTCTACTCAATTTTCCCGTTTGGCATTCATACATCCAATGAAATAAATTATATAAGTCTTCTACATTTTAAATTTTTGCTTATTTTTCAAAATGCGTATTATATGATGTTTGTATTTAACTCAATGATGTTTTTTAGATATTATACCTGACGGATTCATGCGTATTCAGGTCACGCATAATGTTAAAAGAAACAAAGCAGGTAGGTAAAAATCCTAAAGGGAACATAGGTAAAAGTTTTTGGATATAATTAGCCATAGGTCAGTATGCAATTGTAATTTCTTTTATACCACTAAATTTTAACCCTTATAGTTTTAACCATTTATAATTAAATTTTATGGAATTTTATACACGCGGAAACACATTTCTAACCCCGTGACATAAATTTATAAAAGTGAGATCCATATTCAGCCCATTCCATATTCCTATCATGAATAAAAATTCCATCATTTTACTTTTTAATCCGTTTTTATCAACCGTGTTAGGGGGAGGAACAATTTTGTTGGCTAAAAAGCAGTTATTTTAGATATATTTGAATTTTCGTTTTCCCCAAAAAAAATATACAAGGCATGATGGACTCCAATACAGACATTGCTTGCTGTTTCCATACAGATGGCAAAGAGCAACTTGCTCGGTTTTGAAAAAACGCTGAACCCGAACTTATTTCTATGGAGCCTCCAACTAAGTGTGTAGCGGAAAAATAATTGATTTCTAACGTTATTGTTATTAAACAAAGGTTTAGGCAGACCAAAAGAAGTATGTGCGGCAAAAGACAGCACAAAATTAAAAACACCAAAATGCCACAGGAGGTGGCCCAAACAACAACCAAAAGTTTTCTGCTATGGAACAAGCTATATATAACCTAGTAGTTATGAAAACATCTGTGGAGGGTGTTTCGGCGAAGAGTTTTCGCTTAAACAATGGAACTTACAACTATTAACGACCGGAAACAGCGCAGTATATGGATATTAGTTTTGATGAAGTGTACATTGCTGAGAAGGAAAGAATTGAAGAAAACATAATCCTAGCTACTCCAGTTCCAGCAGATTCCAAAAAACCTTCAGATTTAAAAAAAAAATCTGTTAAAAGTTCTCATGATGTACTAGAGGCCATATTTATATGGAAAAATTAAGGATGCGAGAAGTGAACTACAAATTGGAAAAACCCAGATTACAAATGTAGGATTATGAAAGACTAATTAAAACTTTAGTAATTTCTGTTTATGAGTTATTTTATTATTTTTTAAGTTTTATGAATTTGTTGTTTTTTTAATGTTAAATGTTATTTTTATATATTTTTTTTATAATTTATAAATTTTATAATTCAAGCTAATCAATCAAGTTTCATGTGCTTGTGTGTTGGTCAATTAAAATTAATTTAAATTAATCATTAAGATAAAGGAAATCCCATAATTCCCAAAATAAGGTCCAAAAATCCCAAAATTGGATTTTTGTTTCTCTGTTGCCCATTAAGTTCAAATATGGACTAGATTTATGAAATACTTTTAGCAAAAATTCGGAGTATATACTGGTTTTTTACAGTAGTATTCTTTTTCCGATCCCATATAGACTGCAAGAACAACACTGGCCAATAAAAAAATATTAATATTATTTTTGTAAAGAGTAAAATCTTACCAATTTTAGGGTGAAAAAAAGAACGAAAATGACAATGACAAATTTTTATTAGCTCTAGTTTCTTTGACCATGGGTCGAAATGTATAACGTTGACAAAATATATAACGTTTATTGGTGGAGACAAGCAGTCATTTATATGGTTTGTAGGGTCCCGCCAAACCATGGGCACAGCAAAAGGCATAGATCGTTTTTTATTTTTCAGCCATTCTCTTAAAGTAACTAAACAAGAGTTACAACATATATATGGAGCCCGCGACTTATCTTTCTTTCTATATTTCTTAAGAAAATTTTTTTCTGTAAAAATTTTTTTGGTGGCCCTTTTCAGGGTAAAATACACAAATTTGCAATAATTTTGGATTTTATTTAAATAAAAATTTTCTAGTTTTTAAGTCAGAAATGATATAATTTTCAAAATTTTCTAAAATTCAAAAAAATTTGCTAACAAATTGTATCCAATAATGTGAAAAAAACTGGACCAGGGTATCGAAAAATCTGAAATATAATTAAGCATTTGAAATTATGTGTTTGATTTCTCGATCGGTCATTTTAAAACATAATTTGCAGCTTAATGCATAATTTTGTAGTTATTACCTAAACATTAAAAAATGCAAAATGTAAAGAAATGCCATGCAGTTGTGATGTACCCAATTTTGAGACCATAAAGCACCACCCCTGGAAAGTGGATATTTCAATATATTTTTATTTTGCTTAATGTGCATTGGTCTACCACATAGTATAAAGGCTATTTTTCTGTTTTGAAATTTAGAGGTCATCTCTGTAATAGCACCCGTTTAAGGTGTTTTTTAAAATTTTTATTTGATAAAAAAGGCTAGAGACCTAAGTAACGAAGTTTATTAAGCTCAATGAGCATCAATCGAAAAATATGTTTTTCTATGTTTAGGTAAATAATAAGAAATACAGACGTAATACTGAATTAATAATAAAGAGTTTAGTCAATAGTTTTTTTTTTTTGCTGTTGTTGTGGCCTGACAAGCTACATTTTCTAATAGTTTATTAAGTGAGCGCACCCAAAACTATAAGTTTCGCAATTACTTGGAATTAGCAGCAGGTAATAAACATTTAACACGCTCACGTTTCTTGCTGTGAAGAGTCGCATCTCTCGAAATTGTAAATCAAAGAACTCCAACTAAACACAAACACTTTTTGGTTTTGTTTTCTTGTCGTCTGGATAATGTATTTTTCATGCTTCAAAATAAGGGATTTATTTGTTAATGGATGTTTTTTTTTTTGAGATGTGTACTAAACAGCCGTTTCATTGAACGAAAAAAAGATTGTATCTAATTTCAGTTTAGTTGAACGGCCGTTAAGCCATCCATCCCTACAATTGTTCAATCAAAAGTAAACAGCAGGAGAGACGATAAATAAGCAAACAAAACCCCGGAATTAAATGTCGCAAAGGAACAAGAAATATCATATTCATGAATATGTTACAAAGTTCTTGCATGAATAGAATTCTATGGCTGTCTACAATCGGCATACCAAACAAAATACATTTAAAACAAGGGAAGCAACTCATAAATGCAGCATTTATCTCTCACATCTAGCAAACAACTTACATTTTTTGTTTCATTTCCATTGATATTTTTAGATAAAACAAGTATGAATATTATATACGGCAGTACCGAATCTTTTATACCCTTCACTATAGTGATGTAAGATATTGTCGTTTGCTTTTATGCTTCCCAATTTTATAGCAGTATACCTTCAGATTTAAATCTTAGGTCTTTAAAATTAAAACAAATTTTTTCAGCAAAGTTTAATATTTTTAGTAAAATATGGATGGTTTAGTGATATTCCGATTACCCGGGAATTTATATTTTTTTCTGAAATTTCGTTTTAAATACAGTATATCCAAAAACAAATATAACGAAAAAAAGCAGATCTGAAATACGTAAGGAAATGGAAGCGCTCGCCATTTATCTCTACCAATTAAAGATCGATATTGCTAAATTTCAATAACACCTTCTTCGAAACTGTGTGATTTTAACCCGATTATATATCTATGGATTCTATGTATGTTTATACGTTTGTATATCTGGTTTCTTATATACTTTTGCTAAAGAAATGAAGGGGCTTAATTTGACTTTTTATAATCAACGTTGAAGTTCAACTATTCTGGTAAATTGGGAGTGCATAACGTTGTTATTATTATTAATCCTGTTTCAGTAAGATCATTTCCAAACATTTTTAATATTTCTTTTATTTCTGTTACATTATAATTTTTTAATTCGTTAAGTATTTCAATTTCATCCATTCCTCTAAGATCATTAGAATATATTACTCCTTTTGAAAAGTTAAGATTAAAATGTTCTTGTATATCGCAGGTCTTATGTAGAAAGGCACTAACTCGCATAATTATTATCTTACAGGAGAAGGTAAAAACGTAATAGAAATGCAAATGCTCGTAAAGCAGTTATTTTTTGATGCTATTGCATTAAAATTTTGTATCGTGGGGTTTTGTGTAAAATGTATTGGAATAACGAAAAAATCAATTTATAAAAAATTTGTGTTAGGACCTTTCTACATGAGACGAGCGATATATATATAAATTTTGTTGCCTAAAGATATTTCTTGCTAGGGGAAACTAAGTTTGTCATTCCGTTTGTATTTTCTACAATATTGAAAGTCAAATCGGTCGGTTTTGCAGTGGGCCAAACACGACGCCTTCCTCTAATTTTACCATATCATTTGAAACAATGAAGTAACTCAATTAAAAAAAAAATATATGGGGCCATAGAGAATTAAAAAATAATGATAAAACATCAAGTGAAAAAATTGGCGCTCGCCTATATTTTTCGAGTTAAGGGCCTCTAAACTTTTTTTTTTTATTTTTTATTTTTTTCTTCTTTATTAAATTCACGTACAAATAAGTAATTCAGAATATTCAGTTTGTCCTCAGCGCCATATGGGCATTATTGAGGAAAGTTTGCAAATAATTTAACATGTACAAGTATAATAATGAAGTATTTAAATATTAACGTTATAAAAAGGAGGAAAAAAATAGAATGAGCGTTTCAAGGTGTTGATATAAATATTTTTTGAGATACGTTTTGAACCGTGATACTCTATTCTGGCTTTTTATTAAAGTAGGTAATTCATTATATTTTGAACTTCCAATATATTCAATACGTTGTTTGGTAGGTTCTAGTCTGCATCTTGCAACTCTAAGATTCAGCTGGTTTCTAGTGTTAACCATTGTTTGATTCTGCACAAAATTAATAGTGTGATAACCGATATTATTCAATACCTTGTATACGTACAATAGTATTTGACAAGTGAACAATCGGTATCACTGATTTACAGACATCAGCATATAGAGACAAGGTAGAATGCGTAAGTGGTAAATTGTATATAACTTTTAGTGCTTTATTTTGCAAGCATCCATATACTATAACCATATAGTTCAAGTGGCTTTGAATTAATGCATGATTAAACAATAGTTTAGTTTTAAGGTTTAATTTGTTTCTCAGTTTATAAAGAATACCTGTTGCCGGTGCTATTTTACTTCTGAGAGCACTTATATGCATATTCCAAGAGAAGTAACTTTGCAACTCTATCACAACCTTTTTTAAATCCAAATTGATATTTGTATATTATCTTCTTGATGTCAACGCATTGTAACAGTTTTTGGTTAAAAATTTTTTCAAAAACTTTGTCAATAATTAACAAAAGCGCAATTGGACCATAATGACTTATGTACATCACTCTAGTTGGTAATTTTGATAACTTTTCAAATTGTTTAAAATATCAATATGGGTATCATATATAAGCTTTTGTAGAGATCTTTAAGGAAATACTAAATTTTTTTAAAAATACCTAACCCGTTAACAGCCGATGACATTTTTATGTGAAATTATATATATGTATATATATAGTACTTATTTTTTTTTCATATTTTTTAATTCTCTGTCACCCCAGTATTTACTTTTTTAGTTGGATTTACTTCACTAAGCTAGATTTACATGGAAGGTGAAGCGAATATAAGATTTGGTATAGCCGAATATAGCGCTTTTACTTGGTTTTACACATTTTAGGATCACTTCCACTTACATATGCCGTCAATAATTTCTTGATAAGGAAAGGAGAAACATTTTTCTGAGTTCTTGTCATCACTAGGTATTTTGGACCATTTATTGCAATATTTAATTTCTTGATTTTATCATATTTATATAATTTTTTTTTTTCAATTTTTTGTGTTAATAAATGCCTGTAAAAAATCAAAACTCTCACCGTGACCGGACGTGTGTTTTTGAAAGCTCTGTGTTTTATTATTTTGTTTAGCAATATATACAAAATATTTACTGAAAACTTAAAAACGAACTTAATATTTGGTGTTTCTATTTGTTTAAATACAATAGCCCAAATGCACAATCTTATGCAAAATTGTGTAGCACATTTTACTCATTACTGTGTGTTTTGTTGGCTTAGACTGTAAATATGATACACAATTTTGCAAATGCTATGACCATTTGCACAAGATTGTGAATTGGGCTAATATTTTAAATATAACAATATACGAGACTTTGCAATAAACTCGAAAAAAAGTATAAACAGCGTAAAACTTTTTCTTGTACAAAAACAAACAAAAAATGCATAACAAGAAGAATCTTGATATTAAACAAAACTTCTATACAAAGTAAAAAATACAAAAACAATAAGAAATTTTAGCCAAAAATTACTCCTTGTCACACAGACAACAAAATCAATAGTTCTCTGTCTAATTAAAAACAATATTAAATTCTCGCCTGTGCTTACGGTAATAAATGTGTTTTAATTTGTTTTGAATTAATAAATGTATAATTTTAGGAAAAATAAAATAAGCACTAAACCAACCAAAAATTTAAAAAAAAGAAATCAAAAGCGAGAAATAATAAATATGATTCCTATATTGCCTCATTCCGCCATTCCGTTGGGGGCCCGTAACTCCGAAACTAAAGGTCAGCCCCAAAATTTTCACTTAAAATTTTACTCCCCGGACACAATTATTTTAATTTCTGAACTAGATTTTTTTCCAGAAAGATATGTACAAAACTTCCCATATTATTAAAAAAAAAATAACAATTCTGGTCTTTGTAAATTGAAAATTTTATTAAAAAAAAACAAAAATTTTTTTTGCTTTTGTTTATTTTTAATCATTATTATTATTTAACGCCTTGTGAAAATCGGATTTCCCAATTGCAAAGCGTAGCCGCCGCGTTAATTCGGTGTGCTCCATACAAAATTTACAGGCATGAGAACTTTTGACAGCAAAAAAAGCTTTCCGTGAAACCACTGCAACTACAGCATTGAACACTCCTGTTAATAGATTCGTAAGATAAGGTTTATAATGTAATCTATCTACTTCAGATTCGCCTTTTAAACTTTTAATAGTCATGAAAATACGCTTTGAAAAATTCTCAGAACGTATTGAGAAAGTAGTTGTAGAAAGGTTATGCCAATACAAAGATGAACTCTTATTTGAACTTTATAAGAGATTTAACTTACTTAAACATGAGTCACAGGCAGTCAAAATTAGAGATATGCAGGGGGAAATTGCGTTATTAAAAAATATAATTAAACACCAAGAAAATAATACTGTAGCGTGTGAGTTACGCCTTAATGGAATACCTTTTTATGAAGATGAGAATCTTATGGAAATTTTTCGCTGCATATGTGACGTTATAAAAACTAGAGTCCTAGCTATTAAATCTATTTACCGCCAGAAAAAAAAATAACAAGGACTTTTTATTCGTCTGGTATCAATTCCGAAATAAATTTTATATCAATGAAAATCTTACGAAGAATAATTTTCAAATATACCGTATAAATTCGAGATATGCTCACTGTTCTTGCTAAACAAAAATCTGGTCTAAATATCCTGCACTTAAATGCCAAAGTCTGAAATGCAAAATTAATGAATTTAGATATTTATTTGTGTCATCTGGCATTGATATTATTTGCGTTTTCGAAACATAGTTTCCGCTGGATGTTCAATATTCAGTGTATGACTTACAGGGTTTTAGACTTTTTAGATCAGACAGACGATATTGAAACAAAAGCCAAAGGTGGTGGAATGTGCGATATATATACGAAATGGCATTCCTTGTAAAGTAAAGCTCTTAACTAAAATTGGCAGTGAAATAGAATATTTATTTCTTGATATTTCAATAGTTGATAGGTTGTTGTGTTAGGTTGTGTGTATAGGCCAAATAGTAGCATGAATTTGTATTCTTTCATTTCTGTTCTTGAAGAAATCTCTATAAAATATGATGACATTGTTACCATTGGCGACTTTAATAACAATCCTTTAGTCGATAACCCACTAACCGAACCTATGCACTGTCTTCATCTTTATCCTGTCAATATTCCTACACCCACACATTTTAGCAATACATCTAGCAGTTGATTGATTTAGTGTTTATTAACAATAAACCTAAAGTAGTTCTCTAGGATCAAATTTCTGCTTCAGTTTTTTCTAATCATGATATTCTTTTTTTAAGTTATGACTTATTCTTCGCAGCTGATGACAGATATACTACATTTCGCGATGTTTATAACTTAGATTTCGCAATGTTAAATCTCAAAATAAATAATATTTATTTATTTATTTTTATTTATTTATTTTACTTGAATTGCTCCATAGACAAGACTTAGAGCCTTATATTGCAGTATGGAACTGATGATTTACAGAACATAATCATAAATAAATTTTTATTTAAATTAAACATTAAAAAAACAATAAAACCAAAAACTTAAACTAAAAAACGAATTAAAATTAAATTATTTTATTATAAATAGAATGGATGTACGTGTCAAATATAAAATTTACGTTTTAAATAGTCATGCTGAAAACAGCCTAAAAATATTTTGTTTAAATTTTCGTGCGTTACTTATTAGTTGAGAGCTGTGGGGTATAGAATTCCAGAGAGATACTGCAAATATGAAGAAGTGCCACTGTGACCAAATGTACTTTTTGTGCAATGTTAACGATCAAATTTCTTTTTATATTGGAAAATATTCGATTACTGTATGATATGTGTGTTCCATGGCTTACTAGTAAAATAAAACTATTAATAGAAAAGCGAGATACTGCTTATAGCCGATTTAAAACAGAAGATCTGAGAGCTATTCATAAATCTGAGTAAGTTTGATTTTTGCTTTGTTTTGTTTCTATACAGAACCCTTTTAGTGTTCGTTGTGTAAATCAGTCTGAAGTTTTGGATTGTTTTTTATTAATATAATCTAATGCAAATGGCTCGGATGCCTTAGATCCTATGTTCTTAAAAGCTTTTATACCTTACGTTTTACCGTACTATACTCATCTGTTTAATACAGTTCTTCTTAAGTCTACCTTTCCTTATGTATGGAAAGTATCAAAAATAATAACTATCCCTGAAACTAAGGGTGAAATCAGGCCTAGTTCTATTCTACCTTACTTATCTAAAGTTATGGAAAACCTTATTGCAAAGCAAATAAAAACCTACTTGGAGAACAACAAATTTCCATGTCTGGGATACATAAAATTTAGAAGTTGTACTACAGCTATTGTGGATGTGGTTGAAGATCTTAGAGCAAGCTTAAATTTAAATATGGTATCTTTTTTAGTACCACAGTAAGGCCTTTGACACTATAGATCATTAAACTTTAAAACTCAAGCTTCAAAATATATTTCACTTTTCAATATATTTCAATATATTCTCAAAATCTAAAAGAGAACTTAACGTACCTGAACTTAACATTAAAGGAAACAGAATAGACTTCGTAAATTCAGCATCTTGGTCAAATCACATAATTTTATTGTGGGTAAAGTCTGCAGTAAGCTTCGAAGCTTGTTGGTTGTCATTGATTCAACGCCTTTTGTCATACGTATGCAACTTGCAAAAACTTATTTGATACCTATACTTTTACATGGATGTGAAATTTTTGCGAACTGTGACAGCGATGATCAACGAAACCTCAACGTTGTTTATAATAATATACACAGATGGACAAAAGTCATCGGTATCTTTAAGATACCAAATGACGGTGACTTTTGTCCATCTGTGTAGTAGATATGGATTCCTAAAAGGCCGTCGTGACCACATATCCTAATACTCATACCAGATATCAAAATGAAAATTTATTATTTGGAATCTCTTTGATTTTAATTTTCTTTAAACGTGATTGATTCCTTCAAATATAAATATTTCATGATACTCTCATGAAATATTTTTTATTTATAAACCTACAAACTGAAATGTGTTACTGTGGAGAAAGCATATCCATATGGCCATATCACTACTGCTCAAAAAGCTCATCAGTGGATTTTACCCAAATTTTGTATAGAAAACTAGAAAGTCTTATATTAAAAGCCAAATTAATTAAACTAGAACTCCATTGAATCAATAAGACAAAAGACAACAACAACTCAAAAATGTTTTATACAAAAACAAAGCAAACATTCAGTAACCATTTTTATGTTTTCTTTCATGAAATATTTATATTTGAAGGAATCAAGCACGTTTGAAGTAAATTAAAATCAAAAAGATTCCAAATAATAAATTTTCATATTGATATATTTGCATGTGCACATCATATATATTATTTTAAAGTACTTTTTTTTTGTCGGTTGCAAATATCTCCCATACCACCGCATCAAATTTAATGAATGATATCTCATTTTTAAGCTTATTTCTAACACTAATGACTAAAAATAAATAGAAATTGAAAAATTAATATTTCCATTGATAAAAATTATATTGTATATAGAACTGCATGATAATGCAGTGCTTATATGTTTTTGCTCAAGTGTGGTAATACAGGGTCGCTTAATGGTAATGCAGTTCTACATAATACAGTATATATTTACACGGGCAAAAAGTTAACGATGATCATGTCATTACCTCTAACATTGTATTCAAAGAAGTATTATAAAACCATTTAAGCATATGTATGTGTGTATGTATGTATGTATGTATGTAAATATGTATGATATATTATGATTTCTAATATTTTTAAACTTTTAATAAAATGTATTGAAGCTACTAAAATTTCTATTAATTATTTTCAGTTTATCTTACAAAAATGACAACTAACGCTGCGAAATATTCGCACGGGTCATCTAGTTGGTTATTAATAAAAATTGTTTTCAATTTTTATTTTTATTTTTTTATTGAATCTTTCAAATACATATGAATGGTTCCCAATGGGATCCCTTATGTAGAAAAATTGAAGAAAAAATAAAAATGGTTACTGAATGTTTGCTGTGTTTTCGTTTTGTGCAATCGAATTCAACGAATAGCAGATGCGATGTATAAGCTTGAGTGTATATTAACAACACCTTATTTAAAAATTTGCTGTTCCTAGCCTATTTTAACAAAAAAAATCCCTTTTTGAAAAATTGGCTGTTCCGATAAAAGGATCTAATGGCTGTTTTTGACTTAAGCTCTATGTGAGCTACTGTTTTAGATGAAAGAAAAAAGTAAATGAAATGGCTGTTTTAGATATTAACCTCTAGAGAGCAGCTACTATATATAAAGTTAATGTCAATGCTTTAGTCACTTTGTAACGTTCACTTAAAAGTTTGTTTTTATTGTACAATGAGAAATTAATAAAACAATTTGGTTGAAATAACATTTTTGGCGAGTCTTCAAAAATTTTACTTGATTTTTTACGCATTTTTTATCATCTTAACTATAATCTTTTTTATGACCTTTTTTTATTTTAGGTCAATATAAGCCAGGAGGAGTATATAACCAAATACCAGGAATATTTGCAACGCGTTTATAAGCAAAAACGTCGAGAGCTTCGGGACGTATTTGACGAGTACAATGAACATTTGCTAAGGCCATTAAGAATATTCAGTATTGTTAGCAATAGTACCTTAATAAACCGATACCAGAAGCACACAAAATCTTACAACGAAATCGATGAATTGCGACGAAAAAGAAATGCTATTGAGCCGAATGATGATAGTGTAGAAAACGATTATGATGAAGGTAGAAAGAAAAGCCTGGAAGAACGTATTAGAAATATTTTTTTATTAAAAAAGAAATATCAGAAACCTAGAAGTACAAAAAAGGAAAGAAATGAACGTAAAACCATTATTCGTTTAGTGTTTGCTCTTAAACCAGAACTTTTCAATTTAAGCTCTAGTGATATAGAGGAAGCGAATGTAAGACTGGTCCTTATACATAGTCCCATTTTAGCCATAAGAAATACTAAAAATAAAAAAACACGTACAAAACCCAGAAGCAATTCATGCGGTTCGAACAAAAACGAAGGTCAAAAAAACCTACATCCTGTAAATGTATTAAATTTGAAATTATATTATATACCAAGAGCTGGTAAACGTATTTTGTTGGTTGGGCGAAAGGTTGACATACATGTTGACCTTACTAAACCAGATGAAACTCACACTCAATGGCTACAATTTGAAGTCTCGAAGGCAGTGAAAATGTCCATCGACGACAAACTATTACAGAATGTTGTTTTGGAATTACAATGTGATAATTGCAAGCGTATAGGAGTCCGAATATTAAATGACGCCTATAACACAGCGACGGATGCCTTAGCAGATGACCTATTTGCCAAAGGTAACCAACTTATGCCCGTTTTAAATATTATTGGCCATTTTGATCAGTCCCGACATTCCATAAGGCCATACAAGTATGAAAACCATCACAGCGAGTTAAATGAAGAAGCCACAACTCAGCTCCATTTTCACCATCAGACTTACAGCAATAACAAGAATCGGAACAATCGACGTACTAACTGTTATAAAGCCAATCAACGCTGCTGCCGCCATTCTATGGAGGTAACATTTAAGGAAATTAAAGGGTTCGAGTTTATAATACAGCCGAAAGTTTTCGATGCCGGCTATTGTCATGGTCGTTGTCCACCACGTTACAATCCAGCTCACCATCATGCTTTACTCCAAAGCCTTATTTGGAAACAGAATCATCAAAAAGCTCCACGCCCATGCTGCGCCCCTTCGAAATTAGTCGAATTAGAAGTATTACACGTCGACGAAAAGGATAGTGAAAAATTAAAAATATCCACTTGGAGCGATATGAAAGTGGTCGAGTGTGCCTGTTCATAAAAAATATTAAAAAAAAAACATAAAATACATTTATAATATTGAAGTTAGAAGTATCTGTCTCAAACTAAGATACTTAAACTAGATACGAGGTAAATATTATAGGCAGTTTTATTAAAATTAGTCAAACGGAAGTCTTACCAAAATAGAATAATTAACACATTCTACGTCTATGTTCACATTTTGCAAGTCTTATTAATACAGCTTTAACTGGTCGAGAGAGACAGGGGGAAAAGAAACGTGTACACACTTATATTACTCTTGAAATTCGTTTTGCTAAAACTAAAGTCAATTACACATTCCTAGATACCAAACAGGAAATAAACCATACGACTTGCCTTCTGTAAACAACAAAGAGAGTTAAAAAAAAAAAAACAAAAAAAAACAGAATCTAAGATATAAGACTTGCACAGTCTGAACATAGACTTTGCACTTATTTTTACATAAAACCAAATAAAAAATTTTAGTTCGGCTCAACCTAACGTAATTTTTAATTTCTAAATTACTTAAGAAAAAAATATTGTTTACTTTTTTTCATACTTCTTCTCGTCACAATAAAATAATTAAATTGCATTCATTGCTAAACGAAGTAAGGTTACGAAGATACGAAGAATGCTGATGACGAATGTAGATATCCAGAGAATGCTGCAAAAAATTTTGGGCCTGTTCGTAAATGCATCACTGCAGTGCATAATATGATTATTCTACACTGTCACTGTTAATCAGCTGTTGCATTTGCTTCGATTTGCTTGTTTTAGTTTGCATTTACGAATGAAGAAATACTATGAAAATGGAAAAATTAATAAAAAACTGGATTTGTAAACTACATCATACAAGAAATGATACAAATTTGTGTAAAAATAAAATAAAAAATTTAAACATAAAGAAATAAATAAAAAAAACTTATCAAAATTTATACTCACACGTTCATCGCATCAGCCATTTTTATGATTAGTTTTTTGCTTTTATTTGTGCATAATATACTTTATTATGCATTTATGAACAGATGACGTTTGAGTTTACGAACGTGCTGCCCATCACATGCAGTGCAGTGATGCATTTACGAACAGGCCCTTTGTTAGTGTTTGTTTGTAAATATTTTTTCTTCCCTAATAAATTTAAAAATTAAAAAATACATGAACGTGACCCGAGTCACAATATACAGTTTTATAATACAAATTTAATTACTTTTTAAACTATTCTAATAATACTTAGTTTTAATACTTATAATTAATTTAAATTCTTGTTTGTATATACACACAAAATATCATGGTTGTGATCACAGCAGCCAAACTTATGTATTTTGTGCTTTCGTAGTTTTTCGCCTTAAATCTCAACATTAATAAGTTTCATTTTTTGTATCAGAATATACTTGCTGTTTGAAATCGCCAGATTTCCAACGATTGCCATTTCAAATTGTAGTCTTTCATTTTATGCAATATACGTATATCATGACATGGCCGTAAGTGGCAAACAAAATATGGTTACTTTTAAACACTTAAAGTTTTATTAACATTCTATCAGAACATAATCATCGACTCTAAAAATGTGTACACTTACTTTAACTATTACAATTGTTTTAAATTGTAACCGTTTTGTTAACAAAAGTGAACTTTAT
This sequence comes from Gymnosoma rotundatum, assembly GCA_916610165.2. Classification (NCBI taxonomy): domain Eukaryota; kingdom Metazoa; phylum Arthropoda; class Insecta; order Diptera; family Tachinidae; genus Gymnosoma; species Gymnosoma rotundatum. The sequence continues at coordinate 3,745,190 of OU744341.1, read as the reverse complement.
ACTTTGCGCTCTCCGCACAAAGGTACACGAAAAGATCATAATACAATGAAATGTTTAAAAATTAATTTCCTATTGCCTTTGCTATTTTTATTTTAAGTAGCAGTAAAAGTGTTATTTTTAGGTTTTATTGCTAGCTGTAGTATGTAAAAGATTACAGTGAAGGTAGTTATAGAATAACATGGAGGAAGTCGTAGCCAGCATTGCCGCTTTTTCCTGTTTTAATCAAAATAAGCTATTTATTTTCCTAATAATAAAAAAAACGATAAAAATTGGTTTTCACTTTGGAAAACCTTGAAAAAATCATGTTATAGCATACATTATAGCATATAAATTAAAAGTACTTATATTTCTCTTTCACAAAGTAAAATTATATTTAAGTTTGTATGTGTACAAATATAAAAGAACATTCTTACGCGGAACTGTTATTTGATCAACTCAGTCACTGTATTGACCAGTGATTTTTTAATCACACTGCTTTAATCGCAGGTACTAAAATATCGCTCATCTCTAAATCATAAGGAAAAAGGTATTTTGATCTCTACATTAAAAGCAGGTGTAATTACATTTGCCCAGAAATATAGAATTCGGAACACTGATTTATTAAATCCCTGCAAACATTTTCAATCAACGAATCTTCGCCCGCGAATCGCCGGTAAGTTGTGTACAATCGCGGCGAGTAATCGCGTGCGAGCCAAAAATTACCCTTAAGCGATTCGCTAAAACGCTCGCATGTGTGCATGTTGCGATTCGCGAATAGAGATCCGCTGGCAATTCACAATTAACGACTCGCAGGCGAATCACAAATAGAGATCCGCCGGCGATTCGCAATTAACGACTCGCAGGCGAATCACAAATAGCGACTTTCACTTATTTCTGCATAAGTATTTTCAACTGCATTTTAATTTAGCGGCTTCTCTCTTACTTTTCAACCGCAGTGCTTTGTTTGACAACATTTTTATCAATATATTTCTTTTACACACCACACCTTTCACTGATCACTACTTATTTATTTATTTCTTTTTGATATTTTATATTTCCGATGTATTCTTATTGTCTTTTTAACAGATCACTTGTCCAACTGAAATGAAAATTTTGCTAATTGCTTTTGAAACCAAATATTTATTCTCTCGTTACCTTTGAAAAACAACAAAAAATAAAAAATTCCATCGAAAGTTATGAAAAAACACAGATGACTCAACTCAAATGGATAAAGAATGCAAAAATACGTTGTTAAAAATATTTCCCGTTACCGGTGTACGCTCGCGTATTCATCGCTGATTATAAGGCATAGGCGATGGCACGCGATTCATATCGTAAACGTAATCAAAATTGTTTTCAGATTTAAGTGTTTTTAGAACAAAAAATGACTTACTTGTGTACGCTTGCGTATTCATCGCTTAGTTATAAGGCATAGGCGATGGTTAACGATTTGTATTCCCTGAGCAGAATTGCGTAATCATCGCCAAAAAATCTCAAAAATGTTTGCAGGGTTGTTAATAAAAAGAAGCAAGAAAAATCTTCACAGCAAAGAAGGTGCTTTGATATACATATGAAAGAATGAAAGAGACAAAATTACTTATATCTCTCTTTCGCAATACATATATAAAATTAAACTTGAGTTTGCATGTGTGCAAATATAAAAGAACGTTCTTGCGCGGAACTGTTATTTGATGAACTAAGTGACTGTAGTGACCAGTGATTTTTTAATCACAGTGATTTAATAACATGTACTAAAATATCGCTCATCTCTATATCCAACAGAACATCTTTTAACTATAAAGGTAATAACCCTGAGACATACGAATATAGAATAAAATCCACTGATGACCCACATATATCGTCATATTAAATGCAAACGGACGTAACTACATTTTTTATATTTTTACAGGAGAAGCAAAAACCTATTAAAATCAACAAATATTATGGTTTCTTTGCAATTTTTGTAAATTGTGCTTAAACTGTGGAGATTTATTTATTGGTGAATATACTTTTAATTTTTTTTCAAACAGTTAAGTTTTTATGTTAGTTACGTTCTTTTGACTTTCCACCTTTTTTAAACAAAAAGACGTAGCTACAAAAAGTCACAGTAGTGGGTATCGTATGAATTCATTACCATCTAAACTACTGAACAGATTTTGACGAAATTTGGAGACACAGCAGAAGAGATGCTAGACTTTCAAAGCGATGTTTTAGTACTTGTTTTTTTTAGCACAGTGGATTTTACAGTGGAACAAAATTGACAATCGGGTACGTAAAATTTAGTGGTCCGTATAACTTGCCGATTAAAAATAATTTTGAATTTTTGAAAACTACTTGAAAAAGTTAAAAAAAACATGCTCACTATATACTAGTATTCTAGTCTCTTACGGTTTAAAAGATAGTCCAGATTTACACTATGCAATTTTTTGAGGCTTTTTTTCTCAATTTTCTATTTATGTTACAGCGTTATCTAAAAATAAACATAAGCAACAGTAACATCCTCTCAAAACTCAAGCAATACCACACTGCTTACTCCTCCTCCTTTACCAACAAACAAAAATTTCATGCTAGTTTCATAAAAAATTGCATAGTGTAAACGCCGTAATATTTGACTTTGTTATTTATCTTGTCCTTTATAGTTTACCAGAAATCCGCCAAAAACATTAGCTATTGTTTTGATTTCCTTTTTTTAAATTTTTTATTTATTTTTATACATATTTTATTATGAAATAAATTCTAATTATGTGGTTAATTTTTAAAATAAAACTACAGATATGTGAAAAATTTTTCCACTTTTTCTTTGATATTTTAATTTTATGAGTATGCAATAGAGTGGGTTAACGATCTACAAATTTCTTTATAGCTCTTTTAAATAACACCAGTGTCATCGTATCCCAAATCACGAACCATGTTTACTGAATCACGAATCATGTTCGCCGTATTTTTTCAAAATATATAGATTATAATCAGTAAATATGTTCATATTATTTGTATATTAAAATAAAATACCTGGTCTTATTGACGAATGACGTTTTGGAACAGACTTAAAGTCAAAAAAATACTCATGGCTTACATTGTGATCTTGCGATGGCAGATTTATTTGCTTATTGTTATTTTTCTTAGAAATAAAGAGTGGGTTGAGTCACACTCCTTTTGAGTGTGAACTACTATTAAATAATTCTGTTCAATTGTAATATTTCTGTCCACGTACAATGGCAACAAAGCATTAAATGAAATAACGTTCCGATTTTGGTAAAAACACCCATCAGAATAGTCTCATGAGATTTACTAATCGCACTTTTTAAATGTTTTAAAATGCATGTTGCAAACGTAGATGCGACGAGATTACCTTCAGTCTCATCCTATACAAATTTATCAGACTCATGTTTGATTACATAATACATCGTGAAATTATGAACTTGTAGTTTCGTCTTGTAATATGTGGTATTCGCGTTTAATTGAGGAACTAGTTTGACTGCATGCATATCCATACAAAATAATAGACAAACTCCAGACTTTGCCTTTTTGATAGCATTAGCTTTTTCAATTCTCATCATTTCTATTTCTTTTCTGTGAATATCAAAATGCATCCTTTGATATGTCATTTGTTTTATACGACACACACAAATCACACTGATCATTTTTAGGTTTGAATATAGAATATTTTTTTTTTAACTTTTTCAAAAAATTCGGAAAGAATGTAGGTGAAATTGCATTTTCTTTTTGTGCTTTGCATTCCAATAAATATAGTTCATACAATCGAAATATATGTAATTTATTTGAGTACTGTCGGCGGTAATGTGACTATAATTTTGGAATCCCTGCTAACCATTTTTCAAAAAGCTGAGTCGTTTTTCATATTGGGAATGTTGTTCTAGTTTTTTACGGTTTGATCTTACTGATCTTTGATTTTCAGGACTTGTTTGGATACAACGCAAGCCACTGGACTTAATCCAGCCTCTTACCATTTCCTCCGATAGACCCAGAGTTGAGAAAAAAATTACACTACAAACTTGAACTCGATTCATGTTGAGCTTTAAATAAAAACGCCTTGTGCGCTTTCTGCACAAATACGTTTTCTGTTTGAGCTTTAAATACGATTTATTATATAGAGCTTTTTCTGTGCCCAGTTCATTTTCCAGAAAATTGAAAATATTTTCTACATGTGTCTTCAGAAAATAATTCGCAATGTTTTACTAAACTTTTTAGGCAAAAGTCAGATTTACAAGTATCTCCTATCTTTCTCGGCATTAATTTTATTTGAAAGTCGCTTATTTTTATTAACTCTCACCAAATCACTTACTAAATCATTTTCAGAACTGTTTTTACTTGTAAAAATTTGAAAATTGGAATTCGGGATTTTGTAAATTCCGAAAATTTTATAATTTTCAGGATCAAGATAAAAGGATTGACATCCCTATATACAACAAATAAGTTTGTATGTTAGGTTTTCATATAATATAGAAATACACGCACTTGTAGTTACGTCCGTTTGAATTTCGCTAATAAAATCGCCATTTTTGAACGAAAATTGTCGAGAGGACGAACATCGATCTATCCTGGCCTCGTTGTCGCAATATAAAAAGCAGTAATGACTTATTTTTCGTTTGGGAATTTGTTTACACTTTCGTTTGCTCTCAATAATGTCTCTTCAAAAAATACTTTAAAGTTTCAAAATTTTTAGCAATTAGTCTTTGAATTTGCCACTGTTTTCTTAATAATTCACAAACGAAAAGGAAAGCTGGAGAATGAAAATAAACAATAATAATAGTTTTTATTATGTGGCCAACGAAAAGAAATCCACTGAGTCCGAACCATAAAATTGTAACAGCGCTACATGTTATTCCAAAAAACGTAATATTTCGTATAAATATTTCAAAGAATGAGAACGCAAGTATAGAAGACATAAGCATGACAAAAATACAAAGCGGTACTTTGCATTACCTACTCTTATTTTTAATACGACTTTTTTGTGACACTTTTTTATAAAACGGAATTTCGTGACACTTTTGAAAAAATCCCATCGTTAACCCTGCCTCACGTTATTATACAATTATTTATGTGTCGTTCTTTAACTTCCTCAATGTAGCATTACTACTACAACATTAACCTCGACAACCTCAATGATATTCTAGTCAAAAAAAAAAAAAAAAAAAACTAAAGTAAATAAACAAATGAAGCAATAGGAATTATTCAATTTTTTTAAGCCAGCAATTTTTGGATACAATTTTTCAATGATGCTATTCTATTTTAGGTTGCAAATTTTACATGTAGCTCTGGTTCTACATAGTACTACTACTGCCGCTACTCGCAACTGTTTAGAGTTGTAGTTTTGTAGTTAGTGTAGGTTTTTTAAATAATGTAATGAAACTTAAATATATTTAAGTCGTCAGTATTACTTTACAGTCTCTATGAGGCCAAGCTTATTAGTAGACCCTTGCAGTATTTTATTTCAAAATATACTAAATGAAGTTAATGGACGTTAATTGTGCTTGATTTCTTCAAATATAAACACATCATGATAATCTCATGAAATGCCTACATATATATTATTTAAAACTTAAATATGACAAAACAACAAATTATTATAAGATAACAACATTAAAAAAAAATTTCTGCATAGTAACCATTAAGTCTCCAATTTAATTTTATCTTTTCTTTAATTTTATTTTAATTTTTGTGTAAAACATTTTTGAAACTTGTTGTCTTTTTGCTTTGTTGGTTAATACAGTTCTCATTTATTCAAATTAGTTTGAGATATAATAATCTTGAAATTTCTATAAAATGGCAGTAAAATGGCACTAAAACATTTCATATTTTAGTTTTACTTAATAAATATTTCATAAATATATCACATAAAAGGACTCAAGTACAATTAACGTAAATTAACCTTAAAATGTTTCTAAATATTAAAATTCATACTGATTATGTTGAATCTTTCTTTTCAGGGGAATATACTTCGCTGTATATTGATAAGTACCAATTTTGTACTTCTTATACATATTAAAAAAAAAGTATATGACAACGTTGTATAGGTATATGAATATAGTATTGTTACGATTGCACTCTACTTTTTTTTGATATAAAAAGAACAAGAAATATAAAGTGACCTTAGCATTTTGGCGCTCACTCAATCACACACATATGTATACAAAGTACATGTTAAATTATTATTCAAGCGCATTAAATTTAAGGTATTAAATTCCGTCCTTAAAACAAATATAAGTATTTATAACATTTAAAGTCAAGCTTTTGTGTTTTTAATTAATTTTATATTTATTTATTGTTTATTTTTAAGGCCTATCAAGTAATTGTATTAACAAATCAGGGTTTTTTATTTATTATTGCATATTAAAACATCTTGTAACATATTAAATGCACATTTTTTTTACTTAAATAAAATAAATAAAATAAATTTTCAGAAGATTTTTGTATTTTTCAGGTTTGTATCATGGGTTTTACTTACTTTATAATTTTTAAGATTAAATTATACGCAACTTAAGATTCGCTCACATTGGTCGCATTGTTTGACACAAATGTTTGACCATTAAAGATTTGCACTTTTAAGAGTATATAAAAAAATTTTTGTAGAAGTTCAATTAAACGTTTTAGATCTTCAATATTTTATGTTAGTAAAAAATTTCAATCAACTTTAACAAAATTAATGGTCATGCATTTTTGTCAAATAAGGTGAAAATAGAAAAAAATTTTAGGAGAAACTACCATATTTTTCAAAACGAATCTTTAACAATGCTATTCCAGTAAGTTTTTACCAAAATAAATAAAAACGTTAAAAAGACCGATAAAATAATTAAAACATGGGCAAAAATCTTTAAAAAAAAACCATTCAACTGTTACAACTTGTCGACCTGATTCTTGAAGTGCTTCAAAAATTTTTGGTTTTGAAGAGTATTCATTTTGTTGCAGTGGTTATTGTGAATACTTCGGTGGCGAAGGTCCGATATGAAAAAATAACATTGAATTATTTCATTAATATTTTAAGATTTAAAAGCAAAAACATAATAATAAAAACTATATTTTTGGCTGGATTCAACAAAAATTAAAAGCAAAAAAAATTTTCAAATAAAGGCAAGCAAGTAGTTCTTTAAACGATTAAACTACTTATCAACAGCTTAACCGAAAAACCATAAAACACAAAAAACAATCATTGTATGATTAAAAATTTGATTTGAAAATATTTAGTTTTGACATTATTTTGGAAATTTTTGAAACCATTTTCAAGCTTATTTCATTTTTAAAATAAAAAACTTTGTTATTTATTTAAAAATTTACCATTTTAATTTCAATGTTAAAAAACAAGGCAGATTGGCAAATTTTGTTTACACTTATTATTTTTTTCCTACAAAAATTTTTTTCATACAGTGGTGTTGTGAAAATATACTTAATTTTCATAAAACAAAAAAGTTTCACAAACTTTTTGAAGCTGGATTTTATTAAAAAATTGTAGGCCTCGCCTCCTAATGGTTTTGTTTGCTCATTTTATATGTTAAAACCAAAAATTTTGGTATAAAATGTGTTTATACACACTTTTGGTTTTTACATATGTATAAAAAATAAGCTAACATAATCACGAGGATGCGAGGCTTAGGAAGCTCCTCTAGCTTTAATATATGCATGTAAGTAGCATCAAAGAAAAGCGTATGACATCTAGATTAATAATATTGTAATTATTTTTTTCGCGCTATATCTTCAAATACTGAAAAATTAATGTTTAGGTGTTTTTTTTAAGAAATTAAATATCATAACGCATCGTGCTATTCCTAAAAAATTTTGAAGTAATATAGCTAAAATAGTTTATAATCAGATGGTGAAATGAAATTTATTTTTTTTTTAAACATAAAATGTCATAAAAAAATTGTTTTATTTTTTACAAAAGAGGCTGTAATTAATCACGGGGCTGTCAAATCCTTTTTGAAGTATGTAGCCAAAATTTGGAGACTTACCGTTTACCTTTTTTTTAATCGATGCTTTGCGCTCCGAGAAATTTTACTATAATATTAACATTTTGTTGCAAAATTGGCAATTTTGGAAAGAGCGGGAGGGGGAACCATTATAATTGTTGAGCTAATTTTTTTTATTCGCATTTGCTAAAGTTTGTCTTTAAAATTGTTTAAATAAATTTGCTAGTACTGAAGTAAATTTAAATTATATAGGCAAAAAAAAATACCACCTTTTTGCGGAAGATCTTTAAAAAAACGATGTATTTTACATTTTCTCAGTTCAGAGGATTGTAATTTTTTAACGAAAAGCGCTATCAGAACAAAACTTTAAACTTGTTTATTTTAAATTTTATTAAGAATATAGCATAGTCTTAATAGAATATAATATAGTCTTAAAGTAATAATCTGATAATTAATAAGCGTGCTACGCCAAAAGCACTAAGTCAAGATGGCCAAAACTTATTAACCCAGATAAGCCTACTGTCCTATATTTAGGACAGTAGAAATAAAAAAAAAATATCAGAATACCCTCTTTATCTAAGATTATTTAGTCTTATGATTTGCAGTAAGAAACGTGTCAGCTTTATTAGAAAAAATAAAAAGACAGTTATTTTAACAGTTTTTACCTTATATTTTACCTTATAAGTGTGTAATAAAAGTGCGTTGCAGACATGGCAAATGACAGGTATGTATAAAAAGTTATATTTTACTCGTGAGTTGTTTTTTTCTGTGTTAATATCTAGTTGATAACCTTAACTTTTGTACTAAATAAATATTCTAGCAAAATAATATAAATAAATTACGTAATTACGTAACTAAATAATGTAACTTTTTTCAAAATTTTCAGAAAATTTTAGTTTCAGGCTTATCTGGGTTAAACAAAAAAAAAATTGTAAGCCAATTTTCTCCATATACATTCAAACATACTTTAATAGATATTTTCAAGATCTGATTATATTTAAAAAATGTTAAAATTTGAGTTAAAAATAAATTTTTTTATGACATTTTCAAAAAATTATATGTCCGAGGTACCTAAATGTGGGACCCTACCCAGAAGCCCTCCTTCACCTAAGAAACTGACCGTCCGTAGATTTACTGAGAAACACATCTGCCCTGCCTGTGTAAAATTTCGTTGAGATATATTGAGTGGTTTATAAGATACCGAATTTTGTAAAAAAAAAATCATTTTGTGCGGCAGTTGATTTGATGTCTGAAAATATATTTTACAAAAACAAAATACATGTTGCTTACTTATTGTTGTAGTTGTTTTAGAACTGCTATTACCTGTAAAATGAATGTGCCTTGTTTAAAAAATAAGGTAAAAGTTATTGATAATAAAGGTTGCACCTATTGCTCATGTTTTGTTAAAAGAAGTATTCAGAGCTAGAATAAACACATATTTAACATAAGTATGTTTATAAACGTACATGCGTACGTATGTACATATGAACATTAAAGTGCTTGTTAAAAGCAAATAATGGGGTGACAGAGAGTTAAAAAATAAAAAAAAAATATTTGTATTTTTGATTGGAGCAAATTTACTAAACTAGATTTATATAGATGGTAAAGGGTATAAAAAATTCGGCATAGCCGAATATAGCACTCTTAATTGTTCTTTCATAAAATTGATTTACTTGAAAGGACCAGCAATTTACATATACATATGTACTAATAATTTTGTTACCGATATTTTCAACAAATAAATATATAAGAGCTACATCTTTAAAAACTTCAATTAATAAAAATTTCATTAATGCGTCAGAAAAATATACATTTATTATTTTCTTGTTTGATTTTTTTTTGTAGTTTATTAAAGATGCATACAGTGAAAATTGACGTGTAGGAAACTAAATGCTTATTTCTAAAAATATTCCCACCTATGTATATTAAAATTTTGTGTTTATAAATTATCTAAATGTAATTAAATTTAAATATACAGAAACATAAATTGAGGTCATGTGAGTATGCAGCGCTGCAGAATAATGAGAAAATGAGTAAAAATGAAGAAACCAGGTAAATACTCAGGTAAAAAACGAACAAACAAATCTAGTAAAATTCTGTATTTGTTTATTTTTGGTTACAGAATTGATAGATTGGATCTGATAGGTAACGCCTCTTCTAAATTTTTTGATATGTTTTTTAGGAAATTACTCTTTCGATTACAAAATATAGTAAACAAGGCTATAATATATTATATAGTGTAACCATAATAAAATATTTGCAATATTTTCTATTGTAGGATGAAATAAATGCTACGGCTTTCGTTAACTACAGTTAAACCACCTAGGAAGCATTTATCTTTAATGATTGGAGCTATGATGCTTATGAGTGCTTTATAATAAAATACATTAGAATCAGTGCCTATTATAAATGAGTAAGAAAATACAGGTGGGTTGTAATATTTAATTACATTCGCTCTCTTTATAAAATGTTAAGGTCTAGCACTGCAATTATAATCCTTATGGGTATATTAAAAAGGACGGCATATTCTGCCGAGTGACCCGAAACACACTACTAATGATGTAAGAATATGGACTATTTATCATGTTTGCCGCATTCTACGACGTCAACCGCAATTGCCTGACATATTTTAAGTACGGACCAACTCAAGAAATAATAATAATAAGAATGAAATCGAAGGCAACTAGTTCGTTAATTGCAAACAAGCTTGAAAGCAGTAATAAATAATTCTTGCAAAAAAAAAAACCGACTTCAAAACAGATTCATCTGTCTGTCTGTAATGGTTCAAAAAGTATGCCCACATTCATCAAATAACATTAACTATTGGGACACTCTTATATTCCATTTTAAAACTTTATACTTATTATAGTAGACTTAGCACTACAGCTCCTTGTTAATTTCAACGTCTCACTGTGATAAATTTTTTGAGATAGCGGCCAAAACTCCTTTTGGCTTTTGTTCTCCGATTTTAAAGTTATTAGACTCATATGAAAGTAGACAGTAGTAAACCTCGGGACTCAAAAAATTAGAACTCTATTTCAACTATTTCACTGAGAACAGGGTGGTCCAAAATGGGCTTTTTCAGAATTTAGTAAATTTATGATATTTTTAGTTAATTTTTAAAGTTTAAATGATCATAATTTTTTGTTTTTCAAGATTTTTGGACGAAATAAATTTGTTTTTTTTTTTTTGTTGTAACTTTACTTATTTCCTAATATTGGTAAAAAAAAATTGAAGCTCTACTCTTTTCAGAACAATTTAAATATTATGTAGTCCTAACTCTCCTCTACATTCCTATATATACATGTCCATGCATCGAGACTGCACTTTTTGAGCTACAGCAATTTTTCTGACCCAAGGTAAGATATTCGGTACAAATGCACGTCATATTTTTGGAGAAGTTATTTGTATGTGAAAGTGGCTATTATGCCTATATTTTGATGAAATTTTGTACAAGAGTTCGTTTTGACCCAAAATAATAATTCTGTTAAAATTAGGAGAAGTTGGCCCATATTTGGACATAGTCCACATAGAAGGGTGTATCAAAAATTTGACAAAAATGACAATAAAACTCTCAAATTAAGTGGTATTTGGCAATTTATTTGGAAAAGGTAAAAAATGATTTTATTGCCATCTAATATTACATAACTGACAATTGCAAATAAATTTAAAACCAATGGAAATAACTGGTAAAACCAAGTACCTGTTATATTATGTTTCAAAGAGGAAAAAAAGATCATGTTGAAACTTCGAGTAATAGTATATTAATCTATGCATTCATTTTTTTCCTTCATTATTGTTTAAACAATGGCTAAATTCAGTTATAGTGTTCTATCTGATATATATTTTGAACGGAAAGATGAAAACGACATTATTTTACATATAACGAATAATCCAAACTGTAAAAGGTGGTCGACCAGCAAAGCAAATTGATAATTGTAGTGAAAGATCACGAAGACGCAAGCTTAAACATATCAATGAAAAAGTTTCTTGTAGCATCATATATGATTCATTTCTGCATCAAATTCAACCATCGAAAACTAAAAAAGGAGTAAAATTGCTATCATTAAAAAAATAGTGGAATCAAGCCCCAGACGCAGAAAAAGGATTTTAGAAAGTATGCCGACACCAACTGAAGAAAATAAATTTACTCCAGAAGAAGCGTTTGCACTATTTTTGGATTTGAAAATGACTAAAAACCAATATACAGAATTGCGGAAGCGAACCAATGAAAAAAATTGTGGAATTTTTCCATCATATCGAGATATTCTTTCTGCCAAAAAAGATTGCTTACCTTCACCAACTGCTATTAGTGTAACTTCAAGTTCAGCAGAAATAAAATTGCAAGATCTTCTTGAACACACTGCAGAACGATTATTAAAGACATTTGATGCTGACTATTTAAAGAAGTTTAAAAATTGCAGCATGACTTTAATTTCTAAATGGGGATGTGATGGGTCCTCTGGCCAGAAACAATACAATACAATGTAATGCGGAAAATTCATCAGATGCCAATTTATTTATGATTTCTTTCGTTCCATTACGTTTAACAAAAACTTATATTGGTTCATAGCCGTCAACTAGTAGAGCTGCAGAGATAGATGTATGGATGAATGAAATTCCCTCGTCAACAAAATTTTGTAGACCAATAAAGTTTGTTTATAAAATAAGAAACTAAAGATGACATAAATTTGTTGGCAAAATAAGAGATGAAATTAAAGAACTTCAACCAGCGATATTTGAATTTAATGACCAATGCATCGAAGTTAACTTTAAACTGTCACTTACAATGATCGATGGAAAAGTTGCACAAGCTTTAACCGAAACAAATTTTTCGTCAAGCTGCACCGTATGCCAAAAAACATCAAGTCAATTGAGCCAACCACCAACACAAGACGATAGTTTTAATGAAGCATATGAATTTGAAATGACACCTCATCATGCTAGAATTCGTGTTATGGAGCATATTCTTAAATTGGGATACGATTTGGAATTTGGCCCGTTAGGCGAAACAGTGAGAAACAACAAAGAAAATTTGGAAAAAAGGGGAAAAAAAGATATTCAAGAAAAGTACCGTGCGATAGGCCTTATAATTGACCAGCCAAAGCAAGGAGAAGGAAATTCTAATGATGAAAAACAGCAAGGAATTTTTTTTCCGATCCAGAAGCTTCTATAACTAGAGTAGATTATGATTTAATACGACGATTCCAAATCATATTAGAAGATATAGCATATAGCAAAACGATAGATGCAAAAAAATTTGATCAGTATGCTAATGAGACAGCAACCCTTTATAACCAAAAATATTCTTGGAGACATATGCCAACCACAGTTCACAAAATTTTGTTCCATGAGGAACAAATAATTCAGCACAATATGCTTCTAATTGGAGATCTCTCAGAAGAAGCGCAAGAAAAAAGGAACAAAGACTACAGATTCTTTTGCGAGCACAATACAAGAAAAATTTCCAGATATTGTACTAATGAAGATCTTATTAATATTTTGTTGTGCTCATCAGACCGATGTATGTCCAGTATTCGACAAAATGGAAATCAACCTCATTAGAGTTAGTTGAAGAAGCTAAACAACTACTGCAAAATGAAAATCAAAGCTATTTGGAAGAAATTTTTACTAATATTGTTTAATTAATGCTAGTTTAAAGATTATAATTTGTTTCTAATTTTAGTATAAATTTTTATTAATACATTTAAATAAAATATATGTGCACTTTAAATCAATAGTAAAAATTTACTTAAAATTTTATCGATGTTGTGTTCTATATATAATATATCCAAATGGTATTGATATTGTTGGAAATTTCAGTGTTATTTTTCAGTTTAATCCTCACAAGAATTAGCTTTCTTCCAAAACCAACCTTTGGCAACTGTGAAAATTGAGACAAAATAAATGTCAGGGGCCAAATGTTGGCATTTTCTGACCAAAATTAAGTTTAGGAATAATAAATAAGTATTGGTTGTTGAAGAAAATAAGAAATTATAAAAAAATACCGATTTAAAATGTCAAAATATTCAACTTTTACATGGAAACTCAACAAAAAATTAAAATGCATTTTTAACTCCACATTACTTACGTTCCTATCAGTCGATTTTTACGTTTGAACGCAAATTGAAGCTTAAAGCCCCTCCTATTGAACAAAACAAATTGCGTAAAAAAATACCAATCCGGTCAAAAGTTATAGAGTTTTGACCGCTATCTCGCGAAATTGATCACTGTGCGTCTGTCTACAACTGTTTAACAGTTTGGCAATATACATCAAATTAGGGCAACTATAGGGGCACCGTTTTATTTCCAAATTCAAATTATGCCCTTAACGGTTCATAATGCATGAAAAAACATGTATGTTACATGGGGACACCCTTTTTTTAAGATATGAATTGCTTTTACAACGGGACCAATCTGTAATCAATACCCCGTCAAATAAAGACAAAAAAATATCAAAATTGGTTCAGAAATGACTAAGTTCTGCAGCCACAAACAAAGTAAGCAACATTCAAACATTCAGCCAAATTGATAAACTCCTTTTTTCAAATCGGTAAAAAAAATCATACGTAAGGAAAAGGAAAAAATTCAGTCTAATACAATAATTAACAAAAAAAAAAAATTCGCTGTTTGGACAACAATTTTTAGTTTATTTAAATTTTTGTGAGAAGTTTCCTAAAGAGTTAAGTAAGCGATAACTAGAGGTATTTCACCTTCAATAAGAAATATTAGTGACTTTAATAATTCTGATCAGAATTGGAGCACGATTTAATTTAAAATTAATCATCATATCCTGTAGTTTCATTTTAATTTTACATCCAAACATATTGCTTTATAATTTATTTATTTATTTTTGCTTTATAAGTTCATTAATTCTCGAATAAAATGGACATTTTACATTACTAAATTACATTACATTACTAAATTAATTGTTTGTTATAGAAGTACATCTCCATATGTTATAATCGGTAATAATAATGTTTTTGTCAATAATTGTCTCAGTTTGATTGGAAAATAGGAGCCTATATATAATTGTGACATAGAGCAAAACAGATTTTAGATATAAATCAGCTATCAGCTAAACAAAATCTGAAAACTTTACAATATGAAACATATAAAAAGTTTACAATTGAAGAAATCAAGCAGAATTTAGTAACGTATATTAACATGGATCAGATTCCAAATAATAAATTGTCATATTTTGTTGAAAACGTATCCGTCTGTGCCTTACTTATTTAAAAAAAATACTAAGAGCAAATAAATTTTTTGGAAAAATTAAAACTTTTGGTGAGATTTTTTAGTGATAACGAAAAATTAATTTTTTTGCTTTTTTATAGTATTTTTTTGCTGAATTTTCAGTTGTAAGTACAACAAAACAACAGTAAATACTGACGCTCGCCTCTTTTTAAAGAATGTTACTAAATTTCAATATCACCTCTTTCGAAATTATGTCTAAGAGAATAGTGATAAACTGATTTCAACTCAATTACAATTCGCTAATTGACTCCCGAATGTATAGGGATCAAAAATATATGTGGGATCGGAAATGATTATTGTTTCTTCCCTTTTCACCTGTGGTGAAAGTTATTATAGTATAAAGTTGGTGCCCGTATAAATAATATTGCAAAAATGCATAAAGATTGTGGCAAAGAAGCTTAAAACACGCTATTGATTCATTGCCACTAATACGTTCCACAGTTTCCATTCAAAATAAAATCACAGAACTATGCCTTCATTCAGTAGCCTTTAATTATTTTTGTACTTCAGTTCTCGTATAACTCAACTCAATGGGACATTAATCTAAGCGCATATATTTTCCTAAAAATTTTCTAGTAGTCTTTATTATAATTCAATCAATGGTTTTTTAAAAACCAAGAACTCAACCCTTGTAAAACAGTACTTTTATTTTGTTACAAATCGATAAATCACACAAACATTAAACTTTTCCATGCACGCTATGGGCAACCTTTCTATTTTGATGAAAGAGCTTTTAGGTAAATTTGGAAAAGCTTGCTTCACAGCATCTCGCCTTAAAATATGCTGCAAAACAGTAACAACATGCCAAGGTTTGAACTAGTGTTGTCATAATGAAAAGAATTTATGTTTGATAAGAACATTTACACAAAGTTTATACTTTTATCTAAAAAAAAACATTAGGTAGCTTTAAATATAACTGACGCAGATGTATCAAATGCTTTTGGCAACACTGGTTTAACAGTTTTCAATAAAAGAAATGTTTGTTCAAACATTTAGCATCCGCTTGTGTGTTTTACCGTCGGTAATATGATGGTAAACATAAATTTGTAGATAAATTAAAAACACAATTATAATTAGCAGCAAGAATTAAAGTAAGATTTAATTTTAATTACATATTTTAAAATTATTAAAAAAAAAATTGAAATAAAAGTTAAACAATTATGTGGGTAGTGTTTCAAACAATACAAAAGTGTCGAAGTAAATCAAATAAACTCAAGAAATGAGCTTTTTATTATATTCAAACAAAGTTAAGTGGTACAAATATAATCTAAATAACTTTTAACAATATCTGGAACTAAAAAAGGAAGCAAATACATTATTAGCATCCAAAAAAAACCATATCAGTGTAATATTGTATAAAATAAAATTGTTCTAAAGAAAAATACTAAAAAAATAACAAATACGTTAATATTAAGGACATTGCAAGCCACTCCCTTCCTTGCAACAGTAACATAAACAAACTCAACGCAACGTGAAGCAAATTTATTATCTCTGCCAGTTTGATACGCGCATAGAAAACCATTCTATAACTTGGATAAACATTTTAATTGTACACACACACACACATACACACACAAACATACTGACACGGTGGCCTTAACAAACATCCAAAGCACTTCCTTTTACTTGCAGAGATTTTAAATTCTAAGATTATTTTTCTACTTAGGCTGGAAAAATACCAATACATAAATCGTTAGCAGTGATGCTTAAAATGCTCTAAAATTATTACAAACTTTAAAGACGTTTTCCGAAATAATAACAATTTTAACAACCTTAGTTTTCATATATCTGGGATTTACAATGTCAAGATTGTGGCTAAAAGTTGTTAAACCAAATGTCTTAAAACAACTACTATCTCTTTTTTTCTCAATATAACATCGTAAATAAAATAAATGCTTAATGTTTAATAGATATCTCAAGTAGTCTCTAAATAAGAGGTCTTTCAATAATAATGATATGAAACATTTTTCTTAAAATGCTAGATATTTTGAAAGCTACTGTCTTTAATTCTATGCGTCTTTGCTGCATGTTGACAACAAATTAGCCGTGTTATAGTCAGTCTATACAAAAAAACTTTATAATTGGACTTAATTTTTTATATATTTAACTTTTTCAAAAATTATATTTTCAAGCCTATCGCAATTTTAATTTAAATCGGAAAAACTTTGGTCAAGATTGGTAGATTATTTGAGGTGATATAAAGTAATACGAATAAACATTATATTAAGATCGAAAAAGGTTCTGTGGTACTATATACCGTATTTTTTTTTTTGTTTTTATATAAAATTTTCGTACATGGTATAAAAAAATATTTTTGAAAGTAGTCTGTGCTTTCGATATTGTACTCCCAAAGTTTGAAGGTTAAAATGTTTCAAAATATAAAAAGAAATATTTTATTTTTGTACTTAATAAGTGTTTTGTTTAATAAATCATTTAAGCTTCTCTTGACTGGTGAGAGGAAGAGGAAGTCTACAGATACATATCTATAAAGCGAATTCATTTAGTGAGAGTGACGAGGTTCAAAGTTACCGCATTCTTTTTAAATCGAATCCTTTAATTAAATTTTTCATCACCAAAAATCCTCTGAAACCAGTTTATTTTATTCACAAAAATTCAAACCCCTCTTGTTGCCTTAATTCATTTATTGCTACAAATTTAGAAAGTATCTAAAAGGGGATCAAGCGTTTTGCAAGAAATAAAATAATATTTAATAACCGAAATCACTACTAATAAAGCTTGGATTTATAAAACGCTAGTCAAAGCAATTTAGTGATCCATTAGTAACAAAGCAATTTTATACTTCCCTTGTAAGTCTTGTTTTTGAATACGGTTGATAGTAATAGCATTGAATCTGTCCAGAAGCAGTTACTGTTATTTTTTCTTTGTGGTTTACAATTCAATTCGGTAAATCTACCTTCCTATACAAGTAGACTTGCTCTAATAAAGCTGCCAACCTTAAAAATTCGAAGAACTATGTTAAACCTTTGTTTAAAAATTTAATAAAGGAAATGCTTCTTCTAATTTCCAAAGTGAACCAAAAAGTAGAATTCATTCTGCTGGTATCTAAATATTACTGTTCTATTTCCAATTAACACAATTTATAACGAACCTAAGCCAAATTGAAAAAGTAACAAATTAATATAACTTATATTTATTTGAAACTAGCGCTTTGTTTCCGCTATAGGAATTTCAACACTATGCCTATTAAAGTCCTCTAGGTATATGATAATAATTTCAATTAAGTCTGTAATTGCCACACTATAATACAGAGCCACATACAATTTTCAATTTATATTTAGTTTCCAAAAAGTTTCACAAAGTTGAAGCTTTAACACTAGTAAATCAAACAAAAGATATTCTATGTTTACATTAGTATTTTTCAAAGGCATAAGAAAATTGTACAAGTGCAACATTTAACATTTAACATTTAATTCCCCAAAAAGGGATAAAAAGGTGAAGCTCTTAAAATTTATGCACAAAAAAAAAACACTTAAATTAACTTACAAACTAATAACTTAAAACTATAAAACAAAAACAAAGGAACAAAAAAAAAAACAAAGAGAAAAAGTAACAAATTCATATTAAACGTGTTTTTTTAAATATGAATTAATAAAATTAAAACAAAATAAATCTATTAGGCAGTGTTATAAAAAGTATTCTGTATACTCAAAGAATGCAGCCTTCTATGAGAAAATAAGAGGTCTGCATCCTCGCAAAGAATTCCAGCACACTTAATGGTCAACAGATCAACCGGAGACAGATACCATGACATCCGAAGAGCCTGCAGATATCTCGACGAAAAGATGCATTCTCTCACCAAGGATTTCTCTAAGAATCGTGCCCCCTTAAAAAAATTTCCCAGCCATTTCCACCATATAGACACCCACTCGCGCAAAATCAATTGCGCTGCAGATTGATCTACATGATGGCTTGCGAATCTTACCATTTGGTCCCATATAAGGCATAAGTATCAGACAAGCAACCAAACCCAATCTCTCCCATCTCCGTAGCCTTTCCGTCTGGTGCGATGATGTACCGGACCCAGCCGGGAAGACATAGGAGATAGGACGGATAATTTGGCGGTACACTAGAAGACGCACTTTCCTATCAAGACCCCCTTACGTTTAAGAGCTTCCTGATATGCGGAGTAAATCCTCTTGCTTCTCTCAAGAATATCAACAATGTGGCGATAACTCTCAAACTGTCCGCAGTCCCAATCAGTTCTCGTCCTATAGTCAAACATGGTATGTATTATCTAAAAATTCGGATAAATATATTTGCGCCTACCCTTGAACATCACGGCGACATTCTTCGGAACCTTAATAAGTTGTCCACTTTACGGCAAACGCGCGCACCAAATCCAATTCAAAGTCCAGGCTAACAGCTATTGTAGGGCATCTGTTATTCAGTTCCCTAGCAATGAAGTCTGCTTGTACCGTCAGAGCGTGCGTTATCGATAGTCCACTTCTTAATCCAAATTGGAAGTCTTTTAAGATGATCTTGTTAATTGTTATGTCATTTATCTTTGTCAGGAGAAAGTACTCAAACAGCTTCCCAAAGGCAGACAGCAGGTAAATGGGCCTATAGCTTCCACACGCACCAGGGTCGGTCTTAGTATAGGAACGACGAGCGCCGATCTCCACGCTTTCGGAAAATAGCCATTATTATAGCAATGATTGAAAACTATGGCTAGAAATCTTCATGCTTTAACATTTGTTCTTTTCAATGCGTCGGCAACCACATACAATCACACTTCCTGGTTTTGTTGAAGAGAAGAAATTGTTTTTATTTATTTTATCTGTGATTTTTTTTAATTAGAAAAGGCACTAAAAATAATTAAAGAAAAAACACACTGTTGAAAATTTATATTTAAAAGAATCACACCGTATGTAAAATATCTACTAATACAAAAATTTATTTTAAAAAAAGCCTTAATCAAAAATTTATTTCCTATAATAAAAAAAAATAAAAGTAGGCAGATAAAAGAAATGAATTCACGGAAAACAATTTTTAATTAAGGAATATTTATCTAAATATATTTGCAGTTAATGATTTTACATTTAATACTTGAATATATTTTCCGTATGCCAGGTTATCGTCCGAGCGGACAGAGGAACATCATTTATTATTTAACGCATTTTTACACTTTTTCTACCAAAGCGCTGCTTAGCTCCTTGTGAAACTCTCCACCCTCAAAAGGACTAGAGCGCTTCAGTTCAGTAGATATTTGTACACGATATTCTATATAATTATTAATTATTTCTTCATAAAAAGGTTTCTTTAATTATAAAGTTAGGTCTTTTCAGTATAATATACGCGAAATGCCTTCTTAATAAAATTAGTGACGTAAAATACATTTAATAAAAGTCTGGAACATCTAAAGTACTTGCCTGATTTTCATGAAACAAACTGCAATTTATAGAGGAGGTCATAAGCTTTTTGCCTAATGTATTTGGATATACTCTGTGTCAGTACAGGGTGTTACTACACAGAGCGTTAAAGTAGGTAACCTCTAATTTGAAAAATGTTTCAGAGCTTATAACTTTATCAAAAGTGAACCGATTTCAAAAACTAATTTACTAATGTACATGTTATCGTTTTTACCTTTAGAGAAATGCGACTTTTAAATTTAAAATACAAAATTTTTACCTTGCCATCTTTTAGTCTTTCACCTATAGTTTTTTTAATACAAGGTAGAACTATTTTAAAGCAGATTTAGAAAGCTAATACTATAAGAAATAACTTGTAGAAAACGTTTTTCTTTGACTTCGTTGTTTTAGTGGTAATATTTTTTTTAATTTGAAATTTCATAAAAAGTTAAAAAAAAGTGAAATTTTGGTCAAAAAACACTTTCAGTTTTTTTTGTAGATTTTCAACGTTTTTTTAATAAAATATGAAAATTTATTTTTCGGATATATTTGCATATGCACGCTTATTAATAAAAATTGTTTTCAATTTTTATTTTTTCATTGAATCTTTCAAATACATATGAATGGTTCCCAATGGGATCCCTTTTGTAGAAAAATGAAAGAAAAAATAAAAATAGTTACTGAATGTTTGCTGTGTTTTTGTATAAAACATTTTTGAGTTGTTGTTGTCTTTTGTCTTATTGATTCAATGGAATTCTCATTTAATCAATTTGGCTTTTGATATAAGACTTTCTAGTTTTCTATACAAAATTTGGGTAAAATCCACAGATGAGCTATTTGAGCAGTAGTGAAATGGCCATTAGGATATGCTTTCCACGCAGTAATACATATCATTTTTAGTTTAGTTTACAATAATAACTATTTCATGACAATATCATGAAATATTTATATTTGAAGGAATCAAGCACGAATAAAGTAAATTTAAATTTATAAAATGTTTAACTTTTTCTTTAAGACAAGGCCTTGTGTGATCCATCTTATGTCTTTTTATGAAATTTTTGTGAAGCTGGCTATACTCAGCATTGTTCGAATATGGGCAATTTTTTAACAAAAATCTAAATGTTCTAGACTGTAAAAAGTTTCACGCGGATTTTTATTATTTATATAACCAACTATTCTAGTATGATTGGTTTTCAGTAATTTCCCAAATTTTGTAGACCTCCTGCGCATAAATGGGGTCTAACAGAACAAAAATCTAAATGTTCTAGACTGTAAAAAGTTTCACGCGGATTTTCATTATTTATATAACCAACTATTCTAGTATGATTGGTTTTCAGTAATTTCCCAAATTTTGTAGACCTCCTGCGCATAAATGGGGTCTGGGGAGGCGATTGAAGAAAAAATTAAAATTTTCGTGAAGAAAGTTTTTTATCTACACAAAAAAATAATATTTTAATATATTGTTTGCCAAAATTTTTATTGATTTTAGTTACGGACAAATTCGTCTTTTATGGGATAAAAACCTGATTTAATATCTTTTATATGTTCGGAGATTTTCAGGGTATAAATTCAATCGCAAAATTTCACTTTTGATAATTTTTTAGTTTTTAGCGGCATTTTTATAGCTTTTTTTATTTGAAAAAATACTGTACAAAATTCAGCACAGCCTAGGTAGAAGTAATTATGTATCCACTGATATAAAATTTGTACGCCTTTTTCAATACAACAGCTGTAAATGATGCACACAATTATGGTACCTCTAATAAGTGCTTCTACTTTTTATTATTTTCTTCGTTGGAATCAGCAATTTTGTTTTTTTTTTCTAATGCAGCAATTAAATATTTTTTAAAAGAATATTCAAATATGACTACCTGTACATTTAGACGTGGCAAACCCATGCTCACATACCTCTTCCTGGCCGTTTCTTTATAAATGATGCCCTACTTATCCTACATTTTATAAACATTTAATTTTTTTTATTACAATGCTACATAAAACCAATTTTGGGAATAGTCGTTTAATGATAATTAGTAAAAAAAATGCTCTAGAACAGCTCAAAATTGCGACCTAAAGCACTATATACTTTTGTCTTCCGATCCAGTATTAAATACTATTCGCATTAAGGGGTTACCTACCTGGAAGTAGGGAAGAATAACCAAGAAGCAATAGAAAATCACAATCTATTAAGTCCTGATATTTTAGATTATTTCAAGGAAAATAAATAAAAAACAAGTACGAGTGCTATATTCGGCTATGCCGAATCTTATATAGCCTTCACCATCTATGTAAAGCAAGGTAAATCCGATCGAAAAACAAATATTGGGGTGACAGATAATTAAAAATTATAAAAAAAATTTAAGTACTACATTTATTTAAGGAAAACATTTTTTTAAATTTTTATTATTTTCTTAAAGATCTGATCAAAAGCTTTTAAGTGATACCCATATCGATACTTTAAAAAATTTAAAAACTTCAGAGGCCCGTAACTGGGTAAATATAGGCGAGCGCCAATTTTTTTACTTGTGGTTTTTTTCAGGGTTTCGAAAAATGCTACTAGCAGTCACATTTTACTAACCAGTTCATCTTTTTTCAGTTACATACTGAAAATATACAACTGAAATCAGTTTTCTATTTTACGCGAACTGAAAATAGTTGAACTGAGCACACACACAACTAAAAACCAACTGAATGCAGTCTACTATTTTCAGGAGCAAAACGAACACACAGCGTCTGAGTTTTGAGTTTGCAAGATAACAGTACGCAACTGAGAAGCCAGTTCGTGTGCGTTTAGCAGACGTAGTTATGTTTTTTTAGTATCGTAACAAAACTAGAAATATGACTGGATAATGTGAATGGGGTGGTTAAACAAAGTAAAAAAGTGAGCGTTCGTATACATTTTTTTGTTCAACAAATTAAAGAAAAAAATATATACATGCATTACTACTTTGTGCTGTTACTCGAAAATGCTTTAATTTATATTTTTTGAATATTTGAGTTATAAAATGTAAATTTATTTTGATTAAAAAAAAAAATTGTAGAAAAATTATAAATTTTTTAACTAACAATATTATTTTTTTTAATAGTATTGTAGAGCAGTGCTTTAGAAGAAATATTCACATTTGGGTTTTAATTAACTATTAATTAATTTGTAGAAATTATGAGTGGAATTAAAATGTGAATGCTTCGTTATTTTTAAAGGCCTTTTGCTATGTGAAAAAAACCGTTCTTACTGTTGTATGTATAAATTGTCCTGTGCCCTTTTTAAAGAAACTGCAGCGTTTTAAAAATTATTAATATATTACAACAACAACAATACAAAATCAATCTACCTGGTGTTAACAAAATCCCACACTTAAAAGGTTCCCGTTAGTGTTTTCTACATTTATTACATATGGGTTTTTTTTACATTAGGTAGTGTACGTTCCTCTTCTTTCTTTTTCTTTCATAAAATTGATTTACTTTAAGAGACCAAGAGCTCACATTGTATTTTATTAATTTTACTTAAAGCGAAGACATTTTACTGCTTTTGCATTAAATGAATAATAAAGAGCTACATCCATTTCGTGTAAGTTTCCTCGAAAACGCCTGTTGGTAATAATCTCATTTATTTATTAGAAGACATTAAATTTTTTCTTTATAATTATCTTAATTAATTCATTTTAAATCTGCACAAAAGTTTTTTCAGTAATAAAGTCATTTTAAATTCAAACTGTCGTATTCATGAAATATTAAAATAGATTTGAAATATATTTTAAAACAAATTTATATTAAAAATTTGTCATAAAAAACATTTCAAAGTTATTTTATTTTTAATGAATATGGCAGTTATTTTTTTCTGATTTTATCTATATGTATGTAAGTAAACTTAAAAATGAATTATGAAAAAAACGGCAAAGAATATTTATTTGCTTGACCATTAAGCTAGGTAGTAAAATTGTGAATGAGCGGCGGTTACTTTGTAACAGGCACAAATCTTTTAAATTTCAATTTATGGGAATTTCGACTTTATTATAGTTGTAAACAAAATCGCGAAAGAAAAAACATAGATATATTTAAATTTTATGGGTGTAAAAACCCCAAACAAATTCCACCCAACTGAGACTTTTGTATAGAATAGGTTAGTAGATTACACTTAACAGGCGCGCTAAAGCTAATTTTGACAGACTGCAAAAATCGGTTAGGCGTAGAAAATCTTGAAAATATTTTATTGGCTTAACTTAATTCTATACTTCTCGATCAAATTATTGACGATTTAATATGAATAGCTATGTTTTATTAATACTTTTTAAGTTATATAGTAATTTACTAAGTTTAAGGTTAATTTATTAATAAAGTTCCAAGTTGAACACAAAATCATGTAAACCAAAAATTAATTTTAAGTAAAATTATTCTAATCGTGTAGAACCATTTTAATATTTAAACAATTAAAAAAGAAATAAGCAGAAAATCTATTTCTTCAAAATTATTTACACGTGCATGTAACAAGACATTTGCAATCAAACTTTCATACAAACAGTATGAAATAAAATTATTTTCTAATTATACCAACAATGATAATACACATATCTATTTGTTAAAAAACTCTGTACAAGAACACAATAAAACTATTCAGTCAGACTATCCACACTCATTTTCAGTTGTGTTGCGTTATTAGAAAAACATAACTACGTCCGCTTAACGCACACGAACTGGCTTCTCAGTTGCGTACTGTTAACTTACAAACTCAAAACTCAGTCGCTGTGTGTTAGTTTTGCTCCTGAAAATAGTAGACTGAATTCAGTTGGTTTTTAGTTTTGTGTGTGTTCAGTTCAACTATTTTAAGCAGTCAAATAGTTGAAAATTAATACTCAAACTATTTTTAGTTCAGTCGCCAGTCAAAAAAAATTTTGTTGGTGCTGAATATTAAACCCTGGTTTTTTTTCTTATTTTTTTACTCCTTATCGCACCATATATTTGCTTTTTTGACTGGAGTTACTTCATTGTTCCAAATAGTATGGGTAAATTAGATGTAGGCCGATTTTTCTGATTGTAAGTAGGTAACCCCGAATTTGAAAAATGCTTCAGAGCTTATAACTTCATAAATTTCAAAAATATGCGAATATGTACAATTAATGGGGTTGTATATTGTAGAAATTACAAAAGAAATGACAAACTTAGCTATACCCTTTTTCACTTTTTGTGGTGAACAAGAATAAAATATTGCTGCTAATGTATATCTTAACAATAGATCTATGTTTTATATTGCATTGTAATAATAAAAATAAAAATTAAATTTTAATAAAATGTTTGATAAGTAGTGCATCAAATTAAAGAAACAGGTAGTCATGTTTATTATTTATTATTCAATTTCTTTTAATAAATCTTGCTAAGAAAAGTTTAAAAAGTATTGCTATATTATTCTACTAATTAAGAATTTGAACAAAAATCTTCACTTCAGTAAGTTTTATATTGGTATTATTTATAATTTTAAATTTTCTATTGCCGTATTAATGCCATTGACAGTAGCAGTATAAGTAAGTAAGGCGTTGGATAATTCTTTAATTTGAACAACTAGTATGTGTTTCTCGGATTTAGAATATTTAAGTAAATCTGTTCTTCCTAAAGAAAATTTTAGAAGATTTACGTATACTTTCTGTAAAATATTAATGTCACAATTTTCCACTTTACTAGTATGTATAGAATAATATGAGTTATATCAAATAATCGTCAAGATATAAGAAGTTTTAAAACAAAAATCGTCAATCGTCAATATGCGATATTAATGGAAACAAATTTTAAAAATTACGTAAAATCGTCACACCCCCGCATAAAAGACTTTATGATTTTATTAGTTTCTCTTCTCTATTGCGTGGGAGCGCAAACGCACATGTGCGCTAGTTTGCGGGCTCTGCTATAATAACTAATATCTGAGTTACTTGCGTAAAATTTTAAGTCTCTACTTTTTGTAATTCTCTAGGTCAGTGATTCTCAACTTTTTTTTTGGCTACGGCACATTTTTAATGATTTTAAGTTTGGCGGCATAGAAAGAAAAAGATAAGTCTTATAATTATTAAAATAATATGTGTTAATAAGATAATGTGTAAAAAGAACGTACGTTTTTAAAGGATTAACTACAAGTAAATATTAAAAATGCATTTGATGCCAAATTTGAGCTTGATGTTTTTTGATAGTTTCATTTATATCAGCACGTAAAAAAATTAATTTCACTTTTATTTATGTCGTCTTCTACATTTAATAATACTTTTCCATTTATATTTAGTTTTAATTTTGGTAATACTAAAAATACGAATTCACAAAAATACGATGTAGAAAATAGTTGTAATATGTTTAAAGCTTTTTTGTATATCAGTGGTTAATCGCATCTAATGTTAATTCAAAATTAATTAATTTATTTTTCTAAATGTTTTAAAATAAATCTCGATTTTTAGAAAGCAAAGTGATACTTTGTAACGTACAAAAACTAGTATTGTCACAAACTTACATAAAAAATTACACCTGACATAGTTCATGTTTGAATACATCAGCTGATATTTTCTTTCGCCGTTTTTACATTAAAAACATCTAAATCATTCGGTTGCAAAAAGCTTTATTTCGCCATTAATTATGTTTGTTGGCACCACAGTATTATTGACAACCCAGTTTTTTGTAATTCATACACAGAAAAAAAGTACCTAATAAATACATAGTAAATTAGAAGAAAGTTTATAAGATTTCTCTACGGCTTTTTTTTCAAGAAGAAATTCTTATTATTTTTATAAGGACAACCTTTTTGAAAAAATCAAGAAGAAGACTTAGGATTTTTACTAGATTCTCTTCTTGATTTTATTAGGCTTTCTCTTTGTTTTTTTTTCAAAAAGATTTCTTCTTAAAATTATTAGGCTTTCTTTTAGTTTTTTTTCAAAAAGTGTATGTGTGTGATTTTAGAAGGTATTCTTTTTGTTTTTTTTTAATTTTATTAGGCTTTCATTATGTTTTTTTTTTCAATTTTATAACAATATCTCTTTATTTTTTTTTTTAATAATTCTTCTTCAAAGAACTGGCATTTTGTATCTCAACAATTCTTTTTCTACATGTTTCCCTCCAGAAAGAAAGGATCTGATACCATGGACTGCATTGTGCTGCAATCAGCACTTTTGCTCAAAATATTTATCTTTAAAAAAGAAAGATATTAAAGTCTTTTGATCCGCCATTATTAATTTTTATTATTTCTCTGTTTAAGAAGAAATATTTTTATAAAAGCTTGATTTTAATATGCAATGAATTAGAGGTATTCGCTGCAACATTTGTACAGACTTGCAACAACAAAATATAACAGTGCAAAAAACAAATACAATGAATATCGTCTCTATGTTGGCTTGTATGCATTTGTGATATGACAAGCCAGCTAAAATAACCAAGAATATATTCTTATTAACAAATTAAATTACAGGTGACATAGACATAGTTTTTCGACAAACCAACAACTTTTGTTTGTATTCATGTATATGGTTATGAGCTATGACTAAATGCAAGAAAACTTGGCAGCACTTACCAAGCTGGCTTCAACTTTCTTTTGTATTAGTGCATAACCAACCTTTTCATTTACTAAGTTGGGACAACAAACCTAAGCAAAACTTACAATTTTCCGAAAAAAAGATTTTTCGAATAGGAAATCTTTATGGTAGAAAATAATTTCTCGTGCCGACTTTTATTTAAACTATTCAATGGGAAGTCTACAGTAAGGTACAAGTGGTTATACATATGTATATGGTGAAGGGTATATAAGATTCGGCATAGCTGAATATAGCACTCTTACAGCACAATTAACGTATATTAAAATAAATTGAAAACTAACCCGAAGTCTTTTTATAACTTTGTAAGTAAACTCAAGCAGGATAACTTATTTATTAGTATCTAAGATGATGATATTGAAATTAATTTGCGAATTTCTTTTCTATTGCTTACTTTGATCCCAGCAAAAAATTTTGGAAAAGGTAATCGAGGGTGGGAATTAATGATTTTTGGCGGGAGGAATTCCCAACTAGATTACCAACTTAATGATTTTAACAAGGCAGAATTTTATAATTAATTACTGGGAATTGATTACACTGATTATTGTAGGAAATAATTATGACCATTAGTACGTATTTTAAGGTGTTTTGATTTAACTTAAATAACTAGTCCAATTACTACTTCCTTTTTTGCAAACTAATGTAATGTGTTTTGTAAGCGAGTAACAAAATATGGCAATCACAAAACCAAGTCATTATATGGCAAATACTTTTTGGGGTAATGTCTAATTTTTTGCTGGATTCCAAGTTTATCCGATACCGATTCCATATCTAGATTAATTAGACGTTCTCAGCGGGTTGAAGAAACGTTCTTTTTTTTTTCTAGATTTAAATCTAGAGATAAATCGGACATCCCCAAATAAAGTATATTGTCAAATTAAGCACAATACCTAACCTTTTTTAAAAACTTATAACCGATAACTTTGTCATCAAGTAACATGCGTATTATCTCCTCCCAACATGGCTTATAGTATGTTCATACATAAACTTTTATTGAGTCAATATTCTGTTTATTGACAAAATAAAAGTGTGTTCATACATGCACTTTTATTGAGTCAAACGAATATTGAGTAATGTCTGAACAGGCTATTACGTAAAGGTTGCTCAGCTACAACCAACATTTTACAGATAACAACTTTTGTTAATCATCTATACACACATTGTGTAAATTAATAATTTATAGAAAAGACCATAAATTATTTAAATTTTTATTTCATTTTGATTATTTTTATTATTAAACGGATTGTCACAAACGGATTTTCCAATTGAAAAGCGTTGCCGCCGCGATATTTCAGTATATTACATACAAAATGTACTGGCATGAGTACTTTTGACAACAAAAAACGCTTTCCGCTCTTGTTTATGTATGGCTGTAACTCTTAATACACACAGTACACCAAAGGTGTTCTTTTTAAATATCCTCAATTGAGTTGAATTATATCCAGGGTTCGCAAATAACGATTATATAACAAATTTGAATGAAAAAATATAAAGAATGACTAGAATTAATGGAAATTTTAGTACCTTCAATACATTTTATTAAAAGTATAAAAATATTAGAAATCATATTTTGTCATACATATTTACATACATACACATGTTTAAATGCATCTATAATACTTCTTTGAATACAATGTTAGAGGTAATGACATGGTCATCGTTAACTTTTTGCCCGTACGAATCCTTAATACAAACAAAAATATCTTTTAATAAACGGCATTGTAGTAAATAGCGGTATTGCCAGAATGGATTTTAATATAAACTGTATTACCACACTTGGAAGAAAAACATATAAGCACTGCATTATCATGCAGTTTTATATAAAATATAATTTTTATCAATGAAAATATTAATTTTTCAATTTCTAATTATTTTTCGTCATTAGTGTTAGAAATAAGCTTTAAAATGAGATATCATTCATTTAATTTGATGCGGTGGTATGGGAGATATTTGCAACCGACAAAAAAAGTGCTAGAAATAATATATATGATATTAACGTAATCATTGTTACGCACTCTACTTTTGCCTGCGTTAATGTTTATTTTCTTGAGTCTTATTTATTTATTTTTTTTTTTTTTTTTTGTTAAATCATTGTTTTAATTGAATCTTCATTTCAATGAACTAACAATAAGTGTTCAAATCTTAAAACTAAAAGTTAATTAATAAAAGTCCAGCCAAAGCAACACAATATTCTAGTTTTAAATTTTTTAAGATATAATGAGCATCTTGGATTTATTTATCTGAGAGCAATAGTAACCCTCCCTCTCAAACGAATATGCCCGCGATGATGTAAGATGTTCCGAGCGAGTGGATTCGGGTGAGTTCTCAGCTTACTTAAGTAATGAGCCACGTATTTAGTTATGTCACATTTGACAAATGGAACGCCATGATTCTTTTGTATGTTATTCTTTTTAATATACCACAGAGCGGCAGTTATCATTCGTATAATTTTGTTCTGACGGCGTTGATTTTTCTCAATACTCGGGACGGAGGCGGTGCCTTATAACTGCATACCATAACACCATATTAGCTTTAAAAATCAGTTGTAGATTTAAAGCTTGCAATCGAGCCCACGGACGGAGTTTCTACCATGTATACAAAATATGTATAATTTTTTATATGGAGTTTGACATTTAGCGCTTACGGCAAAAATTAATGAATTCGTCATCGAGACTACCTTTATTATTTCGCCATGCAGTTGTTTTTTTAAAGTTTTAATTCTTGCTTAAAAATAAAAGTTATTTTCAACTTTTATTTTTTGCTTGAAAAATTGCAACTCAAGTTACTGCAAAAAGAGCGTTTTTCACCCTAAAACTAATATTGATTTATTTACTGTCAAAATTATCTCCAGGATGTACGGACATAAACTACTACTTGTTAAATTAAATGA
Organism: Gymnosoma rotundatum; assembly: GCA_916610165.2. Taxonomy (NCBI): domain Eukaryota; kingdom Metazoa; phylum Arthropoda; class Insecta; order Diptera; family Tachinidae; genus Gymnosoma; species Gymnosoma rotundatum. The sequence continues at coordinate 3,714,223 of OU744341.1, read as the reverse complement.
AAAATATTTTTATTTATTTCTAAGTAAAAAAAAAAACTTGAAAATTACTTCTAAAAATGGTGGGTGAAATGAATGAATGTCGAAAAATCGTCTTGCTTGCAAGTTCTTGTCGCTGCACATTGACTGAATTTGTAACGTTAACGTAATATTTCTAGAAAAATTCTTAAAAAATTGTCTTCTTGAACATTTTTAAGTCCTTAGTAAGTCATTATTCATGGTTCAAGACTTGTTGTACCACGTAAATAAATAAATGCAAAAAATCTACTGTTTGGTAAGTAGAATATTTTTTCAAAATCAAAATAATTTTGTGAGTTTCGAAAGTGTACTTTTTGATTTTAGTATTGGAAATATGTTTCTGTATATCAGGTTTTCATAATACTGTTCCCATCGTATACTTGTATTTTTTTTTAACTTTATTATAGGTTGTTAGCAGGCTAACTTTTAATTAGATCGCTCAAAAGAATATCCATTTTTAAAGGCAAGGTGTTCACAGTAATGGCTGCCGACAGACAAAACTTTTAAACAGAAATATACATGAATACATATATAATAACGCAATTAATTTAAATCTTATTTGTTTAATTACTATGAATAAATATCTGTATTTTTCAGTTTGATTCGATTTTAAAGACATGTCATGGGAGAGTATAGCCAACAAAGATCTTCTTAGGTAAGTTGTACTGTTTTATTTTCCAATTCCGTAAACATTTTAAGTAGTTATTTTTTTAGCATACCCCACAGTCATAATCTTTCCGCAACACATTTACTATCATCACATGATGGTTCACGTTACCTGTTAAATAATACAAATGGTTGGTATGACTTGGAAAAATCTTTTAAAAAGACTTACCAACTTTGTTTTAGAATTTTGTCAATTGGAAGAAAATTATTCACGCTTGGCTGGATGTGGTTCCAGCCCAGACGGTACCTCATTATGGGCACGACACGGTTACGCTCGTTCAAACAATTCGGTTGTTAATTGTATTTTTGCTTGTCAACGCAGTTTAAAACAATTTATGGCAAGACGAAAGGTAACAATTTTTAACAAGTTGGAAAGGGTTATTAGTGGAAAAAGAAAAAAATAAGTTTTTAATTTTTCTTTTTAATATTTTTTTTCACCTAAATAAGTTTCTTTTTCATTGTAGATAGAACGGGGACTTAAATTGTATGAACAACATAATCAAAATGCCGCAGTTCGAACGTGGCGAAGTGCTTTAAAGTCAACTAGTCGTCGTGAAGACTGTTTTCAGTTGCTTGGATATCTGTATCAGGCCCATATGGATTGGGGAAAATATCGAGAGGCTATAGAATTTGGCCATCAACAACTTGGTATATCTGAAGAACTAGATTCTCCCACCATGCGAGCTGAAACTTACCTTAATTTAGCTCGTGCTCATGAAAGATTAGGTGGTTTAGAGAGAGCTTTAAGTTATGCCAGACACTCGTTGTATAATGAGTGTGGTACACAATGTCGTACTGGTGGGCTAGTGCATTTGACAGTGGCGCGTGTGTATTTAGAAATGGGTGGATTTTCAAGAGCATTTGAGGGTTTACAAGGTGCTTATAAAATAGCTACTGCCATATGTGATCCGTCACTAGAACTTCAAGTTTATGTTGCACTATCAGAACTCTACGGTCGTCTACAAGACAATGAAAAGAGTGCCTCGTATGCTTCTAAAGCTTATGATTTGTCACGTTCCTTGCAGTTGGGTGATCTTAATTCTTCGCATCATCGAGCCGCTCTCTTACGAATGGCTGTCGCATTACGTAAACAAGGTGACTTAGGCGATGCTCACGATTATTGTATGGAGGCGACACGTTTATCAATGATATCTGGTGATCAAGCAACATATATGCGTAGTGTTCGCATAATGGGTGACATTTATCGGAAGAAAATGGATTATGATGTAAGTCGGTTTTAAACAGATCAAGTCATATTTTTGAAAAACTATAAAAACTCTTCAAATTTGAGTTTCTATTGAATTGTAACAATGTGACGAATTTTTACATTACGTTAATAAAAATGTTTAATTTAATTAAGGTTTGGGGGCTCGCTGAATATTCCAGTGCATGTTTATTATTTTAGAGAATTCATTCTTAGCAACCTTGGATAAATCTATAGCATTGTTATAAAGAAAAAATGTCGCAGTTTGTTCCAGATCGAATATTCCAAAGTTACTATCCATATTTTGAACCATCAATGACTCCTGGTTTTGGAATATCATTTGCTGCAATACATTCCTAAACCACTACTGAAGCTCAACCCTGTTTTGCTGTGAAATTAATATTTTGTAGTAATAACTCCGTTAGGGCGCTGGAGCTTAGATAGTTAGCATGGTGACTACTAAGCTATTATTGATATGATGGCCTGGGTTCGTAACCCAGCCACAGTCAAATTGATAACTTTAATTTTGCTTCTATATTAAGGTCTGTTATACTAAAACATATAACACAATGTCCTTCTTCATCGGTACTAATCTACAGTAAAACTTCGGGGAAGTAACAAATATGTAAACCAATTGGATGTACCTAGTTTCAAAAACCTTTAAATCGCCTTCTAGCACCAAAAGCTCTGCAACATTGTTCTACATATAGACATAACGTGCAACTAAAGTGCTGTAAAAAATGAAGCTTTCTATATTTTACTATTCTTCAACATCTATATTCTCCTTCTAAAGAAAGTGACGCAATTCCCTGAGTTTTACTTCTCCTAAAGAAAAAAAACAAAAAAATCACATCCGAAAACTACAAACTTATACTCGTCGGTGAATACTGCCCTTTTCCAAAACTAAGGATCGTTCACGTGAGTGTTTCCATAGTTGGCGCCGCTTTCTAACCGTTTTTGAATGTTCACAGAACTAAGTAGATTTTTTTCCTGCAACTTAACAAATTTCAAAATTCCTTGAGAAATCTCCCAACATTTTTATTTTTTTTTTTTTTAATTTTTTTTACCGATTCTGCAATTTTTTACACGCTTTCTGACTTTGAAAAACAAAATTAAATTTTTTTATCAGTACTTACATAGTAACATCGTTTTCCGAGAAGGTTCTGTAACTTGAAAGTACCCCATAGTGTATGTATGCATGTATGTATTTTGTTGTTGCTTATTGCCAACAAGAAATAAAAATTCATTTAAAAAAATCCACGTTAAAAACAAATCAAATAATATTTTTTATGTTGACGAAAATTTAATTATATATAAACTGTGTAATAAATAACTAAACAACATTAACCCTAATTTTCAAAGAGAGCCAAAATCCTTTCATGAGAAAAATAGATGCTTACCAAACTGTTGTGAAATTTAAATCAAGCTTCACATAAAAAAGTGTTTGTTAGAAACACGTTTCAGATTTATTTAAATAATTTTTGAATGTTTTACTTAAATAAACCGATCAGAACTAAATAAATTACTGTGAAATCGCACAAATAAAATGTCAATCGAAACAACGATTCCAATTAAAAAGATCGAATGTCATTGTACACATAAGATATTACATGACAATAAAAAGTCATAAAATGAAAAAGATGGGCATTTTTTTTTTCTGAAACCACTGGGCGAATTTTGTGCAAACTTCACATAAACCATCTACAGACCATCGGTCGACCCGTTTCCGCAGTTAGTGGTGACATCAAAGTGTATGCATCTTTTTATATTTATAGATATACCGTAAAACGAGCCGAATGGATGCTAAACTTCATATTCAAGTCCAGCCAACCAACCAAAAATTTGTCTTTCCATCAATAGCGAGGGATTTACCTATTTTGTAAATAATTTTAAATAGCTAAGTGTAAAAAGATGCACATACATTAATTTCTATAGGAGGTTAGATCCTTTTTAAGGGTTATCAGCTGGAACTGGTTGATACGATGGTAAATTAGGATAATCTATTAGATTCCAAGCTGTGTTTTACTGTGGGCATCAAGTTTTTATGTTCCAACTCTTCATTCTTTTCGCGCCAAATTATTTGTTTTCCATCAAATCCGAACATTTTAAACTTACTTTCCTCACTGAAAATAAGGTTTTTCAAAAGTTTTCACCGTCATTTTTATGGTTTAATATCACTTATGATTGGGTTTTTCCGAGACACTCGGCTATGAAAACCTACACTTCTCAATACACTGCGTACTGTTTCTTGATGAGTAATTTTTGGCGGACGGCTACTTCTTGGTCTACAATTAATACTCCTGTTTCTTTTAAAATTCCTTAAAAATGTTTGTACACTAGACTTTGAGTACCCAACAATTTCAGAAATTTCGCTCGACGAGAGACAACCATTACAACGTAATGGCAAAACATGTGTAAGTTCTTTAACTGGAAAAGTAACATTGAGCAAAAGTGGGAGTATGTATACTTTTCTATGTATTAAAAACTGAATTTTTTATTTTTTTAATAAATAATTCCATTTTTTTAAATCATTTAGCAATCGTACTTTTCTATTAAAAGTTCAGAGACTCATAACTCGGAAAATATAGGCGAGCGCCAATTTTTTCACTTGACATTTTTTTCTTATCTTTTAATGCTCTCGCCCCATACATTTGTTTTTTACGATATGGAAAAAATATATACTTTATGAGCTCGGAAATGGATATCGTAGAAATTACACCCTATTTCTACCTGTGGTGAAGGGTGTAAAAAGTGAACTTAAGCGAACAATATGGCAAATGGTTAAGGAGGAAATTTTTCCTCCTAATTCTTGGCGACTAGGCAGAGTAAAGAACACTTATTTAGGATCTGAATTCGCGTTGCGGTTGAATTGAATAGAAAAAACTTGTTGTTTTTAATTATTAAAACCTTCTTTAGTTCTAAAAGGAGACTTCAAGTTTTCAACATTAAACATATAAGTAAATGGTTTCAGATATATTTGAATTTTAGCTCGGTTTTTTTAATAGATCATTTTAAAATTGGATTGGATTGCATAGAAGACTACTTAAAACAGCCCATGCAAAGTAAACAAAATTGTCAAAATGCCAATTGCATAACAAATACAGATCATATCTGCGTCGCATATGCACACATCCACAATATCTTAGCAAGTGAAAGATAATTATAACATATAGAAATAAAGCCGGCCAACAGCATGACCGTGAAACTTTCTCCTCCAAGTTTGGCTAAAAATACTGCTGAAAGTTTCACCATAGCCATCTGTAATTTAATCCTCGGGTACTAAATGATTTCGATACATCACATTTCGATCATCATCCAGATCGCCAACTCTAGATAGTAGCACATCAACAGAAGCCACACAAAGCCTTGCAATGCGAAGTTCATCTTCATTCACAATTTCCTACCGTTATAATGATACTATTATTTTGCTTCATACGGTTCTCGCTAAAACTGTTTCGATGACATCTTATGCTCGCGGTCTTTTGAATTCAGGATTCGCAATAAGCCGTATTCTTTAACCACTGGTGGACAAATTTACTCCTTGAGGGAAGACACAGTGTTATATCTTCTAAATACCGAGGCAACGTTGATTCCAAAATTAAAGGTGATAAAGTCCTTAACAAAAACAATAAAATACTACTTTTATGACATTTTCCTGGGTGACCTCAAGTTTAATGAGAATGCTGGAATTGACATAGTCATTGGTTTTGACCTCTATATTAAGGTGATTAAAAAGGTTTTATTCATTCAGTAGACATTAAAGTTATATTAGCTTAAACATTAGACACAGGACAGATATGTTTAGATAATATGCTTAATGTGCACTAATAGAATTTAAATAAACATACATACATCAAAATATTGTGTTCGTAGAAATGAAAATAATTATATAAATTTCATGTTAACATATTGCAAACATACTCATTATTATCTGAAGATAAACATGAGTTCTTAAGTTTTTTTTGTTAATTTTTTATACTATCAATAATGAAATAAGCTGTACAAAACCCATAAAGCGTATTAGTGGAATAGTACTATGGTAGTTCCATTACAATTTTCAGCAGTTTGTTTGACTTATATGTAGGTAATTTTTTAATATGTATTTTAGCACACATGCCAAACATCCATATATAAATAGGCAAAGACAATACTTCGAGTTCCTCTTTCTCCTCAATTTGTAAATCAGTTATTTCATATATTTGTAGATATTGTCGAACATTAGCGTACTGTCTTTATCTCAAGCTTAGTTTAGACGATATGTTGAATCAGCATATTTATGGTTAAAAATTTGCTAAAGTGCCATCATATCGTGTAAACGCAAAATTTTTATCAGCATACGTATGCTTAACAACATTTGCAAGCAATTTGTTAACAATATCAACAAACGTATGTTAACAATTTAAGCATATCGTTTGAACAGTACATTATAGTGTTTGTCAAATTTTCTGTGTATGCTAGCTCATATACTATTTGTTGAAAATCCTATTTAAGCTTTTCAGCATATGCCAAATTTTTAAGCAAATTTGCCGAATGGAGTAGATTAGTCGCCGATAATTTTTTTAATGTAAATACATTTCAACAAGAAAATTTATTATTTGGAATCTTTTTTATATTCATTTACTTTAATTGTGCTTATATTTCTATATAAATATATATATATATATATATATATATATAAATGGTGTAAAAAATGTATAGTAATTCATAAAATGAGAACGGCTGGGCTAATTTCTGTAATTTTTTTGTCAGTGGTTCGTATTTTCGAGGAGAAGGTTTTTACGGAAGAAAATGTTTGAAAATCCATCCGGAAAAGTTAGAAAATTAGACAAATCAAAAATCGATTTTTTTGTACGAAATTTTGTGTCAAATTATTTCTTAATGGCTTTCTAAATAAAAAAAGAAAGTTATTGGTATAAAACATGGAAAATTGCGGAAAATGCGGAAAATTAGAAAAATCGAAAATTGATTTTTTTTATGAAATTTTATTTGCCGGGCCTCTTTTTTATCACAATATTTGATGATAATTGATAATTGTGTTGTATTAATACTCTGAAGTTTGTCTGAAGGCATAAAATTGGGGCAAGGCGAAGTTCGACGGGTCCGCTAGTAAAATATATATTATATTTCATGATATTCTCATGAAATATTTATTATTTTTAACTAAAAACTGAAATGTATTACTGCGGGGAAAGCATATCCATATGGCCTTTTCGCTACTGCTCATCAGTGGATTCTGCCCAAACTTTTTAAAGAAAACCTCAAAGTCTTATACTAAAATTTGGATAGAATCCACTGATGAGCTATATATGAGCAGTAGCGAAATGGCCATATGGATATGCTCCGCGTGCAGTAATACATTTCATTTTTTAGTAAAAAATAATAAATATTTCATAAGAATATCATGAAATATTTATTTTTGAAGAAATCAAGCACAATTAAAGTAAATTAATGTAAAGTAATGTAAATTTAGTTGAAATTCAAGCTATTGAATACAACTAAATTAATAATCAACGGCAAGGCGTTGATTATATGCACACCCGGAACTATGCTGCAGCCGCGCTTTGGTTTTAGCCGCTGCCATGGTGAAAATTAAATGGCACAGGTCACTACAGTTATTTATTTTAATACCCTTCACCACAAAAATTGGAAAAAGGGTATAACTAAGTTTGTCATTCCGTGTGTAATTTCTACAATATTAATTTCCATTTCATTTTAAAGCTTTGAAATAGATCTTTAAAGAAATACTAAGATTTTTTAAAAATGCTTAACCTATAAGGATCCGATGTCATTTTTTATGTAAAGTTATACGTATGCAGTTCCATTTTTTTTTTATTTTTTTATTTTCTATCATCCCAAAATTAGTTTTTTTGATTAAAGTTACTTCACTAGCTAGATTTACATAGGTGGTGAAGGGTATACAAAGTCGGCAAAGTCGATTAAAGCACTCTTACTTGTTTTAAATGAAATATTTTTTTAAAAAGATAATAAAAGTACATTGTATTTAGAGTAGGTTATGTACATACCTACGTAGGTATGTATCAACATATTTTGCATATTTATTCTTAATGCGCCAGCAATAGCAAGCATGTTTCCTCTGAATAAATTTTTTTTTCTTTTAATTAAAATTTTTTTTAATAAAGCGTTGTATAAAAAAAGTAGTGTCAAACTCTTTTATTCCACAAGCAAATGTTCATACGATTCAGCATATATACCACCATATAAATATCAGCATATCGTATAAACGCAAAAATTGTATGCTTACTCATATGTTGCCATTTCATTTGCTGAAATATGTTGAATTAAAAAATTTGGTAGTTTCAGCATATAGTGTAAACACCTAGCATATGATATATGCTGTCATATGAATTTGCTGCTATTTTTAATCATACAGTTGCTAGCATATATATGCTGATTCAACATATCGTCTAAACTAAGCTTCATCTAAATCGGTTCAGTATTTAAGAAATATATGACTTCTTAAATTGCTACCACCACACATGCAAAACATGAGTGTGTAATAAAGAAAAAAATGTTCAACAATAAACTTGTGGAATTTTTACCACAAGGCGAGCTCTAGTCCGTTTTAAATTATGGCCTAAAAATATACTTTTAACTAAAATTACTTTGTTATTTGTAAGCAATTGAGAAATTCGACTGATTAATATGGTGTTCCTTAGTGTAAAGAAACACACCCTGCATTCATTTTTATGTCACATTTATTAAAGTAGTCACACAAAGTCACACAGCTACTATATTTCCAAGTATAATTGGAGATGTTCGTTTCGAGCACTGTAAAAAAAAATACAGTTACATATGTAAAGGTAAGCCAACACAGAAAACAATGTATTTTACTATTTAGTCAACTTTATCAAAATATGAACTCTCATTGATTTTATTTAAAGCTCCTATTCGTATTTCTATCAACAGATGACTTAATGAGTTTTTAACAATATTGTGTTCTAAGTTTGTCGAAAATTACGTCTTAAAGAGTAATTTCATTTGTTTTATATGTTTTCAGAACTTCGTAAACCTTCCTGTTTCCAATCCAAATATCAGTTTTAAATTTCCAGGTTTAAACCTTGCAACCCATAGAGTCCATCTAAACTGCACGTAAGCGACTACTAAACTACTACTTAACAATAGCAAGAGGCAGGCTGTTGTGCTTGTCTGAGTTTTTTATTTTAAAACTAAACGATTTAGTCCTGCTCGAAGCAATTTGGTGGGTCACCTGTTGCCTCAGTCGGTTCATGGTTTAGGTGCATCGTGCGCTAAGTTGTTGAACAAGGTCACGTTGGCTAGAATGTTCTTACAAAAACAGAGATGTTTTAAATACTGCTCTTCGGACCCTGAGGTGATTTAAATACCCTCAATATACATAGAAACGCAACTGATACTTCTAAATTAAGCGTCTATGCGGTTCTGGTACGTTTGGGTTGTGTTTTGCAAAACAAGTGACTTTCGTTTATTATAAGAACCATCAAAAGACTGTTATGAATTTTCCGGACATTAGCTAGTTCAATTGGATGGATCTGCTGCCCTCCGAATTAATAGGCTATTGAAGCATAATCAGCTTAGTGTGGTACAGTTTCTCGAATTTTTTTCAGTCCGAGCCATACCGTAGTTCATTTTGAAAAGTTTTACTTTAATTGGAACCCTTTTGATGATGCATACTGTCACTTGCTTCCATGACTTTGTTCTAAACTTAGCTAGCTCTACTATCTTAGCTTTTGAGATTTTCGGTATAGACGGTGGAAGACGTGGATGGTATAACGGCATTACAAAATTGTCACTTACTTTCTTTTTTGCCAAATTGAAGAGAAGAGTTTGCATCTTCTTTTACTCACTGCCTGTAAAATTCTTTTTTAGTAAAAATAGTGTTGAGCCTGGAAAATTGTAACACGTATGCAGAGATGCATTTTATAAGTTGGGACACAATTACATTACAAACGTACACACACCATCAGTTTTACAATAACTATTGCAATTTTCTTAAGTAATATGTGGTGATATGTCCTTGGACGTTATGACATGCCACCTAGTGTTTCTAGTGGAGTATTTTATTAAAAGACTTCATTGATACATAAAAATATATTATTTTAATATAATAATATTAAAAACCAAAGACCAAAAATAACCATTACTAGGCAATTACTAACATTCTTATAAAGTTTTTACTAGAAATTCCTTTTAGTCTATCCTTTTATCCAATTTTTTCTAAAAAGGTACATTTTTTCATTTATTTTAAAAATTAGAGAGCTTTGCGGCAATATGAACAAGCCATGGGTAGCTCAGCCTCCTTGGGTGATCGTATGGCGCAAATGGAAGCTATGGATGGTGCAGCACGTTGTTTGGAAGCGTTGAGACTGCAGCAAAAGATTTGCAACTGTCGTCCGCTGGAGTTTAATACTCGTCTATTGGAAGTAGCCAGTTCCATTGGAGCTAAGGTAAATGGTCTTTTTATAATTACATTTTTGCTGACGGAACACCTTTAAAAAATAATCATTTAAACATTTCTATTAAAAAAAAAATCTTATTCGTCAAATTCAATCTTAATACAATTACAGTATAATTCATAATTTTTTTTCGCGTATTTTGCAGGACCCAGGAACATATATTATTTTTTTACTAAAGAGGTTCCTTTTTTGGCATAAAATAAATATAAAGAGAAAACCACATTCGGTTTTCGGCTTATTAATTGCTAGGTAAAAGCTTAAAATTGTTTAAAGTGTGGATTAGCTATTGGTTTGTTAAACAAAATGTCTTTAATAACTATTGTAAACTTTAAACCTAAAATAGGAACTTTCTATTAATTAGTTCTTCTTTTATACCCTTCGCCACAGGTGGAAAAGGGTATATCTAATTTTGCCATACCGTGTGTAATTTCAACAATTACCATTTCCCATAAAGTAAGTATATTCTGAGTTCTTATGGTAAGCGAAGTCGAATGAGCTATGTCCGTCCGTGTTCGGGTTGAAATTAACTTTGCGAAGGCACTAGATGAGTTAGAGAAAATTTAAATACGCCAATCGATCAGACATAGTTTCGAAAAGTTTGCTACTGAAAATTAGAGGGTAATACACCACGCCTGCCTTTAATTTTTTCATATCGTTGGAAAATTCAAGTAACTCCAATCAAAAAATAAATACATGGGGCGATAGAGAATTAAAAAATAAGAAAAATAAAATACATTAAGTGAAAATATTCGCGCTCGTCCAGTTTTTCCGAGTTAGGGGCCTCCGAACTTTTTATAGAAAAGTACGATTGTGCATTATATTTTTTAAGATATAAATATGGGTGTCATTTGAAAGCTTTTGGAGAAATCTTTAACGAAATAATAAAATTTTTTAAAAACATTTAAAAAATTAAGAACCGATGACATTTTTAAATAAAATTATATATAGTACTTAATTCTTCTTTACTATTTTTGAGTTCTTTATCACCGCAATATTTGTTTTTTGATTGGAGTTACTTCACTAAACTAGTATTACATATGGGCATTTCCACAGAAATGTCAACCGCCTTCAAAAAATTCAAATTCTATAAAAGTATGTTGTTTTAACATATTTCTATGGGGAATCTGTCAAATTTAGCTAATGTGAAAAAAATGTATATTTATTAATAACATATTTTAAAATTTTCAACTGCAAAGTCGAACAGGCGCAAAAGTTATTTTTTGAACATTTCTATTGCTCGTTTTGTTTTGATTAATATCTCTACTAAGTGACATTATACATTGACACTTGCTCATTTAAATTGATTGCCAATTACGGTATTTTTTTTCTTTCCTTTACCTTATATTTCGATGTCGCATACGAAATCGAAAATGAAACATTTGTAATCAGTGTGCCGGAGGTATTTGTACAATAGGCTAAAATATTAGACACAAATAGATATTTTTATTACAAATTAAATTAAAAAAAAAATGGTGGAAAATAATCAGAGCGTAATCAGCGTAATCAGCGACCCTAAGTTTTATTAAAGTTTATTGAATTCATATGAAGTAAATAATTTTGATAAAACAAAACTACGAATTATTGATTAAAAACCGGAACACATATTGAATATATTAAAAGTCATTTATTGTGTTATGCATGCATAATTAAATAAAAAGTAAAAAATAACAAAAAAATTTTGATGAACATGTAACGTTCGACAGTAATTAAAATTAAATAAAAAATAAACTACTAAATATTTTTGTATCAAATAAAAACTATTATTTAGTTCGCCTTTAAAACGACTTCTGTGTTTGTCGCATGCGAATGCCTTAATTTGTTGTAATTATCATTAAAACTAACAATTTCATACAATTAATTTTAACACCAATTGTAGTGCTAATCAGGAGCTATAAGATTTGCCTTTTCTTAAGAAAAATGTTATTTTGAGTGTCGTATTCGACATTGGAGAAATACCCAAATGCTTATGGAGAAGGCTGTAAAAGATTCGGCATAGCCGAATATAACCCTCTTACTTGTTTTATTATAAATTTAATATAGGTTGATTATCTTTAACATTACCTTTTTGCATACGCAAAAAGTATGTGAATTTCCTATTTTTATTATCTTTGCTTAAAAAAAATTCCTTTAAGTTTATGTGTTGTATTTTGTCTGAGTCGGACGTGTTTCTGATTGTCTCTGTAAAATTAATAAAATTCGTTGCAAACGTTACAGAAATAGTGATTAAAGTTAAGTGTCTAAATCTGAAATCACAAGATCCACAAGATCATTTAAAATATTGCAAATATTTGTCACAAATTTTTTAACGCAAAAACAACATAGTTAGTTAGTTAGTTAGGAGTGGCAGCCTCCCCCGACGAAGCTCACTTGAGCACAATTGAATGGCCCGTTGTGATACCACAAGGAAGATGGCGTGACTCCCCTTACCCATGAAGATTCCCGGATGAACTTCGCTATGTCCCCTTTAGAGTGAGATGATAGCCCTGTAAGAGTTCCGAAGCAAGGAGAGCCCAGAATTCTAAATCTTCTTCGAGCCAGGGATGGGCAGTGGCACAGGAGGTGCAGTACGGTCTCTTCCTCATCCTCCGAGCCACAGCTGCGACAGAAATCATTAAAGGGCTGACCCAGTCTTTCAGCATGCCTGCCGATTAGACAGTGACCAGTAAGTACCGAGACCGTAATACTTATGGCTGCCTGGTCCGCTTGAGGTCCAACTTTTCTACACACATAATTTACGAGCCAAATTGATGTAGTGGTTCTTTATGGCCATTTTAACCGTTGCCAGACGAATTCCTACGTCAGGTAGCAAGGAGACGCTAGGAAGCAATGTGCCCCGTTTGGCGAGATCATCGGCATCATAGTTTCCCAGGATATCCCTGTGACAGGTCAATCTGTGATCGCTCCGATAGTGTGTTTAGTAATGAGCGACATCTCAGGATAGCTTAGATGTACTGTATGCAGCAGCAAGCGCCCTGATTGCCGCCTGACTGTCTGAAAATATCCGAATGGTAAGCCCAAAAAGTTCGTCCTTAAGCACTATTTTGGATGTTTTCAGAATGGCAATTACGTCGGCTGGAAAGACGCTGCAGTAGTCAGGAAGTCTAAAGGAGAGTCTCAGTCCAAGGTTATTGGAGAAGATTCCGCAACCGACCCTGTCGTCCAGTTTCGAAACATCGATGTAGATGTCGACAGTATTGCTCACAACTACTTCCTTACAGACCCATTCCTCCCTACTTGGAATATGGATCTGAAACCCGTGGTCCAGAGCAGGTGTAGAAGAGATGTAGTCCATCATTGATGGTATGGGCACATCCCGAACGATAATATTGGAGTGACCTGTGTCCGGCCTAAGGCAGCGTTAGAGGGCATTAAGTCTGGCTGCACAGCACTTGACCTGTTGCAACACCAAGAGTTTGGTGGATAACCAGTGGAAAAGGGCATACAGAGCCTTTGTCGAAATAGTTCGAAGAGCGCCAGTAATCAAAATGGCGGCTGTTCTCCTGACTTTATCAAGAGGCTTTAGGTTGACCGCTTTTTCGAAAACGGGCCACCAAAAAACAGCACCATAGAGAATATTCGGCTCGATTACTGCCTTATAGAGCTAGGAGGTGAATCGAGGCTGAAGTCCTTATCTTGGTCCTAGAGTTCTTTCGGCAATGTTCGCCTTCCATTGAAGTTTGGGGTCAAGTATCACCTCAAGGCATTTCACACTTCCACTTACACTGAGCACAGTGCCGTTCAGCTTAGGTGCAGTAAAAATCGGAACTTTGTATCTTCGTGTGAAGAGCATAACCTCCGTTTTGCCGGGGTTAACATCGAGATCAAATTCACGGCACCATTGAGACAGAACATTGAGCGAATAGTTCACCCGTTCTGTAAGTATTGTTAGGTATTTTCCAGAGACTGCGATAGCAATGTCATCAGCATAAGCTATCACCCTTTTACCCGTTTGGTGCAGTCGCCGTAGCAGTGTATTGACCGCCAGATTCCAGACGAGAGGAGACAACACACCACCTTGTGGATTGTCTCTTTTCACTACCCTTTCTACGTGATCATTTCTTAAAGTGGTCGTGATGATACTTGTCTTTAGTAGTACCGCAATGAATATCACCAGATTTGCATCAAGACTTAAGAGGGCCCTTATAACGGCATTGGGGCAGACGTTATTGAAAGCTCCTTCAATGTCAAGAAACACTGCAAGCGTAAATTCCTTATTTGAAAGGGAATTTTTTAACATCGGATATTAACACGTGCAGCGCTGTTTTCACAGATTTCCCTTTCGGGTAGGCGTGCTGCGAGCTAGGGATAAGCGCGAGACTTATGGAGTTTCTGATTTGAAGATCGAGAATCCTTTCCAGCGTTTTAAGTAAGAAGAACGGCAGGCTTATTGGCCTAAGACCCTTGGGTTTAATATGAGATGTCTTTCCCTCTTTAGGGATAAAAACAACTCGGGCCATACGCCAACCTTCCGGTATGTAAGTATATTTTCCAGGCAAGCATTGCAGATCCGCAATAGCCTTGATTTTATGAAGTCCATGCCATGTTGCAAGTCCGCTGGGATGATATTGTCAATTTCAGGAGACTTGAAGGCATCAAATGACATGGTTGCCCACTCTATGTGAGTATTGGTCACCTGGATAGTGGGTGGGCAAACCGACGCGGTATTTAAAGTTCCTGTCACTTCGCTAATCCCCTCACTACCAGAGAAATGAGTATCGAGCAGCGTCCCCAAGGTATCTATAACAGAGACCGTCCGTTGACCGTCCGGCTTCTGAATACTCTCATGAATACGTCTTGGGGACGTGCTAAGAATCCTGCGTAGCCTCTTAGTTTCAGACGAGCTTTCTATGTTACCACAGAAATTCTTACATTAGGCTCTTTTGGATCTTCGTATGGCATACTTAAACTCCCTTTGTTTATCCTTATAGGGCAGCCAGTTTCTATCATTTTTGGACTTATTGAAGAGTTTTCTGCATTTTCTACGTAACCCCGCAAT
This sequence comes from Gymnosoma rotundatum, assembly GCA_916610165.2. Taxonomy (NCBI): domain Eukaryota; kingdom Metazoa; phylum Arthropoda; class Insecta; order Diptera; family Tachinidae; genus Gymnosoma; species Gymnosoma rotundatum. Next base: position 3,698,889 of record OU744341.1, on the reverse strand, counting down.
CTCCGTGTTCCACCAAGGGGGTTTCGACTTACCACACGGCTTCGGTGGATTGCACGCCGCTTTCGCTGCAGAATAGATCTGCAAGGTTAAGAATTCAACCGCCCGATCAATATACCCTTAGGCCAAACTCTAAATTGGACCGAAATATATTCCAGTCCGTTTGCTTCCTACTTATATAGGAGTGGGAAACGCCGGAACCAACTGATTCCAGATGTCAATAATAAGTTAAATACCTGTGGTCAGAAAAGGAGCCCTCTTGAGAGACACTCCAATTTCTGACAATATCAATTTCTGACAATGTAAGATCGAGGACCTCCCTTCTACTCAAAGTGATGAAGGTGGGCTCGCTTCCCCTATTGACAATACCCAAGTCATAGAATAGATAAAATCCAATAGAGACTCACCCGGTTCATTTATGTCCGTGATGCCCCACATATGGTGATGAGCGTTGGCATCGGCCCCAATGATGACCGGCATTTGACGGTTGTTAGTCTCTGCAACTACAAGCTTCAGCAGGTCACGTGGTGGCGAATCTCCATGATCGTGGGCCATATAGTTGGAGACCACCCTGACATCTTTCGAGCCCGTCTCCACTGCTATGGCAACGCTGTCTCTGTCACTGAATCTGCGAAGAAAAAGAACGTAAATATTTTACTTTACCATAATGCAGGCCCTGGGCTTACCTGTGACGTTGACAGTTTTGTAACCGTCCATAGATAGTCAAGAAACCCGATCATTGACGACCCATGGTTCCTGGACCAGAACAATATACTCTCCTTTTTGTGACAAGCGGAGGAGTAGGGCCGCCGAAGCAGCAATGGAGTCATGAAGGTTAATTTGCGCAACCTTTATCATCATTGTTTTTGGCCATAAGGGTAGCGTCAGAGTCACCCTCGTTAGACAGGAGTGACTCCTCGCTTTCTGCCAAATGTTCGGGTCCGAGCCTCATTAGCCGGAAAAAGCCACCGGTAAACCCGGATGAAGAAATGACACTTCTTGTGTCGTCCGACTTATCTGAACCGCATATAGAGGCGTGGGCCGTCTATATGGGTTAAGTTTGTCCCGCGGGAGCCTCTGTTACCAAAGGTCCAATAGGAGGCTTAGAACTTTCCCCTATGTTGTCACCTTTATAGATCCTGAGAGTGATCAAATCGAAACCGTAGTTGATCACCCTCTTACAGGCGTTGAGTGGGGCGAGGGACTCATCGTTAATGACAATGATAGCGTCGCGGAAGTGGCCGTTTGGTTCGCTTACAGTAGCGACCTTCCAGTCGGCCGTAGGCAGCTCTCTGTTGCTGAGTGTGATAAGTTCCAGAATTTCATCCGGAATGAAGGATCTGCCGGAATTCGGGCAAAGTTACAAAAATACAAAACGAACATACCAAAACAAAAATATTCAAAACATCATCACTTAAAACTTTTTTCATAACAATAACTAAACAAGAGAAACGGATAAAAAACTATACTCTCACATATTAACAAAAAAAAACCTTCTTTTAATTATCCCATGTATAATTTAAGAAAGAAAAATAAAACAACCAGAAAAATTATTAAAAAGAAAAAATAAAAACAAACAATACCCTAAAAACAGTAGTTCCTTAAGCAGAGACATGAATATACAAACAAACTATACAACAATGCCAATAAATTCTAAAACAACTGTGCATAAACGTGTAATAGGAGCAGTTAACAAGAATCTACTTCTTTTGGTGAAGCTTGTAAAACTCCTCATTTAATTAACACTGACTCGCCATTTAAAATTGTGACAATATTGGACAAACGATTTGAGAAACTTACAGATCAAATAGAAGCATTTATGCAAGGAAAACCCTGTGAGTACAAAGAAGTGAAATTGATAAGAAATTTATATCGTTGAATAATGAGATGCGTGCTGTATGCAAAAGAGTTTGTGTTCTTGAAATAGTGGTCGACGAATTTAGAGATATGAAGGAAATTAAAATCTGAAATATAAAATTAAAATGCAAGAAAATAACCATGTGGCGAGCGAATCACGTTTAAATTAAATACATATTATGAAGATGAAAATCTTCTGTATACATCAAAATGAAAGCAGATGACAAATTATTGCAAATTAATGATATTTAACATCTGTATGATTTGTTTCTATGTACTACTAGTATAGATATCGTCGAAAATAGCCGTGACTTTAAAAATAATTTCCTTGCCTACTTGTCATTTATTAAACATAGTCATAAATTTGGTTTACATGCACAACTTTTTATTAAATTGTTTGTTCAATTGCGTTGTAATTTCACAACTTGATCATGTTTTGTTCACGTAAACATCGCTCCAAGCACTGCGTGTATAACATGATAAGAATTATTTCTGAACAAAAAGATGGTTTAAAAATTGCTCACTTGAATGCGCAAAGTTTAAACAATAAAATGGATGAATTCAGATGTATGTTCGCTGCGTCAGGGATATATGTGTGTCGGAAAGCAGGTTTCCGGTTGGAGTTTCAAACTCTATATATGATCCTTTTATTAGCACTCTGGAAAACGTTTCTATTCAATATGATGATATTATCATCGCTGGGGATTTTAATAATAATTTATTAATGAAAACACACTAGTTAAACAAATGCATTCTCTTGATCTAAGCCCCGTAAATACTTCTATGCCTACACATTTTAATGCAACATCAAATACCTTAATTGAGATATATTGAGTATCTGTGAATCAAATATCTAAAGTACTTCTCTATGACCAGCTATCAGCCTCTGCCTTTTCAAAGCATGATATTTTATTTTTCACTTGCGATTTACCTATAGCTAATCAAAATACCTTCATTTTATATCGGGATTTCCGTAACGTTGACTATATATTGCTCAATCGATCTATTGAAAACATGTATTGGGGTAATATTTATTTAATCGAATGTGTTGACCAACAAGTGGATTTTATTCAAAACAATGTTAATAACTTGTTTGCTTCTTGTGTTCCCATTAAAACTAAGCCTATAAAATTCAATAAACAACCTTGGTTTACTTCTGAAATAAACGTTTGATCAAAAAGCGTGATGATTCATACTCACGGTGGAAGAGGTTTACTCACGGTGGAAGAGGTTTAAAGCAGATGTTCTTAAAACTTTGCATCAGAGTGCTCGTAGAGAAGTAACAATATGCATTAAAATTGGTAAATCACAGTTTTATCAGTGAAGGTTTTCGTCCGCAATCGATTTAAATGGAGAGAAATACGTAAAATAGGTATCGGACAAAAAAGTACTCCTCCACATCCCCATACTGCTGACGCAGATCAACTTTATAATAAATATTTAAATATAAACATACCACCGCCTGACAGTAATATTTATGACAACTTATGCCCCGTTCCAATATCGAACCCATTTAGTTTTTACTGTGTATACCAGCAGGAAGTTCATGCCTGCCTTATGGCAGTAAAATCAAACGCCATTGGTATGGATGAATTATGTCCCACTTTTTAAAAAATCTTATTTTCTAGGTTACAGCCTTACATAACTCATATGTTTTACACGGTTCTGACGAAGTCAAGTTATCCAGAAAAATGGAAATTGCAAAAATCATACCTATCCCCAAGGCGAACAACGAATTTCGAGAAAATAATGAGTAAACAAATAAGTGATTATTTAGCTTAAAACAATCTAATATCTGATATGCAATCGGGCTTTATTAAAAATCGAAGCTTCATAACAGCATTGATAGACGTTCCAGAAGATATTCGATCAAAACTCGACGATAACATGGTTGCCTTCTTAGTCCTTTTGGATCATAGTATAGCGTTTGTAATGTGGATCATCAAATTCTTGTTACAAAACTTAGGAAATTGTTTAATTTGTCGTCCACAGCATGCAATTTGATTTCGTATTACTTAAGTACCAGACTTCAAAAGGTGCATTACAATGGTGTTAACTCTAAAGCGCTAAATGTCGCCAGGGGAGTACTACAGGTTCTAATTTTTGGTCTTATTTTATTTTGTTTATAAATAAATGATTCACCTGTTACTCTGACCTGTAGTAAAATGCAAGTGTATGCAGACGATGTGCAAATCTACAACAGCTCCACCATTGACGATATTGCAACATGTATAAGCACTATAAATCAAGATCTTAACAAAGTTAACACTTGGGCTAAAGCTAATGGTTTGTGCATTAATCCATTAAAGTCTAAATGTTTGTTTCTTTTAAGGTCTGCAAGAACCACTCAGAAATTTGAAATAAAAACAAATGGTGACTGTATAGTTTCTGTTGACTATGGGCAGTTCAAGATTCTACTTCTTTTGCCATTCGTAGATTAAGCGTTGCATATTATAGGTTAGGTTAGATTGCACAGGCCGTCGGCGCAAAAGAAAAGACCGACTCACTTGGGTCCAAAAGGTCCCATTATGTTACCTGGAAATAGGATGTGCAGGGATCAGATTGGGGTCCCTACGGCACCATCAAAGATCCACATCCAAACCACCCCGAGGACCGGATAAGCAAGTTTATCCTAGCAACATCGCAGACAGATAAGTCTGCAAGACTATGCAGTCTCGAACTGCAAAAAATAGCCGCTCTATTCCCAGAAAGAGCCGGGCAGTGGCAGAGCAGATGCTCCACCGTTTCCTTCTCTTCCCCATCTTGACAACTTCTACAGTAGTCATGATGCGGAAAATTCAGTCTCCTAGCGTGGTCACCAATGACGCAGTGCCCCGTCAGCACAGCCACCAGTGTGCCCAGATGCCCCCGAGGAAACCTCAGTAGATTTGCGGATCTCCCACTATCGTACTGAGGCCACAGTGTCCTCGAGACCCTGCAGGTAACCTCTTCAGACCATCTAGACTGTACAGCCCTAAAGAGTTCCTGCCGAAAAAAAGTTTTACAGCAGCTTAATGGGACCCCCACCAGTGGATCTATTTCTCGGTCTTTCAACCGAGCGCCAAGTCTGGGGAGTTCGTCCGCGACCATATTTACGGGTATGCTCGAGTGACCTGGCCGGCATTTACGAACCAATCTGGATGTCGTATAAACACCTGATAGGGAGTTAATCGCGACCTTGCTGTCAGTACAAATCCGGATATCCTCTCCGTATATCCTATGGTACCTCATCCAGCAAGCCGCCCTTCTTATTGCTGAGATCTCAGCCTGTACCACGCTACATTGATCATTAAGCCTGAACTTCGTCCTGATCCGAAATCTAGGAATGAAGACACTCTCAGTACACCACCTATCGACACAGCCCAGCGCCGATTGCAGACGTTCCGATTGCGTGTCGGGATATTTTTCTGACACTGCAACCGCAACATTATCCGCATATGCCACAGTCCTGAACCCCTTGCAGTCCATTTATGTCAGTAATGCGTTCATGGCGAAGTTCCAGAGAAGGGGAGATAATACCCCCCTTGTGGTGTACCTCGCTTAGCTACCCTGTGTATGGTAGCTAGCCTCATGCTGGAAGTAATGACCCTATTAGTCAATAGATTCCATACAAAGCCTATAATCGATCCGGTTTCACATTGTTGAAGGCCCCTTTTATATCTAGAAAGGCAACCAATGCATATTCCTTATGCTCTAGGGATTTCTCTATGCATCCCACAAGCATGTTTAGTGCCGTCTCAACAGAGCTGCCCCTGACATACGCGTGTTGAGAGGCGGAGAGTCGGTCCGGATTAATCGTCCTCCTCAAGTGGAGGTCAATTATCCGTTCCAGAGTTTTCAAAAGGAAGGAGGATAGACTTATAGGTCTAAAGTCCTTCGGTTCAGTGTGCGAAGTCTTCCCTCCCTTGGGAATGAAGACCACAGAGCAAAAAGTCCACGGTTCCGGGATATACGACCATGCAATACATGCTGTGTATATCGGAATTAATCATAGTATAACAATATCCGCATTATGCTGCAAATCAGCCGGTATGATGCCCCGCTGATTTAAACGGGTCAAAACTACCCAAAGCCTACATAAGTCCCTGCCTATTTATAGGGAAGGGAACTGATTCACGGCAGTCAAGGGTGGCTGAGTCTTCTCCCCTAAAAGGAGCACAGCCCGGAAAATTAGTCTCCATGAGAACCTCAAGGGTCTCTTGTGCACTCAAGATCCAATTGCCACATGGTTTCTTAATGAAACTAGGGATAATGGGCGTTGCCGATAGAATCTTACGAAGCGTGCTCGTCTCGGAGGAACCCTCCACTCCACTGCAGAAGGTACTCCAAGACCTTTGCTTCGCATATCTTACCATGTTCTTGAATCTATTCACTGAGGACTTATAAGCCGACCAGTTTCCTGATCTCTTAGCCTTATTGAAAAGCCTACGGGAGCATTTTCGTGCCTCCGCAATATCCGAGCTCCACCAGGGTGGTTTGCTCTTACCACGGCAGATATTTAATCTGCAAGATTCCGAAGTCGCGTGCTCAAACGCAGTGGTTAATGCATTCACCGCGGTTTCAATGTCCCGCCGATTTTCTATTCTCGGTGGGCTCGAAAGAAAACCAGAAAGGAGGAAACGTTGACGCTCCCAGTGCGTCTTCCTTCTGTTCCGTCGGGGAATAACCCCATATACCCGAATTACCACATCGAATTCAATATACCTATGATCAGAGAACGAGCAGTTACTAGAGACCTTCCATGCCCTAATCAAATCTGAGTGCTTAGTACTAACTAGCGTAACGTCAAGAACCTCCCTTCTATTCACTACAACAAAAGTGGGCTCTGACCCAACATTTACAACGTCTAAATTATTACAAAGAATGAAATCAAAAAGAGACTCACCCCTTGCATTGGAATCCGAGCTACCCCACACGACATGGTGTGCATTGGCATCTGCTCCGACAATAACCGGCAGGTTCCGTGTGGCTGCCATCTTAACCACTTTGGCGGTGGTGCTTCGCATTCGTGCGCCATTTAGTTGGAGACTATTATAATTGTTCCGCCATTTGTCTCCCAGGCAGCTGCTACCGTATCTTCATCACTGTAATCAGAAAGAATGATATTCAAATTGCTCTTAGCCATTATGCATGATCTGATCTTACCTGGACCATTCATATATAGCAGCTTGAAGCCTCTAACACCAAGCCCGCAAGCCTTGCCCCGATGAAGCAATGGTTCTTGGGCTAATACGAGCTCCTCCCCTCTCTCTGAGATGCGGAGGAGTAATGCAGCGGAAGCTGCTTTCATTCACCACATTTTCTGGGGTAGGCTCATCATCCTGCGCAGTCAGGTTACCCCCGTCGTCGCCTCGATAGACACGAAGAAGGATCGTTTCGAAACCGTAATAGATCCTTCCTCGTCTCTCCCGAAGCGGCGCCAGCGATTCCTGACTCAGCAGGACAACGATCCGTCTGGATGCACCTTCAGGTTCAGAAACCTTTGCTACCTTCCAGTCACTGGTTGGTAGTTCAGGATTTCCTCCCCGAATGAGCTCCATTATATCCTTAGGTTCAGCAGGTTCGTCCGGTATTCGTGCCTTGGCTCTAGGCCTGCGGGGTATCTCTTCAAGAGGTACCACGTCAAGCTTCGCTCCTTCCCATAGGCCTTCCAAAAGAGCGACGGCCTGCTTTAACAGCATAGCCGAACGCTCGTTTGAACATGCCATAAGTCCACGAAAAGTTTAATATTACAACGACAATTTTTGATTTCTATACAAAAAATAAGCAACGCAATTATGTTTAAAGGGGAGTTGTGTAAATTGTTTGCAAAAAGTTTTTAATGTGTTTTCTTATAGTTTTAATTTATTTAATAATCATGATACAAAAATCCTATCTTTTTATTACAATTTATTCACAATTTGTGAATAATTTATTATATTTTATTAGTATTAATTTTGTATTCTATGTACTTTTTTGTTTGCTCGATCACTAGCACTCTCATTTATAAGATTATGTCTTGTTGTGCTAGAAAATTCAAATGTTATAATTAAAATAAATAAATTAAAAGCAAATATATATTAATTAGTGATCAATAAGTACTCTCTGTACGACAACACCCATCGCAACAACATCGGGAGTTCATGCAAAACCAATATATATGTATGTGTATTTATTAAGAAGATAATATACTAAAGAGAATCTTTAATTTTGAATTTGAACCCTTGAATAAAACAAAACAAACAACATACATATTTTCTTAATCAAATTATTAAGATCAAACTTATTTATTTTCTCGTTGCTACATAATACACCACCAGGTAAAACAGAAACACTCTTAAGGCTTTTCATCTTTGTTTTTTTATTAGCATGAATACGCGCCAATCCTCTAAAAGAACTCCAGTTGACGACGGCTTAAGTAAGTTGGAACTCCCTTCAAAATTTGATGATGATGGGGTTTGAAGTTTGAGGCGACACAAACTGAGTACTTAAAGCAAAAAATTTCAAACTTTTCTGCTCTTTTAAAAGAAGGCGAAGCTCAACTTGCAGCTGATATTAAAGCTACGGTTAAGGAAGCAGAGGGTCGTCTCTTATGTAAGATTGATAAGAGATTTTGTGAATAAAGAGTGGAAATAAATCAAGTTGATGATAAAGTTGCAAAACTGGAACAGTTACGGGCGAAATTATAGGCCTCAAGAATAAAAATTGGAATGTTGCAAATTCAATCGCTTAAACATTCTAATTCCATGGTTGCATAAGATTTGCGTATTTATTTTTATTAATGAAGATTTGCCTTCTTTATTTAACACCATTTGTAGAATTATTAAAATTGGTGAAGTACACCAGTGCAGTTTATTCATCGCTTACAAAACAAAAACAACAAAAACAAAGAAAACTCTCCTAACGGAATAAAACTCTGGAACCTCTAAGCCACTTGCCTGATTTTCATGAAACAAACTGCGATTTATAGAGAAGGTCATAAGCTTTTCGCCTATTGCATTTAGATACACCCTGTGTCAGTACAAGGTAGTGCCGCAGGGCGTCAAAGTAGGTTTCCTCGGCTTTGAAAAATGTTGTAGAGCTTATAACTTTATCTGTAGTGAAACGAAATTTTTTATTTTTAGTAATGTACATAGATAGATAAAGTAAAAACGTGCTTGGAATTTGCATGGTATCTGTTATGTGCTTATGAAATAACACGCACGTAAGATATAAGGAATAAAAACTAATTTGTTTATTTAAAAATAAAGTCTATAAAATAATGTTACTTTCTAAAACTCCCAAACACGACTACTTTGATATTTAATTAAATTATCAAGCAATTACAATTCAATGGTTACTAGATCAAAAATTATGTTTCGAATTGTAAAGTGAAAGGTTAACAAGTTAAACAATGTTGTATTCTCAACAGTATCTTTTTCACTTTTACAAAAACTCGACTTTTAAATACAAAATTTTTACCTTGACATTTTTTACTTTTTCACCTTCACATAAGATAGAACATTTTAAAACACATTTAGACAGATAATACTATAAGAAATAACTTGTAGAAAAACTTTTTTCTTTTACTTCCTTATTATAGTGGTAAAAGTTTTTTTAATTTGAAATTTCATAAAAAGTCTTAAAAAATGTGAAATTTTGGTCAAAAAGTACTTTCAGTTTTTCAAGTAGACTTTTAACGTTTTATAGTAAATTTATAAAATTTTTAACTTTTTCCTTAAGACAAGGCCTCGTGTAATCCGATGTGTTTTGTGAAGCACCCTACAGTCAGCATTGTTCGAATATGCGCAATTTTTTATAACAATAATCTAAATATTTGAGACTGTAAAGAAATTGCTCGCAGATTTTCATTATTGTTACAGACATCTTTTCTAGTACGATTAGTTTTCAGTAGTTTCCCAAATTTTGTGGACATCCTGCGAAAAAATGGGGTCTGGGGAGGCGATTGAAGAAAAAATTACAATTTTTGGAAGAATATTTTTTATCTAAAAAAATAATAACATTTTAATATATTGTTTGCCAAAATTTTTATTGATTTTAGTTACGTCCATATTGGTCTTCAAAATATTATCTTTTGTATCTTCGGAGATATTCAAGGTAAAATTTCATTCGCAAACTTTCAATTTTAATCTTTTATTGGTTTTTAGCGGTATTTTTTACAGCTTTTTTATTTGAAAAACTACTGTAAAAAATTAAGCACACCTTAATACGAGGGCTGCTCTATATATTTCTGGCCTAATAGTAAAAAAGCGAATATTTTTAATCAAAAATGGTTTTATTGTTTTTCAAAGTGTTCTCCAGCATGATTTATACACTTTTGCATGCGCTCAAACCAGTTGTCGAAGCACTTTTTCCACTCCGATTGAGACACCTCTAAAACATGGTTTTTGAACACTTCAACAGCTTCTTCTGGCGACGAAAATCGTTGACCACGCATTTTTTTTCTTGATGTGTGGAAACAAGAAGAAGTCATTAGGTGCCAAGTCGAGGCTGTACGGCGGATGCCCATTAATTCGACGTTTTGGCCGGTCAAAAACGCTCTGGTTTAAGCCGATGTGTGAGAGCTCGCATGTAATGGTGAACAACGATTCGTCTTCTCTTGTTGGTTTTTCGAATTTCTCCGATGACTTCAGGCAAACAAATTGTAGTGTACCACTCAGAAGTGAACGTCCTACGTTGTTCAAGCGGAACAGGTGCCACATGACCAGATTTGCCGCAGAAACAGGCGACCATTTACTTCAAAGTGCTTCTTCCACGAACAACTTTCGTTGGATTTTGCTCGTCTTTGAAGACCCACACGGTCGATTGTTGTTTCGTTTCGGGCTCATACGCATAGATCCATGATTCGTCACCTGTGACGATCTTATGAACGTCTTTTGAAGCACCGCAATCGTATGTTTGCAACATTTCTTTGCACCAATCGACACTAGCCTTTTTTTGAGCGACTTTCAAATCGTGCGGGATCCAACGAGAACAAACGTTTTTTACGGCCAGGTGTTCATGCAGTATCGAGTGTATGCTGGTGAAAGAAATGTCCAAGGATGTCTCTATCTCTCGGTATGTCGCATGTCTATCTTGCATTAAGAGTTCACGCACGGCATCAATGTTCTCTGGCACAACAGCCGTTTTTGGACGACCTTCACGGAATTCGTCTTTGAGCGAGCTTCGGCCACGATTAAATTCATTATACCAATTTTTTACAGTGCTGTAGGATGGTGCTTCATCGTCATACAAAGATTTAAATTCATCAATGCACTCTTGTCGTGATAATCCACGTCGAAAGTTGTGAAAAATGATGGCACGAAAATGTTCACGAGTTAATTCCATTTTTTTCTATATTAATTTTTTCAAGTCACTGTTAACAACACAAATAATGGTCGTACGTCAAAACGTTTTGAGTACGATTATGCTTAAAAATGACAAACTTTCCAATGGAAATGTCAGAAGAAGTCATTAGGTGCCAAGTCGAGGCTGTACGGCGGATGCCCATTAATTCGACGTTTTGGCCGGTCAAAAACGCTCTGGTTTAAGCCGATGTGTGAGAGCTCGCATGTAATGGTGAACAACGATTCGTCTTCTCTTGTTGGTTTTTCGAATTTCTCCGATGACTTCAGGCAAACAAATTGTAGTGTACCACTCAGAAGTGAACGTCCTACGTTGTTCAAGCGGAACAGGTGCCACATGACCAGATTTGCCGCAGAAACAGGCGACCATTTACTTCAAAGTGCTTCTTCCACGAACAACTTTCGTTGGATTTTGCTCGTCTTTGAAGACCCACACGGTCGATTGTTGTTTCGTTTCGGGCTCATACGCATAGATCCATGATTCGTCACCTGTGACGATCTTATGAACGTCTTTTGAAGCACCGCAATCGTATGTTTGCAACATTTCTTTGCACCAATCGACACGAGCCTTTTTTTGAGCGACTTTCAAATCGTGCGGGATCCAACGAGAACAAACGTTTTTTACGGCCAGGTGTTCATGCAGTATCGAGTGTATGCTGGTGGAAGAAATGTCCAAGGATGTCTCTATCTCTCGGTATGTCGCATGTCTATCTTGCATTATGAGTTCACGCACGGCATCAATGTTCTCTGGCACAACAGCCGTTTTTGGACGACCTTCACGGAATTCGTCTTTGAGCGAGCTTCGGCCACGATTAAATTCATTATACCAATTTTTTACAGTGCTGTAGGATGGTGCTTCATCGTCATACAAAGATTTAAATTCATCAATGCACTCTTGTCGTGATAATCCACGTCGAAAGTTGTGAAAAATGATGGCACGAAAATGTTCACGAGTTAATTCCATTTTTTTCTATATTAATTTTTTCAAGTCACTGTTAACAACACAAATAATGGTCGTACGTCAAAACGTTTTGAGTACGATTATGCTTAAAAATGACAAACTTTCCAATGGAAATGTCAGATTGCACTTGGCAGTACTCAGTGTTGCCAGGCCAGAAATATATATAGCAGCCCTCGTAGTAGAGGTAATTACCTATCTACTGATATACAATTTTTACACACTTTTCATTACAATAGCTGTAAATGATGCACACAATTATATGACCTCGTGAAACAAATCTCTTGTTCTTCCAATGAATGCTTCTACATTTTATTACTTTCCTTTCTGTTCGTTTTCTAATGAGCAATTAAATATTTTTAAAAAGAATATGCAAATACGACTACCTGTACTTACATACGCGGCAAACCCATGTTTGAACACGTACCTCTTCCTGGCGGTTTTTTTATATATGATGCCCTACTTATCCTACATTTTATTAAAATTTAATTTTTATTTTTATTATTACAATGCAATACAAAACATAGATAAACATAGATCTATTGTTAATTACCAGCAATATTTTATTCTTGTTCACCACAAAAAGTGAAAAAAAGGGTACTCGTATAACTAAGTTTGTCATTCCATTTGTAATTTCTACAATATCCACTTCCGACCCCATTAAGTATACATATTCGCATATTTTTGAAATCGGTTCACTATTGATAAAGTTATAAGCTCTGAAACATTTTTCAAATTCGAGGTTACCTACTTTGACGCCCTGTGGTACTACCCTGTACTGACACAGGGTATATCCAAATGCAATAAGCGGAAAGCTTATGACCTCCTCTATTAATCGCATTATGTTTCATGAAAATCCGGCAAGTATTTTAGATATCATATTTTTGTATATCACGCCACTGTGCGGTGTTATTATTGCTATGCTAATGACCTGATATGACAAAAACACTGCCTTAAAAGCAGTAAATGTTTTTAAAAAGAGAATAAAAAGTTAATATTATCTGTGCTGGGTTTTCAGCCTGATGATAAAAATCAATATTTTTTTGTTCATGAAAATTAAACAAATGGGAACTACAAAATCTTTAATCTCTCGTTGCCGTAGAGATGAGTCCATGAGTTCTAGTGGTATTGTTCCCGGTACTCCATAATTTAATTTCACCGCTCTACGTTATTTATATTTTAATTATGCTTTTTATAAAATGTTTAAAAAGATTTATGTAGTAAAATTTAATTGGTTCCTTTAAAATTATTATTTTTTATTTAACTCCTCCTAAAATATATTGCGTTTATTTTCTTTTATTTCCTACCATTTTATTATAAGTTTACATAAAAGTCCAACAATATTACATTTAGAGCTAATTCCAATGATGTGACGAGTAGTATGTTGAAAATCCTCGCCATAGAAAGAAAGGCCTTCAAATTTGCCACATAAATGCCTAAAGTTTGAAGCCCAAAATTGATGAATTTAGATTGATATTTGAAAGTTCGAACATGGATGCCATTTGCGTTTCTGAGACTTGGCTAACTATACCTAATAGTTTCATCTCACTACATTGGTATAAGGTGTTTAGATCTGATAGATTAGCTAGAGGTGGTGATATATATGTCAAAAACAATATTTATTGTAAAATCTGCAGTAAAGCGAAGCAAAATGACATTATCGAACATATGTTCGTTGAAGTCTCATCATTTGGAAGAAAAATGTTTCTGGGTTGTATTTATAGACCTAGTAGCTATATTGCTTATTCTAATTTTATAACGAAAACTGAAACTTAAATAATTCCTTACAGTGAAATATTAATAGCTGGGGACTTTAATTCCTTTTAGAGATAGAATGGAATCAATAGGATTTACACCTACTAATACTTCTACAGCAACACACTTAACAAAATCCAATAACACGCTTTTAGATCTAATTTTTGTCGGAAATACGTCGAAAGTTTTGCTCTTTGCTTCGTCTATATATTACACTAGGCAATTTGGCTCTGTCCTTGAATCTAAGCGGACTTGGAAAACTATTAGGGACATCGGAATTGGTGTGTCTGTAGCTAGGACAGACCCATCTATTGATGGGCAGTCTCAACAATATGTTAGCAGTCTCAACAATATGTTAGCTTGCAATTCAATGGCAGCGACTACAACAATATGCTTGATCAGTTTGGTTTTTTTAATAGTTTTAATTAAACAAAATCCAATGCCGTAGGACATGATAATCTTCATCTCAAATTCATTAGAGTTATTTTACTAGTTCTTTTACCTTACAGTAATCATCTATTCAACACTATAATTACTACAAGTTATTTTTCAGAGAAGTGGAAGATTTAAAAATAATTCCAATTCAAAAGTCAGACGCTAGGTCCAAAGTCCAAAGATTGTTGCACTACCAAATATTCTCATATATTAAAGTAAACATCTGCTTTCTGATAAACAGTCAGGATTTTGCCTTAAGCATAGTTGCATAACCACTCTAATTAATGTCTACTCTAATTAATAAGGCATTTGATACAGTTAACCACCGAATGCTGTTGTAAAAGCTAAAGAATCTAGTCAAATTCTCCTTTACATCCATAAAACTTATATCGTCATATCTCACTGATAGAATTCAGTCAGAATTATAAATAACAAAGTATCTAGTCCTTTGTTACTATCTAAAGGTGTACCTCAAGGTTCAATTTTCGGACTAATATTATTTTCATTTACGCTAAAGATTTGCCGCAGCATTTATCATACTGTAATGTCTACATGCTCGCGGATGATGTTCAGTTACACTTAAGTAGTCCAATATCCTCAATTAATGAAAACATTGAAAAACTTAATTCTGGGCTTCTCAAAATGAACTTTGCTTAACCCTTTCGGGACTACTGGGGTAATACGTCCCAGCAATTTTCAAACTTTCTTTTTTCTTTATTTTCAACGCAATCGCCAGGGAGGTAGAACTCCCAAACGTCCATAAACGAATAGCATCAATATTGGAGACCACTTGCCAGTAGAGCAAGAGAAGCGTTGTCGCTGTGTCCGCTGTTCTTCACTTGGCATAGAAAAGCGAAGAAAGATGATATGCTCAGGTTGCAACAACGCCTTATGTTACAAGTGTTTTGGGCCATTCCACAAATAAATACCTAATTGCATTCCTAAAATGTTAAAAATAAATGTAAGCTTTTATCTAAATCTAATAATATTTATATTTTAGCTATCTTTTTAATTTCGATTCGCTCTTCGAGAACACTGATTGGGGTTTTATGCCCCATGAAAATACTTGTTGGGATTATATGTCCCAGGATAAAAGGACAAATTTAAAATTTTTAAGTATGGAGAACATAATACTTTTATCATACCTTTTAGAATATGAAAAAAATTTTACCATACATATTTTGGTTTGCAAAATAAGACTCCGTCCCGAAAGGGAAATGCCTTTTAATTCACAAGAAAACAATCACTCCCTTAATAGAAGATGATATCATAATAGTCCACAAGAAGATTAATATTGTCCTAACAGCAAAAAACCTAGGGTTAGTATTCAACAGTAACTTAACATGGGCAGACCATGGACAAATATATGTATGTCAAACTAAGAACCTTATGGTCTGTGCAAACTTTACACCAATAAATTTAAGAATTCTTCTTACAAAAGCTTGCTTAATACCTAGCCTTACATACGGATGTGAGTTATTTTATAATTGTGACTGCATAAGTGAGATGAAACTTGATGCAACATCATAAGATATGTTCATGGACTGAAAAAGCGTGACCAGATTACTGCCTACGCAAAATCCCTCTGTGGAGTTACTTTTAGAATTTTTATTCACATCAGAGCTGTGTTGTTCTTGCACAAGTTGATTTACGTTGGAGAACCAAATTACATATTTGAGAAAATAAGATTTGCTAGGTTAGCAAGGGCAATTTTTTATTACCGCTATTCGTCTTTGGAATGCTCTTTCATATAATCAACAAATAAATAACAACGCAATATCTTTTAGGAAATTTCTTTTTAATTCTTTTGATTATTTATTTAAAAAGTATTTTTATATCTCATTTTTGTCATTATTTTAATAATTTTAATGTAATTTTGATTTTGTAAATTTATGTGGATACCATCCGTACACATAAAAAATCCTGTACTGTAATTATAAGACTTAGTCTTGTTGCGCAGAAAATAAACAATAAATAAATAAATAAAAATAAATAATAAAAAATAGCACGAAAAAGAGATTTTTTTTAATTAATTAATAATTTGGCGTATTTGAACCTTGTCAGCTAAATTGAGATATTTTAAAACACTATAAGTTGATTTCAAAATTTATTACGTTTGTTTTTTTATTGCACTTAACAATTTCGTTTCAGTTATTGGTCCGAAAAATACGTAGGAGGTTGGCGCTAATATACCGTGCTCTAGGCGATGAAGAACAATACAGTAACCACATACGTTTGGCCAATCAAACGGATTCAGCGCTGGGCTTAAATTGTGGCGCATGTGGTGAAGTTTTCGGCCTAGAGCCGGATGCTTTAGAAGTTCTGCCATGTGCTCACATTTTACATGCGAAGTAAGTACTCATATTTTGAATTTTATTTGTATCAAGATATAATTTTTTTTAAGATGTGCACAAGATTTGATGCGCCGCAAAGATAAAGGGGCGCCCAGAGCATGCCCAGCATGTAATAAGGTTCTAAGTTCCCGCTTGCATTTGAGTAACACAAATAACGATAGCAGTAACTCCAGCAACACTCTTAATCCAAATAATTTAGCAAGGGATGGGATTTTGGAAACAATGGATGCACGTAACAATTTATTTACATTGCCTCGAACGAGTAGCACAAATCCATCCAATGCTCAAATTACTCTGATTAATAACCCTTCAGCGAGCATTGTTAAAACATGCTACAGCGAAGACACAAATTTTTACGATGGCTTAAAACTTCAACAGCAGCAACATAGTAACGCTGAAAGCACTTCCTTATTATTGGCCAATAATTCAAATTCTCCTAGACCAGTTTATCGCAGTAATTTATCTCTTGCATCTTTAACTTTAAGAGCTTCAAATCTTACTATTGACAGTGGTCGTAATGCAACTTCGTCCGTTTAATAGATGCTTTCGAAATTTCTAAACCGTTTTACACTAACTTTGAAACAAATAAAAGATCCTAAAAAATGCTAGATAAAATTTATTACTCAAATTAAAAAAAAGGTTTAAAATATAATTGTTGAACTATTGAAAAAAAATTAAAACATAGTAATAACAAAAATTTTTTGACAGTTTTTCCTGCTTCACAATTTTACAAACTATTCACAGGGAGTAATGCATAAATATTATGTCGCGTTTAGCACTTTTAGTCACTAGCTTTTTCTTTTCAATCCCTTGGTGACTTAGGTACCAGGTTTCTTACATCATCTAGTCGTTACTAAAATCTAGACTGACAATTGTGTATATTTTTTTTCCAGTATCTAAAAAAAGCGTATGGTTAGGCCTTATCAGAGCCCTAAGTGTTAAAAGATTGAGGGCAATGGCTATTTTACCTGTTGTTACTACTAAATCCTTCTGGCTATGCCTTTGATTCATATTGTCAACAGCAGGAATAAAACGGAAATACATACACAAATAATAAGCGAAATATTGTAAATATTATTCACAATAATATCGTAACGATATTTATTGGAATTGTTTAAATTATGATGTATGTACATAATAAATGTTTTTAATACTTGATTGCCCCTAATATTCTTAGAGATATTCTTATGTTCTACGCATTAAAAATTAAACTTGAAATCTCAAAATAAGCCTCAAACGTGGTGTTTTTTAAGCCGCCTCGATTATGGGAATTAAGTTGGCCTCGAATATGAGAATCTGACTCTTGATCAACTAGAACATCGATGTGTCCACTATAGTAATTTGTATTGAAGCAAGGAATTCCTTACCGATACTTGCAGGTTTGTCTATAACACACGTTCTTCACTCATACCATTTCGCTTCGTATTCTTCGAATGGTGACTAAATCTCACAAAAACTAAAAGAGCATAGTGCTAATCCAATAAAGAAAATCACTTTGTTTTAACTTTAGCTATTTTTTTCTTATATATTTTGCTTCTTTTCCCCTCTTTGAACAATTTAAACCAGTATTCGATTTTAAAAATTTTTTGTTGTACAAAAAAGGTTTAATATGTTTTCAACACTTTTGAAAATCTGAACAACAACATTTTTAACATTCTTTTCAATATCTGCTTTTTAAGGTTAGCTTTTATTTCTAAGAGCTTTTTCAATTGATTACTTAGTAATTTTTCTAGTTTCTTGTGAATTTAGTTTTTGAAATGTTCTTGGAATTTCAAATATAACCTTTGTGCATTTGGTTTTTAAACATTGTGCTCGAGAAAATTTCAGCTAATTTGTTGTTGACGTTTATCAATGTTAATAAAAAAAGCATATTGATAGTGGGCTTTAAAACGTTTTTATTGACTATAAACTAAAACAAAACTGAAACCAATATAACAAAGAAACAAAAAAGGCTTTCAGCCTACCTAAAACTAAAAGAACGCATTTTAAAAGAGATTACATTACACATACATACTTATGCATCTAAAAAAATGTGTTTTTTTCTATTGTTTTTTCCTTTCCAATACTCGGAGGAGAGCTTCCTCTCGTAAAAGTGTTAATACAATTGGGTAATTTTAATCATCATTCTCGCATTGAGCCCAATCCAAAGCCCGGTTATATATTTCGACAGCTTCGTTTGGTTTTATTGTCTGTACGTTTGTACCCGTATCTAAAATATTGTCATCATCACCGTTCACTTCTAATTCCTCAATTTCACACAAATTAGAAACATTACCGAGTAGAACATCTTCATTCCACTTCTGAATGGATGGTACTGTTTAATCAACTGTGTGTCAACAACTGTATAGTCAACAAGAGATGCAATTTCTTTTCTATTCCACATAATTAGAAGGCGAATCCCAAATTTCTAAACTAATTTCATTAAATAAATATATGTATGATCAAAACTGTGTATTTTAACTGTTGCTAAATCAAAATTTTGGTTTATTTAAAGTTGGGATTTTAGAGCTTTGTGGTTTGGTTGACGTTTTACAGTAGACAATGTAAAAAATTAAGGGTTGATATTTTGGGATGTTGACGTAAACAAGTGTTGACGTTTCTCCGGGTTTATTGTATTATCTTTTCAGGGATCAGAATTTTTATTTAAAAGCTTTTTTTTCAAACTGAAGCTTACTTTTGCAATTTTGCGAGTTTTTTGTTGTTAAGTTATTTTGGCTGTCTTTCCAAATATACTAGTAATTTAATCTTTGATTTTTAACAAATTTTTGGTTTGATTTTTTTTTGTTTTTTTTTTTGTTAGTTATTAATATTACAAATATGCATATTCCGGATTCTGTCCATGTTTTACGTTATATTTTAAATTTGGGAAAAATGTCGTCATACTTTTGAAATAGGTTGGGCCCATCACTTCAAAAGCTAGGATCTGTGGAAAATTCATTACAACAAACTAAGACGGCTAAACCGACAAACTGTAATTGTTCATAGGGTAGAGTGTGGAAATGTTTTTAGCATGTGGAAACAGAATAGAGAGTACAAGGTATAAATACAAAAGATGCAGCCATAGCAAAACGTAGGCTGTGATAGATGTGAATTTGGGTACATTTTTTTGTTACTTTAGTTAGAGACTCATACTTACATACATAAGTATATCATTTTCCCTGAATCATCATCACCATCTATACATAGATAGAGCATAACTTTTAAAAAACCTGAGAAAAATAGTTAATTCAGTACCTTAATTTAGAGCAAAATGTTAAGTTTTCATATATACACTATACTAAAAAACAAAACAAGTAAAATAAATATATATTTTTTCAGAAGTAAACAAGAAAACAACAAATAAAATATTTAACAGTTATTGTAACCAGCTAAAATTAAAGAAATGTTAATTATAATTAAATCAAATTTATTAAACTCACGTGTTAACAAAAAATAGTATTTAAACAAAAACTAAAATATTAAATAAAACATACATATTTCAGTAATTTAAATGTAAAGAAAGAACAGTATTAGCATAAATGAATAACTAATAAAATTATATTTTAAAAGCAATTATTTTAAAACAAAAGTTAATTTTTATTTATTTATACAAACGTACATATAACAAGCATGGTTAAAGTTCAATTTACATAAAAACTACGGCCATGCAAATTTAAATACATATGTATATATAACAACTCACTTACATATATATACTTACATATGTATGTATATATGTATTTATCATCTAAGTTCTACAGCTTACATATAAATAAATACATATAAATTGTAAAAATGTAATGAGTATACATTTTTGGATTTTTTTTTTGTTTTTTGTCCTGTTTTTGTTATAAAATATGTATATAAATGTATATTTTTTGCTATTATTATAAAACAGATTTTATATTTTGTATTTTTGGTATGAAATTTACAATAAAACAAAAAACTATAATTTCTTTTAAGCAGTAGGCAGTCTTGTCAGATAAGGGGATTTATCCCCAAAACGGGTATAAAAATTGTGTGTGGCCCTTTTTCCACTTGTGGTGAAGGGTATACAAAAGTTACATTCAATAACATAAAGCTTAGATGCTAACTAAAATATGGCTTTATTGTTTGACATAATAATACATTTAGTACAAATTCTGCATTTGCGTACCTTTGGCCACAGAATTGTTATATTCGATCTGATAGGTGACGCATCTTCTGTAACACAGTAGTGTAGCGTGGATGACTGTGTAATAATAACGCATGTTTAGTAAATACGAGACCATAGGGTTCACAAGACCATAGGATCAAGGAGTATATCCAGATAAAGCCACAAAGTAAGAATACAGAATTTATAATGAGCCACAGTGGTATTTGCAATAAAAAGAATCCATACGTTTGTTCTAAAACGGAAAAACCTAACAATATGTTGTCTCCGAAATTACTCTTTCAATTACAAAATATAGTAAACAAGGCTATAATATATTTTACAGTGGCTAGAAAGGACCTCAAATTATTGCATATAAAAAAGTTGTTACACCTGTTAAAACTTTTAGTTGTTTTCAGATTGGAAATAAATTGAGTTCTTAATCCATGTAAAAATTTATTTTTAATTTAAATTTATGATTGATTTAATGTATTCGAAATTCTTATGGACAGTTTAATAATTTTGAATTGTTTGATTGTGTAAGATATGTAATTCCTGTAATTACATTAAAACTTCCCTATCGGACAATGAGTAGTTGACTACAGAAATATCCAACTTTAAGTTAGTTTTTATGGACTAGTTTTAATCTAACTACTACGCAATAGAAAAATTTCGTTAACTAAAGAGTATATTATAGACGGTAAATTTTTTGTGTTTGTTAGTCATTGTTCGCGTGTTTTCCCCTATTTTGATTCTTACTTTTCTTTTGAAAGTAAGTACGGTTATTTTACATAAATTACAACAAAAGATTTTAAATTTTTTTGAAGAACAAACATGACAACTAACTAAATAATAGTTAGGTTTCAGTTAGCTACAAAAAGTTAGTTTCCAGCTAACATATAAACTACTAACGTTAGTTACGAAATAGTTAGCGTTAAGTTAATTTAAAGTTAACTTAGTTTCCGACAGGGTTCTTGTAAGCGGCTGATTAATATTTTACAGTCTTATTCACAAAAATTTCTTATTGTAAGCTTAATGTGTACTTTTTTTTAATCACTTTTTGCTATATTAACCATTAATTAGAATTTTTATTCACAAACGTTTAATAACGCTAAATTAACTGTTAAACGATTTTAACAGTATTGTTGTTTTATATTGACAACATTATGTTATATTATATGTCAATTTACGTTTAGTGATGCATACAACAATGAACCAAATACCTGAATAAGGTTTTTATAATTAAAAAAGAATAATTAAATCATTAATTTGTTATTATTTATTGTTTTATATTATAAAAAATTTTGAAATAATATAAAAATGGTGTTAAGCTTTTTTTTATAAAATATTTCACTGATCGAGTACAAAAAAGTATCCAAATACCGAGCTTGGCATTACTGTTTGTACATCACTATATTATTTTGTTTATTTATCATACAAGTTTGTGAATTTTTTATTTATTATTTTTATTTTCAAGTTTATAAAATAAAATGCTTTAATTATAAAATAACAATTAATTAAATTATGATATTTTCTCTATTCTTAACATATTTTCCCAAATATTAATTTTTAATTTGATATTTATTACCTGGAAACGTATCGTTTTCTTTAATTGCAATGTTGTGCAAAACAGATAAAGTGATAACTATTTTTTTTGCATTTAAAAAACTAATTGTAAGTCCATCTAATAAACCACGAAAACGCTGCTTCCACAGCCTCTTTTATCTAATTCTATCTCCTAAACCTGTATCTTGAATTAAATAGATAATTAGGTAGTTGAAACGGATCACTTCTCCTATTAAAAGTTTTAGGACGTTTTTACATTTTGGGCAAGAGTATCTGCAATAATTTTCTATTTTATGAAATTTTGCATTTATATTTATGTTTGTTTTAAATGTAGAAATTAAATTTATTATAAAAAAATTTTACGGAAAAAATGCTTTTCAAAACTTTTTTAAGGTTTAAAGAAAGGTAACTGCTACATTAAATATTTGAAATTTATTAATGATTAATAACAGCGTAATAGTGCTATTAACCATTTGTGAATACTACTTTAGCGATTTTTTCTTATTAACCTCTTATTAAGCAGTTTAAAATTTTTGTGCATAAGACTGTAAATGTTTAAATCAAATTGTGTGTTATTTAATCACAGGGATTGATTTCTTACAAATGCAGAATCATTTGAGTGTGTCTCATCCGCTTTACCTGCAAGAAA
The DNA here is from genome assembly GCA_916610165.2 of Gymnosoma rotundatum. Lineage (NCBI taxonomy): Eukaryota > Metazoa > Arthropoda > Insecta > Diptera > Tachinidae > Gymnosoma > Gymnosoma rotundatum. The sequence goes on along the minus strand of OU744341.1, from coordinate 3,675,884 downwards.
TTATACATACTTCATGATTTGCTTGCTCTTAAAAAATAACTTCTTGACAGGAAGATTGAGGAATACGAGTTGTTTTTATTATTGTATTTTCAATATTGAATATAATTTTTTATAATTTTAAAAACAATAGGTCGGTTCAGTAACTAAAAATTGTTACTAGAACGTATTCACGTACTCGAAAAACTTGAAATAATTCTTGGAAAAAAAACTCTTTTAAAAACAGATCTGTCGGTTTATAACTATAAATATACATATAAAGATGTTGCAGTTTGAACATTTAAAAAATCAAAAATTATGAGCAGTTTCATGGTAGCGGGGGTAAGAGACAAGAGGGAAAATATTCTGTGGGCGCAACTAAAACTCAAGAGAGCAAAATACTATATTTGTAAACATGACAGTTTTATGCACATGAATCAAATAATATTATTTCAAATAATATTATGCACACATTCGTTTACAAGTGTGCGTCTGTATCTTCATGATAGAAGTATTGAGAGAGAAGAAACACACATTTAATATATTGTTACAAAGATGCTTTATTAAAATCATAAAAAGATGTAAAAATAATTTAGGCCAAGAAAGTGAAACGAAATGGCCTATTGTGTTTGTTTTCAAAGCTAGAAGTTTCTATAAAACATCTTTATTGCAAAAGAAAAACAACTAACACAAAGCGATGACTAAACAAACACAGTACACAAACATACACACACCTGCATTGTATAACAACTAAATAAAAAAATACCCAACATGTATTTTTTAAATAATGATCGAAGGTTCTAGAAGTAAATAACAATGCTCACTAATGTGTCTGAGATAAAAGTGGCAACGCAGCATTTTCAACTACGCAATAGATGGCGGTAGAAATTCTCGAATATTCAAGAACGCCTAAAACTAGGGTATATAAAAGCAACGCCAATACGTGCTGATTGATTCGTATTGTGAGCGTCATCTAGTTAAGATCTTGTGGTACAAAAATTAAAGTTGCCAACGTGTGTTATTAATCGCGAATAGTTAAATCGTCAAATAATTGATTAAATAAAGTGTAATTTAATTAAAACTCTAAAAGTTGTGTGTGTAATTATTTTGCAAATAAAGAACTCATAAATAAAACGTTTACAATTTAAATAAACGTAACAATATGTATAAAAACGTGCATACATAAGTTCATACATACATAGAAGACTGCTTGTTAAAATTTTATTTCTGAATTCTACTTTTCGAACTTATGTATTTTACAATTGTTTGTAACATTCACTTACAAACGAAACATATGCCTGCTCTCGTTATTGTAGGGTAAATATACTTTTTTATTGGTTTATTTTTTAAAAGATTCATAATCACACAGAACTATCTATGCTCTAAATTACCTAGTAAGTTTTTTTTTGATATTTTGTTTATGGAGTCTTCTTTCTTTGTCTTTCATAAAATTGATTTTCTTAAAGGGAGCAGCAGCTCGTATACATATGTATGTTATTTATTTTACTTAATGCAATAAAAAAAAACTGACGAAGGAGTAAATGTTATCTATTGTGTTATTGTATTTTCTATTGTGTAATATTTTCCCAAATATTAATATATAATTTGATATTTATTACCTGGAAACGTATCGTTTTCTTTAATTGCAATATTGTGCAAAACAGATAAAGTTATAACTATTGTTTTGCATTTGAAAAACTAATTGTAAGTCCATCTAATAAACTACGAAAACGCTGCTTCCAAGCCCTAAAATAATTTGGCCGTTATTGTATTTGATTTCATTTGTATTTTGTGGTCTTAAATGGCGGTAAATAAATACATATAGTTGTAATTTATACGCGGAGCTTTTTTATAAATGCACAAGTTGAAGTGGCTACTGCTGAAGAACTTCGTGTAAACTGATGATTTTCATTAATAGATTGGATTGCAGCAGCAACTGAATTGCTTAGAGTTTGGACAGCTATGCTAACACGCATCTTTTGAAGATTATTTGGATTTATGTGAACTATTGTTAATTTAGTAATTTTTCAATACTCTAGCTCGAAAATTTCTCTCACAACATCGAAACGCGCTACTCCATGTGGTGTTTCAAAATCGGCCTTTATGAAAGCATTTCTGATCGACTTAAAAATATGGGGTACATCGTACATCAAGTAAACTTTAAAATTTTTATAAAGAAAATGGGGTTTTTCACTAGATCCAACATCTCGTAACATTTTCTGTCATTTGGCCCGTGGTCACACGTGAGTCCACGTACATTCAGTCCCATTTCCGATTAAACATCCAAATTGGATAGTACAAGTTTTTTTCAGTATATTTCCTTTTATAGGAGTAGCAGTAACAACATACTTTAAAACGAACTTCCATACTTTAAAACGAACTTCCAATTCTTCCATTTTATTCACTCGCTCATATCCCAAACCGACAACTTCATCTATAACATTTCCAAAATTATTATACGTCAAATTTTTCCAAATAAATAAATTTTTCAAAAATTAATATGCATTCTCTCTCAAGAGGTTTCATCTTTTGGACTGATGCAGTGAGTGCATTATATATGCATAAATTTTTGCTTGGCTGCAAATTCTTAACAGTGCTCCATCTACTTAGAGAAGAAGGGCTCGGAAGGTTTAATTTCATTATATTTCTTAAAAAGTAGATCTATAATAAATTCTTTGAGCAAATTTTATCTCATGATCTTCCCAACGAGCATTTTTCTCCTTATTTTGTTTTATAAGCATTTTAAAGGCACTTCTTTCCAATGCAGTCTGTTGAGAAGTGCCTTTCGCATATAATATAATGCGCTTGATCTTTCCAAAAAGTATTATTCAAAGTTACACTTTTCTAACCACGCATTAATCAATTTGGTAATATAATATGGAAAACGAAATATTTTTAAATTTGGAACACTTCTTTTTGATTTGCCACAATGCGGTAAACAACACTTACTGCCTGATAAAGACGATAATTTCTTTTTGTTGTCGCTATTAAGTTCGAATTTCATTTCACTCATTTCGTTCATTATGAATTTATTAAGATTTGAGTGTTGCACTACAAGTTTAATCTTTTTTCTATTTTATTTATTTTTAAACACTATGTGTAATTCACTATAACTCAGACACTAAACTAACTTTGAAGAATTTGTAAGCGCAAAATGTAATCAAAATAACTGTAAATCGAAATCTGTACGTATTTTTTCGGTGTTTCCACTAGTGTAATGCCAGCGTTCAACGATGGTGAAAAGACTCTCGTTGCATGCAATTTTCTATTTTTAAATTCAATTATTCGCTGCGATTATAGGTTCTATTTGGAGTGTCATATTTTATGATAATCTCCGTTGAATATAAGATGTTATACGTTTTGTTTATACCATTTAAGAAAATTGCAAAAGGGTCACGTTAAGGAACGGTACGCACGTACTGGTCAACTAGCTAGTTCGGGAGTTATGGGCTGGGTTCTTGTTCCGTTACGACATTGCTGTACAATAAAAAAATTACGTGCGGTTTATGTGCCCTTGTTGTGAAAAAGCATGAAAACAGCTCAAATTCCTCAATTTAAGTACATTCTATAAAATTTGTTTGCTTGGTGAGCTTTGTTGTTGAAGCTCGGGCTCTATACCCTCCCTACCATGTTTTATTCTTAAAGGCCCAGTTTACTTTTTAAGAAAACCCTAAAACGACACACCCTCTTAATCCGTTCCTGAAGCTCTACATTTTACATAAATTAATGATTACTCATTCTTATACATTTCTCTTAAATTCTATCTTTATTTATAAAAACAAGTATGGTAATAAATCCAACAACAAATATTATTTATGTAATCATGTTAATTAACCGTCATTAGGGGATTTATAAGTATATCTGTATGTAAGTATTTCATTGAGAAAAAAAAACAGAGAAATCTGATCACATTAAGAGCAATCATAATTCAAAAATAAACAAATTTAAGTAGCATGTGATAAAATTTCTTTGTTCTGAATACATTTAAGAGTAAGGATAATAATAAAAATATTAAATCGGTGGTTGAATGAGTATCAATGTAAATAAAAAAATTCATGAATGAGTATAAACATATTAATGATCTACATTATGAATGAACGTAGTAAGCAAAAATTAATTAGAAATACATATAGTAAAAATTGTAAAAAAATAAAAATTAAACTTACAGTTGGGTAACGATTCCCACGATGCTGAAGGCCTTCTGCATTTTGTGAATTGATATGCTAATATATATATATATGTTTTCTTATTTTTGTTAAATTTTGATTGTTAATTAAATGACTTGGGTTAATTAAATACTTTTTGATAAGTTGTTAGAAAATATAATTTAGTTAGAATTTATATAGGATGAGTATATATTTAGTATAAGTTAGCGTTAAGTATTATCTAATTATACATTATTTTTACTTTTTTTTTTTTGTTAATAGGGTTAGCAATCTTCTTAACTATTATATAAATTAATATACGTTGGTGACTTTTAACCGAGCACACGGTTTTTGGAATATCACACAACGTTTCACGTGGTTTTAACCAAAAATCCGGTCTTGTAAAATGAAACGACGTGTTTTATTGTCAAAATGTGACTGCTCTTTTATTGATCATTCTGTTTTACATTAGTTCTTATTCTAATTGGCGTTGCCAGAGTATAAAAATAATAATATGTACTCATACTTACAAATCCCCAACTGGGAATTTAGTGTAATGTGTTAGCAGGATGCTAACTTCCCCCCTTCTTAAAAGCGTAACGTCCCGTTACTGTAAATATTTATTTAATAACTTTTTCCCAAAAGTAAGATACAAAAGTTTTTTACACTATTAATAAGATTAATTATTATAAGAGCTTATAAAATTTACGTTGATACTTTCTATTTTTACAAATTGAGCTTTGAATGTATTTAGAAATTACAAGATTAATATTGGCAATAAAAGTTGTATTTATCTTATTTTACCTGATATTATTTTTATGAATTCTCTTACCATCTATCAAAACTTCTGTTCCTAAATCTTTTTCGACAATTTTCTCTAAATAAACTTTCTCAAACTTATTGCCTAATCTTTTGTTCCTTCGTACAAATACTACGTCGCCTTCGTTGAATGATCGTTTTGCGGTTTCTAATTTTGTTTCAATTTTTAACTGGGCAGCTATAATTTTTTCCTTTGTTATTTTTAAAATATCTGCATCAAAGTGTTGCATTAAATCTATTGGTTTTGCTTGAATAACAGAGTGAATAGTTTTATTGTACTTGTAAATAGCGAGCAATATTAAATCAGAAACATCGGTCATATCGCATTGAGCCTTGACACATCTTGCGATTTCAAGTAAAGTCGAGTGGAACCTTTCAACTTGGCCGTTACTTTCACTATGAAGAGGAGGTACAAAAAATTGATCTATATGAAAGATATCTCTTAGCATATTTTTAATTGTGTTAGACTGAAAGGATTTCTCATTATCAGAGACTAGGAGTTTCGTGTTTTTAAAATGATTTAAAATTTGTAAGAGTCCGGTTCTGACATCAACTAATGCTCTAGAAGCTATGGGTATGGCCACTGCAAACTTTGAGAATTTATCTAGGCATGTGAGGAAATGCAATTTACTTGTTGAAAATATATCGATATGAAGTATTTGGCCGGGAAAATCGGGTATTGGCGAAGCACCAATTAAAGGTTTTTGAGGTTTTCTGTTGTATTTATTTTCTAAGCAAATTTTGCAATTTTTGATAATCAGCTGAAGCATTTGTTTTATTTTAGGGAAAAAATATTCTGATGTTATTTGTTTATAATTTTCTTGCAGAGATCTATGAGCGCGATTATGTTCTAGGTTAACAGTTTCTAACTGATCATCTTTATTCGTTAAGTCTATCACAAATTTCTGTGCATGAATGAATCTTATCAGTTGAAAGTGATTAATTATATCATCTTGGATTTCTGCTAGAGTGCTTAAATCGCAATGTATTGCGTTAACAACTTGCGGATTGACACAGATTTGCAGAGTTAACAAAAGATTTTGAATGTCGCTAAAATGAATTGTATGTCTTTTAAATTTTTGAAATAAATACTTTGTAGTTTTACTGTTGCTTGAAGCCTTAAAAATAATTAATTGATTTAAAAATTGGTTAACAGGAGAATTTATTGATTTTATTGTTTTTGAAAAAGATATTTCGCTATGTATTGTTTCGGAGTCTGTCTGAGTAAAAGTGTTCATATACTGACGAGACAATGCGTCAGCTACTACATTTTCTTTGCCAGGCTTATAAAAGAAAGCTGGGGCAAAGTCGGCTATAAATGCTTGCCATCTTTTAATTTTCGGATTTGGATTTTTATCAGAAGTAGCAAAAGTAAGCGGCATATGGTCAGTAAATATATGGATATTTTTTACACCATACAAATAATTTCGCAGCTTCTGCAACGACCACACAATGGACAGCAGCTCGCGCTCGTTTGTAGCATAGTTTTGTTCCGTAGATGAGAGTGTGCGTGAAATCATTGTGATTGGCTTACCACTTTGCGAGAGCACTGCACCTATGGCATTAGAGCTAGCATCGGTAGTTAGCTCGAAAGGCTTTTCGAAATCTGGGTGCTGAAGAAGAACATCGTCTGATGCTAAAATTCGTTTTATTTTTTCAAAGGCAGCAATTGCCTCTTGAGACAAATTAATTTTGACACGTTTCGATGTTTTCGAACTAACATTGCCATTGTCGCCTCGAAGATACAAAGTAAGTGGTTTAACGATGTCAGCATAATTTTTAACAAATCTGCGATAGTATCCTGCTAGACCAATAAAGGATCTCAATGCTCTTAGCGTTTTTGGCATTTGAAAATTAAGAATGTCGTTTACTTTCTCATCGCATGTTTTGATTCCGTTTCTTGAAATAACAAATCCAAGAAACTCAACCTCGGGTTTAAAAAATCTTGATTTCTTAGTTGTGATTCGCATTCCGGCGTTTGCTAATTTCTTAAGTATTCTATCAATATCGCGGATATGGGTATTTGCATCCGGTGAAAATATAATGACATCGTCCATGTAAACAAAACAAGTTTTTCCTATCTCATTGCGCAAAATGTCGTCAATTGCCCGCTGAAAAATACTGGGTGCATTTTTAAGCCCAAAGGGTAGGCGACAAAATTCATATTTGCCGTTATTTACGCTGAACGCTGTTTTATGCCTATCTTTTTCGGCCAAGGTGATTTGGTGAAATCCGGATTTTAGATCAAGCGTTGTAAAATACTTCGATTTACCTAAATTTGATAAAATAACGGTTATATCCGGCATTGGATATTTATCCGGGACTGTAAAATCATTTATTTTACGGAAGTCAATCACCATTCGCATGTTTTGTCTGCCATCGCAATCAACTCCTTTTTTGCTAACCACATGAATAGGCGAATTATATGGCGAGGAAGATTTCCTTATAATGCCATCCTTAAGAAGGCTTTCTATTTCTTTATTAATAAATTCTGATGCAGAAATGGGATAGGGGTAGCTACGAGAATATATTGGCTCTTGTTTGGTTAAATTTATTGTGGCTTCGACTTGCGTGTTGGCTGGCAATGCTCTGTCTGGGTTAGCAAATGCATTTAAGTTATTCTGAATAACGATCTCAAATTCATTTAGCAGATTCGATGGAACGTTAGTTTTATCTATTTCTATTACGTTAACTTGGTTGCACGAAAAATGGTTAAGTGTTTCTTTTCCGAATTTGTGAAAAAGTATTCCATTTTTGGTATCAATTAAAGCTTCAATTTCCTTCAAAAAATCGTACCCTACTATTCCATCAAATGAATTAAGGGATGGTAATATAAAAAAATTTGTTCTGTGATTAAGTAAGTTTATTTCGCATTTTTGGTTAATGCGAGTAGATCCATTTATAGATTTAATATAAAAGGGGGTTTCAACTAATTTCACACCTTTAAGAAAACTGAAATTTCTAATGTAATTTTTTGACGTGCCTGTGTCAACCAAAATGTTAAGCTCTTGACCATTAATTGATTTTTTCACAATATATGGCAAGAGCGATTTTATACTAAAAAATTCAAATCGTCTGTTACATCATTCTCAGAATCACTATTAGAAAAATGTTCACTTTCGTGAATGCTCTCATTTGACTGAGAATTTGCAACGTAGTTAATTCTTTGCAGCTTTTGAACAGGCGATTGGCCTGAATTGCTACTGGTATGCAATCTTTTGGGTTGGATTTCGCGAACAATGACGTTTTGTTTACTGTAATTGGGATACAATTTTTTATGTTCGACACCTACACCATTTCGAAATGCTGTTGGTTTATGCAAATAAGACGTCCCTTTGTCAATTTCCATTGGGACGGTGGTATCATATTGTGTCATTTTTTTATATTTTTGAGAATTTTGGTAAGCAACTTCGTGACCTGACATGTTGCTTGAGCTATGTGCGTTTGATTGCAAAAAATCTTTGGAGTAAGCAAATGCATTTGCAAATTTATATCTTTCGTGGTTTTGTTCTAATTCTTGAGCAGTTGCTAAAGCTGTGGGCAAATCTGGCGGATTTGCGGAAAAGCAAATATCGCATAGAGGTTTACGAAGGCCGGATATAAAAACGCGCAATGCGTTTGAACGTGCACGATCGTTTAAGGCTCCGATTACCTCTTCCTTGCCGGAGTGAGTCATTATAATCTTATTAACAATGAGAGTTAACTGTTTATTTACTTTATCGTAATATTCAGTTATCGATAGTTTACCTTGCCTCAAAATACTTAACTCGCTTTCTAGTAAATATAGTGGTCTTTTGTCTGAATATGATTGATCTAAACGTGTAATTATGGCATCGAAATTAAATATTGTATTGAACGCGCTTAAAGTCGAGTTTGCTTCGCCAGTTATTTTATTTCTTAAAATTCCCATTGCCACATAATATGTTTCGGAACCATTTAGATAATAATTCATAGCAAATTTTGCCGCCTCTCTCCAAGCTGGGTACTCCTTTGAGTCTCCGCTAAACTGTGGGAGAGATTTAACAAGGTCTAAATTTGTATTACCAGAGCTAATACCGGGCTGAATAGATATTGGTTTTAAAGGCTCCAATCGATTTGGTTGCAAAAGTTGAATAGCGTTGGTTAAATTTCGAATCTGATCCAAAATTTCTGATTTAGATGCATCCACTACTGCTTCAACAAGACTTAATACATCATTTCTATTCATTTTATGACTTTTTTTATATATGAAAAAGAATATAAAAACTTATGGTTTATAACTTACTCTAAATACATATAAAGTTATTTTTTAATTAATGTAGGCTTACATACATACAAGTTTATCAGTAGTTATGAATGTAAGAACTTTCGGTAATAATTCTTAAATTTAGAAAACAAAACGATAATTTAAAAATCTAATTAGAAAATATAAATCAGTAATATACGTATGTACATATGTAGAAAAAATCGATATAAAAGATTATCGAATGCCAGAATATTTTAACAGAAAATAACAATATGAATGGTATCGTAAAAAATAATATTAATTAAGAAATACAAATTATAAAAATACTATCCCGTTATGATAGGCTCTCTTACGAGATGTAAATTTTATTATATCAATGACAAGAATATGAATGAAAGTGTGAAGAAATAATTTTTATTAAGAAATAATAATACAAAAGTTATCCCGTTAATGGAAGCTCTCTTACGTGATGTAAATATTCTCATTTGTCTCAATGATAAGAATATGAATGAAAACGTAATGTAAATATTCTCAGTTGTCTCAATGACAAAAATGTGAATGATAGCGTAAAAAATAAATTTCATTAAGTAATAATATTAATAAAAAACTTATCCCGTTTTGATGAGTCTCTTGCGTTGTAAAACATGATGCAAATGTCTTCAGTTATCTCCCCTCTACGTCTTGTCGGCAATTTCAATTTATTTTTAACAATTTCTTTTATTGATTTTGTAATTTGTTAAATAATTTTCTTCAAAATGAAAAAAATATTGATCTTGTTCCAATTTAAATTCTTTCTTTTTTATTTCAACGATTGGCGAAAATTATTTGCAGTTTTAGGTATTTTTGTCATATCGAAATGTACTTATTGTTTCTGCAATTTTGGACATGTATTTAGAATTTAATTGATTTTTATTCTGTTTATATTTTAAATTGTATGTTTTTTTATTTTATCTTTTACAAACGAAATGTTTTAACTGTGTTAGTACACTTAAGAATTACTATTATTCGTAGTAAAGTTTTAAATTACTTTAATGACACTTTTAATAAGAAGTAAATCGAATTTTTGAAAAATTGTTTTAAGCCAAGCAAATAGGTATGCGGTTTTTAAAGAATAATATTAGACGATTACGTTGGGCGCCAATTAATATACGTTGGTGACTTTTAACCGAGCACACGGTTTTTGGAATATCACACAACGTTTCACGTGGTTTTAACCAAAAATCCGGTCTTGTAAAATGAAACGACGTGTTTTATTGTCAAAATGTGACTGCTCTTTTATTGATCATTCTGTTTTACATTAGTTCTTATTCTAATTGGCGTTGCCAGAGTATAAAAATAATAATATGTACTCATACTTACAAATCCCCAACTGGGAATTTAGTGTAATGTGTTAGCAGGATGCTAACTTATACATATGTTCTCTGGGTCTAATTAATTTAAATGCAATACGTGTGTTATAGCTTATTTTTATAAGTAATATAAGTAATAATAATGTTGCATTATCTTTGCAAAATTAGGCGCAATTTGTTTCTGGTGATGCAGATGATGCTTATCTTGGTCTGACACATGAGGTTAGGGTTGCCAGACGGGCCTGATTTGGCCTGATTGTCAAGTTTTTTAATGCGCGTCAAGTGTCAAGTGAAAAAGTGATTTGTCAATGTTTTTTGTAAGTTAACTTTTTTTTCTCAAATTTATTCTAGCTACATATGTAATAATACTTAAAAAAGTAAGTTTATATTTCTAAAAAACACATCGATAGAGCATATTTTTACTATCTATATTTCTTAAGATAGTACCTATATTTTTTTTAAATAACGCCTAAGTTTTCTCTAAAATATATAACGACTGAATTTTTATTCTTATATTGTTTTTTGTTTCTTTCACATTGTTTCTGTTATTTTTACTTTTAACGATATTTTTGTTTTTATTCTAATAATTTTTATGAAAAAAATAATAAAAAAATTAAATAAAAACCAATAGTATGAGTGTTTTTATTTGTCAAGTTTTTTTTTCAAAATCAAGTTTTTTTTTGGGCAATGTCAAGCTTTTTGGCAAATTGGATCTGGCAAGCCTACATGAGGTGGTGTTTAGTGTTGGAAGGAACAATAATATTGATCGTAAAATTTCGTTCTTTTAGATGTCTCCTTATGGGTTAATAAAACGTGCTCTCGAGTGACTTACCGACCACATGGGTAAATATAACCCCAATTTATGGCACAAGGTTAAAAGGTCACTCGAGAGTGGTATTGATTGTGGAAAGTTCTATAAATTAGAAAAAGTGTCTAGAATTTTGCTTTTATATTTTACGACTAACACTAATAATTACCTTTCGTCTCAATATGGCAAGTGTATGTTAAATATATTTACTCCGGTAAAAAAATGGAAATCTTTCGGTACCCGAAGTTGATCCCAAGTATGGTCTTTTTATGTTTGCTGCCCGATAAATTTAAGTTTAATATAAATAACTCACTAAATTTTTAAAAACTTTATTAAATTTTTATTATACAGAACTTTCTTTCAACCGTGAGTTGAATTATTGATTGGATGTTTATCGTTCGGCCACAAGAAGTAAAAGACTTCTCGTGGTATTTTAACTTTTCATTAAGCCTCGTATGGCGTGATCAGTTTTATAATAACTCACATATGTATGTAGATGTATGTAATACTTCATAGAAATATATCTATAAAAGCTTTTTCGTCTTGTCACCTTGAGAAGGACAAAGAAGAAGAGAACCGAATAGATATCTCTTTTAACATGTATACTTGTAATGAGTCGGCATCTATACATACATAATAAAGTACGCTGCTGCAACCAAATGTAAAGCTTTAGAGAAAGAATGGTACAAGCAAGAATTTTAACAATGTATATCATTTTGGTGGGGAAGTATACTACTTAAAGAAAGTTAATAATTAAATACAATATTCTTTTGTTCTGTTTTTTTTTTCTTCCCCAGGCAAATAAATTTGTCTGATATTAAATATTTACAGATAGTTAGTTAGCAAAAAAAAATAAAATTGAGTTTCTGCATATTACAAAACAGATTTTGACGATTTATTTATTTAAATAATGAGACAGAAGCTGAAGTCAGATTCGAATGTCTTTTGCATGAAATTTGCCGAGGTTCTTCCCTGTCATATCCTGTAATTCATAATAGCTTGTTCCATGTTTGGCAACTACTTTGGCTTTTAGAAATTGATTCGCTAATTTACTATTAAAGTGATCTATAAATTTTGACTGTGCAAAATTTCGTCTAAACACTGTTTGACCAGGCTCAAACTGAACTTGGCGAGATCGAAGGTTATACGTCTTAACATTTGTCTCATACGATTTTCTTATATTTTCCTGTGCTTTTTGTCTGATAAGCTCCAATTTTTCATCTGTTCTTAGGTCCATGCTGGCATCTTCTAATAAGTCTAGTGATCGCAGCAATTTGTATGAGTGCCCACTTTGCAACATATTCTGACCAAATAAAATAAAATAGGGGGAAAACCCCGTACTTACGTGTACAGAACTTCTAAGTGCACAGCTAATATCAGAAAGGTTCTCATCCCAGTTTTTCTGAGAGGGTTTGACGTAAGCGCGTATAGCGGCTAAAACAGATCGGTTTACCCGCTCACTAGCGTTGGCCTGTGGTGAGTAGATGGCTGTGAGATTGTGGAAAACCCCGTACGATTTAAGAAAATCTCTAAACAAATTTGATTTGAATTGCACCCCATTATCTGTGGTGATTGACTCGGGAACGCCAAATATGTGGAAAATGCGTTTCTCTAAAAATTCTACAATAACTTTGGCCGTAAACTTTTTTATTGGTTCCAAGAAGTGGAATTTCGACATATGATCTAGAACAATTATTATACCAGTGTTACCTAATGATGATCTGGGATAAGGGCCTAATAAGTCACAATACAGTTTCTGAAAAACTCGGACGGAGGTATTTGGTTTACCCATTGGTGGTCGTAAAATTTGGTTTGGTGCCTTAGTTTGTTTACATACTTCACAAGCTCGTACATAGTCAGCAACGTGTTTGTTCATTTGGGGCCAAAAGAAAAATGTTTTCAACCGTCTTAAAGTTTTGCCTATGCCTCCATGCGCACAAAGTGGATGATCATGAGCCCTTTTAATTAAATCCTGCGTCAGAGGCAATGGAATCCAAAGTTTCCAAGCCATTTGTTCTTGAACGTTGTCGCCAGTAGAGTATTCGACTTTTTTATATATAAAACCATCTTCTATTCGAATATCAGGTAAATATTTTATTTTGCTCTGGAGCTTAGAAATTAAAAATAAGTATTCTGGAGACTTAAATTCTGGTGATTCTAAATCAATCTCCGCAGAGTCTTTCATTCCTTTCTCAAAAATTTCTTCAATGTTTCTTAACACAGTATCTTCATTATTCTCAGAAAACATTCTCGACAAGGAGTCTGGGACTATATTCTGACTGCCTTTTCTGTGACGTATTTTAAAATCGAAACCCTGTAGCTTCAAAGCCCATCTTGCTAGTCTCCCATTTAGATCGCTCTGACTCATTAGCCATTTAAGAGAGGCATGATCCGTTACTACCTCAAAATTGTGGCCCTCTATATATGCTCTAAATTTCTTGATAGCAGTCACTGCAGCTAAGCATTCTTGCTCTGAGACGGAATAATTTCTTTGAGCAGATGTAAGTTTTTGGCTCATGTAAGCTACGGGAGCTTCGTCACCGTTGTCTGTGCAAGTACAGCCCCTATACCAGAGTTACTCGCATCGCACTGAATCGAAAACGGACGGTGAAAGTCGGGACTGTGCAAGACCGGTGCAGAACATAAGGCATTTTTCAAATCTTCAAAGGAAGATTTAGCAGCATCAGACCAAATAAATTTACTTTTCTTCTGTAACAGGTCTGATAATGGTGCTGAAACTGTCGCAAAATTACGAACAAACCGTCTGTACCACCCACAAATTCCTAAAAATCGTCGTAGTTGACGCACAGATTTTGGTAGCGGATAATCCCTGATTGCTTGTACTTTTTCCGGGTCTGTTTTTATAGTACCGTGCCCGATAATATGGCCTAAGTATTTTATTTGTTTTAGAACGAACTTGCTTTTTTCAATATTTATGGTCAATTGCGCTGTTCTTAAATGGAAAGCAACTTCATAGAGGAGTAGAATGTGCTCGTGGAATGTTTCAGTTATTAGCAATAAATCATCTAAGTATATAAATACTTTATTTCTTAAGTGAGCAGGAATGACCTTATCCATCAGCCTGGACATTGTTTGTGGAGCGTTGCACAAGCCAAAGGGCATGGTTACAAAATGATATAATGGACGACCAGGAACAGTAAATGCGGTCTTCTCCCTTGAACCCTCATCTAATGGAATTTGCCAGAAGGCATCCTTTAGGTCAAGACTCGTAATGAATCTTGCCTTTGGAAGCCTACTGAGGATTCCATCGATTATTGGCAAGGGGTAAGCATCTTTCACTGTCACGCTATTAAGTTTCCTGGCGTCCAAACAAAGACGTACCTTCCCAGGCTTGCGCACCAGTGTCACCGGCGAGGACCAAGGGCTTTGGGATTCCTCGATTACCCCTAACTGAATCATTCTATCTATCTCCTTATATAATAAATTTTCAATAGCTGGCGATACTGCAAAGTGTCTTTGTTTTATTGGCTTACTATCAGCAGTATCAATTACATGAGAAACTAAAGTAGTTCTTCCCAGGCCTGTTTTTGAGTATGAGGGAAAAGCAGCAATGGCCTCACTTAATTGTAATTTCTCATTTTCAGACAGATCATGAGTTTCGCTATCAGTGTTTTTCTTCTCAAGCGAAGTAAACTTTAGTTCTGATATATCTTCTACAAATAAATCACGAGCTAAGCCAAATGCTCTTACAAAATCTATGCCCAAATATAAATTTTGACTTAAACCAGGTATAATCAGAAATTTGATCATCTTAACTTTTCTTCTAAATCCAACGCTTGTTTCAATGCTACCGACAGTAGGGTGTTGTCTGCCGTCAGCAGTCGTAAGGAAAATCTTAAATTTTTGAAAAGGATATTTATTATCATCAATAAATTCTTGGGCATACTTAGACGCAATGCAAGATACGGTTGCTCCTGTATCGATCATTCCTACTTTGTCTTCATCAAATATTCTTATAGTTGCGAATGGTCTCAAATCATAGTTACTTTTATCTGAAACTATAGCTGAACACAAAATTTTTCTATTTTGAATTACATTTTTCCAAAATTGTCTCAATCTTTTTGTGGACCGTTTGACCTTTCTGAAAATTCTTTCACTATATATAGTTTCATTATATATCCTTAACTTAGATTCATTATATTCTTTTAATCTAATATGATATGGTTTCAAATAGGTAGGTACAAGATTGTGTTTAATTTCTTTGTCTTCTACTTGATTATTTTCAATTGGATCTGTTTGGCACTCCGCCGAATTTACATTTGAGTTCCTCTGGATTGAGATTTTCCCTTCATCGAAGGGTTGAACGAGTTTTTTGGAAACTTTTTACAATTAACACAGTTTGGCTTAAAAATATTGGGCGCACCACAACCGTAGCAAAACACTTTTCGCTCTCCTAAGCAATCGTCAAATCTGTGGCCGCTTTCCGAACAATTCCAGCAAATAATATCTTTCATTTTATCAATAGCTAAAATTTCCCTATTTTCGAAAGAATCGACATCTAATTCTGATACATTTTTATGTGGTATAAACGTTCTGTTTGTTCTATATCTGCTAAGCTCTTCTTCAAGAATTTCGTGTTTTCTAACAAAATCTCGCAAAGCTGAAATGGAACTAATATTAAAATGTAAAATTTCTTTTCTAACTTCTGGCCGTAAGTTACGTTTTAAAATTTCAACTAAATCATATGAATTTATAGGAGTTTGTAAACGATCTGTTATTTGTAGGATGGCCTCATAATAAGAATCAAACTTTTCTCCATTTCTTTGTTTTCTGCCTCTTATTTGCTCTCGCAAATCAAAGTCAGTTCGTCGGTCCCTAAATTGAAGTCTAAGTTCTCTGCATAGGACTTCCCAATTTACTTTATTCACTGTAGCGTGAAAACGCCAAAACCAGTCAGTGGCCTTATCGCTAAACAAAAGATGTATGTGTTGGCATAGTGTGTCAAAATCTCCTCGTAAGTTCTGAAGAGTTAAAGACTGAACCCGATAAATAAAATTATCGACAGTTATCCCACTTTCCTCCTGACCACTAAATTTCAAATGCCAACCCGATATAATTGAAGATATTTTATCCGGAGTCCAATTCAAAGAAAAATTTGGATTTCCACCATTACGGTTATACCCTAAGTTATTTCTATTAAATGAATTTCTGGAGATATTTTCTCGACTTCCAATGCTGTTACGGTTTTCAAAATTATTACGTGACATATTATGATTTGACTCATGAAAATTATGATTTAAATTTATATTGGCCAACTGTTGCCGTATTGCCTCATTAATGAGAAATTGTATTGACTGATCGCTTACATTTTGTATAGTCTGTATATCTTGTGATATTTTTGAGTGGGAAATATTAAGCATTTCGTCCAATGGCTTTGCCCTGCTTTTATCATGATTATCTTCATTAGACGTTCGGTTTGGTGTCCCAGACCATTCTAACACATTGCTCTTAGGAGGTCTTCCTTTCTTATTCACGGTTTTAGGTATTGCGCCTGTGTTAGTATATGCAATGTCAGAAGAAATCTGAGCTTGAGTTTTATTAATATTTTCTAGTATATTGTAGCATTTGAGTTTTGTTGATCTGCATGCTGTAGCACACACAGGGCAACTTTGAGTTTCGTTAAGTGCTTTAATAATACAAGACTTGTGAAAAATATGATTACAAGGAGTTGAAACAACAATGTCATCTACTTCAAACTCTTTGCCACAACTTAAACATTTTGAAACGTTGCTATCCAGAATCGCTGAAGCGACGTTTTCGTTAGTTAACATAGTAAAAATATATTTATTAAGCAATTTTTGCATTAGTAGAACTTCATTTTTGAAACAAAAAAAAAAGGTTGTGTAATAAAAAAAAACAAATAAGACATGTACATATTTATATTAATATGTGAGAAATTTGATCATCGGAAAGGTAACTGCAGGAATGATAAGAATAATAACAAAAACCTATCAAAAGTGGTCAATTAGAGCAAAATCGTCAATGCTTCATAATTGCAATTCCGAAAATTAGATAAATCGCTATATATTATTTTTATCAATAGAGAAGTATATTTCCTAGATCGAGATTTAGCATATTACATTATTTAAAACAAAGAGGAATGAATAATCATTTAAGACATATTAGACTGCATAAAACCAAAAATTATATTTTACTACAGTAATTCCAGTATGCCTGAATGGTATTGCATTCATGGTCACACCATAAAAAAAACAACACAAGTAAAAGGTAATATCCCAAAAATCTATCAAAGTCTGGTGCTCTTTCACTTTAAATAAATATTGATGATGGTAAATGGTTAATAAATTATTAAAGGGTGATCCAAAACTTGCCTTTTGTAAAGATGTTTTCATACAAAAAAAATATATAAATTAAATAATTGCTTTTTATTTTCTGCGGAAAATGTATGCAGTTCTTGCAAACTTCGGGCCCCACGTTGGGCGCCATTTCTATTGTAATGCCAGCGTTCAACGATGGTGAAAAGACTCTCGTTGCATGCAATTTTCTATTTTTAAATTCAATTATTCGCTGCGATTATAGGTTCTATTTGGAGTGTCATATTTTATGATAATCTCCGTTGAATATAAGATGTTATACGTTTTGTTTATACCATTTAAGAAAATTGCAAAAGGGTCACGTTAAGGAACGGTACGCACGTACTGGTCAACTAGCTAGTTCGGGAGTTATGGGCTGGGTTCTTGTTCCGTTACGACATTGCTGTACAATAAAAAAATTACGTGCGGTTTATGTGCCCTTGTTGTGAAAAAGCATGAAAACAGCTCAAATTCCTCAATTTAAGTACATTCTATAAAATTTGTTTGCTTGGTGAGCTTTGTTGTTGAAGCTCGGGCTCTATACCCTCCCTACCATGTTTTATTCTTAAAGGCCCAGTTTACTTTTTAAGAAAACCCTAAAACGACACACCCTCTTAATCCGTTCCTGAAGCTCTACATTTTACATAAATTAATGATTACTCATTCTTATACATTTCTCTTAAATTCTATCTTTATTTATAAAAACAAGTATGGTAATAAATCCAACAACAAATATTATTTATGTAATCATGTTAATTAACCGTCATTAGGGGATTTATAAGTATATCTGTATGTAAGTATTTCATTGAGAAAAAAAAACAGAGAAATCTGATCACATTAAGAGCAATCATAATTCAAAAATAAACAAATTTAAGTAGCATGTGATAAAATTTCTTTGTTCTGAATACATTTAAGAGTAAGGATAATAATAAAAATATTAAATCGGTGGTTGAATGAGTATCAATGTAAATAAAAAAATTCATGAATGAGTATAAACATATTAATGATCTACATTATGAATGAACGTAGTAAGCAAAAATTAATTAGAAATACATATAGTAAAAATTGTAAAAAAATAAAAATTAAACTTACAGTTGGGTAACGATTCCCACGATGCTGAAGGCCTTCTGCATTTTGTGAATTGATATGCTAATATATATATATATATATGTTTTCTTATTTTTGTTAAATTTTGATTGTTAATTAAATGACTTGGGTTAATTAAATACTTTTTGATAAGTTGTTAGAAAATATAATTTAGTTAGAATTTATATAGGATGAGTATATATTTAGTATAAGTTAGCGTTAAGTATTATCTAATTATACATTATTTTTACTTTTTTTTTTTTGTTAATAGGGTTAGCAATCTTCTTAACTATTATATACATATGTTCTCTGGGTCTAATTAATTTAAATGCAATACGTGTGTTATAGCTTATTTTTATAAGTAATATAAGTAATAATAATGTTGCATTATCTTTGCAAAATTAGGCGCAATTTGTTTCTGGTGATGCAGATGATGCTTATCTTGGTCTGACACATGAGGTGGTGTTTAGTGTTGGAAGGAACAATAATATTGATCGTAAAATTTCGTTCTTTTAGATGTCTCCTTATGGGTTAATAAAACGTGCTCTCGAGTGACTTACCGACCACATGGGTAAATATAACCCCAATTTATGGCACAAGGTTAAAAGGTCACTCGAGAGTGGTATTGATTGTGGAAAGTTCTATAAATTAGAAAAAGTGTCTAGAATTTTGCTTTTATATTTTACGACTAACACTAATAATTACCTTTCGTCTCAATATGGCAAGTGATTGTTAAATATATTTACTCCGGTAAAAAAATGGAAATCTTTCGGTACCCGAAGTTGATCCCAAGTATGGTCTTTTTATGTTTGCTGCCCGATAAATTTAAGTTTAATATAAATAACTCACTAAATTTTTAAAAACTTTATTAAATTTTTATTATACAGAACTTTCTTTCAACCGTGAGTTGAATTATTGATTGGATGTTTATCGTTCGGCCACAAGAAGTAAAAGACTTCTCGTGGTATTTTAACTTTTCATTAAGCCTCGTATGGCGTGATCAGTTTTATAATAACTCACATATGTATGTAGATGTATGTAATACTTCATAGAAATATATCTATAAAAGCTTTTTCGTCTTGTCACCTTGAGAAGGACAAAGAAGAAGAGAACCGAATAGATATCTCTTTTAACATGTATACTTGTAATGAGTCGGCATCTATACATACATGATAAAGTACGCTGCTGCAACCAAATGTAAAGCTTTAGAGAAAGAATGGTACAAGCAAGAATTTTAACAATGTATATCATTTTGGTGGGGAAGTATACTACTTAAAGAAAGTTAATAATTAAATACAATATTCTTTTGTTCTGTTTTTTTTTTCTTCCCCAGGCAAATAAATTTGTCTGATATTAAATATTTACAGATAGTTAGTTAGCAAAAAAAATAAAATTGAGTTTCTGCATATTACACTAGTTTGCCCGAATTTAAAAATAATTTGAAGCTAATA
Organism: Gymnosoma rotundatum; assembly: GCA_916610165.2. Lineage (NCBI taxonomy): Eukaryota > Metazoa > Arthropoda > Insecta > Diptera > Tachinidae > Gymnosoma > Gymnosoma rotundatum. The sequence continues at coordinate 3,655,690 of OU744341.1, read as the reverse complement.
CGTCTTAGAATAATAATAAAAGTTAATAAAAAATAAATTTGTTTCGATAAAGATGGCATGAAAGTGGCATGTGACTGGCTTTAACTTGAAAACTTTAAAATATTTCTGATGATGCTACACAAAGGAGTAGCGAAATATCGAAAAAATTTAAAATATAATTAATAGGTCAAATAAAAAACTATATTAATATTTCTAAATAAAGCTTACACATTCTGTAAGAGGGATATTAGACGAAGATAATGCACCAGGTTGTAAGAAAATCTATGCAGTGGTTCCAGAGATATTTGTGTTTGTGTTGAAAAGTTATCATGAAACTGATTTCTAAAAACAAGGCATGAAAGTGGCATGCGACTGACTATTACTTTGAAACTTAAAAATATTTCCAAATAAAGCTTCTACATTCTGAAAGGGGAATATTAGACGATCAAAATGCAGTAGGTTGTAAGAAAATCTACGCAGTGGTTCCAGAGATGTGAATTAATATAATTCCTTTTGTACAACAATAAAACACATTTTGTTACCATACAAGTACGTAATTGGTAACATTTGTTTACGTTGATAATTTGGTAATGTAAATATATACACACTCGTATGTATGCATATACGAATGAATTTCTGTGAGATGAGAATAATAAGATTGCTGAGAATAATAATCTCTCTTTGTGATTTTACTCTTAAAGTGGCAATAGCAGTACGTCCATCGACACATTATGCACTGGCTGTAGAATATTCGGCACTGAAACATCTTAGTATATTTATAGTCTTTGGTTCAACAGTTTGGCAATATACATCAAATTAGTGCAACTATAGGGCCAACCTTAAATTCCCAAATTCAAATTATATGTCTGCTGTTGTAGTAGACTTAGCAGTCAGGTTCTTTGCAAATTTCAACCGACCTCCTATAACGGTTCAACAGTTTGTACTCATACATCAGATTATATGAACTATTGTAAGACCCTTTAATGTATAATTTAAAATGCTTGTACTTCTTATTATACGAAACAAAGTAGTGGACATTCTGTTTGTTTTTCAAGTGTTTGTATATAATGATTCAAAACATACGGTAAAATAGGTCAAATTAGATTACTTTTGGGAACACCCTTTTATTTCTAAATTTAAATTTTAAACTTGTTGTTATAGCAAACTTAGCAACACAGGTTCCTAGTAAGTTTCAGCTGTCTGTCTATAATGGTTCAAAAGGTCGATTACATACATCAAATTACATTAACTTTTGGGACACCCTTTTGTTTCCAAATTTTATTACAACGTTTATATTTAAGAAATAACACACAAATTGTTAGTGTCCAAATAAAAAATTATTGAGCCAACAAATAATTAACACAAAAATAGATGATTACTTAGCAGATTCAAGTTCGTTTATTCTCCACCTACCCCATAAAGTTGAAGAAATAATTCTTACAATTAAGTGATTTTTTAAGCAGATGTTTACCTGCTCATAAAATTATTCGATATTAACAGACTTTTGCATTGGTTTTTCCAAACGTTTTTCATTTAGTAATGTTTTAGTTTACTGATTTTTACATTGCAACAAATTTAAAATTACCTAAACTAGTTTTAGAATTTATGAAGAATTTATTTTTTTTCTATATTTCTATTTCTATATTTGTAATAAAATAGAAGTATTTATAAATTCAATTTATTTACAAGTATCTAAAAAACAAATTTAATCGATAAATTCTATTAAATGTTGAAATATTAATAACATATTAATCAAAAGATAACTTACTTTAGGACTTCTTTTAAATACAAAATAAAACATTGTATTTATTAAATTTTCAATTGTAACTACAAGCAAGACCACTTTGAAAAACACTGCGTGTAACTAAAAAGTACGCTAAAGTCCACTAAAAATTCTCTAAAGAACACTAAAATAATTTACAAGCACTATAGAAAATACTAAAGATCACTAAAAAGTACGCTGAGGTTCACTAAAATATACTCTAAAGCAGTGTAGCCAGATAAGGGAATTGTCCCCCAAATTGGGGATTTCAACATAAGTTTGGGGACTTCTCATTCTTAGCTTTATTGTTTCTTCTACCTGTACTACTGTCTAGTCGAATTATCATATTAAAAGCATAATATAAATTTGTATGTATAGACACCAGATAGTGGTTTTAATAACTTTGTACGTTGTACGGGTTTAAGTTAAAGACGTGCACTAGTATATCCAGCAGTATGGCAAAAACAGATATATCATATACATAACAAGTAAAACAGATACAAAAGAACGCATGAGTGTAGTTGATATTGCATGCTTTTGCTTGTGCGTACTCACAATATGGATATAAACACATACAGTTGTTTATGGTATTGCATAGAGTGAGCAAATTATCAGTTTTTCACTCTAAAATATCTGTTGTACCATGAGTATTTGGATATATCTGTTTATGAAACAGATATTTTTGATACTTGTGTGCGGCTTATGATAGAGGCGAGAACTAGTAAGCAGTATTTTAACTTCGTAGTAATAACCCGAATTGTAATTATTATTGTTTAGCTTTAGTAATTAGTTTATATGATTTTAAATGTAGAATTAGTAATATTTATAATATTAATGACAATTTTATTTAAAAAAAAATAAGTGGAAAATTAATAAATTGTTGTCTAGTTGCGCGTTGAGTTATAAGGATAGAATTAATTCAATTAAGAAATCTTATTGTATGTTTATTTTAAAATATTAATTCCTCTTTGATAAAAACTAGTAAATAGCTAAAATTAATATATAAAAATAGGTTTATTACATACGTCTGTACAAACATATGAACATAAAAATAGGAGTTCCAAAAATTTCAATAAAAAAAAATTAGGAAAAACATTTACATTTCTAGAATACACCCAGTAATAATATTGTCCCTTTTATATATGTACATATTAAATAACGCAATTTTTATTTTCTATGCACTTAGAAGGATATTATAGTTATGTTATTTGTGCATTAAAAATTTCTAAAATTTCTAACATTTACTAAAAAAAACCTCTTTTCTGCATTAAAGAAATGTCCTACAGCTTAAATAAATAGAGAGTAAAAATTATTCGAAATTAAAAAATTATTGAAAAGATTTAAAGAAAAAAAAATAAAAGAGTACAATGGACAAGCTCGTTGTAACTGCTTACCAAAGGATAGTCAGCTTAACAACGGTAAATATAAAATATAACAGTATAGTATATCTCTTACTAGTGCGCGTAAATAAATGGCTGTCAACCACTAATTAGAATATATAATGAATTGATTGAAAAATAAATTGTTAAAAAATGCAAGTTTCTTAATAGAAATGGGAGCAATTAATTAGATGGACTAACTCGTTGACAATTTCATAAATGCTTATGATGTTGTTAATATTTTCACTAGCGGTAATTTTATGAAAAAGTTTGATCGATAATTAGTTAAATTGCTTTAAAACATAGCATCATCTAACGTTACTTCTTTTCTTTGTACACTAAGTAAACGCCATAAAGCATATTAAAACAATATTTTAAAGTGACATTTTTATCACAAAATTCTGGTGAAATATGTACGTTTTAACATTAGGCACTATAAGAATATATTTAGTTTTCGACTTAGTAATAAGATTTGCTAGCTGGGGTTTGAATTAAATTTAGATATCAGACATCAAGTTTTATTCCTATCTCGTTTAATTTTAATAAGTGATTAAAATTTTTGAATGCATATCCATCAACGAAAGGGTTAAGGTTGTAATTCCATTTCATTACCATTACTAAAACAATTATAATTAATTCAACTAATTATTTCAACTAATGCCAATGCAATTTTAATGGTAATAAGAATTTATTTTTATTTTTGCTAAAAATGTTTAAATATTTATACTTCATTTTAAAATTTTAAAAATAACTTGGATTCAAAAGGTATTTTAAAGCAAACTTAACATAAAAATATTTTTTAATTGATTTTAAATTATCAGGCTTTTCGTCTCTCTAAATATAGAAACATGCATACATATATTTATTTAGTTATTGTATCCTTAGAACTGTTGTAATTGTTGGTAAAAGTTGTTAAAAAAAATAAAAGTAATTTAAATACAATTATACGCATTAGATTCATAAATTTTTGTTAAAGAATTCTGTTTTGTATATTCAACTTCAATAAAACACAATAAAACAATTAAAAATATTGATCATGTTTAGAAACAATAATTTTATTTTTTAATTTTAATAAACCAATGCATATGTACGTATGAATGGATATTAATTCGCAGCACAAAATAAGTACTTATGGTAAAACCATCAATATCTGTTTATACCTGTTTGTGCAAAACATAGGAGAACAGATATGTTACTCTCATTCTCTCTTTACTCATTCGTATTCATCCAAAGAGAAAAAGTAACAATATCAACTGATATCAGAAACACAAAAGTACTCATCTATACGCACTCATAAGAGTAGACACACAAAAACTGATATAAACAGATATATCTGTGCACGTCTTTAGTTTAAGTCTTAATAATTTAGCTACCATTGGAAAAGACTGTGCAAGCAATATTTATGATGCAAAAAAGTCTTTTTATGTTTTGCTTAAAAAGGAAAATAGTTTTATTCAATTAGTTAAATGCGTTTGTCATTCACTAAAATTATGCAGCTCGGGAGCAGCAAAATCAGTCCCCAAGTCTGAGTTTCTTGTGAAAGAACTTTTGAACTACTTCTCGCACTCTCCAAAAAGTATAAACAAGTATTCGATTTAATATATTTAGGTGTAGATTCAAATACATTTTTTAAACTTGTGCAATGTGGAGCAATGGATTGAGTTACAACATCATTTTCAAATAATAGCTGCAAATACCAATGATAAAATGACACAACATTTGTCGGCTGGGCTTAATGTAAATTCTAATAAGTTGTATTTTATTTTTTTAAGTCCAATTATAAATGAAGCAAATGCGGTCAACTTATCATTTCAAGGCGATAATATTGATGTACATATATTCTGGATATCAGCATTTATTTAATTTTTTTATTTTTATTTATTTATTTTTTCAAATTTTGTAATAACAAAAGCCGTCATAAGGCCAAAAAATATTACAATGGTACAATAATATATTGTTACAAAGATGCTTTATTTAAATCATAAAAAAATGTTAAAAATAATTGAGGCCAAGAAAGTAAAACGAAATGGCCTATTGTGTTTGTTTTCAAAGCTAGAAGTTTCTATAAAACATCCTTATTGCAAAACAAAAACAACTAACACAAAGCGATGACTAAACAAACACAATACACAAACATACACAAACCTGCATTGTATAACAACTAAATAAAAATACACAACATGTATTTTTAAATAATGATTGAAGGTTCTAGAAGTAAATAATAATGCTCACTACTGTGTCTGAGATAAAAGTGGCAACCCAGCATTTTCAACTACGCAATAGATGGCGGTGGATATTCTCGAACATTCAAGAACCCCTTAAAATAGGGTATATAAAAGCAACGCCAATACGTGCTGATTCATTCGTATTGTGAGCGTCATCTAGTTAAGATCTTGTGGTACAACGATTAAAGTTGCCAGCGTGTATTACTAATCGCGAATAGTTAAATCGTCAAATAATTAATTAAATAAAGTGTAATTTAATTAAAACTCTAAAAGTTTTGTGTGTAATTATTTTGCAAATAAAGAACTCATAAATTACAAGTTTATAACTTTAATAAACGTAACAATATGTATAACTCTACAAAAAGTTACAAAGTTAAGAAATAAATTTTAAAAAATATTTACAGCAACAATTTAAAACAATACTTTATGAAAACTGCGAGAGTAAAATAATATAATACCGACATAGCATTGATCAACAAAAATAAATCTTTAATTTTTGCTATAATAAGATACAATTAGATTTATATTATTATATAGAATAAAATATTCTATTTACTTCTTATGGTAAACTACTGAAGAGAAACTAAATGATCTCAAGCAGTGGCAAACCTATTCCAATAGCGAGCAGTTGTTACCAGAGAAGATCTTTTAAATAGTGAAATAGTTTTCCTAATAATAGTAAAGACTTGCACATTGCTAGAAGGGTGTATAAAACCTTTACGGGAAGATAAAAAAGACAGTTGCGAGTTTTAAACAATGGCATAAAAGCTCATCGAAAGTTTAACAGTTAGAAAATCAAAGAAAGAACACTTTAGAAAACGTTGGACATACATTGAAATATGATCTCTGATCCTGAGCTGAAATAAAAATCTAATAATCTTATTTACCAAGAGTTTAATTCTACGAATACCACTTGATGTGGTACAGAAAAATACATCCATGCAATACAAAATCCGGGACATGAAACGGCAGGTATTCTTAAAGTGAGTATAGCCATCGCAGAGTAAAATTTACTTTTAAGGCAACTGTATTTGATCGGAATAGCTAAGTTTATCATCCAATGTGACACCCAAAATTTTCATTTTACTATCATATTGTTACAAAGATGCTTTATTTAAATCATAAAAAGATGTTAAAAATAGTTGAGGCCAAGAAAGTAAAACGAAATGGCCTATTGTGTTTGTTTTCAAAGCTAGAAATTTCTATAAAACATCTTTATTGCAAAACAAAAACAACTAACACAAAGCGATGACTAAACAAACACAATACACAAACATACACACACCTGCATTGTATAACAACTAAATAAAAATACACAACATGTATTTTTAAATAATGATTGAAGGTTCTAGAAGTAAATAATAATGCTCACTAATGTGTCTGAGATAAAAGTGGCAACGCTGCATTTTCAACTACGCAATAGATGGCGGTAGAAATTCTCGAACATTCAAGAACGCCTAAAAATAGGGTATATAAAAGCAACGACAATACGTGTTGATTCATTCGTATTGTGAGCGTCATCTAGTTAAGATCTTGTGGTACAAAAAGTAAAGTTGCCAGCGTGTATTATTAATCGCGAATAGTTAAATCGTCAAATAAGTGATTAAATAAAGTGTAATTTAATTAAAACTCTAAAAGTTGTGTGTGTAATTATTTTGCAAATAAAGAACTCATAATTAAAACGTTTATAAATTTAAATAAACGTAACAATATTGTACATATTTTAGTATTACACATCGAAACTGTAATCTCCTCAGAAGATGGCGTACCAAATCGCATTACCCTGGCTTTATTTGGGTTTATTAAGAAATTGTTTGACCTCATCCACGTTTCAACATCGTTTAACTTGCAATTAATTTCAATCTGCATATCTCTTAAAGATTGGTGTTGGCGAAATAAAAGCTGTATATCGTCCGCATATGCATATACCATACAAGCTTGTGAGTCAATTATACTAATTAAATTATTGAGGTACATTGCAAAAAATAAAGGCACAAGAACAGACCCTTGAGCTACTCCCGAGTTAACTGTTTGCACATTTGATTGCCTACCAAATAATTAAACAAATGGTTGACGGTCACTTAAGTACAAGTATGCAAGTAAGCATACTGTTCTGGAAAACTTTAACTCAGTGCTAAGCTTTTGTACCATTTTCTTATGATCAACATGATCAAAAGCCCTAGATTGATTTAAAGAAACTAAAATAGAGGTGTTGATCTTACTCATTTCATCCCTTATTGTTTCGGTAATTCCTAGGAGCGTCAAAAATGAACTGCTGTTTCTACGGAAACCAGTTTGTTTATCATTCAGTAAGGAAAAACTGGAAATGTGGGAACTTATTTGCGACATAAAATTTCAGTGGTATTCCATCAACATCGCAGGCATTAGATTTGATTTCAGAAAATGCTACGTGCAATTCAGCTAAGTCAATGCCAGAAAAAGAAAAACTATCGGAGTATTCATTAATTAAGTTGGATTCAAATTGCTTGAAAAAAAATAATTCAATTGATTAACATCTATACTATCAGTATTTTGCATTAAATTACTAGAGCAAGAATTTTTCAAACGATTCCACATTTGTTTTGTATTTAAACCTTCGAATAATTTGGAATAATGAACTTTTATGACATTACAGATGACTTTTTATAGCGTTATTTCTATACTTCCAGTATATACTCCAGTTATGATTCATGAATATGAATTTAATGTTACTTTTTATGTAAATTTGTTCAAAATTTTTAAAGCAATATTGTAATTCGATATTGATGCTAAACATTGGAGTAGCGAAATATCGAAAATATATATATAAAAATAAAAAAGACCTATTGCTTAAAAATTAAACAAATAAATAATTAATTAAAAAGGTCAAATAAAAACTGTATCAAGATAAAACAAACAATTTAATTAGTCATAAAGAAGAATTATTTGGATATCATCGACATAAATTTTTGCATATTATATTCTGAGGGATTGCGCTTGTTACTCCTTTCGGAACAAATTGATTTTAAAGAAATTTGTTTACAATACTTAACTTACAATACTCGCAAAATAAATGCTTAAAAGATTCTCCGAAATTATAAAAAACTACGAACTCTTCCAAAATGTAGTGAATAAAAATTAAAAACAGGAATAAATAAAATAAAATTTTAAAAACATCCGTGGACTCAAAAGTTGCATTAACCACAAAAAATTCTATGCCCAAAGACATTTTTGTCTTATGGGCAATAGTTTACGAATATGAAGATAATGCTGGAAATTATTTATTTCGTAAAATCACTGCTTTTGTGGTCAATCTGTTAATTATGCCATTAAGGAATCCAATTAAATAATTATGAAATCTGCTGTTATAAGTTTAAAGTTCCTGAAGCAATAATAAAAAGTTTTAAATGGGAAAATATGTATCAACACGAATTTATTTTAAATTGTTTCTTTTTGGGGACAAAATTGAGGATTTTCGTTCAGAAATGCGGTTTTTTGGGGACAAAAGCCAGAATTATGCTGGCAACACTGCTCTAAAGAGCATTAAAGTTTACGTAGTGATCTCTTTAGGACAGTACACAACTAGGAAAAGAACGCATAAATAAATATCAGTACGTTATCGCAGTGTTCGTGATCATCAGCCTGCAATCGTTGTGTGCGGTATTTTGTTTGCCTTAAGCGGCTATTAGACGATCAAACTTCGCCTGTGAGCACGGCCTGATGAGGGAGGGTTTTTTGCTATCACACGATCAGGCCAAGTTTGTCAAACATCAGTATGCAAGCAGATTTTTGAATTAGTTGCAATATGTTTATTTTATTTTATAACTTTATTTGTTGCATTTGGTTGTACTTTTTTTTAAATTTTTCTAAAAAACTTTTTCAAGACTTTTGTTTTAAATTTCTGTTATTATAAAAATCACTTTTTATTTGCATAAATCCGGTAAAATTTTATATACTTTAATAAATTCTTTAAAAATTCAAATTAAATAATGTTTTTGTTTTAGTTATTTCAAAAAGAAATATACTATTTTATTGTTTATTTGTTTTATTTAAGATTTTATTATGTTTTTAACAGAAGAAGATAAAACTTAAAGCTAAACTTACAAATTAAGTTATGTTTACCTATATTCAAACTTGCATTATCATAAAAAATTCACTAACTTATTGTATTGCATTATAAAAATATGAGTGCAATATCATTTATATAAAATAAAGCAAGTTTCAAATTGTTAATATTTTATTTTCAACCTAGAAATTAATAAGAATTTTAGTGTAATATAATTTACCTATTACCTCTAATAATTTGTCAATACATATTATCATTATTTAACTCATGCGCTCTATCCAAGCCATCTTTACTGTTCGCCGACAAAAACACAAATGAAATTTATACTGTCTTTGACAAACACGCTATTAAACGAGTATGATGGCCTGATGGTAAACACAAAATATCAAAAAATTTTCATTAAGCGCGACTGACAAACACGAAATTTACCCTATTTCACGGGTTTGATGGCTTGTCATCAGGCCGTACTCACAAGCGAAGTTTGATCGTCTAATAGCCGCTTAAAGGCCCAACTATAATGTGCATAAGCTAGCTTTAGCTTATGTCAAAAATTCAACGAAAAGCCTGTCAAATGCTTAAGTAACTTATCAAAGAAATTTGTGTGGCTACAATGTACATATATAAATTTAGTAACTTATTTGCCACAGTTGCACATTTATGTTTATTTCGTACTTTTGCCAAAAAAATTTTTTTTATAAATCAACAAAATTTTAAAACGAAAAGGCTTTAAAGAAGATATTTTATATATTTAATAACATTCACAATAACATTTACATATTTTGGTTCATGTTCTAAGAAAAAGTAAAAAAAAAATTATTACAAGTTATTTTCTGTTTTGTGTTTGTGGCCAACCGTACTAAAAAATGCAACGATGTTCATCGCTTATATCGTATACATATGTGTGTATAAATACAAATTTAATATAAATATATTATAATTGTAAAAATTGGCCATAAAGAAATATGTTGTTTTTTTCTACATTTTTTATTGAATTTAAAACTAAAAAATTTAACAATTTAGGTCTTAATTAGAAAATTTCTTTATTAATGTATAAACCAAAGCACAATCAGCTGTTTCCGTACGGAAAGTGCGATCAGTTTCGTACCTTGCATAAAGAAATGAAATTTAACGAAACTTGACGAAAAGTTATCTTAATCACATTATAGTTTACCACATATAATTTAATGTATTTGCACAGTTGTATAAGTTGGCATAAGCTAGTTTATGCACATTATAGTTGGGCCTTAAGGCGGCTATGATGAGAGAGAGCGATTTGCTATTACACGATCAGGCCAAGTTTGTCAAACATCAGTGCGCAAGCAGATTCTGAATAGTAAAGTTGCTATTTGTGATAGCGCATGAATTAGTTGCAATATGTTTATTTTATTTTACCACTTTAATTTTTGCATTTGGTTGTACTTTTTTTCAATTTTTCTTAATAATGCTTTTTTTAATACTTTTATTTTAAATTTCTATTATTATAAACATCACTTTTTATTTGCCATAATTCCGGCAAACCTACTATTTTGTTTGTTTGTTTTATTTTTTTTTATTAATATTAAAAGAAGATAAAACTTAAAGCTAAACTTATAAATTAAATTATGTTTATTTATATTCAAACGTTCATTATTATAATAAATTCATTAATTATTGTACGGCATTTTTGCTATAAGAACGGTAATGAAATTATAAAAATATCATTTATTTAAAATAAAGCAAGTTTAAAATTGTTATTTTTTTTTATTCTACTTACAACCTCAATTAACCTAGCAATTAATAAGAATTTCAATGAAATAAAATTTACCTATTATCAAAATTTTTGATTTTTATCCAGCGCCGATGATAAACACGAAATTTGCCGTGCTTACAGGCGAAGCTTGATAGTCTAATAGCCGCTTTACATATACATCAGCGAACTGCAAGAGTGTCTATTTGTAATACTCTAAGTATACTCATCTTACATGCGGTTGCGGTGTGATCACTATACCCATTCCATTTGAGTTTGAGCCTCTAGCATACAAGCAGCAAACACCAAGAGAGAGATTTTAAGGTGTGTAGTGTGAGGAAAACAGAGTTATCAGATCAGAATTATTAAATCAAACACAATATCAAAAGTCGCCAATGTCTAAATTAGCTAACATACATACTTCTTTGAAATTATGAAAATTTATTTAATATATAACAGAAAATAAATTGAATAGAACCCTTAAATTCGCCATATTTTCATTTATTAAAAACACAACAAAAGTTTACTAATAACTCAAGAATAGTTGATTTTTTATTATATTAGGTTTTTTTGGGGTTTTTAAATCACACAGGATAGAAAATTATAAATTCCATTCTTTAAGCAAATAGATTTTTAAAATTAATAAATAGGTATAAAAGCAATAATTATATTTAACAAACTAAAATATGTAAACTAAAAACTTTATTGCAATTTATTATTTTATTTTTAGCAGATAAGTTCAACTCAGGCATTACAAGTTGTATGATTGATGAAAAATTTAAGCTAACTACTCCGAATACAAATAATGACGAATATGCATATACAGGTAGCCATTCTCATTGCTGCCTCATTGCAATTATTTCTATGTACAGCGCATTATGTACAGTACCTGCTCTTCACTCTGTTTCTTATTGATAAGAACAGTAATCGTTGCAATGAACTTATTGCTATTTAAGTGTTTATTGAAAGTAGAAGGAAAAAATTATCATGGCCTCAAACAATAAGTCACTCCCTTTCTCCAAAACGAAAAAATTGATTTTATTTTTTAGCATTTTGTTTTCCTAAACGACATTAGTGGACCGTATGTGACGCGCAAGGCACATAAACTAAAAATATTTGAACATAAGGAACAACAAAATAAGTATACCTTGTTTGGGTATGTGATGCAATAAATAAATGTTATTGCCTGTAAAGGGTTTATTTTTTAATCGACTTAAAAAAAACAAGGAGGTTGTACAATGCGGTGGAATGTTGCTTTTATTTTATACTCGTATTTGTGCCTCTAGAACTCAGTCATTTCTGCTCCGATTTTGAAAGTTTTTGGTAATATGATAGATTATGCTTACAGATTGGTACCGTTTTAAAAACAGTTCATTATCTTAAAAATTAAAGGGTGTCCCCATACAACATACATATTTTTTACGTGTATTATGAACTGTAAAGGGCGATTCTGTAGAATTTAAAACGACAGCGTATTACTATAGCTCCCAAAAAAAAAAAAAATTATGCAAAAATAAATCTAAAAATTAAAGGGTGCCCCAATAATTGATGTAAATTTGCTTATATGGGCCTATCTTTTGAACCGTTATAGACAAACGCTTGCAAATTGGACAGAATGTCGATTGCAATGGCCGTTATAGTTACAAGTTTTAATGTTACAAATTATAAATTAAAGCGTGCGCCAACAGTTCATTAAATTTGATGTATATGGCTATACTTTTGAACAGTTGTAGACAGACGCTTAAAATTTACAACGAACCTGTATTACTAAGTCCGCTATAACAACAAGTATAAAATTTGGATTTGGAAGTTAAGGGTGTTCCAATACTTAATGTCGTTTTGTGTATGTGACCAAACTTTTGAATCGTTATAGAAAGAACGCTGAGACTTAAAAGGGACCTGTATTTATAAGTCCACTATATCAACGAGTTTATAATTTGAATTTAGAAATTAAAGGGTGTCCCATATTGATAAAGATTTACTTATATGAGCCTATCTTTTGAACCGTTATAGACAAACGCTTGCCAATTGGACACAATGTCGATTGCCATGGCCGTTATAGCAACAAGTATTAATATTAAGAATTATAAATTAAAGGGTTCGCCAATAGTTCATTTAATTTGATGTATATTACCATACTTTTTAACAGTTGTAGACAGACGATTGGAATATACAACGAAACCTGTATTGGTAAGTCCGCTATAACAACAAGTATAAAATATGGATTTGGAAGTTAAAGGGTGTTCCAATAGTTCATTTAATTTCAAGTGTACTTTTGAACCGTTATAGACAGAACGCTGAAACTTAAAAGGAACCTGTATTTCTAAGTCCGCAATATCAACGAGTTTTTTATTTGAGTTTAGAAATTAAAGGGTGTCCCTTAATTACTGTAGACTTACTTATATAGGCCTTTCTCGTGAACCGTTGTAGACAAACGCTTGTAAATTTGACGCAATGTCGATTGCTATGGCCGTTACAGTAACAGCTGATAATATTTAAAATTGTTAATTAAAGGGTGCACCAATAGTTCATTTAATTTGGTATATGGCCATACTTTTAAACAATTTTAGACACACGATTCAAATTTACAAAGAACCTGTATTACTAACTCCTCTATAACAACAAGTATAAAATTTGGATTTGGAAATAAACGGGTGCCCCAGTAGTTGATATAATATGGTGTATGTAGCCGGACTTTTGAACCGTTATAGAAAGACAGCTGAAATTTACAAGGGACATGTTTTGCTTAGTCCGCTATAACAAGAAGCTTTTAATTTGAATTTAGAAATTAAAGCGTGTTCCCAAAATTAATGTAATTTGTTCTATATGGCCGTATTTTCTGAACCGTTGTATACAAACACCTTAATTTTAGACAGAATGGTATTATTTGGTATAATAAGAAGTATAAAACTGTTATATTATAAATTAAATAGTTGATATAATCTGATGTATATGTATATATGATCATGATATATGTGATCCACTTGATTTGCAGAATTTAAAAACATGGGTTTTACACATACGGCTAAAAAGGAATTATTGAAAAAGAAGCGACAACGTTTAGGACGTGACTTTTTGACAATTAAAGAAGATTAGGAGTTGATAAAACAAACAGAAAAAGAAGCTAAGGAGATGAATTTAATACAAGTACGGCTATGCTTTGAAGCTTTCCGAGTTGAGAAAAACAAATCACATACACCTATAGCCCCACCAATTTATAAAAATCCAGTTAGTTTTCCGGAAAGAAGGTGACATAACACAAAACAACGCACCTAAAATAAGCAGTAAAAGACGCATCCTTCATATACGAACGTTAGCTCTCCATCTGCAGCATCATCAACACCACACGCAAGGACGAAGCTCCGATAAGGGGGAGGGATGTTAAAAGGCACCCTCGAATTTTTAAACTCTAGTTATAACTTAATCAAAATTAATAAATATGTACTAATGAAATATGTTTCTTTTTGGCAAGTCAGCACTTTATTTAGTTTAACTTTGTTTATAAGTACATCAAAATTAATGTTCTATTGAAATATGACTCTTTTTGGCAAGCCAGCACTTAATTTATTTAAATTGTTTATTTTTAAGAAATGCTGATTCTGTTGAAACAGCATTTTTAGCGTTAAGAATTTAGTATAAATAGTGATGAAGAATTGTTAAAACAGGGAGTTGTAAACTAGAAGTTAAAACAAACAGTTATAACCTTAAATTCCTACGGGACCCTGCAGGTTATATAAATAAGGAAAATTATAAAATAAATAAAAAAAAAAAAATATATATATATATATATATATATATATATATATATATATATATGCATAAAAAAAAAAGATTCATAAATACTTACAACAACAACATAAAAAACTCATAAATATTTTGTATGTTGTTGTCGTAAGTATTTATTAATCTTTTATATATATATATATATATATATATATATATATATATATATATATATATATATATATATATATATATATGTATATATATATATATAGATATATATATATATATATGTATACATATAAACACAAATATACGTGCATACATATAAACATATAACACAAATATATGTGTATACATATACATATATATATTTATTTAAGTTTTAACTTAATTTTTGTTCGGCGAAACACAAAAAACCAAAACAAACACAAAAGTATGTTATAATTGTATATATGTACATGTACTATTTTTTCAACCACCAAGTTATTTTACTTTTTCATTGTGCACTTTTTTCAACCACGAAGTTATTTTACTTTTTCATTGTGCACTTTTTTCAACCACGAAGTTATTTTACTTTTTCATTGTGCTCTTTTTTCAACCACGAAGTTATTTTACTTTTTCAATAAAGTTTTTTTCGGAACGCGTGCTAAAAGTAAGGTACGCGTTCGCAAATAATGGCTTTAGTGGAACATTCGCGTTCGAGTGCACAAAAAAATATTTTAATAGAACACCTTCGTGGTTGTGTTCGGAAAATTTAAAAATTTAGTAACACACATAATTTTTATGAAAACAAAAAAAATGTTCGGGTTGGTTTTAGTTGTTTGTTTTTAATTTATGTACGAGAATTTTGTACAGTGAGTGTACTTTTCTGAACTCTGCATAAAAGTATTATCGTCAGGCCCGTGACACAAAAAAGAGTGTTGCGTATGCAAAAATGCAGTGAATAATTAACAAAAACAACAGCAAGAATAAAAAAATAAATGCACAAGAAATCAGACACAAAAATTTTAAACAAAAAATACATTTTTTCTCAAATATCAAATTAACAAAACATTTGCTGCTTAAAATAAATCAGTATTTAAAAATGTTAAACAAAGAATATTTTTTTTAAACAAATTTCACGCTTTTTTAAAAAACTTAGTACATTAAACCATTTGCAATTAAAAAAAACAGTGTTTTTTTTTAATTAATGAAATATCAAAAGTAAAGCACAAAAGGTGGTGCTAAAACGTTAAAAGTTGTTTGTTAATTTGAAATATTCTAAGTGAGATTTTGTAAAAATGTCATTTAATTTCAAACACTAAATTTTTCAAGAAGACTCAAATTTAATTCAAAACATTTGCTAACAAAGAATGTAAACATACAGGTGCATAAAAATTTTGCTGAATATTTTTTTTCTTAACAATTCAATAAAATGAATGAGCAACCGAAAATGTATTTATCATATGGCCTTTTTTCATTTTAATTCAGTTTGTTATTATTATCTTTTACTGCCTTTTTCTTAGTTTTTTCAGAATATTTACCTTTAGCTGAAATTGCATCTATGTTAGAACTAACTTCATCCATTATAGGCCATTATATATTACTGTTTTTACGATATTTGAAGTAGTTTTGTGCTAATAAATAACTTTTCGATGTAAATTTTCCTTAGTCAGGAACTCCTCCTTTTAAAAAACATTAGTGCAGGGTGCGTATTTAGACTTCAATTTAAAAATTTTACCTTCCTTATGTGACCCTTTATTTTCTTTATTTTGTTAATATAATTATTTGTTGCTGAAAATTTCGATATTTTCTTATACTTTAATCGCATAACCCTTCTGGTTTCTTCCCCTTTTTTTCATATTCTACTACCGCTATTTTTACTCATTTCCCTTTATGTTTCTTCACACTTTTTTTCATTTTATAATTCCTTGGTTTTTTCCTTTTCTGACTATATATTTTCATACTATTCATTTTTTGTCATGTTCGTTAATATTCTTCCATTTTATCGCCCTCATATCACATTTTCGTCCCGTAGCTTTGGTTTCGAGCCAAAGTAGCTAGGATCAGAAACTGGGTGGCATATACACTTTGTAGCGTATTATACGTTTTTCTTTTACTAAATGACCTTCTTTTCTCTTTTATCTCATCAACCATCGTTATATTTTGCCTATTTGCTGCTACCCTTTCATATTTTACCTCGAAATGTTTCTTCGCATACCCCATGGCACTTGCCGTCAGTTGAAATCGTATCGAATTTTCGTGCTAAGTTCAATGTTTCAGGCAAATTACCGATGGCGGTGTAGTAAAGTAACTAAATCAGTGTTTTATGAGTAACTTACTTGTACTTCCGCTTAAGTCCTTTGTAGCTTTAGTTTTGAGCCAAAATAACCAGAAAATAATTGTTGCAAAAAAAATCGACTTCAAAACAGATTTCATCTGTCTGCCTATAACTGTTCAAGAGTATGACCACATAAATAAGATTGCATTAACTATTGGGAAACCCTTATATCTTCAAGCTTTATAATTGTTCAACTGTTCAATACTTTGACAATATACATCAAATTACAGCAACTATAGGGTCACCCTTTATTTACAAAATTCAAGTTATATAACGGGTCAAAAAATACGGCCGTATAGAACAAATTATTTCAATTTTGGGAACACCCTTTAATTTCTAAATTCAAATTCTGAGCTTCTTGTTATAGCGGACTTAGAAAAACAGGTCCCTTGTAAATTTCAGCTGTATGTGTACAACTGTTCAAAAGTTCGGCCACATACACCAAATTACATCAACTATGGGGACACCCTTTAACTTCCAAATCCAAATTTTATACTTGTTGTTACAGCGGACTTAGCAATTAGGTTCGTTGTAAATTTCAATCGTCTGTCTCGACTGTTTAAAATTATAGCCATAATTATACATAATTAAATACTTGTTGTTGTAGCAGAGTTGTAATACAGGTTCTTTGTAAATTTCAATCGTCTGTTTACAACTGTTTAAAATTATGGACATATACATAATTAAATGAACTATTGGGGAACCCTTTAGTTTATATTTTTAAATATTAATACTTGTTACTAAACCGACCATATCAATCAACATTATGTCAAAGTTGCATGCGTTTGTCTATAACGGTTTAAAAGATAGGTCCATATAATAAAATCTACATCAATTATTGGACACCCTTTAATTTCTAAAGTCAAATTATAAACTCGTTGATATACCGGGCTTAATAATATAGGTCCCTTTTAAGTTTCAACAATCTGTCTATAACGGATCAAAAGTTCGGCCACATACTTGTAATTGCACCAACTATTGGGACATCCTTTAACTTCCAAATCCAAATTTTATACTTGTTGTTATAGTGAACTTAGCAATTCAGATTCGTTGCAAATTTCAAGCGTCTGTCCACAACTGTTAAAAAGTATGGCCATATACATCAAATTAAAGGAACTATTGGCGCGCCCTTTAATTTATAATTTTTAATATTAAAACTTGTTACTATAGCGGGCATAGCATTCGACATTCTGTCCAATTTGCAAGCATTTGTATATAACGGTACGAAAGATAGGCCCATATAAGTAAATCTACATCAATTATGGGACAACCTTTAATTTTTGAATTTCAAATTATAAACTCGTTTATATAGTAGACTTAGCAATACAGGTCCCTTTTAAGTTTTACTGTTTTGTCTACAACCGTTCAAAAGTTTGGAAACATATATTAAATTACATCAACTATTGGGACACCCTTTAACTTCCAAATCCAAATTTTATACTTTTTGTTATAGCGGACATAGCAATACAAGTTCGTTGTAAATTTCATGCGTCTGTTTACAACTGTTCAAAAGTAGGGCCATATATCTCAAATTAAAGGAACTATTGGCGCACCCTTTGATTTATAATTTTTAATTCACTTTACTGTAGCGGCCATAGCATTCGAAATTCTGTCCAATTCGCAAGCATTTGTATATAACGGTTCAAAAGATAGGCCCACATAAGTAAATCTACATCAATTATGGGACACCCTTTAATTTCTTAATTTCAAATTATAAACTCGTTGATATACTGGCATAGCAATACAGGTCCCTCTTAAGTTTCAGCGTTTTGTCTATAACGGTTTAAAAGTTTGGTCACACACTTAAAATTACATCAACTATTGGGACACCCTTTAGCTTCCAAATCCAAAATTTATACTTTTTGTTACAGCGAACTTAGCAATAGAGGTGAGTTGTAAATTTCAAGCTTCTGTCTACAACTGTTCAAAAGTAGGGCCATATACATCAAACTAAAGGAACTATTGGCGCACCCTTTAATTTATAATTTTTAATACTTGTTACTATAGCGGCCATAACATTCGACATTCTGTCCAATTTGCACGCGTTTGTCTATAACGGTTCAAAAGATAGGCCCATATAAGTAAATCTACATCAATTATGTTGACACCCTTTAATTTTTAGATTTATGAAAACTCTTTCAAAAGGCATATTGGGGGTTGTGGTCAGGGTCATTGGCATCCTGTCTATCCTTGAGCTTTTATTTTGCTGGCAAATTTTGCAGGAAATAAGTTTTAAGCGCATCTTAGTGGCCTCCCAATGGCGTGTCATGGAACGTTGTAATTACCTTCTTTATATCTTCTGCATCTGTTAAATGTGTGGTATTATCTTCTTCTTCATGATTTTTATTCGCCTCCACTGCACTTTCCCTATTAGGGTTTTCCACACCTTTTGATTGTGCTCTCGTTATTACACCTATGTTTACTTCTTCCGTTGGAAGACGGCTGAGAGCGTCTGCATTTTTATTCGTCTTGCCTGGTTTGTAGCGAGTCTCAAAATCGTATTTTAACAATTTCAGTCTTAAACGACCCAATCTACCTTCCTGATTCCTTCGGTTAGCTATACCTTTTAAGGTTTTGTGGTCAGTGAATATCGTGAAATATCTGCGGAGCAGATATGATCGAAAAGTTTTTGTGGCCTATACAATGGCCATCAACTCCCTCTCTATTGTGGAGTATCGTGTTTCTGTATCGCTTAATTGTCTGCCAACGAAATAAATAAGTAGGTCACTTCCTGGCTCTCCTTGAGAGAGAATTGCTCCTAGAGCTCCATTACTGGCGTCTGTTGTCAAAATGAAAGGCTTGTTAAAAACAGGATATTGGAGGAGAAGAGGGTTTGTCACAGCATCCTTCAACTTGTCCATTGTTTCCTGGCACTCTTGTATCCACTCTAATTTTGTATCCTTTCTCAACATTTTGTCAAGAGGTAATGAAATTCGTGCCGAGTTTGGAATGAACTTTCTGTAGTAATTCATCAGCCCCAAAAATGCTTGTAGCTCCTTGAAATTTTTAGTGGGTGGTATATCTTTCACTGCCCTAGTTTTATTTGGGTCTGGCAGAACCCCTTTTTCTGAGCACTGGTGGCCAAGATAGATTTCTCTCTGCAAGAAATGACATTTTTCGGGGTGTAATTTTAGGTTGTATTTTCTTAATACCTCCATAACTTTCATTTAACGTGAATTATGGTCCACTAAGTTTCTGCCATGTATAAAAATATCGTCCAAATAAACGAAACAGTAAATTCCTTGTAGCCCGGTTAGTATTGAATTCATTATTCTTTGAAAAGTAGCTGGTGCACCCGTCAATCCGAAAGGCATACGGTTAAATTGATAGTGTCCAAAATTGGTACTGAAGGCGGTTTTTTCTTTGTCATTAGGATCCATTAATACTTGATGGTATCCACTTGCTAGATCGAGAGTAGAGAAATACCAGCTGCACCCTAATTGGTCTAAAATCTCATCGATTCTTGGTATTGGGAAAACCTGCTTTACTGCGCATTTGTAGTGAAAAATTTTCCAGACCTTCGATCTGAGCAATTATCGTCCCCTTTGATGTTATAATTTCTCCGAAGGCTCCTAACAAACTCTTTTAATTTCGTTCATCTATTTTAACGTGGGGTGCCAAAGCCTCTGCCTTCACTAATGTAGTGTCTGCTCCTGTATCTACCAGCAAAGACAGACTTATATTTATGAATGCATCGTTCTTTTGTTCTGTACAAAGTTTTTGCTCCTTTTGTGACTCTGATTTGGAAGTGAAATAGTTTGGGCAGGTCTCTGGAATGTATGTGTGTATATTCTCACAAGAGTGTACTTTTTGTTATTTTTAATTGTGGTGCTCTATCTACATTTCTCCCCACTTGGCATGACCTTTGACACAGACCTCAAGACAGGTTTTGTGCATCCTTTGTGATCTTCAACAATTCAGATAGTTTGTCATTTTCATGCCCAATGAACCTGGATACCAATTTCGGGTCACGTAAGCCCCTGATATAACTTCTTACCGGTGACTGATTGCAGTGGTCCATCATAGATTTCCGATGCGATGCATCCTGCCATTGTGCAGCAATTAATTCTGTTGCGTCTATAAGAAGCCATTCTAACCTTCCGCCAAATTTATACGCACTTTCCGCTTGCTTACTGCTAAATATTAACTCTTGTATTTCATTAAGCGTTTTGGCCTTCATAAATTTTTATCTGACAGCCAAACATAGGGCTTCTATTGTTCCGAAATACTTGTTGTGCAAATATAAGTAGGCGTTCCCAAAAAGTATTGTTTTTATACATTTCAGCAGGTCGACTACACTACCTGCTTCCAAAAGTTAATCCTTCGCAATCAAACAGCCTTCAATGAATTTATTTGCTTCTGTTGTAAGCTCTGGGCCATCTGCACCATAGGAAATTGGCCCACGTGTGATGCATTTCCAAAAGTTCCCTAAAAGACGTCATATTGTTGGCTGAAATTTCACTTATTCTGTCTGTAATTTGTATTTCTCTCGGCGATGGTGACCGCCTCTTCAAAATTTCCTTTGCCGATGCTACCAATGTATCAAATTCTCCAATTAATGTGCTGTCTAAACGCAATTGGAAATTACTTAACTAAACTCAAGGATATTATAGGAAATAAAATCTCAACCATAGAAGACGAGATAAGATATATAGAATACATATACCAGATTAACAACGATATTTCACTGTTACGCCAACATGTAGATGACGTCGGACAAATTATTTTCTCTGAAAAACTGGGCATTATAACCACAGACATTCTAACCCAAACTGAACTTAACCAAATCGCAGACTTTGACAGTTACACCGACATTAAAGTAGCCATAGCACTTCAAGAAGGTAACATTATTATTATTCTCTCTATCCCAAAATTTTCACAACATGGTGACATTCGTATTAATACCTGAAAAAACTAACAAATCCATAAAACTTAACTATTCTGATGTTTTCATAGATTCGGAAAACAATATTTATAGTACGTATATTAAGAATAATTTAAAAAGAAATCTGATAAAAATCAATGACAATTGTTTGAATAACATATTGAATTTTGAAGAAGCTAATTGCAAAAGGCAAACATTTAATAAACAAGAAATAGTTGAAATAGTGCCAGGCATATTAGTTCTCAAACAATTCGATAGTAACATATCACACAATTGCAATAAAGCTAAACTAAAAATTTCAGGAAATTACTTAATTAAATTCGACAATTGCGAACTAAACGCGTTAAATAAAACTTTTATAAATGTTAAAATAAAAATACAAGACAAGTTTATCCTACCTAACCTCATAACAAAAATTAAAGACAATAGTAATACAACACTTGCAGACATAAAAATTGAATCTTTATACTTAAAACAAATAGAATACGAGGAAACAAGTACTATATACAGATAAAAACTCAAAAATAATTAGCTATAGTATGGATATCTCAATTATTATATCAATATGTATCTTAATATAAAATAAAAAACCAACATATTGTTACAAAGATGCTTTATTAAAATCATAAAAAGATGTTAAAAATAATTGAGGCCAAGAAAGTAAAATGAAATGGCCTATTGTGTTTGTTTTCAATGCTAGAAGTTTCTATAAAACATCTTTATTGCAAAACAAAAACAACTAACACAAAGCGATGACTAAACAAACACAATACACAAACATACACACACCTGCATTGTATAACAACTAAATAAAAATACACAACATGTATTTTTATATAATGATTGAAGGTTCTAGAAGTAAATAATAATGTGTCTGAGATAAAAGTGGCAACGCAGCATTTTCAACTACGCAATAGATGGCGGTAGAAATTCTCGTACATTCAAGAACGCCTAAAAATAGAGTATATAAAAGCAACGCCAATACGTGTTGATTCATTCGTATTGTGAGCGTCATCTAGTTAAGATCTTGTGGTACAACAATTAAAGTTGCCAGCGTGTATTATTAATCGCGAATAGTTAAATCGTCAAATAATTGATTAAATAAAGTGTAATTTAATTAAAACTCTAAAAGTTGTGTGTTTATTTATTTTGCAAATAAAGAACTCATAAATTAAACGTTTATAATTTAAATAAACGTAACAACTGGTGTCAGAAGTGGGATTGCAAAATAATAAATAAATAATTACAATGAAATTCGACGAGCTAAAAGTTGAGCAGCTAAAAATGGAGCTAAGTAAAGTAAATCTGCCGACAGCAGGCAATAAAGCGAAATTGCAAAAGCGGTTAATAGATGAATTTAAGCAGCGTGGTATCGATATTGGGACATACGAATTTGGAGAAAAAGAGGAAAAAGAAGAGATTGAAGTATGTTCCCCAGCAACAAACAGCGTAATGGAGTTGAATTCAACATTGGCCGCTATAATGAAGAAAATGGAAGAAAACAACCAGAAGCAGGAAAACCAAAACCAGAAGCTTCAAGAAAGCTTGAAAGCAATGCAGGAAAGCTCTAGCGTCAACGGGGAAAGGCTTTTAGTGAAGGTAAATGAGAAATTTGAAGAAATATCAGAAGTTTTCGACAAACGAGTGAACATCGTAGAACAGAGGGTCAGCGAGTTTGATGAAAAACTGTGCGGCATAAAGAGAGAAGTGAATGAAGAATTACATGAATTAAAAGTGCAGATTGGCGAACTTCAAATTCGAGAGGGACCGGTGAAATTTATCTCTGAGCATGGCAGCAAGACTAACACCCCGAGCTTTGACGGCAGCACACCTTTTAATGTTTTTAAGTTCCAGTTCGAAACAGTGGCCAGCAAAAATAGATGGAACAATGAAGAAAAAGCTATTGAGCTAATTCTGGCCTTAAAGGGAGCAGCAGCACAAATACTCGAAAGCTTACCAGCCGGTTGCAGAAATAATTATGAGGACATAATGGTAGCCTTACAACGTAAGTACGGTGGCGAGCATAAAAGAGAACTCTACAGAATGGAGTTACGAGGCAGGATGCAGAAGGCACATGAGACGCTGCAAGACTTCGCCATGGAAATTGAACGTTTGGTGCAGCTGACTTACCCAGGCGAAGATCACCCGTTCCTGGATCAGTTTAAGATTGAGGCATTTGTGAATGGCATACGGGATCCAGATATTAAATATGCTGTTAGTGCTATGCAAAAATCATCTTTTGCAGAAACCATCTCATATGCGCTAGCCCAAGAGACCGCAAAAGTCATATCGAAGCCACAGATATACAAGGTGCGATGTCTTGAGACTGATGCGTGTTACCACGGAGACAAAAGGAGCGAAATAAAGGAGATGCTCAAAGAAATAATGCAGGAGGAAAGGGGCAAATCTCGCGCCAAATGCTTTAAATGCGGTAAGGCCGGTCATTTTCAGCGCAATTGTAGATCCGCAAAGAGAAGATCAAGATCTGCTTCGCCAGCAAGGGACAACAAGCAGGCCAATAACACCAAATCGCATGAGTCTCCGTTAAACTAAATCGAGCTGGCACTAAGGGGCAAGTGCTAGCTCCCACAATCGATGGCCCCACAATCTCCATTTCCATTGTGCAACAGAAAAATAGCAACCTAACTGTTAGCGGTCTTATTAACGGAATAAAGCAAGTCCTCACCATAGACACAGGAGCGTCTCAGTCCATTATAAGGCCCGATCTAGTAAAAGGGGCGGTGGAGCCGTTAAATAATGTACGACTGCGCACTGCTACTGGCGACTTAGCCACCGTCTATGGAAGAGCCAGGGTAAGACTGACTATTGCAAACATCAGTGCAGACCATGTATTTGTTGTTGCCGATATAGTGGATGAAGTTATAATTGGTGCAGACTTTATGATAGCCCACGGTATTAATCTGCACATGGGCGAGCAAATAATGATCTGGCGTAATGTAGAGATACCCTTGGATGTTGGATATGACAGCAAGACCACAGTAAGGAAGCTATTTGCCGTTGAACGTCAGAAATTACCACCTCAGGCCGAAACTATTGTATGAGCACGTGTGGAGACAGATTGTGAGGATAATCGGTTGTGGGTGGTGGAACCAAAAGAACTAAAAGACGATATGATAACAGCAAAAGCCCTCGTGAAAATCTGCGACGATAGCAAAGTTCCAGTGAGAGTACTTAATCTGTCTAATAGCGAAAAAACTATTAACAGGAATTTTGAGATGGGTCGATGTGAGCTAGCAGAAGCCATAATTAGTTGTGCGGCGAATACAGTATGTCCTAAAATAACAGCCACAGAAAGAGATTTATTAGCAGAATAGGTGCAAAAATGGGTGGCAGGACTAACACCTCCTGACAGAAACAAAGCAAAGCAGTTGCTGAGAAAACATGCCTCCGTCTTCGCCCTAAATAATAAAAGCCAAGGTAGAACGGCAGTTGTTAAACATGAAATTAATACTGGCGAAGCGAGGCCTATAAAACAGGCACCCAGAAGTGTTCCCCTAGCAAAGCGAAACGAGGTCAAAGAATTTGTCAGCGAAATTGAAAGGAACGGAGTCATTGAGCCATCCTCGAGTCCGCGGAGTTCACCAATAGTTTTAGTAAAGAAGAAGGACGGCAGTACCAGGTTTTGCGTTGACTACAGGAAGCTCAATGATGTCACCAAGAAAGACAGTTATCCGTTGCCTAGAATTGACGATACCTTGGACACGTTGGCTGGAACGGAATGGTTCTCTACCTTGGACTTGCAGAGCGGCTATTGGCAAGTAGAGATAGCTGATAAAGACAAGGAGAAAACTGCCTTTAGCGCAAGTGGTGGTTTATGGCAGTTCAAGGTGATGCCATTCGGGCTCTGCAACGCTCCAGCTACTTTTGAGCGTTTAATGGAACGTGTGCTTAAGGGTCTCAATTGGAAGACGTGCTTAGTGTATCTGGATGACATAATCGTGATGGGGAAGACTTTTGATGAACACCTCAGAAACCTGGATGAAGTTTTTAAGCGTATAACTGCTGCAGGATTAAAATTGAATGTTAAGAAATGTGCTTTGTTTCAAAAGGAGGTCAAATACCTAGGGCATCGTGTAACGGCAGAGGGCGTGTCAACTGATGAAGACAAAGTATTGGTAGTAAAGACCTGGCCTCGCCCACAAAATCTTCATGAGCTGCGTAGTTTCCTGGGGCTTTGCACATACTACAGGAGATTTGTGCCAAACTTTGCTCAAGTGGCTGCTAGCTTGCACGAGTTGACCAGGAAGTCGCAACCATACCACTGGAGTGAAGCAGTGGAAAAAGCGTTCCAGGAGCTCAAGAAACTTTTGTGTACGGCACCAGTCCTTGCCTATCCAATAGCTGGACAGAAATTCATATTGGACACGGACGCAAGCGGCTATGGAATAGGTGGAGTGCTTTCTCAGGAGATAAATGGAGTAGAAAAGGTCATTGGCTATTACAGCAGGGTGCTCTCTAAGCCCGAAAGAAATTACTGCGTTACACGAAGAGAGCTTTTAGCAGTGCTGGAGTGTGTTAAACATTACCACAAATACTTATATGGTCAACATTTCATCTTACGGACAGACCATTCTGCATTACGTTGGTTGATGCAATTTAAGAATCCTGAGGGCCAGCTTGCACGCTGGGTTGAACGTCTGCAGAGCTATGACTTTAGTATTGTGCATAGAAAAGGAGGAAAGCACAATAATGCTGATGCCCTATCAAGACAGCCATGCAATGTAGAGTGCAAGCACTGCACAAAAGTAGAGAAAAAGGAGTGCGTCATTGATGTGCGGCTTACCCAAATTGGGTCAAGGGAAGATTGGTCGAAGGCCCAGAATGACGACCCAATTTTTGCAAAAATTATATTGGCTAAGCAAAACAACAGGAGACCGAATCATAATGAAATATCGGCAGAGAGCCAACTAGCCAAGTCGTACTGGGCCCAGTGGAATAGCCTAAAAGTAGAAGACGGCTGCTTATATCGATCCTGGGAAAGTACAGATGGCAAAACTACGACGGACTTAATTGTCGTGCCAACCTCCAAAAGGAATGAGATACTAAAGCAGTTCCATAACGGTCCCAGCGGTAGTCATATGGGTATAACAAAAACTCTGGAAAAGATAAAGCAGAGATTTTACTGGGTAGGTTGCCAACAGTACGTAGCCGATTGGATAGCTAATTGCGAAGAGTGCATAAAGGCCAAGGGTCCTGTAAAAAAAAGTCGTGGCAAACTTCAACAGTACAACGCAGGTGCACCCTTTGAGCGTATAGCTATTGATATCACAGGTCCATTCCCTGTCAGTGATGCTGGAAACCGATATGTACTAGTGGTAATGGATTATTTTAGCAAATGGCCCGAAGTGTATGCCATTCCAAACCAAGAATCTAAAACAGTAGTAGACACCCTTGTGAACAATTGGGTGTGTCGATACGGTGTTCCACTTGAACTACATTCGGACCAGGGACGAAATTTTGAATCAGCTATATTCAAAGAGATGTGTGACGTTTATGGTATTAAAAAGACGAGAACTACACCGCTTCATCCACAGTCTGATGGAATGGTAGAAAGGTTCAATCGTACCCTAGAAGAATATCTCAGAAAAGTGGTCAGTTCACACCAAAAGGATTGGGATGAGCATATACCCAAATTTCTACTGGCGTACCGGTCAGCTGTACACGATTCAACCTCACGTAGTCCAGCAAAAATCTTGTTTGGGACAGAACTAAAACTGCCAGCAGATTTAGAATTTGGTATTAAACCTGGACAAGTATACGAAGACAATGGGAACGTTCTCCAGGCACAAGAAGAACTGCATGAGCTTCATGAGTTTGTACGTAACCGCATTAAAATGACCAGCGATAAGATGAAAGCCAGATATGATCGAGCAGCAAATACGGAGGGATTTACCGAAGGACAAATGGTTCTACTATTTAACCCGCAACGCAAGAAAGGATTATCCCCTAAACTGCAAACCCACTGGGAGGGGCCGTACAAGGTGATAAAGAAATTTAATGACGTGGTTTACCGGATACAGAGATATCATAATCCGAGGTCTAAAATGAAAGTGGTTCACCTGGAGCGGCTGGCTAAATATGGCAGAAGTAATGTTGAGGCCAAGAAAGTAAAACGAAATGGCCTATTGTGTTTGTTTTCAAAGCTAGAAGTTTCTATAAAACATCTTTATTGCAAAACAAAAACAACTAACACAAAGCGATGACTAAACAAACACAATACACAAACATACACACACCTGCATTGTATAACAACTAAATAAAAATACACAACATGTATTTTTATATAATGATTGAAGGTTCTAGAAGTAAATAATAATGCTCACTAATGTGTCTGAGATAAAAGTGGCAACGCAGCATTTTCAACTACGCAATAGATGGCGGTAGAAATTCTCGAACATTCAAGAACGCCTAAAAATAGAGTATATAAAAGCAACGCCAATACGTGTTGATTCATTCGTATTGTGAGCGTCATCTAGTTAAGATCTTGTGGTACAACAATTAAAGTTGCCAGCGTGTATTATTAATCGCGAATAGTTAAATCGTCAAATACTTGATTAAATAAAGTGTAATTTAATTAAAACTCTAAAAGTTGTGTGTTTATTTATTTTGCAAATAAAGAACTCATAAATTAAACGTTTATAATTTAAATAAACGTAACAATATATTCCAAATGTACAATTAAAAAACTAATCTATTATAAATAACCCGGCAAATATAATATAATTTCGTCGGAGCCTCAAACTAACGGTGGTGGTGTTATAGAGTCTCCCACTATTCCCTTGTTATTGATACACACATATACAAGTTATTTTAGCTAAGTAAGAATTTTACCAATTATTGAATTTTACCAATTATTTTTACTAACTGCAAAGAATATTAATTCCAAAGAATTTTATATTTTACCAAAGAATTGTTTGTCCAACAGCTAACAAAATGTACCATTTAGCCAAACAATATTAATAACTTTATTTAATAAGCAATTTTAATAACTTTATATTTATACATATATACACCCAAACGTTCCAGTGGATACTGGAAAAAACGCGTAAAAAAAGACAAATATTATTTATTTATGTAAGTGTATAAACAAACTGAAAAGATGTACATAGGATTGATGAAGCAGCCTATATACGAGTATGCCTATAAAATTGAATTACTTTACGCACAGTTTTAGTTCAATAGTATACACAGAGTTTTTATTTTATTTCATTTTATGATTATAAAAAAATAAAGAAAAAACTTAAAAATACTCTTTCATTTATAAAAATAAAATTAGTTATCAAAATCTTAAGACAATTAGGAACGGAATTATTATCAATAAAATTTTTATTTTATTCGGAGTCAGTTTCTGATAGCAAGCGCATTCTCTTTTGCTGGGGTGGCTCAATATCAGTCTCGTCAGTAGAAATACTTATTACTTTTACATCTTCAGAAGCTGCTTCTGGTGCTGGTTTATTTCTCTTAACAGCAAATACTGTTATAGTGCGTTGTGATCCAACTTTGGAAAGCTCTTTATAGAGCTCTCTGTATCTAGCCATACATGTTTGTAGGTATGATTGAAATTTCACAGCTCTTTCAGTTATGTTATCACATGTCAAAAAGTGTTCTGCCAACTTATTTGCCATTTGAAGACCGTCAAGTATCAACTTGGCAGTTATTGGACTTTGAATTAAACTCTCATCAGTCTCGACATTTTGATCTTCATTTCCCAGCGTAACCTCCAATATCTCTTCTTCATTTAGAGCTTTATCAACAATTATTTCGTTTATATCTTCAATGTTAAGATTATCACACCCTTTACCTCCAACTTCTCGCGCTAAATTAATTATATCTACATACACTTCACCACCTGAATTATCATTCGCACAAGTGTCTCTGTCTTTGACGCATTCTGGCCAAGTGCTCTTCCAACAGGCATTTAAAGTTGACGGTTTTATTTCAGAAAAGGCTAAAGCAGCATGCTTTATGCAATCCATAATCGAAAATTTCTTCCATGCGTCGATAATTGCAGTGTTAGCATCACTTTCTATTTCATTTAAAATGTACTGAAAAGACCTCTTAATATAATAAGTCTTAAATGTTGCGATAATACCTTGGTCTAACGGCTGAATCAAAGGAGTGGTATTAGGAGGGAAAAATACTATCTTTACATTAGGATGTACCAAAACTGGGTGCCCAGGTGCGTTATCTATTAGCAGCAGAACTTTAAACGGCAAGCCTTTTTCTGTCATATAGCTTCTTACTTCAGGAATAAAGCAATCATGGAACCATTCACTAAAAACCTGTGAAGTTACCCATGCCTTCTTATTTGCCATCCAATGAACTGACAGAGTTTTAATATCCACACCTTTCATTGCCCGTGGTCGAATTGATCTATTGATCAGCAAAGGTTGTATCATGCGGTCTCCTGACGCGTTACTACAAAACAAAAGTGTAACCCTGTCTTTCGCCGCCTTAAACCCACCAGCAGTTTTTTCTTGTTTTGCTATGTAGGTGCGGCTAGGCATTCTTTTTCAGAAAAGGCCAGTCTCATCGGCGTTAAAAACTTGGTCGCTATTGTATCCACCTTCTTCAATTATTTTGACCAACTGAGCTGAAGTATGAAGTTTATATCTCTCTAAAAAACACTGAAACAATCCATTACTTGCAGAAAATTTATTTTTGTTGTCATCAATGGCTTTTGAAGACGTTGATGGTTACATATTTTTTATCTGTCCATAGATTCTTAAAGCCTTCTGTTTTATAGAATTTTTATCGAGCGGTATACGTTTTTGAGTGTAATCTTCTATCCATGCTAAAAGAACCTTTTCCATTTTTTTTACAAATATATTTCTGGTATAGGAAGAAGATTTTGCACTCAAATTAGTACCAGAAATTACAGCTTGTCTAATAGCTTCTTAATTTTTTTTAATTGTTCGAATTGTGGATTCATTTAAATTTAAAGATTTTGCAATTGAACTATGACGTTCCCCTTTTCCTAGGCTGTCCATTATTTATACCTTTTCTTCTAAGGAAATAGCGTTTCGTTTTTGTTTACTCATGGCTAGGTTAATGATTTTAAATTAATAACAGAAAACCTCCATAGATAGTAAAACTATTAACGTACTTTGTTAACAGCTAAGAGAAATTTGTACATACACAACCTGTCTAGTTTCAATAAATAAAAATGATCACAAAATTAAAAATTGTAATAAAATAAAATGATTCTGCGAACTTCGTTTTCACTTTAAATTACCGCTGAATAGCACTGACCTGTCGAATGTCAATAGAAACACAAGTGCACAGACAACTACATATGCAAATACATTCGCAATTTGTGAATCCCCGAATAATAAACGTAGAGGTAAGCTACCATATCTAGTTTTATATTTTAAAGCCTAAAAATGATGCCACATTATTTTTTATACACAAACTGGGAATTGAACGGGATTAAACGATTTTATCCGTATAAAAAGGAGCGAACAAAAAAATGGTAAATTTGTTTAAAAAAAAAAAAACGTGTTACTTCAAATTCGCGTAAAAAAGCCGTGTAAAAACAGGTTTGGGTGTATTGTATTTTCCATAGAATTGATTGACGAAGTGCATTTCCAATAATGAAAATTGCAACAGTTAACAAAATGTACCATTAATTCCAAATAATGATAAATGATTTAAATTCTTTGTTCGGCTTAAGGTAGTTTTTGGGTAATTAAAACACTTTGTTAATGTTATTTAATTTTTATTCCCAATATTTCGAATAGCTTCGCTATTCATCTTCAGGGGAAACTGTCAAAAATACAAAACAATACAAAAACATTGTTACAATTAAACAAATAAAATAAGCGAAAACAAATATTTACATTTTAAAATTAAACAAAATTAAATTAAACTATCAATGATTGAAAGAGCGCGTATATATTGTGCAGTAAACACTTATCCACTGACAGCTAGGTTGATCTTTTTTGTTTACTAACAATATTTCTGTAAATTTGAGCGCATTTTTCGATGTCTTGTTTGTAATTTAATTTCTTATTTGATGGAACGTCAATTATATGTAACATTTCTAAAGTAAATCTTCTACAATAGTTTTTCTCTTCTTTTAATACTCTCACATCGTCAGAGTTCGGTATATGATTTTTCGTTGCACAGTGGGCAGCAAGTGCTGTTGTTTGCTTCACCGGTTTGTGTATAGCTTTTAAGTTAGATTTATGTGATGCGAGTCCAGTTTTTACTTTTGTTTTAGTTGTCCCAACATAATTCATATCACACTTACTGGATTCGTTTCCGTTACAATTTATACTATACACAACGTTATTTTTGTCTCCTTTCTCAATTTTCGATTTCATATTACTAAACAATCGTTGTAATGAGTTACTCGTCCTGAAGGCTAATTGGTACTTTCCCGCGTCATATATATCAAAGCCTTTTAATCTTTATGATAGTCCAGGTATATAGGTTAATCCTTAATTAATTTTTTGGCTGTTTGTCTATTTTTGCCCTTTTTTCTTCAACATTTTTCATCAATTCTTTTATAGTTCTTACTAAATTTGAATGTAATATTATCAAAAATAATATTTTTACAAGCATTTGTTTTTGAAATATTATCTTTTTCACAATTATGTGAGTTAGGGCCTTTTTACATGAGACCAGCGATATGTACATATGCGTGTATCTACAAACGCATTACAAAATCTATTAGGCCATTAAATAAAATAATTCGTCTTTTTACAGACATCTACTCTTTTTGCATATTTTGAACCAAACTAAAACTAATTGCATATTGTGTCCTCTTTCTGTCGTTCAATTTTGGGAAACGTCGTCGCTGATTAATATTTTATATGGCCAATAAGTGTGGCCGTACTCAGGGGTGTGTCGTATTCGGCACGCGCAACATATTATAGAACTGCCCACTGTAAAAAATTCAACAGAGATTGTTGAATCTAGGGGTGTAGGTGTCATATGCAGGGGTTTCGATAAGAAATCACAATTTTTGCAAAAAAAAAAAATCGGCTTTATCGGTACTTTAATTTGGAAAAATGGCAAATTAAAAAAAACGCATTTAATACAATAAAACATATTTTTAGTAACAAAAAATAACAAATCAGAATAATTCAATTGAAACAAAAAATTACAAAACAATAATTCAGTATTAACATTGTTTATAATGTTTCTAACATATAACAAAGAGAAAAAAAGAATAAAAATAACTATTTTATAATAAAAAACTGTAGTTAATTAAAAAAAAAAGTTATATACATACATATATATGTACGTATTGTTTGTACTCTATGGTAAATTGTTTTTAAAGTTAAAAACTGCTTTTTTTAACTTTTTTGTGTGAACATCCACAGATATACTTTAAAGATACAAATTTGAATTTGACATTTTTATTAAATCGTAATAATGGCATCAAAACAGTTTAAATTATTATTTAAATAATCTCTAATAAAAAGAATTCCTTACAAAAATTCATTTTCTAGGGAACATCGAAATTTTGTTTTATTTAAGTTAACTTGACTAAAAATTCTCTCCACATTTGCGAAAGAATGTGGAAGAACCATAACTTGTTGCACAAATTTTGACAGCTGTGAAAATGTGCCTGTAGAATCGGCCCGTTTTAAGTCTGAAATTTTTTGCCAAGAGGTTTGCAAATTTAATTAACTCCCTTTAAATATTTTCACAAAATTTTATTTCTCTGAATTCAGAGTCTAAAATTTGTTTTTCTTTTTCAGAAGTAAAGCTGAGGAATTCTGTAAGAATTTCCATAAAAAATTTTTATCATTTTCAAAATTTCGTTAGGGTTAATCAATTTTTATAAAATTACTTGATACATGCAATAAACATAGGTTGTTTATTGCAGTTGACTCACTTTGAAATATTCTGTTTATGTTATTACCAATTTCAAGAATATATTTTAAAAAGGATGAATATATTTGATTAGATTCGTTTAAATGTTTTTAAATAGTTTTTGCTGTGTCGATTTAATCAACATTGGCAGCAAATAAAAAGTAAATTTTCTACGCCATATACAAATCTAGTATTCGAACAACTACTACTTCAAGCGACAGCCATCTGGTTTGACTTGGGTACCGTAATTTTTTTGGTTTTATTCTAGTAGCTTTTGAATGTTTTGAAATTAATAAATAATGCAAAAGAGTGGCAAATACATTTCATAATAAATAAATCTGGAAAATCGTTTTTTTAAAGTTTAGCAACAGAATTATTTTTGCTATCCATAACGGCAGCACCGTTTGCAGCGGATCCTATCTAATTGGACTTATAGTTTATAAGATTTTGTGTAAAATAGTCTACAATTAACTTTAGCATCACATTGGTCTACTTATAACAATCCGAAAGAATAGTCCTGTATTTATAAATTCACGCATATACGTTGTATAGATCAGTATAGATCAGCGAGAACTTGCTATTTTTTAATAGCTCACATACCGTTAAGAACTGTTTTATCCAACGACGTTTTTTATAATAGCATTTGCCTTTGTTCGCCCCAACATCATATTTCTAGTACATACCGAGTCAAAAAAAGAATGCTGACACACTTTAGTTAGTTAAATGGTCCGCAATCATAAATGGAAGGTTGCGTTCAACAATTAAGAGTAATTTTTATTTCCGCCTTTTTTTGAAGAATACTGTTCCGCATAGAAGTCTTCATCTATCTTTTTTGAGATGATATTGTATTTGCAGCGTCTCAATGTTTTTTTGTACGAGAATTTGCTAACAAATCGTTTTTTCCAGATGACCCCTTAAACTGAACGTTACACAATTTGCAAAAAAAAAATTGTTTTTTTAGCCCAACATTTAATGTCATCAGCAACCCATTGTTCTTTTAGCTCACGCTTTTTTATCAGCCTGTAGAATTTTAAATGAGTTTATATTATCTATATATTTGTACCTTGCGTTTGGAATTTAAAAATACTTACATTATAATTTTCTGATTTAATAAACTAATTTTCATTGATAATGAATATGAATTTAGCTTACCTTTACTCTATTCCAAGTATCTGTTCATTTCTAAGCACACATCTAATATAATCACCCCTATCGCTATTTATTTTCCACATGAAATTTTTTTTACATTTCACTGAAAACCTAATTCTCCTTATCATGAATGTTTTCTTTTTGCGTGAAATGTGGAATTTTTTTCATTTTTGTTCATTTTGATTTTGATAGTGGAATTCATATTGTTACGAATAATAAAATCTGGCAACCCCTATTGTTGATTCCATAATAGCGTGGTGAATAAGTTACTTCCACTAATGGTGTGTGTATTAAATAATATCACAAAAAAGCTGAGCAACCTCAATGGCTGCGTTGGTATAGGTGCTTGCTGCAAAACAGAAGATCGTGAGTTCGAGCCCACCTTCGGACATATGTACAGCGGAAAATAATGTTATAATAAAAAGAAAGAATGGTAACGGTTAGCGCAGGGAAGTGTTACAGCATAACAACAGTGTATGACAGACGTGTGTTGTGGCTATTAGACAAACGGGATGACTGGCTTGGATAAAAGGCGTAGTGAGTAGTCTGTGGTTGATTAAGGTTACAAAACAAGTCATCGAGTTGCCGGAGTAACACAGTAGTGTAACGTGACTGGCTGCGTTTATAGTAATAACGCATGTTTAGTAAATACGAGACCATATGATTCACAAGATCTTTAAATAAAGCCAAAAAGTAAAGAATACAGAATTTATAGTGAGCCACAGTGATATTTGCAATCAAAAAGAAAAACGTAACATTGGTGTCAGAAGTGGGATTGGAAAAATAAACCACAAATAAAAGCTGTACACTAGTTGTGAACATTTGAAAAACGGACGAAAACGGATGAAAATTGTGCCTATTTGGTACAAACAGGCTTGAGTGAGGGATAATGTTACGAATAATAAAATCTCGCAACCCCTGTTGTCGTTTTCGTATGAGCGTGGTGAATAAGCTACTTCCACTAAAGGTGTGTGTAAAGAATAATAGCACAATTAGCTAACAAAAAGCTGAGCAACCTCAATGGCTGCGTTGGTAGAGGTGCTTGCTGCAAAACAGAAGATCGTGAGTTCGAGCACACCTTCGGACATGCGTACAAAGGAAAATAATGTTATAATGCAATTAAAAATAAAGAAGCAGCAGTGCAAACCTCACGAGAGGCAAAAGACAATTATTGTGTAAAGCTATGTCAGATAAATTAGTGGAAACGTCTTATTTAACAGATAATTGTCAAGAAGCCCTTTATAATAAAAAGTAAGAATGGTAGCGGTTAACACAGGGAAGTGTAACAGCATAATAACAGTGTGTGTTGTGGCTATTAGATAAAGGTGATGATTGGCTTAGATAAAAGGTGTAGTGAAGTAGTCTGTGGATGGTTAAGGTTACTAAACAAGGCATCAAGCAGTTCATGTCTCGAAGGAGTAACACAGCAGTGTAGCGTGGATGGCTGCGTTTGTAATAATAATGCATGTTTAGTAAATACGAGACCAGAGAAATCACAAAACCGGTAGGATCAAGAAGTATAGCAAAATAAAGCACAAAAGTAAGAATACAGAATTTAGCCACTGTGATATTTGGAATCAAAAGAATCCGTACGTTTGTCTAAAAAGGGAAAAAACGTAACAGCATATAAGTAAGCATTTTTCATCTAATAAGAAGTTTTAGGTTGATAAAAAGTAATTTTAGGGTAAAACCGGTAAATAAATTTCTTATGCCATTTTATACATACAAGCTTTGGAGGTGCATAACGCCGAATCTAAGAGTCAGTCCAAAATTTTTCCCTTTACATTTTTTGCTTAAATTTGCATTTTTATAACCCGTAAACAACCTTTTTTTCATTTTTGCAAATGCAATGATAACAATATTCAAGTAGTGGAAAAAATTGTTCACGTGAAATTCCCGATAACAATTGCAGTTCGGGTGGAGTAAAAACTTCACAATAGTGGTGAATAATATTTTATATTTTCCTGATAGAAAACAATATTTAATTAAATAGTTTTATGTTAAAAAAAATTACTTCTTCTTTTCACTTTGGACAGTAAAACCGTTGGCTTTTTTCTTTTGCTTTGGTTTTTTCATTCTTCATAGTTAGATAATTTTCAAACAAAAATGTACTAACCTATTACACATACAAACACAAATAAAGCTAAGCCTTTTTAACGTTTGTAGAAGTGCTGACTTATTAAACAGTTGTTTTTTATGTCACAAATATTTTAGTGTTGCACAAAATTAATAAATTATTCTAAAATAAACAAAGTTACCGTGTTACAGTGTTTATTAAAAAATTGGCATTTTTGAAGCCACTTTTTTGGCACTTTGATAAAAATCGGCAAATATGGCAGGCCATTGGGTCTATAACTTCTTTTTTTTTCAATTTATGAATGAACGCCTTTGGTGGCCTGAATACAAACCAAACGTGCCGAACAAGCAGATTCACATTTAATAAATGTTTGGTCAAAGCGTGTGAATCTGCTTAGTAGGCAAAACTCATTTTAAATATTTTTAAGTTTAGCTTGTAAGGAATAAAAATGTTTTAAAATAAAGATTCAGTTTAGAAATAAACTCACAATAAACCACTCGACACTATCGAGAATCTGTCTATATAAAGGTAATTTCGTAAACATTTTAGAATCACAAGATGTTATATGTAAATTTAAGTAAAAGGTTTCTGCAGTCGGATTTTTATAAAAATCTTTGCCCTGATAAAAGGTTGTCAGAAAGTTACATATTCTTGTGGTTCGCTGGTCATGAGGCCTTAATGCTATTCATTCCCTTTTTTATCTGCCAAATCAAAAGGTGATTACATTAACACGTTAACTGCCGTGTCACCCGTATTCGGGTGACAGCAAAAGTTCTCATCAGGCCACGTCACCCGTATTCGGGTGACAGCAAGAGTTCTCATCAGGCCACGTCGGGTGACTCCTTCCAAAGGATTTCCGAACATATTTAGATAAATATATGACAGGAGATAATAATACTGTTGAATTTTTTTAAAAATCTTTTATTAACAAAATTATTTACAGTGCAAAATATTGAACCATTCACTGCAAAGTTGCGGTTGAGATATTAGTTGGGCAGAGATATTAGTTGTACTACTCAGTACACGGCAAAGATTACAACTGCTCGTGCAGAGTAATAACGTGATAAATGAGGATCGTAATAGATATCGGGGTGAGAGTACCGAAAGAAATGTAAACAGACATGCGGTAGCAGAGCACGCATCTTACAGTGGCACGGGTGGCCTGACGGGGATTTTGTTGTAAACACGCGTGGCAGTCAACGTGTTAATAGGAAGAGGAACGTGCCAATTTGTATGCAGGGTATCTGAAACGAAAAAAAGAAGTTCATATATGTATTTGTGGGATATCCCAAATCATGCCAGGATAGCTTGAAGAAATTTAAGAATTATTTCGTCATTTTATCACGCACATTTTGGGATGGTAATTCTTTTTTTTTTTTTTGATGTTGATGGAATCGAGTCTTTAATTAAAAAAAAAAAAATTTTATTATTAATATTTAATTGTAGTTTATGGAGAACAAATAATTTTAGCAAATATAACACTAAGACACATCTTAGGGACACAACTTAAGAGTAAATGTATAGGTCGACTTAAGCAGTAATTTCTAATTGTTACATACAGTATTGGGCAAAACCTAAGAAACGTTGTCCAATATTAGCTTCTGAGTCAAATTATGTTTAAACGAACATATTTCAATTCAATGTTTTAATGCAGTTTTATTAGTTTCTGTGTCATACAATATTAAAAAAAAAAAAATTTGTAATTATCTCTCACCTAACGGTTCTTTTAGTACAACAACAAAAATTACTCAAAAATTCATTGAGCAAAACCTAAGAAACTTTTTGCTTTTGTACAATAAATTTGTTTTTTTTTAAGATAACGGTAACTTCTTATTTTTTTCGATGATTTCTTATGAAAAAGTGATATAGTATGCATTTAAAAGCGTGTAACGAATAAATTTCGCATTTAAAATTAAAATAAAATGCAACGTAAAAAATATTGTGAAGCATTTAAATTGAATGCTATAACGCATTATAATGCAGGCAAATCACAGGCTGAAATTGCAAATTTGTTAAAAGTAAGCAAATCAATGGTTTCCAAATGGATAAACCTTTATAAAGATAAAGGAACTGTACTCAATATTAATCCTGGAGGAAGACCTCGTAAAACATCAGTTCGTGATGATAGAAATATCAAGAAAATAATAAAAAAAAACCCCTTCATCTCGTCAAAAAAAATTGTGTCAGAATTAGGCTTAAGTGTTGATGCCAGCACAGTCCGCAGACGGGCGAGAGAGGCTGCATTGAAAAGTTATAAAGCTTCCAAAAAACCTCTTCTTACAAAACGTCACGCAAAAAAACGGTAAGTATTTTTAAGCTTACAAGTCAACCATTAATGCCTGATTTTTTAGGCCCGAATTTGCAAAAAAATATCTTGATTGGCCAGTTAAAAAGTGGAAAAGTGTGCTCTTTAGCGACGAAAGCAAATTTAATTTGTTCAACTCGGATGGCATATGTCGTGTGAGACGCAATACTGGTGAAAGGCTTAAACCCCGATATTGTAAAAAAACTGTCAAGCATGGGGGTGGCAATGTGATGGTGTGGACGTGTTTTTCAGGTCATGGTCTAGGGCCGTTCCACAGAATTTCTACCAAAATGGACAGATTTGTGTATAGGGACATTTTAGAAAATAAGATGTTGCCATATGCCGAGTGGAATATGCCACTTCGATAGGTGTTTCAACATGATAACGATCCGAAACACTCATCGAAGTTGGTAAAGGACTGGATACAATCGAAAGGGATTCAATTGCTTGATTGGCCGGCCCAATCGCCCGATTTGAACCCAATCGAAAATTTATTTTCCATATTGAAGAGGAATGTTGGATCGAAACGATTCTCCAACAGAGACGATTTATTTTCGTGTCTGGAAGATGAATGGATACGCATAGATCCCAAAATAATTGATAATTTAATCAAATCTATGCCGCGTCGGTGCGCCGCAGTAATAAAAAATAAGGGTTATTATATAAAATATTAAAAGTTTCTTAGGTTTTGCCCAATGAATTTTTGAGTAATTTTTGTTGTTGTACTAAAAGAACCGTTAGGTGAGAGATAATTACAAATTTTTTTTTTTTAATATTGTATGACACAGAAACTAATAAAACTGCATTAAAACATTGAATTGAAATATGTTCGTTTAAACATAATTTGACTCAGAAGCTAATATTGGACAACGTTTCTTAGGTTTTGCCCAAAACTGTATTCATAAACGTATGTGTGTATGTATGATTACCTGATTTTGTTTGATCCACCTCTTCTTGCGAATCTTGTATGGTTGCTTCGTCAAAAGTCACATCAGCTTCACAATCAAGCACATATCTTGAATTAAGTGCCACCTTCTCTTTTAAAATATCATCTAGTTCACTAATAATACACATGGAAGTATATAAAAGTATTCCGTATTCTTAAATTTAATAAAATAAAACAACTTTCTAAGAATCCTTTACATATAATGGTTAAAACACTTAAATAAAAGAAATAAAAGTCAGTTCAATATTTTTTCGAGTGTATCCTTGTGATTTTTTTCAAATATTGCAAACATTTCAATTTACGGAAAAAGGCTACAAAATATAAAAATTATGCTGTTCAAACCTATGAAAAGTGCAGAGCCTTTGATAAAAGAACAGATTTTTAATTAAATTTAAGATAAAACATGAAAATATATACTTAGAAAAAGAAAAGTTTGAAAAAGGAAAATTTAAAATTTTTTAAAAATCAGTGAATAAGAATAAATGCAATTGGAAAAACTTTAAAAATATTATCCTTGTTGAACTTTAAGGAACAACAATTGAAAAAAAAACACAAAATAAAAAGAAAACAAAATAAAAAACACAAAGACACATTACTAAAGCATTTATAAAATCAACCAAACTGCAAAGAGAAGAATTATGAAAGCTGAAATGAATTGCTATGAGAATCGATGGATCAAAACAGGGCGGCAACAGACTTACTTTAACTATTAATTTATTTATAAAATTAATTAACTTTCAAAAAAATCTATCTATTTATAAAATTTTTGAATTAAATTATTTAATTATTTATCTAACTGATTTATTACTAAAAACATTTATTAGTTATATATTTTTAATTTTGTGTTAAATGTTCTTGATAACAGTTTTTATTTATTTATTTACTTTTTGAATTTTTTATAATTGAATAAATTTAGTTTTCTTATTCGAATATTTGTATATATACACAAATTTGTGCTCTTTTTTACTTCGGTATAGAATGAATTTTTAATATTAAAATGGCTCAAGAAGGTATTCCGTTGACTTTAAGTCCGATTGAACTTTTTTGAAAATTAACTGATTTCTCGGGCGATAAAGGAGATTTATATAATTTTATTTTTTAAGTTGATATAATATACCCACTTTTCGTTCAGTATGATGAGCAATCAAAACTTTTTTTTTTTTATAGATTTGATTAAAAATAAATGTAAGAGTAAAGCAAAGGAGGCTATTAAAATTAATTTTCATGCACGAACGTGGCTTGATATTAAGACTGTCTTATGCAATTATTTTGATGAATATTAGAGCGTAGAGAAACTGTTCGACAATCTTCGTTCTGTTTGTTTTTGAACAAATGTTATTAATTTTTAAAATAAAATAAAGGATAAGTTTCGTAGCTTAAATAATAAAACAGTCTTGGAGTTTGGAATAAATGTAGACAGTGAGCAAATTGGTAGAAACAACATAAAAACTGCTCTGGATATTTTTTCAAAAATAATAGATTTGACCATTTTTACGGATATCAAGGTTATTTTAACCCTCACCAGAATGGTTATAATAACTGCAATCAGAATCATAAATATACATCTTCAAGTTTAAATGAGAATTCTTTTTCTAATCCACCAACTCCATAGCCAATGGATATTAATATGATACGGAAAAATACTTCTAATAATTCTCCAAGTACTTCAGTTCCAAGAAATAGGGAAAATTCTAATTTTTCTAATTCTTGTAAGCAAAATCCTCGCCTTAAATTACCAAACTTACGTCCAAAAATGAATTTAAAGGCCGAAAATAACTTGTGTAATGTACAAAGAAGTCAATGTGAAACAAACTATGCTGACATTCAAAATCCGGACCATTAAAACGTTTCAGCTGAGAATAATTTATTTCAAAATTCTCGTTTTCTCTCTCTCCTCTCCGGAGAATTTCCTCATATAGTGCTAGAGAAAAGGGTTAAGTTCATAATCGATACAGGAGCCACCCACTCAATAGTAAATCCAGGCATATGTAATCCGAAATGGAAAATTAATTCTACAAAATTAGTGTTGAAAACTCTTCAAAATGAGGTATTGAAAAATACTGTTTGTAAAGTGCCAATCTTTTCTGAATTGGGTGATGAAAAAGATAAATTTTATTAAATAGAATGTAAATTCCATGACAATTATGATGGAAATATTGGAAACGATATACTGCGAAATTATGAAGCCGTTATAGATTATGAAAGTAATGAACTAAGAGCAAATGGTACTGTTTTCAGGTTTTCGGAAAATAATGTTGAGTATGGACTTATTCATATAGCAGAACAGAATGCAGAGGACAGACTCAACTTAAAAACCAGTTTAAATGATTATGGGGAACTTTTTCAAGCAACAAATTCAAGCTTAAGTTTTACAAATGCATTAAAGCATGGGATTATTACCAGAGATGAAGTACCGTATTTTCGAAGAATTATAGATATCCTTACGTCCATTAGAATAAAGTTAAAAATCAAATATAGAAAATGTCGAATTCTCCGTATTCGGCTTTAATATGGGTAGTCCCGATTATAGAAAACTTAATGAGAAAACAATACATGATGGCTTTCCTATACACGACATTGATGAAATTCGGTATTAAATAAATCGACTTAATTCCGCCAGTTATAGTTTTCGGTAAAAAACCGTCATCTCTGGCTGTGTACTTCGAACGTTTGGTGAGCGCTTTTGATGTGATAACATAATTTTCAAGCCACGTGTTTGTTAAAAGTGAAGAGATAGTGTTAAAAATAGATAGTGATAAGAATAATAGGTGGTGGGTTTAAGTAATTTTTGTCCGTTTAAAATCGTATTATTCAGGTAGATTGCCTGATATCAGTCCTATTTATTGGGGTAAATAGTTAAGTATTTGGGTCTGTTATTATTGGATAGGTAAGTGTGACCGCCTGTGGGTGTTTTTCGTTTGTAAGAGTGTTTTAGGTTATTTAGTGGTGTAAAAATCGTGTCAGAGGTTGTGTTACCTGTTCGTTAATAATATCTCTGTTAAACGTTCGTGTTTTGTAAATTTCCATGTTTTCAAGAATGTCTAGTCTTCGTCCTTTTTTACTTGGGTGTAATGCTGTCATACATTCATCTATTTCCCTTGGTTCGTATCCATGTGTGTAAGGGCGTATTGCGAAATTGGAGTCTTCCCTTTTCTTTTGTATGATCTATGTATTCTGTAAACCTTGTTTTTAATGTTCGTCCGGTTTGTCCGATGTATGTATGGTTGCAGGTACAAGTAAGTCTCCGCTGGTGCTAAATTTATCGGTTGTTTCTATTGATGTCTTGAGATTGTTGCGTAGAGTGTTGGTCGTTTTTAGTGTTATGTGTAAACCTTCTTTCCGGAAAAGGTTAGTTAATCTATATATTTCTGGTCCTGTGTAAGTAAAGATGTGTCGTCAAGAAGACAAGGAAATAATCGACACAACACGACGACACATCTTTACTTACACTTAAAAAAGATTTTTAGAAATTAAAAATAAAATGAACTTAAGCCAAAATAATTTTAATTAATTTATAATATTCACAGTTTAAATAAAATTTAATAAAAAGTAAATTAAAATTATTTGTATAAAAAATAGTTGTTTAATATAAATTTTAACGAAAACTTCTAAGCTTGCTGTCTTAGACTTGAAGTAGTGAATCGTTGCCGACCCACGGAGGTGGGAATGTCGCTAAATGGCTCATAAAAATTTAATATTATTTGTTTAATTTATTTTTATTATATTTTTTACTGCAGTGCTTTATTTCATTCAGTTAAACCGTTGTTCTTAACGTGTTTAATAAGAATATACAAAATTTAGTTTGTGACGAAGAGGCACTGCGGTAAGTTGTGAGTTTAATTGTATTTCTTTTTTATTAATAACTTTACATTTTTGTAGAAATAAACGTACAAATAATTCTTAAAAAAAAATGGACTTCAAATAATATTTTATGTGTCTGCCTAGAGTATGGCCACATGCATTACATTGCAACAATTATTGGGACATCTCTATATCTCCAAACTTTATAATTGTTCAAATTATATACTTGCTGTTGTCGTAGATTTAGCAATGATTTTTTGTAAATTTTAACCGTCTGTCTATAATGGTTCAACAGTTTGGCCATATACATAAGATTATATCAAACTATATAAAACCCTTTAATTTACAATTTTAAATTTGTATACTTCTTATTTAGTTGTGGACATTCTGTCAAATTTTCAGGTGTTTTTATATAACGGTTCAAAAAATACAGCCATATAGGTTAAATTACATGAATTTATTTATTTATTTCTAAAATCAAATTATAAGCTATTTGTATAACGGACTTAGCAATATAGGTCCCTTGTAAGTTTCAGCTGTCTGTCTATAACGGTTCAAAAGTTCGAATACATACACCAAATTACATCAACTATTGGGACACCCGTTTATTTCTAAATCCGTACTTTATACCTCTTGTTATAGCGGAGTTAGTAA
The DNA here is from genome assembly GCA_916610165.2 of Gymnosoma rotundatum. Classification (NCBI taxonomy): domain Eukaryota; kingdom Metazoa; phylum Arthropoda; class Insecta; order Diptera; family Tachinidae; genus Gymnosoma; species Gymnosoma rotundatum. The sequence continues at coordinate 3,610,864 of OU744341.1, read as the reverse complement.
TACAGGATCTTTGAAAATTTCAACCGTCTGTCTACTACTGTTCAAAAGTATCGTCATATACATTAAATAAAATTAACTATTGGGGCACCTTTATATTTATAATTTTAAATATTAATACTTCTTACTACAACGACCATAGCAATCGACATTCTGTCCAATTTGCAAGCGTTTGTCTATAACGGTACAAAAGATAGGCCCATATAAGTAAATCTACATCAATTACATCGTCAGCACCACGAAGGCAGGTCCCAACCCACAGCTGTAGCTCAGAGACAAACAACAAATAAATAAAAAAACAAAGCCTACAAAAAAAATCTACAAACTTAAAAACACACAGGCAAACACCAAGAGGGAGAACCTGATGATGGTGTTCCCCACTGGCTTACCCGACCTAGGACTCCTGCTCCATCCGAATGTTCTGGGTCCCCTAATCCACACACATATTTACTTTGACAACTTACCTCACATCAGGCCAAACCTCACCATGAAACAAAAAAAAATTACCAGGAACACATAATTTTTCAACACATAAAACAAATTACATGTTTATTACTAAAATAACTTAAAACTAAAAAATAGTGCTAAAAAATATTTGTATTAAATAAAAAGAAAAAAATAATAAAAAAAAATGCCTAAGTGCAAAACTTTATTTCATTTATCGTTGACGAATAACAAAAATAACCGAAAATAAAAAATTTAATTTTTATTGAACTATTATTTGAACTGCGAATATTATAAATGAATAGAAATTATTTTGGCTTAAGTTCATTTATTTTTTAATTTCTAAAAATCTTTTTTAGAAAGAAAATTTATTTTACAAATGTATGCGAGCGTTTTCCAAAGAAAACAAGAAAAATTCGACGCTAGCAGAATGAAATGGTGCACTTTCTGGACCGCTACGACCTTCATCAGCATTCTTCGCATCTATCTACCTTAGTTGTATATTTTATAAACATCATCTATTTAACCAACTAACTTTGTAAATAAGAATACGAGAATACTCATAACTCATATCAACATTAATTTGGTTAGACGAAATTTACACACAAACCAACGTATTTCTTTACTGTTCTCTCTGTATTTCGTCTTGTACATTTGTTTTTGCTTTGTTTCAATCATCGATTGAACACGAATGCAAATTTGTTTTTAGACATTTTTACTTGTTTACTCACAACATTATAATTACTGTTTCAGTATCAATTTGATTGTTATAAGGTAAGCAAGAATGGTCACTGTGCCTTGCGTGCTTATAATTTAATTTTTATTAAATTATTATTTAATTTATTTAAAACCGTCCGCATACAAACCGTGCACTTTCAAATTGTGCGGGATCCAACGATAACAAACCTTTTTTAAGGCCAGGTATTCATGCAGTATCGAATGTATGCTGGTGGAAGAAATGTCCAAGGATGTCTCTATCTCTCGGTATGTCGATCTTGCATTATGAGTTCATGCACGGCATCAATGTTCTCTGGCACAACAGCCGTTTTTGGAAGACCTTAACGGAATTCGTCTTTGATCGAGCTTGGGCCACGATTAAATTCATCATACCAATTTTCCACAGTGCTATAGGATGGTGCTTCATCGCCATACAAAGATTGAAGTTCATCAATGCACTCTTGTCGCGATAATTCACGTCGAAAGTTTTGAAAAATGATGGCACGAAAATGTTCACGAGTTAATTCCATTTTTTTCTATATTAATTTTTTCAAGTCACTGTAAACAACACAAATAATGGTCGTACGTCAAGACGTTTTGAGTACGATTATGCTTAAAAATGACAAACTTTCCAATGGAAATGTCAGATTGCACTTGGCAGCACTCAGTGTTGCCAGGCCAGAAATATATATATAGCAGCCCTCGTATTTAATCTAGAAAAAGTTTCATCAGACTATCTTTGAACCTCATATAACTTTGACGAAAACATTGATATCCCTAGGCCGTACACATACCGGGTAATGTTATTAAAAGCAATATTTAGCTTTCTCATACTGCAACAGTCGCACCAAGCAAATAGCTCACATCCATACAATAAAACAGGAACTAAATATGTTTTGGCTAGGAGGATTCTTATTTTAATGGAAGTACAGTGTTGATTTGGCCAAATGGTTCGTAACATTGAGAAAGTTCGGCCACAGGCATAATTTATATGATCCGACCAAGTAAGACTTTTGTTAAAAACTACTCCAAGATTCTTAGCAGAATTCACTATTTCAATGTCCTGGTTATTAATAAATAAATGGGGTATTATATTAAAATGTGTAAGACGTTTTTTAATAATAATGCATTTTGACTTTTTAGGGTTAATTGCAAGACAATTTGCTAATGCCCAAATATGTATACGTTAAAGCTGTTCATTCAAGGAAAGCATGCTGAGCAAGCACCTCAGTGTTACAACTTGTATAAAGTTGTACATCGTCAGCATACATCCTAATCTTGCAATCAGTTAATATATTAGGGAGGTCATTACAATACATAGAAAATAAGAGTGGGCCAAGAATCGAGCCTTGTGGAACACCTCTCGTAACAGGTAGTGCACTTGACTTCTTGGTTAGTGTTTCGACATACTGGTATCTCTTGGTAAGGTATGTTAACAATAAGCGAGTTGCTGTTGAAGAAAAATTAAACATATTAGTTAACTTAAAACAAAGAATATTATGGTCGATAGTATCGAAAGCCTTGAAGTGATCCAATAATATCAGAAAGTTAATTTTGCCACAATCAATTCCCTTACAAATTTCCTCATCAACATCAATTAATGCAGTTATGCAACTTTGTTTCTTTCTAAATCCAGACTGTCGAGATGTAAGCATATTACTAATGTTAAGAAAACTGGTGATATGTCCATGCATAATTCTTTCAAACGACTTAGATAGATAAGGCAGTAAAGCTATAGGCCTGAACTCAGAACCTGTTTTTGGTATCGGTACGATTCTTGCTGTTTTCCAATTAGAAGGAAATTGACTTGAAGTTAGTATCCAATTAAAAATATCCGTAATTAGGGGAAGAAGTTTTGGCAACAGAACTTTCAAAAACTTTGGATTAGTACAATCCGCACTTACAGAGTTAGATTTTATTGACAACAAGCTTTCAAGTACATCACACTGATTAATAGTAGAGAATGAAAAAACAGATTCAATGCTATTGGTTTGATGATTACAATAGTAACTAAGGTCAGAGTCTACAGTAGGAATATCTAAAAAATTTTCATTTATAACATTTGCATCCGTTTGACATTTTTCCCGGCTAGTATTTTTACCGATTCCGATTTCACGTATTGTTTTCCATGTCTTCCTGGTAGAGAGAGCATGAGAAAATTTTTCGGCATAACGTTTAGCAATGCGATAATTATCATGGAGTTCAGTTGTTTTAAATTTTTTCCACCTGCGATATGCAAACTCTCTTTGTCTAATGGATTCTTTTATCTCATCTGAGAATCAAGGTTTTTCCCTGTAAGTGATCCTTTTTGTTTTTAGAGGAACCGAATCGAATTTAAATAATACCCGCTATCCAGTCAATTTTGGCGAATTCTCGCTCAAGCAAATTAACATCCATATTTTTAAAATCACGAAAAGTAATCGTTTGAACTGTTATTTCTAATTGGAATTTATAGGTCATGAAGATCAAGTCATGCTCTGAGAAACATGACGCAGACAACTGATCATATATAGTAAGATATTTGAATTATTAGCAACAAAAAAGAAATCCAGCAGTGTATTACTGGTAGCAGTAAAATGTGTTGGAGTTGAGGTATTGGGTGTGATTAAACCAAGTAAAGAAAATTCAGAGACTGCTTTCAACTAGGAGATTAGAATTAAAATCTCCGCCATATATTGCAGTTTGTATCTCTAGCGATCGTATAAACTGGCTAGCGTTTATATTTCTGTTAGGCCTGTACACACTTCCCACTAGTAGTTTCTTACCTTCATTGTTGACTTATTATCACGAAATGACATATCACAAAAAAAAGTAAACTAACAACACTTGTACAAATCGCCTTCACACTTAAATATGTACAGAAAAAATACTAATATTTATTATTAATTTTAATTAAATTTAACTTTTCTTTTCATATAAATATTCGCAACCGAATATTTTTTTGGTGGCTGGCCGAATATTTTTCTGGTGTCTGGCCGAATACTTTTTTGGAGTCTGGTCGAATACCAATTGCAAAAAAAACGGAAATGCCGAACGAGGCGCTTGTTATTGAAGCCTTAGAGAACGGGTCATACACAAAAATTAGGAAATAAGACTGTCTGCTTCTCACTTTCAGCACCGTAAGCTTCACTGTAATCTGCTTCTTCTTATTTTTCTTACAGAGGCCTGTTCCTATGCAATTTTCCCACCGTTTGCTTAAGGATGATGCTGGATACCCTGCCTCAATTCCACCAAGAATAAGGCTCGCACTCTGATGCCAGGACACTAATAACACACCAATGTAAAACCTTTTATTCCTTTTCAAATAAATGTATACATTTTTTTTTAATAAATTATTAATTTTGTTTTTAATTTAATATACATTCTTTTTTATTAATATTAATTATTAATTTAGTTTTTAGTTTAATATACTTCTTTTAATATAATATTAATTATAAAAACTCAGATATTTTTGTTGCAATTTAAACTATTTATATGTGCACTACTTTCAATTCTTACTGACACTTTCACAATGGCGAGTTTTGCTACATATGACACCTATTTATAATTATCTCTTTTATTCGAAAATACCGCTTACTTAACGAATATTTTATTCTTAATCCCTATTCGTGAGTTCTTTCTCAATTTTGTCTGCACAACACAAAAACAACCAAGTAGGAATCATAATTGTACTTCCTTTATTCGTTGCCAGATATAACACCCCTGACCTTAAATTTGGCAAATTAATTTCTTTACTCGCCCTAAGCTAACCAACCGCCAAAAATTATCATCCACCAACACAAGAACCTAAAAAAATTAAACTAATAACCACTTAAAGAAAAAAACAACATTTAACTCAAGAAGAGTATAACACAAAGAAAAGTAGCAAACAAAATAACAACTGGACAAAAAAACTAATAATAACAGTAAAAACAAACAAAGCAATATAAAAACATTTCCTTACACAACAATTCCAACCACTCAAAAACTTAATCAATTCAAAAAAAAATAATCATATCTATACAGGTGAGTAATTCTCAAACGTAGTAGCCCACTCACCCCATACTAACATGTATGTTTTTTTTCCTTGCTTTCAGCTGGCCCATATGACCCGCAACAAAAAGGAAAAAAATACAGTCCACAAAAAAAAAATGTAAAAACTAAACCCTATATACATATGTATATTAAAAAGCACGACTCCACAAAAAATTGTACGATTATACGGCAATTAATAAATTAGGGATATAAAAAATAAACAATATCAACGTTAAAACATAGAACAAAATTGCAAGAACCATCCTTATTTTTTCCAATAGTTTTAATAGTCTGGTGTATTGCTTAAATCTTTAACAAACTTTACATATATACTTTATAAATATATACTTTTTTTTGATCAGGGTCCCGTAGGAATCATAAGGTTATTATAATCCTTTTTATATAATGTATTTAATTTACACATAAACAATAATGTTATTCCTTTGTCACCTTTATTGGGTTTACTTTTAAACCCATATATATATATATGTAGTTTTATTTAAATTGTTTTCAGTTCGATTCACTTTTACAGTTCAATTTTTTATTTCTCAAAATTTTTTTTTTGTATTTTATTTCATTTCAGTTTTTTTTCTTTTCTTTTATATTAAAAAAAAGTTTTCAATATTTTCCATTATTTGAATTTATTTCATTTAAATTTTTTTTTTTGCATAGTTTTGGCTTTTGTTCACACACTGGTTACTGTACAAATTTTATACACATAAATTTTTCCAATTATATCCTGGAGAGTCCCTTGGGAATCGCAGGATAATTTATTTGCAATAAAATTTTTAAAATCTTTGTTTTAATTTACCCACTAGGACATTAAAATGTCCAATGTCCTTTTAATATAATTTGTATCCTACCGAATGAGCCAGCTTTTTTTTATCAAAAAATTGTTTTTTTATGATTTATATTTATACGCTAAGTGCTTCTTTAATCTTATCACTAGTACTTTCATTTATAAGATATGTATATGTCTTGTTGTGCTAGGTAACAATTATACAAATAAATAAATAAATAAATAAAGTATTATTAATATTGTTCTAAGTTCTTATGGGTATAAATCTAGTTAAATATCTAAATAAGATGTAGAGATGTATGCGTAAATGTACATTCATATTACTCTTAGACACAGGGCGCTTCAGAACCCCAGTATTTGTTTGGACATCAGGTCTTCTTATAACACCATCGCTTCCAAGATGAACACGACGCTGAATCGCATATTAACACCAGATCGTGGTTTTTTATAGGTTTTGTATACTAAGCGAGGGCAAATATTCAACAATCCACCTTTTCCAAAAATGATCCCGTAATTGCCGAGCGATACGCCACTGCTTCTTCAGGGCTACTGGGTTTGTGATTTCCACCCCTTTTACAGTCTAAGCAGTGTTTGCTAAACCCAACAAAAAAAAGATTAGGCGTTAGCTGTTCCTCATCTTCACGGCTAACAGGTAAATGTGTCAAAATATTTTCTTCTTCAATTAGAAAAGAGTGTGAGAGTTAAATAGTGTGTTATTTTGGGGCGACTTCCCTTAACGTTACTTTGAGAACCTCACCCGAAGCATGTATAAATAGCTTTTAAAATTTGTATTACGTAGATGAAACTTTCTGATTTTGAAAGGCGGTATAAAGCAGTTACTGCAATGTTTACCTCCTCCGTAGACAAACAAGGCAAATCACAAACATTAATCCTTTTTTGGCAGCGTCTTAAAAATCTCAGTACCCAAGCCATTGTTCGAGTAAGCCTGAGAAATGAAGGAAAACGATTAAAATCAATAATTAAAATTTTACTAACCAGCAAAGGAAATTTTGGTCGCATTTCTTTTTCACATATACGTAAATTCAGTTCTACTTATATCATTTTTTGGCCAATCATCATCGTTCTTATATATAAATTGCGGACCTTGGAACCAGCGTGTATCATTCGAAAAATTAATATTACTTTTAATTTTCGTAGCTTCGTTTGCAACATTCATTCTAACCGGGGCATCGTCATCGATTTTAATAGGGCACATTTTGTTTTCTAAGAAACAAATGATACTCCAATACTTCCGTCAGTTGTAATATATCGCCAATAAGCCACAGCCCAAAACGCTTCCTCACGAGCACCAACGAAAATATGCAATTCGATGCTGGAAGGCAAACCCTTTTCAAGATAATATCGTGGGACTTTTAAAAGGACATCGTTTTTCAACTATTGGTACCAATTATTTCACACTTTTTTTTACAGGCTCAGGTAGCTCCTCATCCCACAGTAAGCCATGTCTCCATACTCCTCTCAATAGGAGTTTAGCACTTATCATAAAATGGCATCAAAGCCTAATTGGATAAAAAAAAACATCACAACGCTTAACAGCTCATGCTTTGTGGGGCTTATTGCCGCTAATGATTTCGTTATTTACGCGATGAAATTTAAAAACAAATTTAAATGTGTCGTCTTTTGGATCCCAAAACATATTCAGCACTTTTCTGCCGATGACTCCAACTTCTCTGACCATCCGGAGAAACTTACTAGGTTATTTAATCCACCTTTTAAAATACGAACGACCTCAGGTGAATTTGATGTTGCTTTATGTATTTTACGAACTTGCGTTGCTATTTGGATGACTTTACGGCTCTAGGCATAATTTCCTGATTCTCTAAAGCATTAATTCTTTCTACGTAGTCCGAAAATCATGACTAACATTTTATAAACCTCTAGTGGGCCGTTAGCATTTTCACGCTATAAGAACCGCCGCAAATACCTTTATATTACCACATACTGCCACAGCGTAAACTCTAAAATTAAATAATACTGATGGAAATGGCTTATATTCTTGAGGACCTTTTAACAATTTTGAATTTAATGAGACACCTTTTACCGTAGCTGCTGCATCAAACATCAAACTCTATTGAGTTTTTTAAAATCTCTTCACACCAAAATTTTCAGTCTCAAAGTAACTTTCCAACAATTTGTTTAAATTATCAGGCTGTGCGGTTAATAAGCATGTAAGTGTATATGCAGCATATGGACCACCACCGTCTAAAGGCACTACTTAAGCAGGCAATCCCAAATGACAGTGATCTAGCTCAATAAGAACCTTTGGAGCCACACATTTATAGGAGCTAACAGGAATCCCCTGCATTTTTACTTAATCTGCATTAAAAATTTGACTTGGCAATTTTAAATTAGAAACATCATATACATTTTTCAACGCATATCTTCTGTTTTTGTTTAAACTGCTTAACTTAAGCTTAACCTGCTGTGTCTCCTATGCAGCCCAAAGAACTGTCTATCATTGTGGCCGATAAACCTTCATCTAAGAGCGCGTTTGTTTCAACAACACAATTACCATAAAGTACTACTGGTAGCACTCTGAATAACATGTCCTATTCCCACAGGGGCTTGAAACACAATTTAGCACTTGTTTTACAGAAGACCAAAGTTCAGTTATTAGCACGGCTTCACTATTTTTACTCGATACACTGGGCTAAACTTAATGCAATAATTTGTTATGTTTTCTTTGGCAGTTTTCTTGTTGGCACTGCTTTCGACGCCGCACACTTGGCGAAACAATCAATTTAGCTCGGATTAATTAATAACTTCCTGAAAAATGGTTCGATTTTCGTCAAATACATTTTGTTTTACAGATTAAATATATACAAATAAGAATTAGCGAAGAAATAGTTTTTAAATCAGTTTAAAATTTTTATTTAATTTTTCAAAGTTAATAACTATTCAGTGTCCGACACACTCTCATCCGACATATAATTTTCTATACTATTAATCAATAGAAGATTGATGACATCTTTATCTAAGGGCTCATTGTTTTTCGGAGACTTATTTGCGCCTTTCGACAGCTTGGTTATGCAAGGATCTGAAGAAATAAAAAGTGAATGCGCCAAATCCTCCATGGTGTTTTTACGGGAACTTTTCCGACAATTGCTTGATCGGAATTTCCTGTAATCTTTATTTCGCGCTTCAAGAGCTTCTTCTGAAAACATTCCTGTTGAAAGGGAAATATAAATTGGATGCTAGTTTGTTTGTGCTTATTATATCAGCACCATGCTGATAATTTGCGTGAAAATTTTAATACATTTATCATTGTTGTAGTTAGCTCTATCAATAACATTGGCAAATACATAAGCATCCACAGCTAAATTTCTTTTTGGTGGATCAGCTTCCGCATGCCAAACCAACAGCTCTCTCCTGGACACCGACATTTTTACTAAAAGAATAATCCAGTTATTAGGTGGACGTAGGTGAATACACATTTATCACATCACAATACATTATACAATTTTTAGAAAAAAAAAATTAGAACGGCACAGGACGGCACTAGAAAGTTACAGTCCATGAAAGTTTAATATTTTAGTCAAAACACTGAATTTTAATTGCACTTTTAACAACCACAAGTAGACGCCACAAAACACAATGACAGATTATGAAAACAACACTTTTAGAAAATACATACCTTTTATGTTAATTATAAACACCCACTTTATTAATTTTTTTAGTTTAAATATTTTTTGCACAAATTTGCAGCAGGCACCCAGTAAAGAGCGGGAAAGCTTTTGACTGCAGTTGATGCAAACACTTGTTACTTTGACACCGTCCAGCTGTGCGAATATCAAGAGCAAAACAAAACGAAAAGTATTTTTGTCCTATCGGATATATTAGTAATCGAATGCAAAGCAATATCGGCGTATATATTCACTTTCTAAATTGAATTAATCCGAGCTAAATTGATAGTTTCGCCCAGTGTGCGCCGGCAGTCTTTGCTGGCATGGCCAACACCAAGACACGAAAAACATAATCTTGAAGGTTTTACCTCGTTCTACCGATTGGGCACACTCAAACTTAAAAATTTACCGCAATTAAATATTTTATGTGGCCTAAGGCAATAATGACACTTGAGCTCGTTTACTTTGCTATCTGCGGTATATATAACAATTTTCCTTTTAGAATCGCAATTGGGCGGCTGGCAATTGGATTCGTTGTTTGCACACTTCTTACCAAATTGGCAATTCGCTGCAACCAGGTACTAAAATCCAACACACTAGTCCACTGTTATAACGTTGAAGCAAACTGAGCCCAATCTAAACCATTGGGAGGTTCTCCACCACTTCTTCCATAAGAGTAGAATTAGATAAATATTGTCGACCATTTGCGGCTTCTAAAAATGCTGCTAAATTTCTCACCTTAATTGAGCTTAATTAAGCTTGTCAACAGCATTTTCCCCTATAGGCTTAATCTCCTTAATTTGCTGTACTGATGGATGAGCAACGACTTCACACATTCTTCACCTTTTAGCGCCTTTTATAGTTTTAAACAATTTTCAAAATTAGTACAAAAATAAGCTACAGTAGAGTGTTCGAAGGCAGATAATAAAATAGGCCAGTCCTCAGGAGTACTATAGAATTTGGGCAAATCATAAATTTTACGTTGCGTTTGCAAAGACGGAACACATAATTGATTGTTAATGAGCTAAGTTGTCAACAACTGCTGCTGGCCTTGGTAGATTGATGATGTAGTACAGTAAGGCGTTGGGTTACGGCGTTCAATAATTTCTTCAGCTTAAAAATTGTTACCTGTTATAACTGGCGTTGTACTTATGGAGGCTGACAAATTTTGTTCAATGTTACCCATACTCGTATTTTCAACAGCTTTAAAGGCTCTTTGAGCATTAATCAATTGCATTTGCAAGGTTTCAATTTGCCGTTGAAGGCTTTGCATATCAGTACTTACGTTGACGATAAAAATTGCGGCTGTTGAAACCTTACACTAGGATCAGGTGCTAATGGCGGCAGATCTTGGTGCACTTCGCCAGTTATATTTATTATATTTTGTGGCTGCATGACTGTATCGTTTTTCGCTACGGCAACCGTTACATTTGACACAGGCTGGGCAATTTGTTATGAAACTACTATTGACTCAGCAGGCGTAGAACTAGAATTATCCTGACTAGCAGCAGCCTGCAGGTGCGTGCTTTTTCTTGGTGGTGAACGTTGTATTATGAGTTACAAAAAATTAGACGTTGGACAATATAAACAAATATTTAAAACACAAATATTTTAATCGACGCCAAAACTATAAATAAAACATTTTTTCAGCGAGCAACGTACAAACACTTTCGTAAATATTTGATTTACTTTGTTCAGAATTACAAATTGTTCAATAGTTTTAACAAATGTCTGTTTTTTTATATGTAGTAGCAAGCGTTGAACTACAAAATATGCATACAATTAGGTTTATTTGTTTAAACTTTGTTCCGCCGGCCATGAAACGACACGGAGAAATCAATAATTTCTGTTTAAAAAACTCCTTTTACACAAATCGCTGCATATAAATCTATTGTTCTGGCGCACAGTGGCCGAAAATCGTTTTTTATTGGGCAAAATTTTGTAGCTTTTGAACCGATCAAAATATTGAAGTAATTTTTTTTTAATGGATAGATATTTAGTTCAGCTTGACGCAGTTTTAATTACATTAAAATTGATTGAGGACTTATAAGGGACTTCTAGGACAAAGTTGAACTTCTGATTTTTTTTTAACTTTTGGAGTGAAATATGTTTTTATTTTATTTAAATATTAAATATTTTAATATTTGGAACTATATAATAATTATAATGGAATTTTTTTAATGTTAGAATTAAAAAAAAATTTTACATTAAAAAATTTTTACACTCAAAAAAATAGTAAAATTAACTGGAGGTTTTGCTGTTACTACAGAAAAAATTAATTATTTTTTTTTTTTTTTGTTGTCAAATTTGATAATTTTAAAAAACACTTTAAAAATAAAAACTGCAGTAGATTTTAATATCATTTGTAACAATTATAGATTCTATTTATTATTATTTTTTTACTAATACAGTAGACGCTCGTAAATTAGAACCACTTTGTTCCTGGGATGATTCTAATTTTCGAGAAGTTCTAATTTCCAAAGGTTTTTTTTAATATGTATAAAGTAACATAAAAGTGTATCTTCGTTTAGAAAATATAATAAAAAAAAATTCTAATTTTATTTATATAAAATGAACATAAAACATACTATTTCATTGAAATATATTACAGCTAATTTAAGAAAAATATACACACATATGTATGTGTCTAAAGTTGAAAGAGTTGTTAGATTATTTAAATTTCTTAGTGCTCAGTAAGTCAAATTTCAAAATTACTAATCTTTAATCATATAAACAGAAATTTTTGTTTGGTTTTTTGGCTTTATTAAATTTGTCATAACAATATCATTGCGCTGGGCTAAAAGATTGCTCATGTACTTTGTAGAAAACAATTCACTAGTTCTACACCAATTTATTAAATTATTTACGCTCTCAGTGGCTAAAGCATTAGCCCTTGTATTTCTTAGAAGATGGTATCTCAGTTTTCCAGATATCCATTGTTTGCGTTGTACTAGTCGAAGGCTCTGAATCTTCCAAAATCTGTTTCAATCGCAATGGTACAAATGATACCATGAACATATCTAAATCCAAAATATTTTCACATACAACTTGTTTGTATTGTTTTTGTCCTGAAGAACCATCAAACCCTTTCGCAGGTATTATATTTAATTATTTTAGATTTACAAAGTCTAAAGTAAAAAAACATAAACCTTTAGCCGAAAAAGTAAAAATTTAATACACCATTGTATACGAGTAATTATAGGGCTGTTTAAATTATCGTAATTTGAATTTTTTTAGAGTAATTTCAGTAAAATTTCATTAAAACCGCTGGTCGTGGCTGGTGCAAAAGTATATGTAGAGTTTAAGACGACACTTTTCTTCTTGTTCCATTTTGTTCCCTAGAAGTTCTATTCCACAAAAGTTTAAATTTGAGAAAAATATAGTAATTTCATAAATATTTTATAACGCCCCTACTATTAAACGCTAGAGCAGTAATCTCTTACAACAACTAAAGACTATAATGCTACCAACGTTATAAAAAAGACCGCAGGCCATTATCGATGATAGCTTGCGAGTAGCAACCATTTATTTTTGGCAAAAAAAAAACAAATAAAAAACACCTTTTTCTGCATGCCACGTCCACAATTATCAATAGTTTAATCTAATATGGATATATTAGCTCCAAAAAGGCGTACAAATTTCAAAAATCGGTGACAAAAAAATTGACTTTTGGCCGGTGAAAAACGATTTTCTGCCACTGTGCGCGGCTTGGAACAACAAAATTTCTGCGAAATAAAATTTGTCGTTGGCGGCGACATCAGTCTTGTGAAGGGCCGAGTTTAACAACACCAAATTTAAACCAAAATTTTTTATATAAAATGGTGCGCTTATTTCTACAAAAAATGTAAACTTATTAATAAAGAAATACAATTAAATTTACAACTTACCGCAGTGCTTCTCTTTCACAAACTAAATTTTCTTATTAAAATTTTCTTATGACCAACTATTTGTTTAAATGTACATGCGTATAACACATTAAGAACAACGGTACAACTGACAAAATACAGCACTGCAGTTAGATTAATGCAACAACAAATTTTACATAAGCATAACAAATTTAAGTAAATAAGACAAATAAGTAACATTAAGGCCGTTCAATTATAATAATAAAACGATTCACTACTTCAAGTCTAAAACAGCAAGCTTAGAAGTTTTTGTTAAAATTTATATTAAACAGCTATTTTTTATATAAATAATTTTATTAAATATTTTTAAATGATTTCAATTAAATCAAATTATAAACTTAAACAATTTTATATTTTTTACAAAATATTTAAACTAAAAAGCAAAAGTATATATATTTTATTTTTTTTTTTTGCAGTACGCCCAATTATGCAAATTTCATATATTAATTTTTTTAATATTCGTAACGTAGCTAAAATTAAGTTTTCAGAAATCAAATAACATTTTCATTTACAAGTAAAATTTTACTGGTTACTGTAAAGTAAAATTAAAATATACTGCAGTACGAGGGCTGCTCTATATATTTCTGGCCTAATAGTGCAAATGCGAATATTTATAGTCAAAAATGGTTTTATTGTTTTTCAAAGTATTCTCCAGCATGATTTATACACTTTTGCATGCGCTCAAACCAGTTGTCGAAGCACTTTTTCCAGTCCGATTGAGAACACTTCAACAGCTTCTTCTGGCGACGAAAATCGTTGACCACGCATTTTTTTCTTGATGTGCGGAAACAAGAAGAAGTCTTGAGGTGCCAAGTCAGGGCTGTACGGCGGATGACCCATTAATTCGACGTTTTGGCCGGTCAAAAACGCTCTGGTTTGAGCCGATGTGTGAGAGCTCGCATTGTCATGGTGAACAATGATTCGTCTTCTTTTGTTGGTTTTTCGAATTTCTCCGATGACTTCAGGCAAACAAATTGAAGTGTACCACTCAGAAGTGACCGTCCTACGTTGCTCAAGCGGAACAGTCGCCACATGACCAGTTTTGCCGAAGAAACAGGCGACCATTTGCTTGCTCGTCTTTGAAGACCCACACGGTCGATTGTTGTTTCGTTTTGGGCTCATACGCATAGATCCATGATTCGTCACCTGTGATGATCTTATAAACGTCTTTTGAAGCACCGCAATCGTATTTTTGCAACATTTCTAGGCACCAATCGACACGAGCCTTTTTTTAAGCGACTTTCAAATTGTGCGGGATCCAACGAGAACAAACCTTTTTTACGGCCAGGTGTTCATGTATGTATGCTGGTAAAAGAAATGTCCAAGGATGTCTCTATCTCTCGGTATGTCGCATGTCGATCTTGCATTATGAGTTCACGCACGGCATCAATGTTCTCTGGCACAACAGCTGTTTTTGGACGACCTTCACGGAATTCGTCTTTGAGCGAGCATCGGCCACGATTAAATTCATTATACCAATTTTTCACAGTGCTGTAGGATGGTGCTTCATCGTCATACAAAGATTTAAATTCATCAATGCACTCTTGTCGTGATAATCCACGTCGAAAGTTGTGAAAAATTATGGCACGAAAATGTTCACGAGTTAATTCCATTTTTTTCTATATTAATTTATTCAAGTCACTGTAAACAACACAAATAATGGTCCTACGTCAAAACGTTTTGAGTACGATTATGCTTAAAAACGACAAACTTTCCAATGGAAATATCAGATTGCACTTGGCAACACTCAGTGTTTCCAGGCCAGAAATATATATAGCAACCCTCGTATGCCCAAGTATGCCATTTAGAAACAGTAATTACTAAGAAGTTAGCGATCCGATAAGATTGAACTTTTGGATGTGAATGTATTTAGTAATATTGTAACATATTTCCAATTTTCAAAAAAAAAACGGTCAAACGCCACGCCCACCTGCAATACAGCCACAAGCAAATAAGAGCGTCAGTTTTCACGTGAATATATTTAGCAGTTTAGAGCGTCAGTTTTTACGTGATTATATTTTGCAATATTGCAACATAATGCAAATTTTCAAAAAAGTCTTTCTCTCTCATGCAATTATGTTTCGACAAATTGTTAGGATATTTTAAGAGTCATCCTTTTTTTTTTGTTGTTCCTTTTCTAATAATACTCGTTTAAAATGATTTTCTAGAATATCTTTAACATGACACATAACATCGCAGGGTCTGTTTTGCTTAATCTTTAGCCACAGTTGAAAAGTAGTACAAGTCCGCAACAAGGTATACAATAAAAAACAATTACAAAAAGAATTCGGCAATATCGGGCAGCTGAACTTTAAATATATTAAAATACATACTGTAGCTGCAAAATAAAAGAAAATTGTTATTTTTACTTTCTTTTAAATTCTATACGAAAATTTACGGATGCTGAAACGTCTTGACAAAGCCTCACCTCTATCTTTTTTAATGTATCTTACATATCGCTGGTCTCATGTAGAAAGGCCCTAACTAGATTTTTTACGAAATTGAAATTTTTCGTGACTTCAATACATTTCACATAGATACACCTTGTCACAAAAATAGAATGCAATAGTATCAAAAATAACGGTTTTCTAAGCATTTGCATTCTTAATATTACATTGTGATAAATGCAGTTTCTATTATGTTTTTACCTTCTCCTGTAAAGTTCCTTATATACGAGTTAGGGCCTTTTTACATGAGACCAGCGATATGATCAATACTTGTAAAAAAAAACCAGTGTTGTTACTATAACCAGAAGTTTCACTTATAACCCTGTTACAAATTTTGGTTAGCCGTTATATTTAAATACTTAAATTCTTAGTACTATAAATGAACATAAAATTTGGGATTCTCCCATAAATTTCGTATACTGTACACAAACTTTAACTTTGAACCACTATAACTTAAAATTTGTAAACATTTTAAGAAAATATTTTAGATATCATCTACCCAAAGTGTTATTAAAAAATAAAATTAAAAAAAAAGTTTAAATTCTAACTTTCACTTTGACCTTTTTTCGCCACCCTCATGGCAGTTGTGAACACACAATCAAAACATCGCATATTTTTAAACGCTTTACGGAAGTAAGGTCGCCACAAACAAGTACTATAGAAATGAAACACGCAATACTTTCTTGTGTGTATTCATTTCATTTAAGTATATACATATTTAATTAATATGTCAAACACTATAGAAATAAACACAAATACTTTCTTTTGTGTATTTGAAAACTGTGTTACGTTTCAAGCGATCTTAAAACATTTCTTTAGTAAATTGTGAAGACAGTATTGAAGCCAAAAAACACAAGAGCAAATTATATATTTTTATTTTCGTCCTATAAGGAATTTGTTTAAAATTTTTCGTGCATATTGTTTGTAATTTTTGTTTAGTTAAATTGGATTTATCATTGCATTATAATGCATTGTTACTTTAATTTAATCTAAGAGAATATCATATATGCAGCTAACAGATCTTTTACATACACATAAACAAAAAAAAAACAGGTTAATATGCAAATCATTTTATGTTTCATTTAAAGTGACTAAGAAGCAATTTTAAATTTGAACAAGTAATAGTGCTATTTTCGGTTATGCCGAATGGTATATACCCTCCACATCTAGTTTAGTGAAGTAACTCCAATCAAAAAAGCAAATATTGGCGTGACAGAGGATTAAAAAGCAAAAAAATTGGTACGACATACATTATATTTTACATTAAAATGCCATCGGCTCTTAATGGGTTAAGAATTTTAAAAATGTTCAGTATTTCCCTTAAGATCTCTTCAAAGGCTTTAAAATGATACCCATATTGATATTTTACAAAATTTGAAAAATGCAGAGCCCCTTAACTCTGAAAATATGGGTGAGTGCAAATTTTTTCGTTTAATATTTTTTTCTTATTTATTAATTATCTATCGCCCTATATATTTATTTTTTTTTTGTGATTGGAGTTACTTCATTGTTTCAAATGACATGAACAAATTTAGGTAGGGTAGGTAGTTTTGCCTGCTGGCTCGAAGGACATGGACCGGTAATGTTGATTTTCAATAGCACCTCTTTCGACACTATATCTGAACGATTGACATATTTATTTTTTATTTTTTCGTGAAATCAAGTTTGCTGACGCAAAGAGGTTCGTGTAGATGATTATTTTCAATTACTGAAAAATCGATTTCTAAATTCACTTTTATTTCATTTTACAAGTGCAGAACAAGGGGGATAAGGAATCGTTTTGCTTTAAGAAACCAATGTGATTTCAAATGAATTGTGTTGTTTTTATTTTACCTAAAGAAATCAAACGAAACTTTAAAAACTGTATGATTTTAAATTGGTAGTTTAAATTTACCTGTTAATGAATAATGCACGTCCTCCAAATCGGGAGTATGCCTTTAGATGCCTTTTTGTTTTCCACCGCCCAAATCACAAACAATAGCAACAATTACAAAGCCACACTGCCGCATTGTCTTTACTATATCAAATAATATCATTTTTGTCATATGGCAATCATAGTTGTAGAATATTGGTTGCTTCCATTTTGCTGTCAAACCTGATAATAATAATAGAAAAATGTTAATCAAAACTCTTGAAATTGATTTATATAAATCACCTCTCAACATAACCACCTGTTGACTTGTCGTAACAATACTTTTTTTGCTTTCATTTGCGAAGATTTTGTGTTCTTTTTCTTATTTTTAACACTTTATACACAGTTTTTATAATTGTAGAGAAAGGAATTCTAGTGGAACTTAGTTCAAACGTTTCGTCAGAACTAACACTATTTTTTTTTATTTCCTTTTTGTTTTTACAAGCACTTGAACCTGAAGAACGCTAATCAATAAATTAAAACACCTTCTATGCTTTAAAATAATGATAATTAATTTCTTTATTTTTCATGCTTATATACTAAATTGTTTTACAATAAAATTGCTTAGTAAGAAAAATACATCTTTGCAAAATTATTGAACCTATTTTTTTATTATTAAAATTAAAATATTAATTTCTGTTTTGTCAACAATAATCCTAAATGAAACTTAATACAAATATTTAGGTAGTTGAACTTAAAAGAAAAAATATGTTTAGTCAACAACAATGTTGATTGTCAACAATAATGGTTAATGAACTTAATATAAAAAATTGGATTATAAAATAAAGTAGAATAGTTATGGAATTTAAATACAGAAATTGTGCAATGTTTTTTAATAATGATAAAATAATAAAAAATAATAAAAAATAAAATTATGTTGATTAAGTATCAACATTCTCCCCCGCGTTGACCAACGGCCACTGGTGACAAACGTTCATTAGGGTTGATGTTTGCAATGTCGATGGTAACAGGTCGGGGTAAGGGAACTGGATAAGGTGTCGGTTGAACGATCCTATGAATTTTTCTTCCTTTATAAGTTGAGTAATGCTTGACTATGATGATGGCTATTAAAATGATTAGGGAAATTAAAACTGCAGTGTAGCTGACGGCATGGTGGTGACTCTTCAAGCTGTCTTTGCAGGTTATTCAGTTGATTTAGATGGGTTTCAATATGGTTGTTAGTGTTATTCAAAATTCTTTTGATCTCTTGTGGAGTGCTAATTTGATCAATGTGCGTGAAATGTACGTATGAAGTATGCAAGCTATTTGATGCATCAAAGTGGCCGTGGATAGTGAGTTGGTTTTAATTATGCAATTGGGATTTATTTGCATTATTCCAGTGCCTCTTATTAGCTGTTGTGAGTTTTCAGTGCCGCAAACTGCTGAAATTTCTATGTTTGTTGTGGTAGCAAAAATCCATTTATTTATCCATTATTTCGTCCATGTTGTGTTATCTGCCAGACGAGTAAGACTACAATTGGCTGTGTTAACGCTGTTGAGGATATTAATTTCACAGGAATTTATATCCTTTTTGAATCTAAGCTGCTTATTTTGGCATATATATGTATCCCTTGTTGCTATAGTGCAGCTTGACAAATCATCGGTTGTAAAAGGAATAAATTCATCGCTGTGCGGATTCACTGCTAAAAAAGGTACATCTGGTTTGATGGATATTAGTAAATTTTTTCGTATTGTTGGTACCGGAGTTATCTTGAAAAGTTCTAGGAACTGCTGATCGATCAGTGGCAACTTAATTTCGAAGACAACTTCGTCTTTTGCCACTGCTCCATTTGCCTTCATCAGCTTGTATAGTTGAACAAAATTATCTTCTTCAATTGGAAGCGTACGTTGTACTGGTAGATGTGCCTTCATTGTAGTTAATTCATGTCTTAGCTGATGTGGTGATAATAAAAGTGGACTGATTTTTTTATGATGAGCATCGGTTAGTACGTCGATAATCTCTTTTTCTACCCTTTGTAAGTTCAGTGCTGTTAATGTTAATTGATTGGCAAGAAGTGATATTAATTGTGTTTGGCTGACTTCTGAGAATTCCCTAGCAAATAAATTTGTTTCATTGGTAATTCTTGCAACAATCTCTGATAGTTGTTTTTGTGTGCTGACTTCGTCTTCTTTGATTATATTAATAGTAGAATCAATAATTGATGTTTGGTTTTTTTAGTAATTTAAAAATATAATCTGTTTCGATCTTCGCCCTTTTAATGGTGTCTGACATTTCATTGGCATAGTCAGAGTCTAGAACTCCAAATAGTGTCCTTGCTACTTTTCCAACAATGTTGAAAGCACCCCTTTTAAGTCTTCTAGCGGCAAATAGTTCCTTTTATTTATTAAAATATTACATGTTGCCCGATGTGTGATGGTTGAACATAAGTGTTGCAACGTGACTATTCCAGACTGAAAAATGTTTAACTCGGACAAAAAGGGTGCTAGATCATAGTCTACCATGAGTTTCCATTCAGCTGTTGCTAGTTTTATGGTACCGATACCTTCAAAGTAAAGCCCTGGATCAGAATTGAAGTTCTTTATCTCTACGGGACTGCCCATAACAGCTGGAATAAAAGGTATGGCTACTATCATGGTAAGTACGATAGAGTTAGTAATAGTCTTCGATTTTTTAGTAGGTGGAGTATCTTCTTCGTCAACAGGTACTGGGCGAATATGATTGGATAACCCAGTTGCAGGTAATTCTTCTTCGTGAAGTAGCGGAGCTAATCTGTGAATAGGTCTTCTTTTTATTCCTGCAGTTGTTTTTACATCTGCTACCCGAACCTTTCCATCAATTCCCTCGTGTGTTTGAAGGATTCTTCCAAGTGGCCAGCTCATAACGGGTATATTGTCTTCTTTAATGATAACCATCTGTCTTTCTTTCACGTTTTCAGATGATGATTTCCACTTCTGTCTTTCCTGCAGTTGATGTAAATACTCGGCAGACCAACGTTTCCAGAACTCATGCTTGAGTTGGGAGACGAGTTTCCATCTTGTGGCGAGAGAAATATTTGGTTGCACTGATCTACTATCTACTTGGGCTGTGAGTGGTTTTCCAATTAAGAAGTGTCCTGGAGTCAGCGCAGTTAGATCATTTGGATTAGATGACATCGGAGTTAGCGCACGAAAATTTAATATAGCTTCTATTTCTATAATCACTGTCTCGAGCTCTTCGTGCGTTAGTGACGCTGTTGAAACACTTCGTAGTAAAAGTTGCTTAGCGGCCTTTACTGCTGCCTCCCATAAGCCTCCAAAGTGAGGGCCCGAGGTGGAATAAACTTGAATTCGATGCCTTCTTTACTGCAAGCTTGTAAGATTTTTTCCTTGGAGTTATTATCAAATATCGTTTGATTTAATTCTTCTAGCTGATTTCGCGTACCTATGAAGTTTGTAGCATTGTCGGAATATATGTTTTGGCACCGCCCTCGGCGTGATAAGAAGCTTTTTAGCGCTACAATGAATGCATCTGTTGTCAGTTCCGTTACAACTTCCAGGTGTACAGCCTTTGTTGAGAAACAGACAAAAACAGCTATGTAAACTTTATGCGATTTTTTATCCCTTATCTTAAAATGAACCCAAAACGGTCCGCAGTAGTCAACACCAGATGTGATAAATGGACGTGATGGGGTTACCTTCTTGCTGGTAGATCTCCCATTATTTATGAAAAAAGTTTAGGTTTCGCTCTTGTACATCGCACACAATTTTGGACTATATTTCTTGCATTTGATTTACCCTTGATGATCCAATATTGTTGTCTGGATATGGCCAATAATGATTGTGGGCCACAATGATAGTTTTTTTATGTAACATTGTGAGTATAAGTTTTGAAATTGAGTCGTTGTAGGGTAGAAGTATAGGATGTTTTGCGCCATATGATAGATCAGATGCTTCCAATTTTCCTCCGATCCGTAAAATGTTATTTTCGTCTAGGAATGGAGATAAACTGCTGATTGTGCTGGACTTGTTCACTTGGTTTCTCTTCTTTAATTCAGATATCTCCTTTATGAAGTCGGAGGTCTGAACTGCTCGAATAATTATGTACCGCGAATCATCCAGTTCTTTAGGACTCAGCGAAATGTGTTTGTTCGAAATTCATTTTGCGTTTTTGAGTTATTAATGAATCTTAGTACGTAACCCAAAACTTTCTGTAAAGTTATAAATGAATTTTTGTGGAGAATTTTGTATATAAGGCTATCGTTGCTTAATGCCATAGTTGCTGTAACAGGAACCAATTTCTTTTTCTCAACATCATTGGGAATTTCATGATGTAAGTATTTCGATGGCCACGATTCCTCTCTTCCATGAAGAAAAAGTGGTCCATATAGCCACAAGTTACATGCTGCCAGATCTTCTGCAACAAGTCCTCTGGAAAGTACGAGTATATCGGCTGGGTTGTGTTTTGATCGTACATGCGCCATTGTTCAGCTAGACTTAGTGACTGAATTGTTGGTACTCTGTTGGCGACAAAGGTTTTGTATAAAGATGATTGTGAATATATCCATGACAGTATGATTTCCGAATCAGTCCATAGAAATGTAGATTGATCTTCAAACTGCAGGTCAGTTTTAAGTCTTTCAGCAAGCTGTGCTGCTAGAACTGCTGGGCATAACTCTAGTCGAGGTAATGTCTGCTGTTTAAATGGTGCAACTCTTGATTTTGCACAGAGCATTCGCACGATTGTCTGCCCATTCTTAGGAGTTGCACGAATGTATGCAACTGCACCAAAAGCCTTCTCAGATGCATCTGCAAATACGTGAAGATAAGTTTTTACTGGGATTTCACCCTGGTATTGTAAAATTATTAAGATTCTCTAAATCGCTTCTAAATGTGCTCCAAAATGCACTAAGGTCATTAGTTAATGGTTCATCCCAGTCTAATTCATGATGCCAATGGTGTTGAAGAAATATTTTGGCCTTAACAATCACAGGAGCCACCAGACCAAGAGGATCAAATAGTCTTGCGAGATCAGAAGTTACTGTTCGTTTCGAGATTTGCTGATATTGGGTTAATTTGGCTTTAACGCAAAAGTGATCGCTTTTAGGTAGCCAATATAATCCTAAGGTTTTTATTGAATTAGTACTGTTATTATCGAAATCTAAGTTAACCTCTTGATCACCCGTTGGAATATTTTTTAGCACATGAGGATGGTTTGCGCACCATTTTTTCAAACTAAATCCATATTTTTTTAACATAATAATGAGTTCCTTTTGCATCTCCGCTGCTATGTTTAGGTTATCAGAACCTCCGAGCCCGTCATCCACATAGAAGTTGTCTTTCAGCATCTGAGAACCACACGGAAACTTGAGAGAATTCTCATTAGCTATTTTTTGTAGACATCTTGTGGCCAGGTAAGGTGCTGCACGTGTCCCGTATGTTACGGTGTTGAGTTTGTAATAGGCAAGTGGCGATGATGGACCTTCCCTCCACAAATTTAGTTGATATTGTTGATCATATGGGTTAATCAGTATTTGCCTGTACATTTTCTCGATATCGGTTGTAAAAACGAACTTTGGCAATCGAAAACGAATTAAAATGGAAAATAGTTCACTTTGCACCACTGGACTAGTATACATTAAGTCATTTAATGAGTATCCAGTTGATGTTTTTGCTGATGCGTCCAACACTACCCGAAGCTTTGTTGTGGTGCTATCAGGTTTGAATACGCAGTGATGTGGAATAAAATATCTTTGATGTGGTAAGTTATCTAGGTTTACCCTTTGCATGTGGCCTAGTTGCTTATACTCTTTCATGAATTGCGTGTACTGAACTCGGATATTTTCATTCTTTTAGAGTCGTCGCTCCAAACTAACAAATCTGTTGTATGCCAAAAGCTTGTGAATCACCAAATGCTGTTGGGTTTTGAGCTATGAGCAATGGTTTGTCGTAAAGAGCCGCCCACGATCCAACTAAGTAGCGTATTTTGAAGCGTTGGACCGCCGTTAGTCAGTTTTATTGCACCAGACTAAAATAGAATTCAGCGCCAAGGAGGACATCGATTTTTCCTTGCTGATAGAATCTGGGATCTGCTAAGTAGTTATTATTTGGAATGTTCCAAGTTGAAACATCGAGGTTTTGATTTGGTTGTGCCGGAATGATAGTTGGGAGGAAAATCGCTTCCAAGTTCGTTGAAAAGTCATTATTTGTAGAGAACATCTCAACATTCACGCGGTACTCTGCTTGTTTTTTAATCCTTCCCACACCATTAATGCATAAGGACGCTTCCACTGGAGAAAGGCATAGCTTCTTGATAAGTCCTTCAGTCACAATATTTACTCGTGAACCTGAATCTAGAATTGCTCGTGTGTGTGATGCCATTTGTAGCCTTGATAACTATTTTTGCTGTGGCCAGCATGACATAATTCTGATGCCCTGTCATTGGCTTCATAGATGTGGATGAGACTGTGATCGTCTCTTTTGTTTGTGGGTTGCACATGTGTAAGTGATGTCTTCTGGTTTTTTTGTGTATCTTGTTGTAGATGTAATAATGAATTATGCTTCTTGTTAGATTTTTTACATCCACTGGAAGTGCAAACTTTTGTTACGTGATCATCTCTGAGACAGTTAACACAGAGTCTTTGTTGCTGTGCCCATCTCAATCTGGCTGATTCTGTCATGTTTAAAAATTTCTTGCAGTAATAGATTGGATGATTCCCTGTTAAACAAAGTTTGCAGTTACTATTATTATTATTATTGCCCATAGATGCCACAGATGATACTGTCATCTTTTCTTTTTGATGGGTAGTTAATTTTTCCTTGTAACCAATTGATTCCATTGATTGAAATTGAATCTCAAGGAAGGAGAATAATTCTTTAATTGTTGGCACATCTCTAGGTTTAGTTAGTGATTGTATAAATCGAATGTAGAGAGCACGATCTAGTTTTTTAATTATCAGTTGTATGATTATGGCATAAAAAGAAGATATTTTTTATATTGATTAACATCCACACATTTACATTTTTTGATTCATCTTCTAAGATAAATTTTCATAAAAAATATTACAAGTTATTTTCTGTTTTGTGTTTGTAGCCAACCATACTAAAAATGCAACGGTGGTTATCGCTTATATGGTATACATTTGTGTGTATAAATACAAATTTAATTTTAATTTATATATTTAATAAAAATTGGCCAGAAACAAATACTTTCATTTTTTCTACATTTTTTATTAGTTAAAAACTAAAAATTTAACATTCTAGGTCTTAATTACAATTTTTTTATAAATGTATGTATAACACAGAGCACAATCAGCTGTTTCCGTACGGAAAGTTCGATCAGTTTCGTACCTTGCTAAAAGAAATGACATTTAACGAAGCTTGACGAAAAGTTATCTTATGTACATTATAGTTTACCACATATAATTTAATGTATTTGCACAGCTTAGCTATTTTATGCTCATTGTAGTTGGGCCTTTGTTCCTACTAGAGTAATTTAAATCTAAAAAAGAAAGATAAAATACTTTAAAATATTATTATTAGAACATTTATCTTTGGATTCATATGTAATGTTGGTATTTGTCAAAATCCTATGTCCCAATGGAATAACCTGCAAATAAACAAAATAAAGAATTAAGACAAAATAAAAAAGCTAAGTCAGCTGTTATGAAAAAAAAGGTTCTTAACTGTATGTGAGCTATTATAAAATAAAAAGTTCTAGCTGGCGTAAATGAAGCAATCGATGTATGCAGCACCAAGTCATTGTGTTTGGTCGTACGTACATACATACATGTGTAAAATTAAAAATAAAGCACTATTTCTTCCGATTGATAATGCTATGCCAAATGTTTGTACAAGCTTTACACAAAATCACAAAAACTACAAGTCCAATTTGATAGGAATCGGTGCTACCGTTATGACAGTCTTAAATAATTTAGTTGCAAAAAAATAAAAAGACATTTCAGAGAATATATGTTCTTCCTAGAATGATTGGAAACGGCTAAAAAATAGATATTTTTTTAAGTGATAATTGTCCGAAACAGACACTTGTTTCACTTTAAACTTATTTATTCACATAACTTTATTAAAAAATACGTATTCAATTATATTAACGATGATGATAATGTAAAATAATTTATTCACACAATTCCATTGGGAAAATTTATCTTTGTGAAAACTATTAATTTTGAAGTTAATTATTTCAAAAATATAATAAATTTGAAATTAAATATTTACTTTCAAAAAATAGTTTTATTTCCAACATTATTCAAAATTAATATTCTATTTGATTATGTTCCGTACACCACCTTATGATGCTGACAAACCAGGAGCTTCCGGTGTACAAGTCGTTAAAATCATTGTGGAAGAGATTCCCCATAAATCAAACAGTTGTGGACATTGCTACATGAAAGATAGCGAGGAAATGGTTCAATGCGAAAAATGCGATCATGGTATCGCTTCACCTGTGCAGGTGTAACCGATTCGGTGGAGAACAATGATTGGATATGTTCCAGTGTAAAGAAAAATCAAATGATGAAGCATCATGTAAAAGTTTTAAAAAGGCGATGTCAATGTGTTCAGCTACGTCATCAAGAAAGCGTTTAATTAACATAGAACTTCAACGGCTAAGGGAAGAAAAAGCCTTAGAATCTCGATTTTTATGAGGAAAATTTGTAAATCTGGCAATAACAGAAGAATGTGAATAAAGCATTCGCAGTGTAGTTATTTTCCGCACAGAAAATTATGTTTCTTGAAATCTTTCGATCGAACTAAAGTCGGAGATTCTAGGCAAAGTTCGCCTATTCGTTGCAAAGAAAAATTTAAAGAATGAACCGATTTTGTCTGAAAGTCAACTATCAACACGAAAAGCAAAATCTAATGATTTGCCAATTTTTACTGGAACACCTGAAGAGTGGCCTTTATTTATTAGCTCCTTCATATAGAGAAAGAAAGTATGCGGATATTCTGATTCCGAAAATCTCTTACGGTTGCAAAAAAGCATTAGATAAAAAGCCTTTGATCTTATTAGTTCTCATCTCTTGTTACCGAAGAATGTGCCAGAGGTGATTCGAACGCTCAGAATAATGTTTGGTCGCCCAGAAATAATAATTAATTCCCTCTTGGAAAAAATTCGATTAAACGTTTCTCCCAAGGCAGATAAATTTCAAACTCTTATAAGTTACGCTATCACAGTTAGAAATCTTTGCTCGACCTTAGAAGTTTCGGCACTAGAAGCTCACAAAAATAATCCGTTGCTTCTTCAAGAACTAGTGGATAAGTGGCCAGCTCAAACAAAACTGAGATGCTTACGTATCGGTGTTTTCAAGATGGCTGTTTGATATTACAGGCCTGCAGCTAAAGTTAGCCTACGCTAAAAAATCTGTGTTATTTGCAATAAAAAACACAGATAAATAACCAGATAAGACACGAAAAACACAGTGTGGCCAGATTCCAGCTTTCGTTAGAGAGGGATAGTGACATTTCTTTAATTTTATAGTTTCTATCTCTTTCCGATTATAGCTGGAATTTGACATTTTATTTATTTACAAATATTTGTAAAGAAAATTTGGTGCAATTATAAAATATAATTCTCTTTGCGCCAAATATTGTCATAAACTCAAAGATAACTAATGTTTGATCTGTAATTAAAGTAATTAATTTTATTTGTTGTGTTTTAATATTTGTGCTCTTAAAAAAATAACATAAAATAAGGATTGAAAAATCAACCACGACAACAAAACAAAAAATCTAACAGGAAAGTTGTGAGTTGAACAAAGTTGTTTTTAATGAAATTATTTTATTTCTTTCAGGAGTCGCCGCTGTATAATGGATTGTTTCAAAAGAGAGAAGCTGCACCAGTTCCCGATAAATCCGGCCAAGTAAGTTTGTATAAGTTTCATTAATTAGTGACATGCTTGCGGCAGGTTTTGTACATTAGAGGAACTATGTTCTTTTTCAATGTACAAAATCTTACTTAATCTCATTTATTTATTTCAACATGTTTTCTGCTGGAATTGTTTAAAAACTGCTGAAAAAAAATTTTTGCTTTTTATAAATTGTTTTTGTTTTTATTATATAAATAAAAACTGTTAAAGTTATACAAGAATTATAATTAAAGTAAAAAAATATTATAACATTAAATTGTATGTTTTTTTATTTATATAAGATTTTTGAAATATAAAAGTAAGTATTATTAATATTGCTAAAAATTTTCACTTTTATTCACTTGCTTTTAATACATACATAATAATAATATTAAGAATATTGACAAACCAGTGCAGTTATTATTTTTCATATTCCATATGTTGGCCAAATGATTAGAAATATATAAAATGCAAAACAAGTGACAGTAAAATCTTTAAATCACTATACATATAAATGTTCCATTTACAACAAGATTTTTAGTCAAAAATGAAAATTTTCATTTGCCATAGTTTATCTTGCAAATTGTTAAACAAAATATTAACTGCAGTGGTTTGTCAATATTCTTAATATTGACACTTGCTTGTTACGTTTTTTAGTTTTTTCCTATGCCTTCCTTACGGACGTGAATTGTTTCAAAATGTTCTGTTGAGCCACTCACAATAACTGTGCCGTCTGGATTCATTGCTGAACTATAGCCGCCTTAATTACCTTTCCAATGATATCCATATTGTCCCTTTCTGCCTTCAAATACTCGATACATGCCGTATTAAACAAGAAAACTTCGGAGGCACGTAACTCCGGAACTAAGGGTTGGCGCCAAATTTTTCACTTTACATTTTTGCTTAGAATTGCAATATACATACCGTAGGAAACTTTTTTTTTTCTTTTGGAGAGGTGCCCGTAAACTGGACTTGTTCCATGTATTAACATCCCAAAAGAAACCAAACCAGCACTAGCCACTTGCTCACGATCTTTGGCGTAGGTTAATGCTTGAACATAATCACGATGTGTTCGCAAAATCGACAGCCAAAAGCCTTTGTGAGCATTCCATACCTTAACAGTTGTATCACAGCTAGTACTTAAGAAAAACAGAAAAAATCTTAGTACATGTACATAAACAAAAGTAGATCTTAATGTAATAGACCCAATCATGTTCCATTGACTCTATATGTATACTTTTTGTTTGATTCGAAACGTGAGTTTCATACACGTATAATCGCTTTCCTGCCGGCAGAATAAAGTTGATTGTTATTCGGATCTAATTGCATCGCATTGACTCCATTTCGATTGTGTTTCTCTTCCGCAGCAATGGCATTTTGTATAATTAATACGCGATTATAATTTATTTATTGTGTACGCTGCAACGGCTGGCCACGTCTAGTCCAGTTGTATGAAAGTATTATCATTATATTGACTGGGACCTAAAATACAATAAATTTGACGTAAACACCTTTATTGACCAACTTATTTTTACTCACCATAAAACCACGTAAACTGTTTTGGTTTTTGTTTGAGAAGCCACCAATGGAATTGTTGTACTATCTGAAATTATAAGGCAAAACATAATTTTTTCAGTTTTTCTTTTACACCATGATATTATAAAGACACTTATAATTTTTTTATTAATTTCTTTTATTACTATTCATATTTTATTAATTTATCTGAAAAAACTTAACTTTTACCCCAATTTTGTTATACATTTTTTGGTTGATTAAATAAAAACATCGTTTGCAATAGGTATGTGTAGCGGTTTCTTCCAACTCATTGCTTTCAGCGTTTTTGAATATTTTTTTATTCATTTAAACGAAATCTGGAATAAAATATGATAACACACTTTTTTAAACGTCACTAGTGAGTTATCTGATTATTAATCTGTGATAAAAACCACGTCAAAAGTTTTCCCAGATGAAGCTCTCTGAACGCTGGGACAATGTAAAGTTGCTTGAACTTTGCCGTTTGTGCCTGTTGATGGTTGTGATGCTAAGCACCATAAATTGCTTTATAAATTCAAGTCCAACTCCACGGTTACAACACATTCCACTTCTAACGCTGAGAAAACATTCTTTAAAATTTTACGCGTGACATTTTATAACAAAGGAATTTTATTTTAGTAGAGACCTTTGCATTTTTGGACGATTGTTCAAATGTTACTCTAATACAAAAGGATATTTGTAATCAACTTGAACCTTTGGCTCAAATGGACTTCAAAAACTCGTCGCTTAAAAGAAGAATCGATGGAAGTAAGTCTCTAAATCTCAGGTTGTAACAGGAATTTCAAAAGGTATGAACTTTTGGTTGTGTTACAGGAAGATATTTCGAAGCCTTTCGTCATCTTAAGAATGTTCCTTTGTCAATCTATAACAAAGTCTCTCCGAAAATTCTTATTGGTTTAAACAATGGATATGTATGCAATTCTTTAAAAATAGTTGAAGGGGCTATTAATGAATCTAGCGCGTCCAAAACCAGACTTGGACGAGTTATTCATGGTGGTAGTAATCCAACTTTTGAAAAAACACTCGCTTTTCACAATATCAAACCATGTAACTGTGAGTACGAAATGGAGAAGTTGCAGGAGATAGAACAGAATATATGTCCTTGGAAAATGTTGAACAAATATTCGAGTTGAGCTCACCGAAAGAAAGACGAGGAAAATTATTACTTGAAACAACAACTAAACGTATTGGTCTGCGTTTTTAATCTCGATTGCTTTGAAAAGAGGAAAATATAAGGGTGCCAAATAGTTTTCCAATGGCATTAAAACGACTCCAGAGCCTCAAGAAAAAAACGAATCCACAAATTATTTTAAGAATTACGCCCGAAAACTGTCTCAACAAGATTTGAGAGAATTTAATGGGATTACGTTGTATCTACCCATTTTTACGGTTTCTAACCCAAATAAGCCCGGTAAAATTCATTTGGTGTGGGATGCTGCGGCAAAGGTGAAAGGAGTTCCTCTAAGTTTTATGCTATTAAAAGTCCCTGACTTAATTGCACCATTACTCTCAGTTTTATATAGTTTTTGCTTAAAAAATTGCTATATGTGGGGACATCAAAGAAATGTTCCATTAAGTGCTCAATCGTAGAGAAGATCAAAATGCCCAGCGATTCATCTGGGGAAACGGGGATAACAATAGAGTTCCTGACGTCTATGTTATGCAAGTAATGACTCTTGGTGCTGCGTGTTCTCCAAGCTCGGCGCAATATGTTTAAAATACAAACGCGTTGGAGTTTAAAGAACAATTTCCAAAGGCGGTAGATTCTATTGTTAACCACCATTATGTTGACGATCTATTAGACTGTGCAGATACCGAAATTGAATTAGCCAGACAATTGGCCCATATTCATAGCAAAGGTGGTTTTTTTATCCGAAATTGGAAATCAAATTCAAAGTTTGTAATGGGAAGTCTTAGTAAATTGGAAGAGTCAAACAAAGTTCCTATTGGTGGCAATGTTATCCATATGACTACATAGAATGTATTAGGAATATGGTGGTCAACCATAGATGATAATTTTACCTACTCTTTCAAATTAAATCGAGTCAATAAAGATGTTTTATCCAGTTTAAAATGACCCACAAAAACTGAAATACTGCGAATACATGTAAATTTTTGATGCCTTTTGTTTTCTTTCCGAATATTTATTTTATTTAAAAGTATCGTTACAGGAGGTATGGAGAACAACTAAAGGTTGGACTGATGAAGCAAATGACAATGTCTTCTATAAATGGGTGATATAGATTAAACTTTTACCTAATATTGAAAGTGTCAAAATTCCTCTATGGTAATTCAATTCAACCTAAGTCTGCCGTTCAACTACAAACTTATATTTGTTGATGCTAGCGAACTGGCGTATGCAGTTGTAGCATATTTTCGAGTGCTATATAATGAAAAAGTTAATATATCTTTACCAGTATCAATTCCACACATGGATTTGATGGCAGCAATTTTAGGTGTTCGTTTAGGAAATGAGGTATGCAGTAATCTCAAAATACAACTTCAAAAACGTTTCTTTTGGTCCGATTCTAATACCGTTCTTTGCTGGTTGAATGCAGATCCTCGAAATTACAAACAATTTGTTATGTATCGCATTGCAGAAGTCCTTAATAGTAGCTCACCATCAGAGTGGAGATATATACCTACTAAAGACAACGTAGCAGATGAAGATGAAGTGGAAGGCATCCTTTAAGTGTGACATGAATGGTCGTTGGTTTAAAGGCCCGGCCTTTCTAAAAAAGGATGAGCTCAGAAGTATCAGAAGAGCTCAGAACACATGTTTTAATGGCATGTCATGGAGGAGACTGCTTCGAACTGTTGTTAAACTTTTTAAATTTATACACAAGTTAAAGATGAAAATTAATTAAAAAAGATTTGAACCATATATATTACCTGAAGTTATTTAAAATGGCAGAATATACGATTTATATCATAATACAGTACGAATGTTTTAAGGAAGAGTTTGCTATTTTATTAAATAAGACTGGAGAGATTTCAAAATCAAGTGTCTTATACAAATGTTCGCCCTATATTGACGATAATTTGGTGATTCGTATGAATGGAAGAACTAATTCAGCTTCTGGTATACCTGATCATGTCAAATATTCTATCGTTTTGCCAAGAAATCACTACTGCACAAGGTTGGTAATACAACACTTTCATGAGAAATTTTTCCACGATACGTGTTTCAACGAACTACGTCAATATTTCTACATTCTTAGATTGAGAGTATAGTTAAAAAAGGTGCGTAGGAATTGTCAACTCTGCAAAAATGTAACTTCAATGCCCGTCATTCCTGAAGTGGCTATGCTCCCAGGCCCGTTTGTCACCATTTACGTGTCCATTAACTTACGTAGGTGTTGATTATTTTGGACCATTATATCTTAAAGTTGCACGACACCAGGAGAAACGTTGGAGAGTACTCTTTACAAGTTTAACAACATGAGCAATACTTATTGAAGTTGTCCGGGATATGACAAGTGATAGTTGTATAATGGCAGTTCAAAGACAAGGCACACCACTTAAGATATACTGCGACAATGGGGAAAATTTTAGAGGTGCTGAAACAGAGCTAAAAAATGCTGTTAAGGTTATAGATTTCCATAAACTTTCTTTGAAGTTTTCACCATTATCGATAACATGGCATTTTAACCCACCAGCGGCTCCACATATGGCTAGCAGTTGGGAAGTTGGGAAGTGCAGTAAGTTAAAAAAGTATTTCGCCAAATTACTCCAAACTTTTTATTTAACGATGTGACGGTTTGTAATGGACTACTAGAATGTGAACGGGTTATTCCAGACCTCTAACTTATGTAGATCTTGAATTCCCATTAGACGAAGCACTTACCCCAAATCATTTTCTGTTGGGATCTTCAAATGGTAATACACCTTTGGGTGACTTTTCTAAAGGCGATTGTTTGCTTAGGAAAACTGGAGAAAAATGCAGCATTTCTCTGATCTTTTTTGAAAACGATGGATACAAGAATATCTTCCGACAATAACAAAACGAAGGAAGAAAGTTCGAAGCAGTGTCGAATTGAATTTAGAAAGAAAAGGACACAAAAAATAAAACATATAACTAATTATAAAAACTGTGTGTGAAGCAAAATAATTTTTTTTTTTAGTTTTAAAAAAAAAAAAAATAGGGAGAAAAAGACGCGTAAGAAATTTTTAAATATATATAAAGATAGGCTTTGTTTAAAATATGTATTCCTTTCAGCTAGCTATTTTCTAGGGAGTTGAATACAAGCTGATGTCCTAAAAGGCCCGAAGGAAAGTAACCATGTAAGATATAAAATTTAATTCTTATATATAACGAAGCCGATGGAAATGTGAACCTTACAGTTTTAAAGAAAATACAAAAATGTTGCTTGTAACCACAAATAAAAAAAAAATTAAAACTGCAAAAATGGTTTCTAATAAAAGTGTGTCCAATCAGGAGATAAACCAGTTAAAACATAGGATATAAATTTAAGAAAAAAGGTGGAGATTTATTCACTAAAATTTATAAAAAAAAACCTGTGTTACAATTATATATACATACATACACATACACACACATGCATACACACATACATATACATGCACATAAACTTAAAACTATGTATGTACATAATTTATTGAAACGTTAACTTTTAAAGAAGCATTTCTAAATTTTGCAATAAATATTCCTTTAATCTTTTTTTAAAGTCAGATATTCTTTCAACATCTTTTAAATGTTGGGGAAGATTATTATACTCAAAGCTACCTATATGTTCCACCCGCAGCTTAGTAATTTCTAGTCTACATAAAGCTATTCGGAGATTAATATTATTCCTAGTATTAAACGTAGTTTGGTTTCTAGCGATCGTTACCGTTTGGTGGCCAATATTATGCAACGAATTAAAAACGTGTAGTAGTAGCTGCATAAACAGGTAGAACCGTTATGGCCACATCTTTATATAACTGTAATGTGGAATATGTTAAGGGCAAATTGTAAACTGTTTTTAAAGCTTTATTTTGAATTCTTCGTAATGCCTTCAGCCCGGTACTCCTTTTGCACCATAAATGATGGGCAAATAATTTAAAAGGCCTTGAATAAGTGCTTGGTAAATAACAAGTTTTGTTTTTAAATTTGTACATTAATCCAATAACAGAGTTTATTTTAGATTTCAGATGTTGTAAATGTGTATCCCATAATAAGTTTTTTTATATGTACACCCCAAGATATTTCGTTGCACTGCTTTTAAAAACTTCCTTTCCATTTAAATATATGCTAAGTTGATTATTTGTTGGATAGGGTTTAAATCTTAGTACTTTTGTTTTTTCAGCATTGAGGATTAATTTGGTTATTCTCAAGAACTCTGTTACTCATGATGCATCATGTTCCATATGTGTCTTTAAGGCTATTTCATGCAAACCAAGATTCATTATATCATTTATGTGGACAGTAAATAAAAGTGGACCTAGAACACTTCTTTGTGGTACACTACATTCAACCAATCCCATTGGACTTTTGCATCTTTTTATCTCGACGAATTGTTTTCAATTAATCAGATAACTTTTTAACAATTAAGGTTAGCTATTAAGGTTAAACCGTAATATCGAAGTTTTTGTATAAGAATTTCATGATCCACAAGATCGAATGCTTTTGATAAGTCATAAAATATTCCAGCAACACCTCTAAAGTTCTGATCCAAGCCTTGGCAAATATTAGTGACAACGTTAACTAGCGATTCTTCCGTACCACACCCTTTTTTGAAGCCATACTGACATCTATATAATAAACTGTTTTGATCTAAATACAACGACAATTTTTTATGTAAGATTTTTTCGAAGACTTTAATTAATAACAGGCAGTTGAGCAATTGGCCGAAACATATCTATTTGACTAGCTTGAGTTTCCTTTGGAATGGGAAGTAACTTTGCAATTTTTAAATCATCTGGATATACTGAAGTATCAATCATTTTGTTAAATATGTTCGAAAGATAGGAAGAAACACGATCATTGCATTCAAACAACATTTTTGGTGAAATTCTATGATAGCCACAGCTTTTTGTTAAATCCAGATGTGAAATAATTTCTTCTTGAGCAGAAGTATAATAAAAGTTAAACCTATATTGGCATTGGCTTAAAGTTCTAAGCCCATTCCATGAATCACTTTCGGTATATTCAATTCGTTGCTTTAAAGTCTTAGGTACTTGTAAAAAATAGCGATTAAAAATATCTCTTTTCATTTGATCATCTAAAATAAAATCTCCATCAAAGTTTTGAACATTAACTTTCTTTCCTATGTTTCTACCAAGCACTTCATTCAAAAATTTCCAAAATTTTTTGGTTCCTGTTTAATATTACTTAAATTATTGATTTTTTTCATACTATATTAAAGACTATAATTTTGTGTTTATCCATGGTGTAATTTTGTTTTTGATTATGGTTCTTATATGTTTTTCTGTAATAGAAATTAATATTGCATACGAGATATGACTCATCATTCCCAAAGTATCTGCGTTTACATCGCCAGTTATCTCAAATGATCGCAAGGAGTTACAAAGCGTTTCTTTTGCAAGGTCATAGTTATAAAATCGTCTAATTGATTGTATGAATTCAGAAACATTAGACTGACTTCTAAGCTTACAGGATATGAAATGGTGATCTGATATAGAACACTCAACTGAATCAATAAAAGTATTTTCCATTACATTGCTAAAGACGTTGTCTAAGGATGTACCGGATGCAGGACGCGTAATAAAAGTGTGACAATTTTCATATTTAAAGCTATATAACACATTTATGATATCCGTAGATAGTGTGTTATTTAAAGAGTCAACATAAGAATCCCCAACAATGATATGAGGAAACCTGCTATATTTGCCAAACAATTTTTATGTAAAATTTAGAAATTTTATTAAATCAAACTTTTGTAATCTATAGACAAAATGTTCTTTTAAGTCATTTTCCATTAATCTTATAATTTCTATTGATATTGTTTCTTAATAGTCTTTACTTTCACAAACTTCTATGTTCTATTGATAGTTGTTATGAATATATATAGACGTTTCACCATGCTTATCGTTTCTACAACAATGAATTACATTGTATCCCGGTAAGTTGTAAATCTGGAATAAGTTAGCACAAAACCACGTCTCTTGTACTCCAATAATACTGGGGAGTTAAGAAAATTTTGCAATTATCATTTTAAATTTGTTGAATTTTACATAGGATGAAACGCTTCTTATGTTAACACATGGAAAATGAATTGCGTTTAAGTAATCATTAAAAAAATTAAGGTTCCTAAAGTGTTAGTTATTATTACTCGTATTCATAAAAGAGGAGTTAAAATTAAAGCAATAAATAAAAAACTTTAAAAATTATATAATTTGTAAATATATATTAATCTAAGCGGGTGACATAAAAGAAGCTCCATCCTCATCGCAATCATCTTTGCCCTTATCATCAACATCTATATTTTTCATCAGCACGGTCGGTTGCATGTTTGATCTGCGTCTCTCTTTTTTATTTGTTGTCGCATCTGTAAGTAATTCCTCGACTTCTTCTTCATTTCTAATTAACTGAGGCTTCGACGTTTCGCTCTTCTCTGTGTAAACTTTATTATCATAAGTATAAACCGACTGGCAACCCACTTTCTTTAGAGCCTGAGCATGCTTAAAAACGCTAAGGGATTCTTTATTTAGGTAATCATTAATGAAGATTTGCTTGGTATTTCCATTGTCTTTAAGGTTTGGTTTTGCTGTCATTAATTTATCTTTCGATTTTTTACATTCAAATTTTACCACCATAGTTTTTTTATTTTTTTGTTTTAGAAAATAAGCTGTGTCTACTTCACTTTTCTCAATATTTGCACTAATACTATTTGATATAACCACAATACAATCTTTCTTTACCCTTTCATCATTTAACAGCTTTACCGAATCTTTCAACATTTTAACTTCATTTTTTAAAGCACGTAGAATCTCATCATATTGCCCAGACATGAAAGTAATGCAGATAGCTGATCAAGTTTATCAAGTTTGTTTAGCTGTTTTATTTCACCCAGCTATGCTCTAACTGATCTATCGCTGTTGTTGTTGCTGCATTTGTTACACAGAAACTCTTCACTCTCATTGATTAAAAGATATTCAAATTCCCTCTTATTTAGAGTTGTGCAAGAGACATGGTAAGTGGATTCACATTTGTCACACACAATGCTATGATCAGTCTCTTTCACCTCTTTTCTACATTGACCACAATCTTTTTTCTTAAGCTTCGACGGCTTTGAGTTGACATATTTTAATATTCTTTCATTTTTTCTTTTTATTAACTTTAAACAAGAGACACTTTTGAAAGGTGCTAATGTTTTTACTTCATCTAATTTTCTCTTTTTTTCTTTTAATTTTTATAATTAGTTTAGAGAAATTAAGAATTATTTTTATTTATTACTGTAGTAACCAACTCTTCACTTATGTAGCTAATACTACAACACAGATCTATTATTGCACGCATCTGATATTTCTGACTCCCTATTACCAGCTTAGCGTGAAGCTTCGGCGAAAGGGTTGTCACATGACGAAGTGAAAATGAAGTTGTAAGGGTTGCACAAGCACGGTCGTAGGGACCAATGAGGTTTCCGACCAGCTCATTTGTTCCTTATGGTAAACACATACCAGTTAGGTTCCAACCCTTCCCATTGGGTACGCCGCACATAAAAACTTTCTAGACAAAAAAATCCGCAACAAAATAAATAAACAAAAACTCACAAAAAAAAACTTAAAACCACGTCAACACGCTCACACAAATAGCAACCTTCGTGGCAGATGTTATCCCACGAGGATGCCCTCCCAACCTTGTCACAAAAATACTTATCCACCTTGAAATTCCACTTTATGAACCCAAATGCTCTCAGATTCCTATTTCCTTAACTTACTTTCATGCCTTTTCCCCTTCAAATTAAGCTAAGAATATAGTTTTCTCAATTTTACATATTCACATCCATAATTTTATTGAAATAACCAAAACTTAAACCTATACAATTTTTAAAATTTAAAACACTAAATAATTTATTACTATCAATTCTAGATAATACAACAATAAGTTAACCAATAAAAAATAATACTATTAATTCCCATAATACTATTAATTCCCCTTTTTTATAAATGTAACACGAAATACCCTTATTTTGTTTTATTTATCTTTGCTTTTAGAACTCAAAACAATGATTTAGTGTCTGCAATGCACTTCGACTACCCTACTTTGTTACGAACGGTTCTCTGTTGGCCAGGTGACCCTTTTAGCTTCAGCGGTTTCCTCTCGCGGTGGGGGGTGTTCTCAACCCTAGTTTGACCACCTGTTCGTTACAAATAAAAAAAATTCCAAAAAAAACTTTAAATCAAACTATTCTAAACTGAATGGTGCATTGTAGTAGGGAGGTTGGTGTCGCCTCCAATTGCCCTTCCCAACTTTGAGCGTAGTCACTACTCCACCGTGGACTTACCTACGGTCCTCATGACCCGTCTCCGTCGCCCTCTTCGGATTCAACAATCTCTATGTAATTGTTTACTCACAAATATTCATTTTGAAATGCAATAATTTTATTTCATTCTATCATAAATACTACAGGTATAAAATAACTCAAACATAACCTTATCATAATTTTATTTACACTCCATAATAAAATAAATAGATAAAAATTACAAAAAAATTTTCTCTAAATTAATATAAATATATTTACTACAATTTAAATTTTCTCCCCAGAGCCCGAATTAATGGAACACACTATGTGATCAACGAATTTGAATGTCACTCACGCCTAAAGGAGCTCCCTGAGACACGAAACTATATTGTGGACTAACTTTATGCACTACCGCGTATAATTCGTGCCCTGACACTAAATATATTTATATTAACAAAAAATATAACAAAATTTAAAAAAAAAAGTTTTAATCTTGCTTAATGAGGGATCGCTGTACTTAACACTACAACAAAAAAACACACACTAACATACACTACACTAATAATCTAAAACCTTAAAGTTAATTTTATGCGAATAAATAAATAAAAGAAGAATTGATATGATAATAAAAAAAAATTTTAATAATTATTGTTGGGTTTTCCTCTTCCTTTTTTTCACGATTAAATCTTCCATGAAATCTTTCCCTTTATTGGTTTAAAACAACTTTCACTTTTATCTGGCTACTCCTGGCTTTTGAGCTCTTCCCAGTTGGTAAAAGTTAGACTCGCTTGCCAGATCTTGATTGGGGTATTGCCAGCTATACCGATAAAACACAATAAAAAAAACTATTCCAAACCAAATACAAACGAACTTACACGAAAAAAATGGAAAATTTAATTTTTTTGGATTTGAATTTTCATAAAAATTTTGACTCCAACGTAGCCAACAAAATCTTTCCACTTTGGCACTAATATATAAACAATTTTCTGGTGTAGAGATTTTCCTGTATAAAATAAAATTTGTGTTAACTAATTACCTTTCTTTCTATTTAACTTATATTATCACTCACTGTACTAGCACTATATAATTTGTGTTTTTATTTCGCTTATTTAAACTTTACTTTATCACTTTAAAAACCCAACTGATTTAGGTAAACATTTTGCTGCCTTTCTCTTGCCAATCCTACGGTATTCATGGTTTCTAGATGTTTCTTTAAATACATTAGATATACCGACGTTTCCCTCCAAAACTCCATATTTTCCAATTCCAACTTGTCTCTGTGCGATTGCTTTTAATTTTTCAACATTTTATCTTCTACCTATTTATTCTTTCTTATTTTGCATATTCGTCCCTATATCTATATCTCACCCTTTTTATACTACCAGGTGATCATGAAAATTATTACGTGTATGCGTTTTGTGCAATTTTCACAACTTGCAT
Source organism: Gymnosoma rotundatum (assembly GCA_916610165.2). NCBI lineage: Eukaryota > Metazoa > Arthropoda > Insecta > Diptera > Tachinidae > Gymnosoma > Gymnosoma rotundatum. Next base: position 3,570,763 of record OU744341.1, on the reverse strand, counting down.
AAACAAATGTTATTTCGGTAGTACAACGTAAACAAACGTAAAATCATTACCGAATGAAATTTTTTGCTTCACTGTATTTACATGCAGGTTGCCAGTACTATTTGATTATGTTCTAAGTGTACTAAACACTGCAGCAACACACATGCATACACGTATTAAATGACACTCATTGACTACATCTGTTTTTATATTTCAATATGGTGGTTAGTATAATTTGTTCTGCTAAAATTTATTTTTATTTTCAGGACATTTTTAGGCCTATGATGAATAGACTTGAGCAAAAACTGGTATAGTATATATCGTTCTCAATTTTAATTTATTTATATTGTAATAAATTGTTTATTTCTCTTTTACAGGTACACAATAGGACATAAAATAAAATGCTAATGCGTCTGGGGACTCGGCTAGGGATTTGCGCTCCCATTATTTTATTGTTAATAAGCCCTCCCAATTAACTAAAATATATTGTTTAGGGACTCGAGGCATCGGACAATTTTGTCCTCCTCCCGACGCACTTCTGCTGGCTTTTCAACGCAAAAAAACTTTTTTGCTTGGGACTTAGTCGTTTTTTTCCTGCATCCCCGCAACAACTTGCTACCCTGAAGGAGCTCCCTAAGGCTAGAGGAATTTCCTGCAGTATTCTTGAAGAATTATATATAAAAAAAACTAATTTGAATTGAGTAATGATATTTTCTTTCACTTGTAAATAAAACAAACCAACACCTTTTCGTTTTCTGTTTTCTTTGGATAAAACAAAAACTGTAAGATTGACCTCTAACAGGCTATAGTAAATATAATAAAAACAAACGACAATTAAACCGGGCTTCTTTTAGGCGTTTTCAATAAATACTTAACAAATGGAATAAAAAAACTTTGATTAATTCAATATATATAGTGGCTGATAAACTTATGAGTACTAGTAAATAAATAACCTTTAAACTTAAAAGACAAAAATAATAAAATGACTTAATAATAATAGTTTTATCATCTTTAAAAATTTAATAACTAAACTCTAATCATTAAAATAAATTTTAAGGATTTTTTATATAAATTTTTTTGAATTTTTAATTTCTCCCTGACCAGGATTCGAACCATCGATTTTATAAATTAATGAAATTTTACTTAATTTTCGGCTTTTCTATTCATTTTAATTATTTTTCTAAACATTTTTAAAAAGAAAAATTATTTACAAATGTATGCGGACGTTTTCCAAAGAAAACAAGAAAAATTAGACGCTAGCAGAATGAAATGCAGCATTTTCTGGACCGCCACATCCTTCATCAGCATTCTTTGCATCTATCTACCTTATATTATGTACGTCGTAAACATCATATATTTAACCAACTAATCTTAATGTTAATTTGGTGAGACGAAGTTCACACACAACTTTTTCTTTGTCGTTCTCTTTGTAACTCGTCTTGTACATTTTGTTGTTGCTTTTTTGTGCTAGCAATTTGATAGCCACGAAATGCAACTTTTTTTATTTTTTAATTATTCATACTTGTTTGCTCACAACATTTTAGACGCTGTTTCAGTATCATATTGACTGTTATGAGTTAAGTATGAATGTAAATACGCGGTGCCTAGCGTTTGTTTAATTTTTAATTTCTCCCTGACCAGGATTCGAAACATCGATTTTATAATTTAATGAAATTTTACTTAATTTTCGGCTTTTTGGTTCTTTTTAATTAATTTCTAAACATTTTTAGAAAGAAAAATTATTTACAAATGTATGCGGACGTTTTCCAAATTTATTTAGGCTATTTGCCGCACTCAATTTTGCTCTCACTACTTGAAAATATTTTAACATTTTCGCTATTCCTTCTGATTTTCCTACTTTTATAATCTAATTATTTTCCAACTTAAGTGGTGAGTTTTATGAATTTTCCAATATTTTCCAAAAAATTTTTCCCGCCCAGCCGTCCACCTTTTTGTCGATCTTTCTGGCCCTTTTTTTCTTCCCTCCAAATCACCATATATTAATTTTTCCTATTTTCCTTACATTGGCAAAATATTTCATTTAGTTTTTTTATTTTCTAGACATTCAAGTATCTGTTTAATAATTTCTCTATGTTCATAAATTCACCAATGCTCATTAATCATCCAGCTGCCAAGGCTTTTCCTTTTATCAGGGCATCATAATTAACAGTAAGAAAAGTTTTTCATTCATAATTATTTAAAAATTTCAAAACTAACCAACTTCTCTTATCGTGTTTTATACTATATTGAATAAAAAAAAACAAAATAAATACAATTCTGTTTTTTTCTTTTATTCGTTCTGGCACAGTACATGCGTATAAGACAAAAAAAAAATACACACACATGCATACCTACAGAAAAAAACTGACAGTTCACCAAAAATATAAGAACATCTAAAAAAACCACAAAAAAACATAATGTGCTGTGGGCGCCAAATATAAACGTACACTTTCGTTTATTTTGCCAAAAAAAAAAAAAGTATTTTTAACATATGTAAGTATTTTCTATTTCCAATTTGAAGTGACATTAAATCTATGACATTCTTCTCCCGCAACAAAACTCCGAGTCCTTTGAGTACACGTAGTAGGAAACGGTGTGCGGAGTAAGTAATGTAATGAAACACATTTCTTTGTGCCCAACGTGGGGAACTCTCACACCTAGAGATTGTCTAATGCTACTACCAAATTTAAGCCGGGCGATTTTTTCATGACCATTAGAAGATCTCTCCAAAGTTACTCTTTTCTTTCCCTATTACAGCACATCATTCATAAAAACCTTTTATTTATCATACCGGAAATCCGTTTTGCCTTTGGTTTTAGTCTAACTCCAGCGTCGGAAACATCATCCACATCGCTCTCGAGCAATAGCCAACTTTAAAACTGAAAGAAAAGCCATAGTGGCTAACCATAAACAAAAGATCATTTAAAATAAATCATGAATTGGTTTTCTTATCAATTGGGCACTTAGAGTGCTATATATATAAAATCGAACGCCCAAAAACTTTAAGTTTTAGGCAAAAGTTAAAAAAAAACAAATTCACCATCTTTCATTTAAAACTATCGTTAAAAATTTCTTTCATTTTCTAAACTTTTCTTAAAACATTTCAGATCTTTCCTTTATATTGGGCAATGCCTCTGTTACCTTCCCTCATGGGTTTTGGCTGCTCTAGGGATGGAAAAACTTCTCTAAACTATTTTCCTATAATAAAAAAATAATCTAGAAAATAAAATGTTTACTACTGTTTGCAATGTCATCAACCCAAAGGCTCTAAATTTTATTTTCAAGGGGAAGTATTCCTGCTATTCGTATACAATATAAAAGTTTACTTTGTGTATAAATTTTATTCTTTCACATTTTTCTCGAAAGTAGCAAAAGTATCTGTCAAAGTGCCGTCACTATTGTTAATCCCTTTGTTTGTTTGTTAATCCCTTTGTATGTTTGTTAATCCCTTTGTTTGTTTACTCGTTGCATTGTTCTTGTTGTTAAGTTTGAATATTAATACTTACAATGCATTTACATTTATTATTCTTGATGATTTGTTAACGGGTAATTTTATATTTTTGTAGCTCAATTGCTTACATATTGTAATTTTAGTTTTTAGTCGTAAAATTGATGTGAATAAATGAACCACGCGCAAAAGAATTAATTGTCTCGCGTTTAATTATTAAAATTGGAAATAGTTACTTTTCTTACGCGACATTTTTTGGCGACCGTGACAGGACGGTAGTTCTAAAGTTAAGTTAAATAATTAAAATTTAATCGGTTTTCTTGGAATTTTTGGCCCGTAGAGCCACATCAAAAATATTTTGTTCGTTTGATTTGTGATAAAGTTCTTGCAAATAATTTGTAGTCTACGCGTGACCTAGTACCAATTTTTGTGGTTTTTTTTCGTGTCATCTACTGCAAATATTTCAAGTTGTGCATACTTTCGTGTCACATATCACAAAAATTCGTTGTTTGTGTGCATTTTGCCTATAGTGGTACAAGTGCATTTAAAAAAAAAAAGTCGTGAAACCAGCTTTAAGTGCTACCTCCCTTTCGAAGATAAGAAATATCGGTTGTTGTTTTGAACATATACAAACTTAAAAATTTTAAATCAAATGGCAACCAACGATGAAGTAGTTCCTGAGCCACAAAACGCCAGTGGCCCAGAATTAGCAGCATTAAAACATCAAAGAAGTACAATGAAGCGCAACCTCTCATATATGCAGAAAAAGATTGAAAAAGATGGTGAAAATGTCGATAACGCCATTTTGGAATGCAGACTCGAAATTTTAGAATCGTATTTCAAGCAGTTGAGCCACGTGCAAGGAAAAATTGAACAGCTTTGTTCCTCTGATAATAGCCGAAGTGATTACGAGGAATTATTTATCGCTACGAAGGTAAAAATACTAGGTATTTTAAAACGTCATCGTGGTTCTGTATTAATGGATGCTACTCAATTTAATGCTTCTGTTGCTGGTGCAGTGCATTCATCTCGCCTTCCTTCATTGAAGTTACCCAAATTTGATGGCAAGTATGCTGAGTACGAAAGGTTTATTACTGCTTTTAATAATCATTCAATTACGGATGTCGACAAATTTAATTATTTGCTAAACTGCTTATCAGGCCCAGCTTTGGCAGTTGTGGAGCCATTTCAGGTAACCGCACAAAATTATACTAAGGCACTAGAGAGATTAAAAGAACGCTACGACAATAAAGTCTTAATTTTTCTGGAACATGTTAATGATTTATTTAGTGTTTCTAATATGATAAAGGGTGACAGTGCTTCGTTACGAAAAATTATTGATACTATTTCGGCTATTCGTGGTTCTTTGTTGTCTTTCGGTTCAGAAATGTAGGTGCTAAATGGTATTTTGGTTCACATTGTATTATCGAAAATTGACTCTAAAACAAAATTTAATTACGATGAGAAACAAGACTTCAAATCATTGCCGACTTGGGATGCATTTTATGACGTTTTAAGCAATCGTTGTCAATTTTTAGAAAGCCATGGAAGTAGGTTGAAATTTCTGAAAAATTTAATTCTGCAAAGGCAAAGCCTAATTTTAAACGTCCATCTCACACTTTTATTCAGTCAAACTCTAAGTGCTCGTATTGTAGTCCATCGGCGCATAGTTTGAATTCTTGTGCATCCTTTTTATCCCATCCCGTTTTGGAACGCTTTAATTTCATAAAGCGCAATGGCCATTGCATCAATTGTTTAAACAAAGGTCATATGGTTTCGAACTGCCCATCTAAATCTCGCTGTAAGGTATGCAAATCAGCTCATCACACAGTGCTTCATTTCTACACGGTTCCTGAAAATTTAAACCCTCCAGTAACTCATGATATCATCCAAAATCAACCTAATAGTTCTTCGGTAAGCAATCCAGTTCAAGTTGAAAATAATCGTTCAACTACTTTCGTCACTCGGGCTCTCAAAAGATCACTCATCCCAACATCTGTGGTTCTCATCAAAGATTCTTGTGGCATATTTCAACCGGTAAGAGCTCTTCTTGATTCCTGTTTAGAAATAAATTTCATTCTAGAGGAAACTGCAAAAAGGCTCAAATTGGGTTTTCATCCGTACACACAAGAAATCTCCGGCATTGGTGAAGTGCGCACAAAAATCAAATCTTACGTTGATGCTAAATTAAAATCTCGTTTTAATTCGTTTGAGTGGTCCTCAACTTTTGCGGTAACTAAATCGATATCATCTCGTCAGCCCGGCGAATACATTGAAGCATCTCATTGGGAGATACTCAACACTCTTCAGCTAGCCGATCCATTATTTTACAAGCCCCAGCGTATAGAATTGTTAATAGGTACAGAAGTTTTTTTTAATTTGTTGGTAGACGGTCAAATATCATTAGGAGACAGTGGCCCAACATTAAAGAATACATTGTTCGGATGGATTGCCGGTGGTAAGTTTACAACTAAATTCCCCGCAGCTCCAATGATTTGCAATTTAGCTTTCGACGCTGCCGAAGAATCCATTGATACCACATAAAAAAAAATTTTGGGAGATTGAGGACTATTTAAGCACTCCATCGAAGTTCACAGAGGAAGAAGAAGCATGTAAACAATACTACATTAAAAATGTCAGAGTTATAGAAACTGATAAGATCCAAGTTCGTTTACCATTTAAAACACGACCAGAGGTACTTGGTAACTTATTTGATATGGCCTACAAGCGTTTTTTGTCGCTCGAAAGACGCTTGGATCGCAATTCAATACTTAAATCTATGTACATTAAGTTCATGGATGAATATTTGTCGCTTGGACACATGTCGCTGTATACTCATTCGCTAGATGGTCCGAATTTCGTCATTCCACACCATTATGTACTTCGTCCAGAGAGTACTACAACAAAACTCCGTGTCGTATTTGATGGCTCAGCTCGCAGCTCCTCAAACATATCGTTGAACGATATTCTTATGGTTGGCCCTACAATTAAGCAGGACCTAACCACCACACTTTTTTTGTTTCTATTGAACAAATTCGCGCTCACAGCTGACATCTCTAAAATGTATCGACAATTTGAAGTCGATGAACGGGACCGCAAATACCAGCTCATTTTATGGCGCAACAGCAGGGAGGAAAAATTGCAAGTGTTTCAACTTAACACTGTTACATATGGTTTGTCTTCAGCCCCATTTTTAGCAATTCGTAGTTTCGTTTTCATTGCAGATAAATATAGCTCATCGTTTCCTCTTGGTTCTAAGACCCTGCGAGAAGACTTTTATATAGACGACTTCCTTACTGGTTCCAATAACGTCGAAACGTTGCTTAAAAAAAGGCAGAGTTGGTTCACGTACTTAAACTACATGGGCTCGAATTGGCAAAATGGAGCAGTAATAGTTTTGAAGTTACCTCGAATAATGAAGCTGAAGTCCCGATAAAAGGTCCAGAAAACGAAATTAGAAAAACCTTAGGCATGCCCTGGAAACCACAACAAGATATTTTTTGCTATCGTTTTGAATTGCCTGAATTAAAGGAGCCAACAAAAGGTCAGTTTTGTCTCTTGTTGCAAAAATTTATGACTTGCTGGAAATTTTGAGCCCGATCGTGGCTCGCTGTAAAATACTTCTTCAAGAAATATGGGTTCAGAATTACGACTGGGATGACAAGCTGAATGAAGATCTCAAATCTTTATGGCTCAAAATAAGAGATGACTTGCAGTATATAAAAAATATCGAGGTGCCCAGATATGTGCTTACATCGCCTGAAATACTTGGCGAAATCCATGGTTCTGCAGATGCCTCCCAACGTGCTTATGGGTGTTGCATTTATTTTCGAGTTTTGGTCGAAGGCAAATACAAAACAACTCTACTGATTGCCAAGTCCAAAGTAGCTCCTATTAAGGCACAATCACTACCCCTTAGTAAAACGTGGGAGAAAATAAAATCAAAAATTACTAAATTTGTATCGAAAACCTATTTTTGGGCTGACTCGAAAATTGTTCTTCAATGGCTTAAACTACCCTCGTCAACATTACATTGTTTCGTCGCTAATCGTATCTCCGAACTTCAAACCAACACTAGAGATATTATCTGGTGTCACGTTCCATCCAAAAGCAACCCTGCTGATATTGTATCCCGAGGATGTAGTGCACAGGAATTACCAACAACAATTTGGTTTAACGGTCCTAGTTTTCTTCTCGATCATCAATCAACTTGGCCCAAAACTGATGAAACAAAAATTAGCTCAGAAATTTTGGAAGGAAGAAAAGCGGCTGTTTTCAAGTGTAGTGATGCCCCAAAATCAATAATCGAAGAGATAATCGATAAGCATTCATCATTTTATAAATTAATTCGAATAATTTCATTTGTTTTTCGTATTTTTAACAGATAGCCAGTAGACCGCAACTTGAAGCCCGCAGATGCAGCTCATATAACCGTAGCAGAATTGCATTGTGTTTTCTGGCGCATAATTGGCCATATTCAAAATGGTAATTTCAAGGAGGACATTGTCGCACTTTCCAAAGGAAAATTTGTTCATCCCTCGCTATAGAAATTGGCACCATTTCTACAAGAAATAAAGTTAAAAAATGGCTCAGCTATCACATTACTGCGTGTTGGTGGCCGTCTAGCAAAGGCACCTATACCTTATGATGCCAGATTTCCTGCTTTGGTTCCCAAAAATCATCCATTTGTATTGTCGTACATCGAATAATTGCATCGCCTTCATTTACACGCTGGTCCAAAGGTTTTACTGGGTATCATTCGTCAAAAAATTTGGCTCATTAACGCCAGAGAAATGGTTCTTTTCGTCGTCCTATTCATAAAATAGCTCCCTTACCTCCTCTAAATTCATCTTGAAAGAGAGTCCTTTCAACGGGGGGAGAATGTAGGAGGAGACCCCTTTTACTCACCTGCCCATCACTGATCAAATTGCCGTCACTATTGTTAATCCCTTTGTTTGTTTACTCGTTGCATTGTTCTTGTTGTTAAGTTTGAATATTAATACTTACAATGCATTTACATTTATTATTCTTGATGATTTGTTAACGGGTAATTTTATATTTTTGTAGCTCAATTGCTTACATATTGTAATTTTAGTTTTTAGTCGTAAAATTGTTATGAATAAATGAACCACGCACAAAAGAATTAATTGTCTCGCGTTTAATTATTAATTTTGAAAAAAGTTAATTTTCTTACGCGACAGTATCTATTAAAATATCACGCCGGATTATTGCATAAAACTTACAGTACTACAAAAAAAGGACACCACAGCAAAAAATTACATTACAAATGAATGTCAGGATCTATTGATCTATTTACGAACTCATATTGCACAAAAAGGAAATGAAAATACAGGTAAGTTAACCGTTTACTAACTCCAAACTTATAACTATCAGGTACTAAAACAGATTTTAAAGTAAATTGTTACGACTTTAAAATATTAGGACAACACAACAAATATTTGTATAATACTGACCTTATCCTTATATTGCACTTGTTAATTTCGAAATAAACTCAAAGTTTAAATCGAAATAATCGCTAATTATCGCAATCGCAATTTAAATTTTAATATCTTTCATGTGATAAATGCCAATTATTTTTTCGTCTAAAGTCTCGAGCTCGTACATGTTATTGCCTACAGGTCGGAACACTCTACACTTAAGAAACTTTCTACAAAATTTCGAGTTCAAATTTTTACCGAAATTACTTTGTACCATGTTTCTACGGTAGACCTCCTGTCCTAGAATACGGTGATCAGAAATTGATCTAAGTTTTCTGGCTTATTATCAGCTCCACTAGAAAACATATGGTAGCCAAACAACGCAAAGAAAGGTGTGGAACCTGTATCGCTATGAAAGGGATTTTGCAAAGCACATTAAATTTCCAATAAATACAGATCCCAATCTCTGTGATCGTCTGCTAAATACGCTCGTATTGCTAATAAAATACTTTGATTAACGCGTTCTGACGCGTTACTACTTAGTTGGTATATGGGAGTTTTTATGTGTTGTATTTTGTAGGTGCTAAGTAGATTCAGAAAAGCTTTTGACGTAAACTGAACTCCATTATTTGTGTGTATAATTTCGGGAACACCAAATATGTGAAAAACTTTGTGAGTCAGAAACTCTACAAAATTTTGAGCGGTTGCTTCTCTCATAGCTTTAAGAAAAGTATATTTTGAGAAATGATCCAGCACAATAAAAATGTACGAATTAAGATCTGGGATACTTGCCTAAAAGTCCAAATACAATTTTTGAAATGGTCGATCTGTGATTACCTGATTACCTATTTCTGGGCGCAGATTTTGGTTTGATGGTTTAGTCTCTTTGCAAGTCTGACAGTTTTTGATGTACGCCTTTACTTGAGTAGGCATTTTTGGTCAATAAAAAAACCTTTTTAGCTTCTCTAATGTTTTTGTAAATCTACCATGCGCTGCCGTTAAACTCGAGTGAGCTTTTTCTATAACAGCTTGGGTGATATTGGGTGGAATCCATATTTTACATAGGCACTCTGTCTCATCTCCACGATCAAAATTTGCTCTTTTAAATACATAACCGTCTTCGACTTTTAAATCTGGTAGTCTATCTTTGTTTTCGTTTATATGCTGGATTAAATATAAATACTCTTCGCTCTGAAATTCAGTTGTCTCAAAATCGAACAACCCTCTATATTAACTTCTTCAACACTAAAATTCCGCCCCTGTGAACGGGAAAGAATGTCGGCCATAACATTGTCAGAGCCTTCTCTGTGCTCTATGTCGAAATCATACTCCTGTAACTGTAGTGACCAACGGGCCAATCTTCCTGTCAAATCTTTCAACGACATTAGCCACTTAAGGCTAGCGTGGTCTGTCACTACAGTGAAGGGCATCATTTCGAAATAGGGACGGAATTTCTTAGCGGCCATTACCGCGCTAAAGATTCCTTTTCCGCCAAACTATAATTCCTCTGGTATGCGTTCACTTTCTGGCTATGAAAAGCTATTGGATGTTCTTCTTTGTTTTCATTTAATTATTACAAGACCGCACCGATTCCGTAATCGCAACATTGCATTGGATCCAAAACCTTTTGCTGAAATTAATGCTTTAGAACGGGAGCTGATGTCAAAGCTTTCTTCAGGTTTTCAAAAGCCTCTATTGCTTCAAACGTCATTTCAATTTTTTTTTTTTTGCTTTTTTCAAGGTATCTCTTAAGGGAGCAGAAATTGCAGCGAAATCTTTTATAAAACGGCGATACCATCCGGCCGTTTCCAAAAAGCTGCGCACTTCACGCGGAGACTTTGGTACTCTAATTTCTTTTATAGCAAGTACTTTTTCTGGATCTGTCTTTAAGCATTCTCCGCCAATAATATAGCCTATGTATTTTAACTGCTGGAAACAAAATTGAGATTTCTGCAGGCCTATTGTTAAATTCGCTCTTCTTAAACAGGCAGCCACCTCCTCTAAAATTTTAAAATGTTTTCAAAGCAGTCAGAAATCACTAAAAGATCGTCAAGGTATATAAAGACATTTTCTTTTAGTTTTTGTGGTATATCCTTGTCCATTAATCGACAAAGCCGCTGCGCCGTGTTGCAAAGTCCAAATGGCATCACGCGAAATTGGTAGAGTGGCCGACCTGCTACGGTAAACGCTGTAAAGAGCCTACAATCTTCCTCAAATTCAATCTGCCAAATCGCATTTTAAATCGACACTGCTTATAAAATAAGTCTCGTCAATTCTGTCAAAAATACCATCTATTTTCTGCAAAGGGTACGCATCTTTAATTGTAATTTTATTTAGCTTTCTAGAGTCAAAACAGAATCTAATTTTATCTGGTTTTCTGTCCACTGTTGTTCTATTCGACCAAGGGCACTTGCTCTCCTCTATTACATTTAATTTAAGCATATTATCAATTTCTTTATAAACAATCTCTTGTACCGATGGAGATAGTGGGTAGTGACGGTCCTTAAAAGGTACCGCACCATCTATCAGCTTTATTTTATGCTTCTCAAGAGATGTACACCCTAAACCAATTTTCTCAAATGCTGGGAACAACTCAACAACCTCATTTAATTTCTGTTGTTGTTCCTCACTTAATTCATGAGGATGTTTTAAATTCTTCTTGTATTTTCTCCATGTCTAATTCTTCCACTTTGAATATTTCAGGGGACAGATTTAACATTTTCCAAAAATCAACTCCTAGGTAGGCTTCTTGTTCTAAATCTGGACATAAATAAAATATTATCTTATTTGTTCTATTCTTATATTCAAGTTCTATCTCGACTGTTCCTAATAATCTATGCTCCTTGCATCCGCTGTTGAAATTATGGAAAATATTGGCTTTATCCTAATAACTAATTTATCGATTAATTCTCTGCAACCCTTACCAAGTAAACTAACCGAAGCTCCTGTGTCTAACAATCCTTTTATACGATAGCCATCTATGACAACACTAGCAAAAATACGAGAATCATTACATTTATTCACAGTTTTAATAGATTGTATCACTAGTTTTCGTTTTTTCCTTTTCTCTATAAACTAATTTCTTAATTTCCTTAATTTTGTAATTGTTATCGCTTCATTAAAAATTCTATTTTTGACCTTCTCATAATTCGCTTTTCTTTCTTCCAGCGTATAGTTGTGACGCATTTGAGGAATAACTTTGTTGAAACTTTTTACTACTTTTAATAAATTAAGTTTATTGTTTAAATACAATGCTTATATATATATATATATATATATATATATATATATATATATATATATATATATATATATATATATATATATATACTAGATGAACCCGGTGTGCTTCGCTACCCCCCTCGTTATTAAATAAAATTAAAAGTATTGCGAAAATTTAATGACGATTGGTCCAGTAGTTAAGACTATATTACGATTTTTAATTTTTAAAAAGGGGCGGGGTCCCACCCACTTTTCTCCTGGTACGTATTCCTAATTATGCCAATACCATATGTACCAAATATCGTCGACGTAGGTCAAAAAATGCCCAAGATATGACGATATTAAATTTTGGGTTATATGGGCGAGGCCACGCCCCTTTGTCCACTCCCAACTTTATATAGTCAAGAATATCCTATTGCGAAAATTTAATGACGATTAGTCCAGTAGTTAAGACTATATTACGATTTTTAATTTTTCTAAAAAGGGGCGGGGTCCCACCCAATTTTCTCCTGGTACGTATTCCTAATTATGCCAATACCATATGTACCAAATATCATCGACGTAGGTAAAAAAAATGGCCAAAATAGGCGATTTAAATTTTTGGGTTATATGGGCGGTGCCACGCCCCGTTGTCCAATTAAAACTTCATATAGCCTATTATTCCTTCCAGAGTCACAGTAACAGGCTGTGAAAACTTCAGAAAGATCGGTCCAAGGGTTTGGCCTCCTATAAAGCACAAACATACAGACAGACATTCATTTTTATATATATAGATATAAGAAAGGTTTTTAGAGGTTTCGGTGATATAGTATTAGACCCAAATGTTTCTCTTCTGTGTTCTATATCGGATTTTGATCTACCTAGACCTATTGCAAAATAAAATTCTGATTGTTGTTATGATCAAATATAACTCAGTACATTTTTTACCTTCATTTGGGGATGTATATAACTTTTTACAAATTTCTGCAATACCACCCATTTCTTGAACTTTTTGCACGCCCTGTCGGCCTCTGTGCTCCTTGAGCTCATGTAGTTGGTTAAGAGAAATCCCATATTGAGCCGGTCGTCCATCTATTGTGGCCATTTATAACAATAACTAGAAAAGGAAACTGTTTCGAATTTACTTTTATTTTAAATGCATATTGTCGCGTGAGAAAATTAACTATTTTTAATTATTAATTATTAAAACGCAAGACAATTATTTTTGTGTGTTTCTTTATTCAATTTAATTTTACGACTAAAACTAAAATTACAATAAGTAAGTAATTGAGCTACAAAAATATCAAAATATAAAATTAACTGTTAATATAAGGCAACAAAATCATCAAAAATAATAGAAACAAATGCATTGAAAATATTAATATTCAAATTTAACAACAATAACAATGCCGTCACTTACTTAGGGCTGCAGCTAGATAGAAGACTTACATGGAAAAATCATGTGAAAAACAAAAGAAAACAACTAGAAAAAAAAATGAAAAGATTATATTGGCTACTAAGACCTAAATCTGAATTAAGTATAGAAAATAAAGTTCTCTTATACAAAACTATGATAAAACCCGTATGGGCATACGGAATCCAATTATGGGGAACAACGAGTGAATCAAATGTTGAAATCCTTCAAAGGTTTCAGTCTAAAACACTTAGAATGATTGCCAATGCTCCCTGGTTTTTAACAAATAAAACCCTTCATAACGATTTAAATGTCTCATATATTGTAGATTAAATAAGGAAATTTAGTAGTAGATATGTACAAAGACTTAGCAATCATGTAAATATCTTAGCAATAAGTTTGTTAGACGAAACAGATGAAGTCAGAAGACAAGAAAAGATATCATATCTTAGATCTCCCATTTAGACAATAATTTATAAGCGAAAATTTTATGTTGAAACCTTACAATTTTGTGCTTAATATAATTTAAATAACATAAAATAAAAGTATTTTACATTAATATATGTACATATATGAACATTATTTAATTATCTGCATGATCTTTACTTTTGTATATAATATATAGTTATTGTTTCACTTAAAAAAACAATAACTCCTGTTAATTTTTAAATTAATAACATTTGCTTAATATTGTATAATAGATTGCAAATAAATAAACGAGAAAAAAAATTTCTGAGCTAATTTTTGTTTCATCAGTTTTGGGCCAAGTTGATTGATGATCGAGAAGAAAACTAGGACCGTTAAACCAAATTGTTGTTGGTAATTCCTGTGCACTACATCCTCGGGATACAATATCAGCAGGGTTGCTTTTGGATGGAACGTGACACCAGATAATATCTCTAGTGTTGGTTTGAAGTTCGGAGATACGATTAGCGACGAAACAATGTAATGTTGACGAGGGTAGTTTAAGCCATTGAAGAACAATTTTCGAGTCAGTCCAAAAATAGGTTTTCGATACAAATTTAGTAATTTTTGATTTTATTTTCTCCCACGTTTTACTAAGGGGTAGTGATTGTGCCTTAATAGGAGCTACTTTGAACTTGGCAATCAGTAGAGTTGTTTTGTATTTGCCTTCGACCAAAACTCGAAAATAAATGCAACACCCATAAGCACGTTGGGAGGCATCTGCAGAACCATGGATTTCACCAAGTATTTCAGGCGATGTAAGCACATATCTGGGCACCTCGATATTTTTTATATACTGCAAGTCATCTCTTATTTTGAGCCATAAAGATTTGAGATCTTCATTCAGCTTGTCATCCCAGTCGTAATTCTGAACTCATATTTCTTGAAGAAGTATTTTACAGCGAGCCACGATCGGGCTCAAAATTTCCAGCAAGTCATAAATTTTTGCAACAAGAGACAAAACTGACCTTTTGTTGGCTCCTTTAATTCAGGCAATTCAAAACGATAGCAAAAAATATCTTGTTGTGGTTTCCAGGACATGCCTAAGGTTTTTCTAATTTCGTTTTCTGGACCTTTTATCGGGACTTCAGCTTCATTATTCGAGGTAACTTCAAAACTATTACTGCTCCATTTTGCCAATTCGAGCCCATGTAGTTTAAGTACGTGAACCAACTCTGCCTTTTTTTAAGCAACGTTTCGACGTTATTGGAACCAGTAAGGAAGTCGTCTATATAAAAGTCTTCTCGCAGGGTCTTAGAACCAAGAGGAAACGATGAGCTATATTTATCCGCAATGAAAAAGAAACTACGAATTGCTAAAAATGGGGCTGAAGACAAACCATATGTAACAGTGTTAAGTTGAAACACTTGCAATTTTTCCTCCCTGCTGTTGCGCCATAAAATGAGTTGGTACTTGCGGTCCCGTTCATCGACTTCAAATTGTCGATACATTTTAGAGATGTCAGCTGTGAGCGCGAATTTATTCAAACGAAACAAAAAAAGTGTGGTGACTAGGTCCTGCTGAATTGTAGGACCAACCATAAGAATATCGTTCAACGATATATTTGAGGAGCTGAGAGCTGAGCCATCAAATACGACACGGAGTTTTGTTGTAGTACTCTCTGGACGAAGTACATAACGGTGTGGAATGACGAAATTTGGACCATCTAGCTAGTGAGTATACAGCGACATGTGTCCAAGCGACAAATATTCATCCATGAACTTAATGTACATAGATTTAAGTGTTGAATTGCGATCTAAGCGTCTTTCGAGCGACAAAAAACGCTTGTAGGCCATATCAAATAAGTTACCAAGTACCTCTGGTGGTGTTTTAAATGGTAAACGAACTTGGATCTTACCATTTTCTATAACTCTGACATTTTTAATGTAGTGTTGTTTACATGCTTCTTCTTCCTCTGTGAAGTTCGATGGAGTGCTTAAATAGTCCTCATTCTCCCAAAATTTTTTTTATGTGGTATCAATGGATTCTTCGGCAGCCTCGAAAGCTAAATTGCAAATCATTGGAGCTGCGGGGAATTTAGTTGTAAACTTACCACCGGCAATCCATCAGAACAATGTATTCTTCAATGTTGGGCCACTGTCTCCCAATGAGATTTGACCGTCTACCAACAAGTTAAAAAAAACTTCTGTACCTATTAACAATTCTATCCGCTGGGGCTTGTAAAATAATGGATCGGCTAGCTGAAGAGTGTTGAGTATCTGCCAATGAGATGATTCAATGTATTCGCCGGGCTGACGAGATGATATCGATTTAGTTACCGCAAAAGTTGAGGACCACTCAAACGAATTAAAACGAGATTTTAATGTAGCATTAACGTAAGATTTGATTTTTGTGCGAACTTCACCAATGCTGGAGATTTCTTGTGTGTATGGATGAAAACCCAATTTAAGCCTCTTTGCAGTTTCCCCTAGAATGAAATTTATTTCTGAACAGAAATCAAGAAGAGCTCTTACCGGTTGAAATGTGCCACAAGAATCTTTGATGAGAACCACAGCTGTTGGGATGAGTGATCTTTTGAGAGCCCGAGTGACGAATGTAGTTGAACGATTATTTCCAACTTGAACTTGATTGCTTACAGAAGGTTAATTTTGGACGATATCATGAGTTACTGGAGGGTTTAAATTTTCAGGAACCTTGTAGAAATGAAGCACTGTGTGATGAGCTGATTTGCATACCTTACAGCGAGATTTAGATGGGCAATTCGAAACCATATGACCTTTGTTCAAACAATTGATGCAATGGCCATTGCCCTTTACGAAATTATAGCGTTCCGAAACAGGATAGGATGAAAAGGATGCACAAGAATTTAAACTATGCTCCGATGAACTACAATACGAGCACTTAGAGTTTGACTGAATAAAAGTGTGAGATGGACGTTTAAAATTAGGCTTTGCCTTTGCAGAATTAAATTTTTCAGAAATTTCAACCTTTTTTCCATGGCTTTCTAAAAATTGACAACGATTGCTTAAAACGTCATAAAATGCATCCCAAGTCGGCAATGATTTGAAGTCTTGTTTCTCATCGTAATTAAATTTTGTTTCAGAGTCAGTTTTCGATAATACAATGTGAACCAAAATACCATTTAGCACCTACATTTCTGAACCGAAAGACAACAAAGAACCACGAATAGCCGAAATAGTATCAATAATTTTTCGTAACGAAGCACTGTCACCCTTTATCATATTAGAAACACTAAATAAATCATTAACATGTTCCAGAAAAATTAAGACTTTATTGTCGTAGCGTTCTTTTAATCTCTCTAGTGCCTTAGTATAATTTTGTGCGGTTACCTGAAATGGCTCCACAACTGCCAAAGCTGGGCCTGATAAGCAGTTTAGCAAATAATTAAATTTGTCGACATCCGTAATTGAATGATTTTCGTGCACTAAATTATTAAAAGCAGTAATAAACCTTTCGTACTCAGCATACCTGCCATCAAATTTGGGTAACTTCAATGAAGGAAGGCGAGATGAATGCACTGCACCAGCAACAGAAGCATTAAATTGACTAGCATCCATTGATACCGAACCACGATGACGTTTTAAAATACTTAATATTTTTTACCTTCGTAGCGATAAATAATTCCTCGTTATCACTTCGGCCATTATCAGAGGAACAAACCTGTTCAATTTTTCCTTGCACGTGGCTCAACTGCTTGAAATACGATTCTAAAATTTCGAGTCTGCATTCCAAAATGGCGTCATCGACATTTTCAGCATCTTTTTCTATCTTTTTCTGCATAAATGAGATGTTGTGCTTCATTGTGCCTCTTTGATGTTTTAATGCTGCTAATTCTGGGCCACTGGCATTTTGTGGCTCAGTGACTACTTCATCGTTGGTTGCCATTTTATATAAAATTTTTAAGTTTTAATATGTTCAAAACACGAACCGATATTTTTTATCTTCGAAAGGGAGGTAGCACTTAAAGCTGGTTTCACGACTTTTTTTTTGAAAATGCACTTGTACCACTATAGGCAAAATGCACACAAACAACGAATTTTTGTGATATGTGACACGAAAGTATGCACAACTTGAAATATTTGCAGTAGACGACACGAAAAAAAACCACAAAAATTTGTACTAGGTCACGCGTAGACTACAAAGTATTTGCAAGAACTTTATCACAAATCGAACGAACAAAATATTTTTGATGTGGCTCTACGGGCCAAAAAGCCCAAGAAAACCGATTAACAACAATAACAATGCAACGAGTAAACAAACAAAGGGATTAACAAACAAACAAAGGGATTAACAAACAAACAAAGGGATTAACAATAGTGACGGCACACTCATCAGTGATGGGCACGTGAGTAAAAGTGATCTCCTCCGACACATATACATATAAATATTTTAAAATACGTAACAGTTAATCAACATTTGCTAAAGAAAATATCAAAAAGATGCCATTATTAAAGGTTACATGATATTCTCAATATTCAATTTTGTATAAAGTTTTGGATTTTGTTCCCTTTATTTTTTAAATACAATTCTTATGGAATCAATTTAGTTTCAAATAAACTTCTATGAAAATTTTCGGTGGAATCCACTGAGTTTCATGAGCAGTAGCGAAATGGTTATATAGACATCCTACATTTCATATTTAATAGTTTTAAATAATTTATTGACTTTTTTTTCAAATAAGTGATAAATTTATGTTGTTACATATGAAGTTCCGTATAATTGAAAAAATACCAATTATACAGTATTTGCATTTTTATCATAAGCTGACTTTTTAAAAAGTACTACAAGACTTCACATACTTTCTACTGAAAAAACTTAAAATAATGGTGGACCGGTATTAAATTAATTGGATTATAACAGTTTAATGGTGGACCATTAGATGCATAAGAATAGAAATAAAGAAATATTTCTTTCATTATTTATTCTACCCTTCAGCACAGGCGGAAAGGGTATATAAAAGTTTGTCATTTTGTTTGCAATTTTTACAATATTCATTTCCGATCCTTATACATGGGGGAGTCTACCGATATTCGTCTATACGAAACTTTTGCCAGTTCACAGACCAGCCACAAAAAATTTATGACCACCATTCTCTCAGACATGGTTTAGAAAGAAGTGCTATTGCAATTAAGCAACATCGGTCCATAATTGTTAGAGATATATTAAGAAAAAGCCGAGGCCATTTATTTTCCTGACGTTTTTAGATTTAATTGTGACCTTTGTTGGTTATATCGTATTTTTCGTTTTGGTATTGAACAACCGCAATCTCAGAATAAAAAAACTATTAAATACCAGATATATGATATTTCACCAACATTTCACAAATAATTCTTGCAAAAAACTGTCTGCAAAAGAGATTTCAGCTATCTGTCTATAACGGTTAAAAAAATTTTGGCAACATACATCAAGTTACATTTACTATTGCGCAATCCTTTAATTACCAAATCCAATTTTATACTTGTTTTTAAAGCGGACTAAGCAATAAATGTTGTTTGTTAATTTTAACCATCTGTCTACAACTGTTCAATAATATGGCCATATACATCTAATTTAATGAACTATTGGCACACCCTTTAAGTCATAATTTTAAATATTCATTCTTGTTATTACAACGATCATAGTAATCGATATTCTGTCCAATTTTCAAGCGTTTGTCTACAACGTTTCAAAAGAAACGGTACCTATGGGGAAACCCTTTAATTTTTAGATTTATTTTTATATGACTTAGTGCTATTGGAAGCTATAGTGATACGCAGTTTTTTTTTTTAATTTTAAAGTGGCGCCCTTTGCGGATCAAAATACACTTAAAAACATGTTGTATGGGGACACCTATTAATTTTTAAGATTATGAACTGTTTTTAAAACCAATCTGTAAGCATAACCTCTATATATATATATATATATATATATATATATATATATGAAAAAACAAAATAAAATAATGAAATAATCAATAAACATCAAATAATAACACTGTACAACAAAATCAAATTTTTTCAAAAATTACAAGGTCCGGGCTATAAATTCTGATAGAGGAGACAAAAAAAAGATATACGTGTATCGGCGTTTTGAAAGTTTACATCTGGATTTCATTTGAGAGGGGGTTAAAGTTTCCCAGCTCTGGCACATTCTTATTGTTAAACGGCATAAGAAACCATGTGACCCTTACATTTTAGGTAAAAAATGTGTTCAGCAAATTTATGTAAAATGTTACGGAGAACATTTTTGTAGAAATGTTAACCCTCTAACTCCTCAAGATATGGGTCTTTTTTGTCCTTCTTTTAAAAAATAGCAAAAAACACCATTAAAACAGGGTTTTAGAGGGTTAAAATGTTCCACAAAAATGTTACCCGTTAAATTTTACTATAAGTCTCTGAATACACCAGAAAGGAAAATTCAACCATAAAGTCAGAAATAAGACGCAACAAAAGAGAGCTTAGGTTTAATTTCGCATTTATTAAGAATTTTGTTTTAACGCAAATTTGGATAGCATTAATTACATTTTTTTTAGCTCTAGGCAATTCCACTTCATTATCATACAATGTCCAGCATATTTCAGCGATAAGCGAATGAATGCTTTTACCTTTATAGCGTTCTTCAGTGGGTGCGCATGTCTGATGAAATTTTTCACCATGCTCATCAGATTCTGTTGACAACTGGTTCTCAAAGTAATCCATATGGGAATTTAAAAAATGAATTTTTGTTGACATATGAACGCAATAAAAGGTTCCTGTTTCAGCGATGGTTCCATCAACATAATGACTAGGACTTCGAAGTTGTAGCATAGGTACTGGGAGTTCGTCAGAATGCGGAAATGGCAGCATGGCTAATGGCACAGTTTTGTATACAAAACTCTTTCGCCTATATCTATTCAATTTTAATATGGAAATATTTTGGCACACATAGCACGTAGCGTCATTATGTTCACCTGGATCTAACCACCGCAAAGGAATACCAAACTACATTTTTAAAAAATAAGAAAAAAAAACATCAAGTGAAAAAATTGGAGCTCGCCCATATCTTCCGAGGTACGGAGCTTAGAAATTTTCCAATTTTTTTAAATATCAATATGGATATCATTTTAAAGCTTTTGAAAAGATCTTTAAGGAAATAGCATTAAGAGCTGATGAAATTTTTATGTAAAATAATATATATGCAGTACCAATTTTTTTTTAAATCTCTGTCACCCCAATTTTTGCTTTTTTATTGGAATTGCTTCACTGAACTAGATTTAAATATACTATATAGTGAAGGGTATATAAGATTCGGCATAGCCGAATATAGCGCTCTTACTTGTTATTTACAATCTTTAAGGGGTGAAATAATTTTGCGAAGTATTTGAAAAGGTATTTATGGCCTCAATAAGGTGTTGTTTTATCATTATTCTGACTGAAAACAATTATTTTACGATTATAAAAAATACAGATTCAAGGGGAATACTCATATAATAAATTCCTAGGACCACTACTTCATAGAATTAAGTATTCTTCACATAATTTATATCCAAAACGGGAACTGAAAACAAATTTTTTTGGTTTTTGTTTTAAATGTAAATTGTATGTAGAAATTATCGTTACTAATCTGTTAGTAAAATAAGCCTTTGCATAATATGGTTAACACCATCGTTTATCGTTCTAGTTGCCAATCATAGAAGGAATGGTCCCGTTGATTGAACACTAAAATAATTTATAGAAAATATTTTAAAGCTTTTTCAAGTATTTAAAATATGACTTGTAAAAATGGTTTTACAGTTTGTTATTCTAGTACCTGGTTTTATTTAGGGACATTCCCAAATTTGTGGAATTTTAACAACCACAATTACTAATTACATTATTTTGTACATCCAAATTGACCTGGGGTGGAATCGTTACATCCGTGAACGTACAACACGTATCGTAAAAATACGTTTTTCGGATTATGACATACGTTAACGGATGATAATTCACAATAACGCAGATTATAACATATGTTATCGTATACATGAACGTACATTTTTTACGAACTGTCATACGTTAACAAAACTTTGTTCGAATAAAATGAAAAATGCAACAAATTCGCTAAAAAAAAGTGCGAATTAAGCAAATTTAATTTTAGTTTATGATAAAGTTATTATTACAATAAGTTAAATCTAAGATTCATGAATGAACACAAAAATTGGCAAAAAACATTCTTCCTAATTGGGCATATTAAAATCTACTGCTAGCAGACTATGGGATGAGCTTTCCAAGTGTATGAACGTACTAGTACCACCAGTTAATGATGTTAAAATTTTAAAATAGGAAATTCGCAATTTATATTTTTGCAAGAAAATATTTATATTTATAATTTTGGCTGATCAAAAATAGGTATCAAGCAAAGAAAAAAGTTTTTTTCTAATTGAAAAACCAGAATGAAGGAAGCCTTTATGAAGAAAAGCTGCTGGTGCCAAGTGAAGAAGTGTTAATTGAAGCAGCAGTCCTTGAATCGAGCGCTATAGGCAAAAAATCGGTTTTGACCTTTGGAAACAACAAAATTTGATAAACTGACCAGCCTGAATACTCTTTCTTTAGCTTTAGAATATTTTAATTTCAAAACTATTGTGACTCATTTAAAAAATTACGATCCGGTTACAATCGTATGTCGTAATGCCATTTAGTTCATACGATTAACGTATCACGTAATTTTTTTTCGTACGATTGTCGATACGAACACGGATGTAACGATTCCACCCCTGATTTATCATAAAATTTAATTGCTTTTTCAAATTTGTTATTCTAAATGAAACATTTTCCTTTTAATTTTCAATTGAAATTTTTTTTATATTTACCTGTTTTTTTTTTTGGTCTATGGACATTCTCGAATTGGTTTTTTCTAAAACAGATTTTTTAAAACCACAATTATTATCCGTTTTCACTCGTAATAAAAGATATATAAAAGGGCAGTAAGTAATAACAATTTTCGTAAGATAAAGGTAAAAGCATTCATTCGCTTATCGCTGAAATATGCTGGACATTGTATGATAATGAAGTGGAATTGCCTAGAGCTAAAAAAAATGTAATTAATGCTATCCAAATTTGCGTTAAAACAAAATTCTTAATAAATGCGAAATTAACCCTAAGCTCTCTTTGGTTGCGTCTTATTTCTGACTTTATGGTTGGATTTTCCTTTTTGGTGTATTCAGGGACTTATAGTAATATTTAACGGGTAACATTTTTGTGGAACATTTTAACCCTCTAAAACCCTGTTTTAATGGTGTTTTTTGCTATTTTTTAAAAGAAGGACAAAAAAGACCCATATGTTGAGGAGTTAGAGGGTTAACATTTCTACAAAAATGTTCTCCGTAACATTTTACATAAATTTGCTGAACACATTTTTTACCTAAAATGTAAGGTTCACATGGTTTCTTATGCCGTTTAACAATAAGAATGTGCCAGAGCTGGGAAACTTTAACCCCCTCTCAAATGAAATCCAGATGTAAACTTTCAAAACGCCGATACACGTATATCTTTTTTTTGTCTCCTCTATCAGAATTTATAGCCCGGACCTTGTAATTTTTTGGTGTGTTGTACAGTGTAATGAATATAAAAACCAAAACCATAAAAAATATATAAAATGATAAATATCTAAACCCTACGAATTAAATAATGAAAAAATATGAATGTGTATAATAAAAAATCTAATAATTGAAATAATAAAAAATAATAACAAAATGAAATGAAATAATAATAATAAAATAATAGATAATATATATGTGTATAATCAAAAACAATAAATATACTTAGGTAAATAAATATAAAAATATAAAAAATTATATCACAAAAATCAAAATACCTAAACAATTTTAAAAGTTCTAAATAAATTTAATAAAATACCTCAAATAACTAAACGTGAGTTTTCTTGCAACACAAACATAAAACATATAAGTTTTGTTATTCTCAAAAAATGGATGTATGTATATTAAATTTTACTTTAACCGGGTTTGACATGAAGGTAAATACAGAATATCGGAAAGGTTTGTTTCATTTTCTATGACTATTTGTGTGACGTAATTCAATTCTGAAAGTAAAGATTATTAAAGTGTATTCCCTCATACATTCATTCCGGCACTTGCACAGATATGAGATTATAAGCGGTTTTTCAAAAGCGATTTTTGATACAACAGACCCTGTTTTTCCTAAAATCTTCCATACAAGCGGCTATCAAAGAGTTCGCATATTCTAACACTTCAAAACATATAGGCAGAAACTAACAAAAACTAACATAAAAACAGAAAATGATAACAATACATTTAGACATTTTCTTAAAATAAAATTCTCTAAGCGACTGTTTTCTCAAAATGTATTTGTCGATTTTATCAATTTCTCATAGGTAAATTACAGCCTCTCAGTACAACCTTTACAAAATTTTCCTATTTTCAAAAGGGCTACAAAGAAAACTGCGATTATTCTCATAGGTCGTTGACTACGTCGTTGGGCTATTACAGACATTAATTATTTTATTGTCGCATGCTTCGCTAACATTACATGCCTAATTGGAAAACTTAAAGAATTCCCAACTCCCCAAATTGGAAGTATATCAAATTCTTTTGTCGCTCCGTAGTATCAGATGTTATCCAAAGAGGATGCCCTCCCAACCTTGTCACAAAAAGACTTATCCACCTTGAACTTCCATTTTGTAAACCCAAATGCTCTCAGATTCCTATTTTCTTAACTTAACTTCATCCTTTCCCCTTCAAATTAAGCCAACAACATAATTATTTTCAATTTTACATATTCACATCCATAATTTTATTGAAATAACCAAAACTTAAACGTATACAATTTTTAAAATATAAAACACTTAATAATTTATTACTATCAATTCTAGATAATACAACAATAAGTTAACCAATAAACAATAATACTATTAATTCCCATATTTATCCCCTTTTTTATTAATGTAACACGAAATACCCTTAATTTGTTTTATTTATCTTTCCTTTCAGAACTCAAAACAATGATTTACTATCTGCAATGCACTTCGACTACCCTACTTGCTACCCTGAAGGAGCTTCCTAAGGCTAGAGGAATTTCCTGCAGTATTCTTGAAGACTTATATACAAAAAAATTAATTTGAATTGAGTAATATTTTCTTTCACTTGTAAATAAAACAAACCAACACCTTTTCGTTTTATTTTTTTTTTTTCGGATAGTAAATATAATAAAAAAAACCTCAATTAAACCGAGCTTCTTTTAGGCGTTTTCAATAAATACTTAACAAAAGGAATAAATAAACTTTGATTAATTCAATATATATAGTGGCTGATAAACTTATGAGTACTAGTAAATAAATAACCTTTAAACTTAAAAGACAAAAATAATAAAATGGCCTAATAATTATAGTTTTATCATCTTAACAAATTTAATAACTAAACTCTAATCATTAAAATAAATTTTAAGGATTTTTTATATAAATTTTTTTGTTTAAAACTGCATAACTTTTTCCATAAATGGAAATGCATTTTTTTTAAATTACAAATTTTTTATATATCCTCTTTTTTTGGCACACATTTGTTCATAAGTGTTAAATAATATTTTTTCCAATATATGTATTAATTGAGCAAATTTTATATAACAAAAAAAGAAAAAGCATTACCTGGCTATAATTTTGGTGTCAAAAGTTTTATCCTCTTCGGCCTTTCTACTGCTTTCCAGGCTGAATATATTAGGCCACTTAACTTGCAACTTTGACACAACTTTTAGCCAGGTTTTTTTCACTTTTCCTTTAGGATAAAAAAAACTCCAACGACTCTACCCTTATTCTGGATTAAACCTTAATCGTTGTTTAAAATTCACAATCTTTGATTTTTTCAATTTTTTATTTAGGTTATTTGCCGCACTCACTTTTGCTCTCACTACTTGAAAATTTTTTAACGTTTTCGCTATTCCTTCTGATTTTCTTACTTTTATAACCTAATTATTTTTCAACTTAAGTGGTGAGTTTTATGAATTTTCCAAAAAATCTTTTCTTGCCCAACCGTCCATCTTTTTGTCGATCTTTGTGGGCCTTTCTTTCTTCCCTGCAAATCACTATACTTTTATTTTTCCTATTTTTCTTACTTTGGCAAAATATTTCATTTAATTTTTTTATTTTCTAGTTATTCAAGTATCTGTTTAATAATTTCTATATGTTCATAAATTCACCAATGCTCATTAATAATACTCCCCATCCAGCTGCCAAGGCTTTTCCTTTTATCAGGGCATCATAATTAACAGTAAGAAAAGTGTTTCATTCATAATTATTTCAAAATTTCAAAACTAACCAACTTATGTCATCGTGTTTTATACTTTATTGAATAAAAAAAAAAAAATAATAAGTTCTGTTTTTTTCTTTTAATCGTTCCGCTATTACCCTGTTCTAAACATATGTACGTATACTACACAGTACTGGCAACTGTATCATGCGTATGAAAACTGACAGCAGACCGAACAAAGAGGAAAACATACGGTAAGAAAAAAAATAATTTTCTAATAATATCTTTAAAAATTATTTTAAATATTTATATAAAACTTTTAGATATAAAAACACAGAGGAACGCAGCTCACAAACATCAACAAGGAAACCAAATAAGCAGTTTTCTCAAAACTAAAGCTCACCAAAAATATAAGAACATCTAAAAAAAACCACAAACAACAAAAGCATAAAGACTGGAACACAAAAACCCAAGAAGAAAAAAAAAACAAATCAAATGAGAACAAAAATAAACAATTATTCAGCCAACATATGTACATTATTTAATGTACTGTGGGCGCCAAATATAAACGTACACACTCGTTTATTTTGCAAAAAAAAAGTATTTTTAACATATGTAAGTATTTTCTATTTCCAATTTGAAGTGTCATTAAATCTACGACATTCTTCTCCCGCAACACGGCGGATTTAGACACCTTGCGAGTCGGGGATTGCAAAAGGGTGTTGTGATTTCACTGACATTTGAAGGATTTTTCCGGTACTTTGGCAGTCTTTTAACAACTGGTTGTTTGACAAACAACGCGAACAATAGCCTAATACTAAAACGTGTCGCAACTTTTTGTCGTGAGCTAAGTTACGAAACCAGAAACAACCTCTCAACGGGTGATTTTTCTTGCAGAGGACGCAAATTGGTGCACTGGGCTTCGTTCTGGAAGTGGATTTAGAAGCAGCTTTACAGCCAGCGATGTCCACTGGACTGAATGCATCAACCTTGTCATCATCCAAAGTACGCACAACCGGCGAATCCACCTTTAAAGCCGTCTCTGCTGATTTTAAAGAAACTGGCTCGGAAGCTGCATCCAAAGACGGAGTCGTCGCTGCCACTGCACTTGCGCCGGATACCTCCATCGCTTCCTCGTAATCTTCCAGTAAAGCGTTTTCAAAAAATGTAGGTAAGGCGTCCATAGTACTAAGAAATAATGAAGGTTAAAATATGATAAATAATAAATTTAAGTTGGTCAGGAAACTTCCACTCATACCGTTTATGCAAGCTTGATAAAAATTCATTCTTCCACCGATGGCAGAAGTGATGAGTAAATGCTTTAAATTTTCTGAAGCGATTAACGATACTAATATGCGTTTCGTAAATTGCCGGTTCAGGAGGAGCTAAAATTGGTGAACCTATCAAGAAATGACCTAGTTTAAGAGCCACTGGCTCGTTAGGGTTATCACTTATTGGACAAAGCGGCAGAGAAGTAAGACAAGCTTCTACTCTAGCCAGGACCGTTGAAAGTTCCTCAAACGTATTTAAGACGCCTTGAGCTTCTTTGCGAAAGTGGATTTATAACTTTTGACTCCTTCTTCCTACAAACCTCCCATATGAGGAGCACCAGCGGGAATAAACCGCCATGACAAACCACTAACATTAAACGTAGAACACATTCTTCTGGATATAAGACCACTAACATTAAACGTAGAACACATTCTTCTGGATATAAGGCGATTAAAAGCAACCAAAAACCTATCAGTGGTCTTATCTGATACTGCATCCAAATGTATTGCCTTCGTAAAAAAGCATACACAAATACAGATATATACCTTTAAAACCTACAAAGTCCACACCAGTAGTCGTGAATGACCGTCCTCTCTGGTGGCAAGGCAACTATTATCTGTCTACATGAGCGCTTACGATCAAAAATGCAATGCTTACAACGGTTGACAACTGCGCGGACCAATGTTTTCAATCTTGGAATCCAATACTTGATTTGTAAAATCCTAATCTTCAACTGATTCCCTCCATTAATTGAAATTAAATGAACAAACTGAGTCAGAAGAAATGTAAAACGACAAGAATATGGCAACAAAATCGGATGTCGTTCCGTATATACTAAAGACGGAGATTTTGCTAATCGTCCATTAAGTCGCATAACTCTTTCTTTATCTATAAATGGATTTAGAGTTAAAAGAGAACTCTTTCCCCTCTAAAAGACACTTACATTCATCAGAAAAATGGACTTTTTAGGTAATAATGGCTAAACGAATTTTTACCTGTTTTACTTCTACCCAGAGATGCTAACTGACCTTTATGTGCTAAATCAGTTTCCATTATAGTCAAACTTCTCAGATTCCATTCAAATTTATTTTTCTGAAGCCAGTGTGGCCCATACCACCAAAGATCACAATGTAATGCTAAGTCTGAGGGCGATATGTCTCGACTCCCTAATCAGCAGGATTATCCTCTGATTCTACATGGTGCTAATTATGACTGCCAACAATTTCCTGAATCTTACAAACTCTGTTGGCAACAAAAGTTGTCCAAGAACAAGCACATTTTCTAAGCCAGGAAAGGACGATCGTAGAATCATTCCAACAGTAAATCTGACGAAGTGGCACGTCAATCTCTCCTAATAAAGTTTTTAAAAGATCAGATGATAAAACTGCATCACAAAGTTCCAAACGAGGTAAAGAAACTGACTTAATGGGAATAACCTTGGTTTTAGTGGTTAACAAATTAATAATTATATCGCGGTTGTTGCTGCCAAAAATTTATTACTTTTTATTGTGGGAAAAAGTAAAAGCGCTAGCAAATATTTGTTTGAGTGAAAAAAACATACGTGTGTGTAATAGCATGTTTACACGGCAATGTGAAGCACTTGCTTCGCTCTCTGAATCATGATTGCGAAGCATGCCGTTTCCACGACACATACTACATGCTTCACATTGTTTTCTGTTCTAAAATTTTGTTTTTCGTTTCAATTTTAGTGTTTGTAATTAATAAAATTTTAAATTATAATATAATTATTTGTTTTTATATTAACAATTATTTACACAGCACTTTTAATATTGGTTTACTTTTTTTGTTTACATTTATATACAGCTAGTTCAGATAAACTTGCGATAAAAATTAGGGAAGACAGAAATTTTTCATGCTTCGCAAGTAGATTCAAGCTGAATCGTCTCAAAACAAAATGCTTCGCTCACAAGATTTTATATGGCGAAGAATGTTGATTCGGTCGTGATTGAGCTGTGAATCATGAAAAGAGAGCGAAGCAAGAATATTGGGCTCCGTGTAAACATAGTATAAATGTTTAGCACCCCCAATTCTTTGAACAATGGATGTTTTTTTATTGTTTGTATTATTTTATTTAAGTTAAATTAATTTGTATTAAGTATTCCATGTTTTTCTTTTCTCTTCTAAATTTTTGTGTTGTTCTCTTTGTGTCTGGAAATAATGAGTAAAAGAATTATTAATGTTTTAATATAAAATAATTTTCTACTTAACTAGTTTGTTATTTTTTTGTTCTGCTGCTGTCGATTTTTCGTGTGTATGCACGCATGTGTGTGTACGTTTTTGTTTCATACGCATGATACAGTTTCCAGTGATGATTAGTAAGTATATGTTTAGAACAGGGTAATACCAGAACAAATAAAAAACAAACAGAACTGTATTTTTATTAACTATGGCATAGAATATGATGAGAGGAGTTAGTTAGTTTTTAAATTTGAAAATAATAATGAATGAACAATTTCTTTCTGTTTATTATGAGATCTTGGTAAGAAGAAAAGCTTTAACAGCATTTAGGATAATGGTTACGAATAAATCATTGTACAGCTTTGAAGGGTTGGGAACATAAGAAAATTAGACTAAAGTAAGGAAAATATAAAAAAATTAAAATATGGTGATGTGGAGGAAAGGCTGAAATTTCTAGAATAAAAAAAGATGGCAGGTTAAGGGCGAAGAATGGACTCTTGAAAATGTGGAAAACTTATTCACCACAAAAGTTGGAAAAAGCAGGAAGAAATAGAAGAGGTAAATCAAAAGTAAAATTTAATATTAAAAGTGAGTGAAAGTGTTCGCAACAATTTAACTCGGAATAGTTATTTAAAAAATTATAAGGCGAAAACGTATAAAAAATGTATAAAACAAGTTAGTAATAGTAATAAAGTTTAATTTTATATTTTTTAGTTTGTGGTTTCGTGAAGGTCCGGGTGCACATAATTGTTCATGGGATGCGAACCAACCAAAGAAGCTTAGAGAAATAAAGACTTTCTACACCATAATACAGCCAGGTAAAAATTTATTATTCCAAGCTTACATTAAGCGATTCCTTGCATTGGTATATATATATATATATATATATATATATATATATTAGTAATTGAACCGCCACACAGAGGAGTATTTGACCCAAAAAGCTGGCCAAAAAGGCAAAAATTAATTTGATGAAATCCTAAGAAAAAATTACGCAGATCGATAGAGAACAAAATTCTACATCATATCGTGCAATTTAAAGGGTGTAAGTTAAGATTTGTAGTTGTGGGACGCTGTTAAAGTCAGGAAAGTGAAGAAAATTGCATGCGTTTTTATTGAATTTTTTCGATTTCAAGATATTTATATGATATTTTTTTTTGGCTAAACGAATAGAGGTATTACATTGATTTTTTTTTGCCTGAAAGATTTCATCAGCAGCTATTTTCAATATTTAAAAAGAAAAATTTATCTTAAATATTTATTTTTAAAATTTTAATTATAAAAAAAAACTATGTATTTAAATATATTAATTCTTACCAAAAACAAAAAAGGAAAAGCTTTTTGAAAGTGAAGGTAGCTGTTGTACAAATAATGTTATATACCACAATAAAATATGAAATCTCTAATTTAAGAAAAAAGAAAAAAAGTTTGCGCAAGTTTGCGCCATTATTTTTGGTGATTTTTTGAAAATTTTACCTTTTTTCTATTTTTGCTCATAAGGCACTTTTTCTTATACTTTATTGTCGTCATAAACTTTTGTGTTTTTCGAATTATTGATGTGAAATATTATTTAATCACTTTTAACAACTACCAACATGATAGATTACCTGCCTTTAAAGAGCAATTTCTTAGAATTCAGTTCTTACTTTATAAATTCAAATTTACTAACTGTAAGTCAACCAACGCATACACACCTATTAAACTGTTTTTGTTTACCAGCGGTCTATGTAATATTTCATCGTCTTCAGGACACTTTATTTCTTCTGAAAATATAGTTAGCTATAAACATACCTAATTTAAAAGGGTTACAAATCAAAATTAAATTTAAAAACGGTGCAGGTATATAAAAAATGCACCCAAGTATCAGGTTATTAACTAATTAACGGAAAAATGCACTTTGAAAAATATACGTATATGGCTTATTGCGCAAAATTCTTATTATAAGAGTTTTGCAACTTTGAGAGATAACATGGAAAAAATTACACAAGATTTGAGTTATTCCAAATAGTACAGGAATCTAATGCTAGAATCATTGACGAGAAGTTGCAGTTTTTAGCTAGTAAATTGTGTGCGATTTCAGAATGCCAGGGAGATGGGGATATACAAGCAGTAATGCAGTGTGTTATAAATTTCAAAAATTGTTTCAAAAGATATTGGGGTTTAGCACAACGAAAAGAGGACCGATTTTTAAGCACGTATGCTAAATGGCTGGAAGGAACTGTGACAATACCAGTATTTGGCAGTTCATCTTCAGGGCGACCAAACAAATTATTTAATGAAGCAAGTGAAAGAGAAGAAATTCGTCAGCAATTAACAACAGAGGAGATCACATTTACTGCATCAATGAGCCAGATGCGGCTAAATTAATAATGGATATAACACGATCTCCAAGAAAAGCAAAAATTTACAAGTGATCGTTAACATCTTCCGAAGTCAACACAGTCAATAAGTTTTCAACGGAGGGTGCTTTAGCATTGTTTATAAATGCTGAACTCACGAAAAACCAATATGAAATTTTATACAATGCCAACAAAATTGTATATCCATTGTATTTAATAATATAAAATAAATATTAGAAGGGAACATGTTTTTGCTTATTTGGTTGTTTATTCCTTATAGGAAGCCAAGCTACGAGACCAATTTTTATAAATATTTAATATTGGATATATTATAATTTTGAGAAAGGAGACATTGTAACATCCATAAAAAGCTTTGTTTTATTTCCCTGTATCTACGTAACTACAATAGTTCGACTATCTAAATTTAATTTGACTTGCTCTTAGAATAAAGTACAGTTGCAAATCAAATTTTGGCGGAATGCGAGGGGGAGAACGGCATACGTAATAATAAATAATTTTTCTAAAAATACACAACAAATATATAAAAATAAATTCTCTTCAAAATGAAAAAATAAATAAAGTTCTAAATAGTGGCTGGGTGGGTGGTTGGTGGGTGGGGGTGTCAAAAATAACACTAACCCAATAATAATCTGCCACTACCTTTTTTTTATCAAACTAAAGCTAAAACTATCAAAAAAGTTAAACTTTTAAAACAAAAACCACGCTTAATAATTTTGGCCAGCTTTTTGGGTCAAATACTCCTCTGTGCGCCAGTGCCTTGATAAAAGAAAATATTCTAGAAAGGGAAAAATTTTGAAGTTTAATTGTAAAAAAACGAAGTTTCTGCATAAGTTGAAACA
The DNA here is from genome assembly GCA_916610165.2 of Gymnosoma rotundatum. Classification (NCBI taxonomy): domain Eukaryota; kingdom Metazoa; phylum Arthropoda; class Insecta; order Diptera; family Tachinidae; genus Gymnosoma; species Gymnosoma rotundatum. Next base: position 3,537,955 of record OU744341.1, on the reverse strand, counting down.
AAAAAAAAAATAAGCAAGAAAAAGTTTAATAAAAAAAGAACATTGAAGAAAATTAAAAGGAAAAATCATAAATAGAGTTTAAAACCGTGATATGGTTATTATGGTGATATGGCTAATTTGGCAAAATTTATAAACATATGTACAAATAAGTAATACGAGTGTAGCTTAATTATAATATATTAGTTGTATTATAAAAGATTACATCAGAAGCAATTCAAATGTTGAGCATAAATGATCTTTTAAGGAGGATTTAAAAGACGAAATTCTTTCAATAGATTTCAATTCGTTTGGTAAAGCATTGTACTTTAAAGCACCTTTAAAATCGATACGTTGTTTTATTTTTTCTAATTTGCATCTTGGAGTTCTTAAATTTATTCTGTTTCGAGTGTTAAAATAAGTTTGATTAGTTGAGAAAGGAATGGTGCAATGACCCATATTATGAAGATTTTTAAAAACAACTGTTAAAGTTTGGTACTCGTGTAGTCCTTGGAAAGATTTTAGATGACTATTGTTTTTATTATGTGCATAGATAACTGCCAAATAATTCACATGTGAATGTATTAACGATTGATAAATCATCAAATTAGCTTTTTGATTTAATTTGTACTTCAATTTGTATAAAATACCAATTGCTGGTGATATTTTTTGTTTAATATGATTTATATGTAAGTCCCAGCATAGACCGCTTTACAAAGTAATACCCAAATACTTTTGGAGGTAAAATAAAAACGCTGCACTGTCTACACTGTTTATTTTGTTGTTATCTGGCAACTTTTAATATTTTGATATACATAATTCTTTTCTTTTACTTAACCACACATATAATATATCTTTGAATAAAACCACACGTGTTTCTCTTTCTTTAAATAAAAGCTTTGTACAAATATTATTCAATTGGCTTTTTATTTATCTAAAAGCTAGAATCGGCTCTAACAAATACGACGTTGAATATGTTTCACATATACGTTCTTCATTTACATATAGAAATAAACCATCATTATGATGCGGTGACTGCGGTCTGAAGCGAATAAGTTTTGTTTTCCCTGAGGTTCAATATCAACTTGTTTAACCGTGCATATTCAAAAAGTAATGCAGCATCTCTCTCAATATTAGTTTTTAATGCTAAATCATATATAAACGGATACAACAGACATACGTCATCAGCGAACATATAGAATTTTCCAGTTAATCCCAGATTTTTCAAATCGTTTAGATAAATTGAAAATAACAGCGGACCCAATCCACTCCCTTGAGGCACTCCATACTTTACAGAACCAATAAAACTTCTTGAGTTGTTTATCTTATCATATTGAATATTGCTTCATATTGGAAAATTAACTTTCAAAAAGCATAAGCTCACGGCCTTGACACCATAACATCTTAATTTTTGTAATTTGATGATCGACTAGATCAAAGGCCTTTGTAAAATCGAAGAACATCCCGGCTACTCCAACAAAACCATCATTCAATCCATTGCAAATAAATTTAACGACATTTAACACAGCATCTTCTGCACCGCAACCCTTTCGAAAACCAAATTAGTGATTATATAAAATACCAGTTTCTTCTAAGAAAAGTAATAGTCTGTCATACAGCAGTTTTTTAAAATTTTTACCTATTACGGATAGCAAAGTAATAGGGCGATATTTATCAAAAGTGGTTGGATTAGCTTCTTTTGGTATTGGGACTATCTTATGAATTTTCAATACATCTGGGTAGATTGAATCAGAAATCATCTTTTTGAAAATGTCAACCATTATTTATTTTATTATTTCTTCCTCGCAATTCTTTACAAATTTTAAAGATATATTGTCATTTCCAGGACTTTTGTTAATATTATTTAAGGAAAAATAAGATTGTGGTATAGAAATTGTGCTGAATAAGTTAAAATTATCACCAGGATAGATTTGAATCTGTTGTTTCAGCTCATCTACCTTATTGAGAAAGAAATTATTAAAAATGTTAGCTTTAACTTCTTCATTCGTAAATATTTCATCTCGAGAATCACGTAAGTTTATGCTCTTACTACATGAACGTCCAAGGTATTATTAATGTGGTAATTTTCCACCTTTTTTAAACAGTCAATAGTCTAAATACTTTACTGGCAATTTTGATCACTTTACTTATTCTTTTTAGTTTAACTTAAATATTTTGTTTGTTTCTTGATCTTCTTCTTTTCTTCAAAAGCTTTTCTTTTAATAACATTAATTGCTGGAGATTACCATTAATCCATGGCGTAACTTCGAAACGTAACAATTTTTTACTCTTTGCGGCGACATTCGAATGACTAATAGCACGTCCCAACAAGAAACCAACATATCTGTCAGATCTGAAGCATTTAACGGTAATAAATTTTTAGGTAAATTTTCGTTTAAATAACTTTTAGCTTTATCATAATCACAGTGGAATTTTGATGATTCAACATGTTCCTTGATTTTAATATCATTTTGGAGTTTGCAACTAATGATGTTGTGATCCGGTAAGTTACATTCAATAGAATCCACAAAAATTTTGTTAGAAAAATTACTGAAAACGTGATCTATGCAAGTACTACTGGTAGGTGTCGTTATCATACTATGTGCAATCATAGTTTTGAAACATTGTTAAAAGTTCCGCGTATAGAGGATTTTGAAATAGATCAATGTTAGAATCGCCAACAATAATAAGAGGATTCTGAGCATAATCATTTAAGGTTCGTCAAAATAATTTATAAAATCATTAACGTTGCATCTCTGTGATCTGTAAAAGGAAATTATTCTCAATGGCTTACAATCAACTTTAAAATTACTCAAAGTAACAACCAAACTTTCAACAAAATTGCTACTTCTACAGATTTCAACAGAAAATTTTATATTTTGATTAATATATAACGAAGCACCACCATAACCATCTTCTCGGCAACAATGTACACCCTCGTATCCAGGAATTTTATAAATTTGCTTTACATTTTCAGCAATCCAGGTTTCTTGTACTGCTATCACATCTGGTAACTTAGGAAAATCGGATAATATCGATTTAAATTCGTTGAATTTACTAAGAGATGAAAAACTTCTGATGTTAAAACTTATTATATTTATATAATTACATTTTAAATTACAGAGATGGGTAATAAAGTTTGAAAATTCTTTAAAATATTGGTTTTGAATCATATAAAAATCTGGAATATGAAAATCAAACAAAAATTAAAAAAGAAAAAAATTAAAAAATATTCTTATGAGGGAGAAACGTACGACGCGCCATCTTCACCATCATCACTAGTATCAACTACTTCAACTTCATTAGCTTGTACCATGGATCTTCTCTTCTAGTGCTTGTTTGTTGTCGCATCTTAAAGCATTTTATCTACATAATCTTCATTTCTTATTAGTTCTTGTCTGTTTAAATCATTTTTTATTACAAAGACATTTTCACTTCTCACGTAAACATATTGATAACAAATGGTTCTTAATGATTTGGCATGATTCCAAAGATTAAAGGTCTCCTTGCTATGGAAGTCATGTACAAATACATTGCTAGTTTTTTGGTTCTCCTTCAACTTGGCCTTTGAAGACTTGAGTCTATCCTTGTGAGTTTTTGAGGAATACTTAACCACAATATTCTTTTTATCATTAGCTTTGTTGTAGCTCCTCATAAAATATGCATCCTTTACAGCACTCGGTTCAAGTTCAAATCCAACCTCCTTCGACAATACCATAACAGCATCAATAGCTTTATCTCCTTAATTTACTTTCACACCCCTGATGACGCAGTAATTTTTTACACGATTATTATTTAATATTTTAACGGACGACTTTAAATTTTGAATTTCAGTTTTTAATTTTTTGTTTTCTTTTTCAATTTCTGTTATTCTCTTTTTATTCTCAGCTGACATGAAGTTAATTGAATCAGTCAGTTGATCTAGTTTCTAAGTTTCTTTAACTTCAACAATTCTGTTTTGATTGTGTTTAGTTCTTTTCTTATTTCTCCTCCATTTTCATTACAAAAATAACATGTAAATAACTCGTCTTCATTTTTCACTAACAGCTCAAAAGCTCTTCTGCTTAAACCGCAACAATTTGAGTGAAAGATCTTCATGCATTTATCACATTGTATAAAATCATCAGATTCTTCTTTTATCGTACTTTCGCATTTAGCAAAAATTAAAATGTTTTTTTTTTTTGCAAGACTATGGCGAGATATAGGCATATTAATATTTAATTATATTACAATTATTCTATTTTGTTAGTTCACTTCTCTATATATTTTATGTTGGGTGATACACACAGAATTTAATAATTAAATAACAAGGAATTGAACACTGCTAAAATGTACGCTTTATTTCAAGGTTGCCAACTTTTCTTTTTGTGGGGTTAATTTTAAGAGAGTTATTTAAAGTCCATTTAGTAACACGTTGCAAGCCAAAATTTATGTTAGCTTCTAGTACATCTTTAAAATCCAAACAGCCAGTGAACAAAGTGAAAACATCAGCAAATAAGAAAATATTACATCTCATTGAGTCAATGCAATAAGGAAGGCTATTTACATATAAAATAAATAAAAGTGGTCCTAAGACAGATCCCTGGGGCACTCCAGAAGAAAGCATACGTAATCCTGACTTAACTCCATCTAATAGAACAAATTGAGATCTACCAACTAAATAAGAATAAATAAGTTTACACGCAGATCTAGAAAAATTAAAGCTTACCAAATAGTTCACAGTGGTCTATAGAGTTAAAAGCGCTGGAGAGGTCAAGAGAAATCAAAACATTAAAATCGTCATTATTTACGTTATTTCTTATTTTTTCAGTTAAACTCAGAAGAAGAGACGTAGTATTATAATCCCTGCGAAAAGCAAATTGATTGTCATATACGCTTTCACTTACAAATTCAAAAATTTGGTTTCTAACTATGTGCTCAACTACTTTTGACAATGCTGGAAGAACAGATATAGCCCTATGATCTTCAAGTCCATTAATTTGTTTTGATTTAGGTATTGGCACAACTCTGGCTATTTTCCAAAAAGTAGGAAAGTTGGAAGTAGTTAAGATGTAATTAACTAAATGCATAAAGTATCTACATACAAGTGCATAAACTAAAAAAATAAAACTGATAGAAATATTGTCAACCCCAATCGAGTTTGATTTACCCTTATTTAAAGCGTCAAAGATTTCAGTATCACTAACACAATGAAATGAAAAAGAACCATTTAAATCAGTAAAGGACCCGAAGTCAATATTATTGCACGAATTAACATTACCTTCAGATCATTCAACTCATCAATATTTCCATTATACACTGAAGAATCAGAACCAACACAGCCAGCACCCCTAAGAACCTTCCAAAATGCCGAGGAATCGAGACCCTAAAAGAGTCTTGAAAAATGAATTCTCTTTACCTTCCTAATGACACTCTTTGCTTTACTACAGGGACACGAGAAAAAAGAAGATTTAAAAGAGACAAAATGGTATCAAATTGAATGTCAACACTTTTAGAATAAAATGCCGAAAAGTCAAAATCAGATAAAGTAGTAATTCATCCTAATTAACAAATCTTACATCATGAATTTCAATAAACTCATTTCTGAAGTTGTAATATACAGACCTCGAGGTAGCCTTTTAGGTCGTATATTATTTTCTTAATATTATTAAAGTCTTAAAGAATAAAACACGTCAACCAAAATTCATTATTACCATTATATATTTCCCTTAGTGCGACTATAACAGCACTACTAGTTATGTTTTTTCCCATATCGATGCACTCCATCCACTTACTAGTGCTATCTACTATCACCAAGCACCAACGATTCATAAATGGGCCGAAAAAATCCAAATGAATTCGGGACCAAACCTCTTCGCTTCGTTTCCATGGTAACAGTTCATGTTTTGGTGGACTTTGGCTAGTCAATAAACACGGTTCACAACCCTTTACAATTTTTTCTAAATCTTTACCTTGATTTGGCCACCAACAACATTCTCTAGCCACAATGCTCATGTGTGTCTCGTGCAAAAATTTAACTGCTCGCAATTGCAAATTTCCTGGTATCACTACCCGATAACCCCAAAATATACAATCTGCATCTTCCGTAAGTTCAAATCTTTTTTCAAAGTAAAGTAGTAAGTCTTTGTCTGTACATTTTTTCATCCAACCTTCTTGTAAAAATTTCTTTACCTTTTGTAATATTTCATCATTAGCTGTTTCCTTTCTAATTTGATCCAAATTTAGAATTTTAGTTTCAGTATTTATTTCTTGAAAATAATTTATATAAATTCCACATGGAAACTCAACCTGCTCTGCATCCTGCTTTTGCGGATATCTGGAAAAATAATCAGCGACATTTTCGCCTGATTTCACATGCGCTATTTCAAACTGATAGCCGGACAAAACTAAAGCTATTCGTTGCAGTCTGTTAGATGCCATTATTGGTAGGCCCAAAAATGTATTTCAGTGTATCAGTAACCAGCGTGAAAGACCGCCCAAACAAAAACTGATGAAATTTTTTTACACCATACAATATAGCAACTGCCTCGCGATCCAACTGCGAATACCTTTTCTCTACCTCTGATAGTGTTCTAGATGCGAACTCAACCGGCCTTTCTTCACCAATATCATTAACCTGGGACAAAACCGCACCCACCCACACAGGACTGGCATCAACTGTCAACTTTGTTTTCATCTCAGGGTTATAATGTGCTAAACAATCTTTTGACGCTAAAAATCTTTTCAATTTGTTCACTGCCACCGTGCATTCATTTGACCATTCAAATTTAACATCCTTGACTAACAATTTGTGCAATGTTTTTAACAATGTTGAAGCATTTGGAATAAACCGCCTATAAAAATTTATGACACCCAGAAATGCTTGCAAATCTTTAACATTTGTAGGTATGGGCATGCTCTTAATTGCCTTTATTTTATCAGGGTCCATGTGAAGTCCATCTTTATCTATAATATGACCCAAAAATTTAATCTTTTTACAAAAAAACTCACATTTTCTTTTTGCCAACTTAAAGCCTGCCTTACATAATATGGAAAGTACTCTTCTAAGACGTTGCTTGTGCAATCCTCTGTTTGGAGCAGTTATAAGGATGTCGTCCAATTCAATTCCCCCCGTGAAGTTTTGTAAAAATTTCCTCAATCCTCGATAAAGGGTACTTGTCGATGTGCAATTGAGAATTCAAAGTAACTTTGAATCACCACAAATACGCATTCCACCATCTTTCTTAATAATTGGCACTATTTGAGTCCCCCACTCACAAAATTCGACCGATTCTAATACCCCAAGTCTAACTAAATTATCAATCTCTCTTTCGACTTTTTCCCTCATTGCTATAGGTAACGGCCGTGGTCTAAAAAATCTTGGCTTAGCATCGTCTTTCAAATTTAATGTGGCTGTGGCACCCTTAAACAATCCTAATGAACCATCAAACATACTTTCAAATTCTTTTAAAACCTCTGTATCATCCTTTAAAACCATCTAACTTACGTATTTTAAATCAGCAAATTGGATTCCAAAAGCGTTTAAAAATTTCCTGCCCAACAGTGGTGGACCTCCGTTTTCAATAACCATGAAAGAAATCCATTTATTCCTATCTTTAAACTGAGCTTTAACCAAGAATTCACCGAGAGCATTGATATATGCGCCGTTGTAAGTTTTCAACAAGACCGATCTTTTACGCAATTTATATTTTTTAAATACAGCTTTATACAAATTTTCTAAAATAACATTGTTCTCAGACCCGGTGTCGAATTGCATGTAATGAAATTGATTATCAATAAATAGCTTAACTATAATTGGTTCATCACTGGTACTATTAATAGCGAATAATTCTAAGTCTTTACTTTCTACAAAATTTATTCTATTTACTTTACACATTTTTCTTAAGTGGCCCTTTTGTTTGCCTTTGCTGTGTCCTCTGCCGCTGCATGTTCTGCTGCTGCTCATTTCTCTGCCACTGCTTGCCTTTTATAAAATTGAACTGCTGTTCGGTCTTAACCTCAATATTACCATGCTGTTGCAAAATATACTCGGTGGTGTTGGCGATTTCCATGGCTCGTTCGAGAGATATACTGACAGATTCCAAAAAAATCTTGTCTCGAGCTGGACCCTTCTCTAGTCCCATAACAAATTTATCGCGAAGTGCCATATTTAAGTGTTCTGCGAAATCACAATTTACTGCAAGTGAACGTACTCTTGCTGCCCAATCATTTACGGATTCATGTGACGATTTCACTGCATTATAAAATGTACAACGTTCTGCAAAACTTGAAGTTGTTGCTTTGAAATGTTTTGCTAGAGCTTCCATGCACATCTTTACTGTTGTGGTTGACAATTCTATGGCCTTTGGACTAAGCAAATTTTCTAATAATTTATATGCATTTTCTGACAATGACGTGAGCATAATAGCTTTTTTCCTGACATCATCCGTCAGACCATTTGCTATAAAGAACTGCTTGAGTTGCTTTTCAAATACGCTCCAAGCATTGCTTTCTATATCAAAATAAGGAACCCTAATGGAAACACCAGTAAAGTGCGCTCCACTTACATTACATTCACTTGCTGTTGGTTTCGACATATTTTCATTTAGTAATAGTTTCCTCCCTGTACGTTGGTTCTAAAAACTCGTCGCCACTGTAATATACAGACCTCGAGGTAGCCTTTTAGGTCGTATATTATTTTCTTAACAATATTAAAGTCTTAAAGAATAAAACACGTCAACCGAAATTCATTATTTTATTTGTAATGCTTTTTCTTATGCTTAAAACTAAACTTACACCAACATCTGACAATATAAAAGTGTTGCCAGAATATACTAATTTAAATATACCACAGAGGTTAACACTCATTTGATCTGAAAGACAAACCAACGAAATGTCACTTACCAACCAAAAATCTAACAGTGATGTAGAACCATGTGCTATATCAAGATACGTAGGCTTAGAGTTGTGAACAATTGATAAGTAGCATCACAAACACATAGATCGCATGAGGTGATTTATCAACGTTAAACAAATTGCAATTAAAATCACCAACGATAATTATATTAAAGTATTTAAGAAACAGATTACAATAGAGATCCTCAAAAGAACAAATATTACCATACGGTAAATAAACTACTCCAAATAAAACAATAGAGCCCTCAGGTAAAATTTCAACAAACAAACTTTCACAGACTCCTAATACAGAAACATGGAATACCTCTTTAAATTTAATTCCCTTAGAAATGTACAGCCCAACACCACCTCCTCTTGAATGTAAGCGATCATTTCTACAAAATTTGAAACCAGGATACTCCACCGCTCGACACGGTTTTAACCATGTTTCAGTCACAGCAAAAGCATCTACTGAAGAACCTTGTATTATTGACTTCAATTCATCAATTCTTATATACGAATTGCTACTGAAATTTGGACCATAACTTTGGTTATGAAGCATCAGTAACGAAGAAAAACGTGACAGCGCGAAACCAAAATAAATTTAATAAAAAACTAAAAATAGAACTAAAAATAAAAAACATATATTTAAATATCATAAATATAAATTATTACATTCAGCCATAAAAGAAATAAGTAGTGACTTAAAAACAATACATTAACTATGTAAAACTTCATCATATTTGTTTTTATCAAAGGCAAATATTTTTATTGAAGTTACTTAAGCTAAAAAAAATTCAAATCTTCAATCTTTTTAGTGAATACAGATATATAAGCTTGAAGGCAAAATTAAGGCAGAAATAGCCATTACATTCCGTTCACTGATAATCAGCTGACTTGATTTGATTGAAAGCAAGTATGTTTCATTTGTAATTCTGTTTCATAAGAATTAATAGAAAACGAAAATCAACAATATGTGATATAGAATTGTTTTGATATTTAAAAATGGAAATACTTTTCTAAACATTCATTAAAGCTGTATTTTTAAATAACGAAAACCTTATCAGTTCATTTAGAAAAATAATGTCAAAAAAATAAAAAAATAGTGGACTATGATTATTTGTTCATTTGTTATTTTACATAACACATCTATAAAAATCAGCAAGTTGATCCTCTGTTGATGAAGACAGCAAATTCTTCAATGTTGTAGACAACCTCCTTACCATTTTGTAATAACAGCTTCGCTTTAGGCTTGTTGCCATTCAAAATTTTATATTTAGAAATTAATTTTTGTTTAAGCATTTTACGGCACAGCAAGTTTAGGTTAGATGCAAGAGGCGAGTAATGATCATTAAGGTAAACACGGCTATCTAGGTTTTCACCGATAATTTCGTTAACTTTCAGAGTCCTAGTCTTGAAATACTCTCTCATCACACCATCAAGTATATCAACACAGTTAAATTTTACTAAAATTTGTTCCTTTTTGTTTGTATAGCATACCAGATTTATAACATGACGGGAAATATTGATTTTAAAAACTGAGCATAAAGATATCACCACAGAATGCAAATCGTTCAATCCAATAGGAAGGCCATTAATTACAATATCACCACGATTTAGTATACGGTGTACGATATTATTTTCTACTTCTAATACAGCAAATTTAGATGTAGTTGAGGTGTCAATATTATCGATCAGTTTGCTACACGCCACAATATCAACTTTCATTTCTCTTATGCAGGACGACACTTCATGTTTAAAATCACTTAACATCTGAGCCATATCATTTCCAAAAGAGTGATATTGATCATTACTTGTTTTAACAAAGGTATCAAAACTGTTCTTAAGTGCACTAACTTCATTCCGAACCGAATCGCCATTGTTGCTGTCATTAGCTTTTCATTTAGAATAAGCAGGTGTTTATCAGAAACTTGAGCACAGGTAAGATGGAGTATGTATTTATAATGCCACTCATTAGCAAACACACAGTAATAAGCCTCAGGCCGACGACAACAATAAGCTTAGCTTGAGATGTAAAATTTACTACACATTATATTAATTCAATTATTTTAAAAAGATTAATGTTTAATTTTGCTCAAATAATTAAACAAATGTAAGACTTGCAGTTTTAAGTCACAAATAAGTATTATTTAAGTTAAAAATATGATTTGCACACAAGTTTACTCGGGCATAGCGTTGTTTATTTGTATATTTGTTTACTATCTATTTGTTTATTTATAATTGTCTATTGGTTTGTTTAAGTACGTAGTTATTTAGTTTTATATAGTAGGCCGACTTCCTAAACGCCTTTTGCAATGCATAATTTTAAAAAATGCGTATGCAATGCTAAACATGTCTTAAGTGCAAACGTGCGTTGCAGAGACATTTTTTGCATTTTATCGGCATTTAGGAACGTCGCTGTGCAACTCATACATAAAACATATGTCAAGAACACGGTATAAAATTTAATAAATTTTTTTGGAAAAATAGAGGTTACGTAAAGTTATTTATTAATTTTGTTGGAAAGTGCTGAGGAATTATCTCAGGTCAAATCTTCCAAAAATATTGATTTGCTATAGAACCTATTAAAAAGAAAAAAAAAGAGAAGAGACAACTTTGTTAAGGACAACAAAAATCCCGGGAACAAGTGATCAAAAATAAATATTTTTTAAGAATTCATTGAATTAATGGATTATGACATTTTTTATTCACATTTCATTAATAAAAAACAAAAAAATACTTGGCCATTGCAGCTCAAATGTTTGCATACAAAATAAAAATGATGCGTGATTTTGACTTCTGATACTCATTAAAGTGAGTTGCCAAACGATTAGGAACATTATACGTTGCCAGAAAATTTATATATGCGTTTACGAAGTGGATGCATTGTAAATATGCATTGCAACTTGCGTTTAAGAAGTTGGCCGTACTCTTATTGTTAGCGCCTAAAAGCAGCCTTTTTTTTGCTAGAACCACCCACAAGAGGGCAGTAATAGATGATTTTTGAAACAGGGAAAGTAAAGTTTTTAGTTTGTTTTATTTGCAATTGAAAATAGCTTAAAGCAATTATTAGTTTTGTTGTAGAGAATTCCTAAAGAATATTGCAAGGAAATCCAATATCCTTAGGGAGCTCCTTCAGTGTAAGAATAAAAATCATATAGCGTTTTAAGTTCTTAAAGGAGAAAGAAATAAAACAAATTAGAAATCAGTTCTTTTATTGTAAAAATAAAGATTAATTAGAGAATTTTTAATTAATTATTAAATTACTTATTTTTATTTAACAGTATGGACAAAGTTCTTTTTGTGTTGTAAATGTAAATTTAAATTTTAATAATTCTTTCGAAAAAAAACAGACTTCAAAACTGATTTCGTCTGTCTGCCTATAACAGTTCAAGTGTATGGCCACAATTAGATTACTTTAGCTATTGGGACACACTTATATCTCCAAACTTTATACTTGTTCAACTGTTCAATAGCTTGGAAATATACATCAAATTACAGCAACTATAGGGTCACCCTTTTACTTCCAAATTCAAATTATATACTTGCTGTTGTAGTAGATTTAACAATCAGGTTCTGTGTAAATTTCAACCGTCTGTCTTTAACGGTTCAACAGTTTGCCCATATACATCAGATTATATCAACTATTTAATTTATAATATAACATTTTTATACTTCTTATTATACCAAATAATACCATTCTGTCTAAAATTAAGATATTTGTATACAGCGGATCAAAAAATACGGCCACATAGAACAAATTACATTAATTTTGGGAACACCCTTTAATTTCTAAATTCAAATTAAAAGCTTCTTGTTATAGCGGACTAAGCAAAACATGTCCCTTGTAAATTTTAGCTGTCTGTCTACAACGGTTCAAAAGTCCGGCTACATACAGGCTAGTCAGGTTGGAACGCCAGGCCTGACTGGTCTGCAAATTACTGGTGTCACCGGAAATGCAGTAGGAGACTCTGGGAAACCAGGGTCATCCAAATGCGAACAGACTGCACGAAACAGTGCACAAAAAGGCAGCGAAGTGCCTCTGGATTTCACTCCAAGCACTTCCAAAGCAGCCAAGGTCAGTGCCGCCAAGGCTAAAATCCCTACTTCGGGTGCTGTAGGAACACAGCAAGGTTCCACAGCTAACCCAGTGCCGGTTGTGAGCAGCGGACTGAGAACCAGATTTCGGGCTCCAATGTCTCACCTCCCCCCGCCAGTAAGGTAACTGCGAACAAGATTTCGGCTTCCCAAGCTGTGCCTCCAGCCGCAAAAGGCAAAACAATACCTCCACGGCACGCCCCACCGCCTTTCTGGCGAGAAATGTGTGAATCAGTTGGGCAAAAAGCCATCTGAGTCCCTTACGAAGGAGGAATCTACCTCATTTAAATGGGCAAGATTTTATCTGGCTGGCCTGCAAAAGCCCCCTTCTACATCTACGGATGCGCCTAAACGGCAAAGATCTGAGGAGGAGGTTCAAGCGCAGAGTCAGCAGCCCGCTACAAAGCGTGAGGTTGCAAAGGGCAACCTGGTACGTGCCGTCATCGACAAGAATGACGCGGATAGTTCCATCTCCCACGCTAACTGGGAGGTGGTACGCAAGAACTTGATGGGAGTGTTCTGGAGGGTCATTAAAGACAACCCAGGTCCCTTTCCTCAATGTGACCACGCAGGTTGGTTTCGTGGACGTGTCAAACTCATGGCTTGTTCGAACGAGCGTTCGACTATGCTGTTAAAGCAGGCTGTCGCTCTTTTGGAAGGCTTATGGGAAGGAGCGAAGCTTGACGTGGTACCTCTTGAAGAGATAACCCGCAGGCCTAGAGCTACGGCACGAATACCGGACGAACCTGCAGAACTAAAGGATATCATGGAGCTCATTCGGAGAGGAAATCCTGAACTACCAACCAGTGACTGAAAGGTAGCAAAGGTTTCCGAACCTGAAGGGGCATCCAGACGGATCGTTGTCCTGCTAAGTCAGGAATCGCTGGCGCCGCTTCCGGAGAGACGAGGAAGGATCGTTTTTGGGTTCGAAACGGTCCTTCTGCGTGTCTATCGAGGCGACGACAGGGGTAACCTGACTCCGGAGGGTGATGAGCCTACCCCGGAAGATGTGGTGAATGAGGAGACTGCCAGTCTAATCTCTGAGGAACGCAGCCTATCAAACTCTGAGTTTGTAAGTGAATTCTTTGAGAGAATGGACATGGAGACTCATTTTCCGGGCTGTGCTTCTTTTAGGGAAGAAGACTCAGCCACCCTTGACTGCCGTGCATCAGTTCCCTTCCCTATAAATAGAGAAGGACTTATGTTGGCTCTGGATAGTTTTGACCCGTTTAAATCAGCCGGCTGATTTGCAGCATAATGCAGATGTTGTTATAACATGGATAATTCTGATATACACAGCATGCATTGCATGGTTGTGTAGTGCATCTATACTTAATAAAGGCACTGTAAGAATATTATTTAATATAAGTTAATTGAACTTGAAATTCAATCCATATTTGTTTACAATAAGTATTTTTAAGAATTTAGTGAAGTAAAATTATGAATTGAATTTGTGCTTGGTCAGCATAAATGAACATTAAACTTTTTGTGGTGAACTATTGCCATAGGAATAATGTATATGATTTTTGTAATGTAGTATGATTTTTGAATATTCTCTAAATAATTGTTTTCACGCGCCAACAAATTATGAAACTAAAAAAAAAAAGAAATATAGAATTTGTCAAAAGTGCAAATTCCCGTGGGAACAGCGAATTCACTATAGACTGGTTATTGTGGCAAATTAATGCTGACCATAGAATAAATTAGTATATAAGTTGGAAATTTAAAAAAATAAAGACAGAATTGATTGAACAGCTTAAAGAAAAAAAGGTCTTTTTTTCTCTTCTCATTTGGAAATCGGCACTGTTGGGTCTTCAGCGGCTGCAGAGCTTAGCAAATACTGAAACAAGTCCTTTTGTTTACTTTACACATTTTTCTTAAGTGGCCCTTTTGTTTGCCTTTGCTGTGTCCTCTGCCGCTGCATGTTCTGCTGCTGCTCATTTCTCTGCCACTGCTTGCCTTTTATAAAATTGAACTGCTGTTCGGTCTTAACCTCAATATTACCATGCTGTTGCAAAATATACTCGGTGGTGTTGGCGATTTCCATGGCTCGTTCGAGAGATATACTGACAGATTCCAAAAAAATCTTGTCTCGAGCTGGACCCTTCTCTAGTCCCATAACAAATTTATCGCGAAGTGCCATATTTAAGTGTTCTACGAAATCACAATTTACTGCAAGTGAACGTACTCTTGCTGCCCAATCATTTACGGATTCATGTGACGATTTCACTGCATTATAAAATGTACAACGTTCTGCAAAACTTGAAGTTGTTGCTTTGAAATGTTTTGCCAGAGCTTCCATGCACATCTTTACTGTTGTGGTTGACAATTCTATGTCCTTTGGACTAAGCAAATTTTCTAATAATTTATATGCATTTTCTGACAATGACGTGAGCATAATAGCTTTTTTCCTGACATCATCCGTCAGACCATTTGCTATAAAGAACTGCTTGAGTTGCTTTTCAAATACGCTCCAAGCATTGCTTTCTATATCAAAATAAGGAACCCTAATGGAAACACCAGTAAAGTGCGCTCCACTTACATTACATTCACTTGCTGTTGGTTTCGACATATTTTCATTTAGTAATAGTTTCCTCCCTGTACGTTGGTTCTAAAAACTCGTCGCCACTGTAATATACAGACCTCGAGGTAGCCTTTTAGGTCGTATATTATTTTCTTAACAATATTAAAGTCTTAAAGAATAAAACACGTCAACCGAAATTCATTATTTTATTTGTAATGCTTTTTCTTATGCTTAAAACTAAACTTACACCAACATCTGACAATATAAAAGTGTTGCCAGAATATACTAATTTAAATATACCACAGAGGTTAACACTCATTTGATCTGAAAGACAAACCAACGAAATGTCACTTACCAACCAAAAATCTAACAGTGATGTAGAACCATGTGCTATATCAAGATACGTAGGCTTAGAGTTGTGAACAATTGATAAGTAGCATCACAAACACATAGATCGCATGAGTTGATTTATCAACGTTAAACAAATTGCAATTAAAATCACCAACGATAATTATATTAAAGTATTTAAGAAACAGATTACAATAGAGATCCTCAAAAGAACAAATATTACCATACGGTAAATAAACTACTCCAAATAAAACAATAGAGCCCTCAGGTAAAATTTCAACAAACAAACTTTCACAGACTCCTAATACAGAAACATGGAATACCTCTTTAAATTTAATTCCCTTAGAAATGTACAGCCCAACACCACCTCCTCTTGAATGTAAGCGATCATTTCTACAAAATTTGAAACCAGGATACTCCACCGCTCGACACGGTTTTAACCATGTTTCAGTCACAGCAAAAGCATCTACTGAAGAACCTTGTATTATTGACTTCAATTCATCAATTCTTATATACGAATTGCTACTGAAATTTGGACCATAACTTTGGTTATGAAGCATCAGTAACGAAGAAAAACGTGACAGCGCGAAACCAAAATAAATTTAATAAAAAACTAAAAATAGAACTAAAAATAAAAAACATATATTTAAATATCATAAATATAAATTATTACATTCAGCCATAAAAGAAATAAGTAGTGACTTAAAAACAATACATTAACTATGTAAAACTTCATCATATTTGTTTTTATCAAAGGCAAATATTTTTATTGAAGTTACTTAAGCTAAAAAAAATTCAAATCTTCAATCTTTTTAGTGAATACAGATATATAAGCTTGAAGGCAAAATTAAGGCAGAAATAGCCATTACATTCCGTTCACTGATAATCAGCTGACTTGATTTGATTGAAAGCAAGTATGTTTCATTTGTAATTCTGTTTCATAAGAATTAATAGAAAACGAAAATCAACAATATGTGATATAGAATTGTTTTGATATTTAAAAATGGAAATACTTTTCTAAACATTCATTAAAGCTGTATTTTTAAATAACGAAAACCTTATCAGTTCATTTAGAAAAATAATGTCAAAAAAATAAAAAAATAGTGGACTATGATTATTTGTTCATTTGTTATTTTACATAACACATCTATAAAAATCAGCAAGTTGATCCTCTGTTGATGAAGGCAGCAAATTCTTCAATGTTGTAGACAACCTCCTTACCATTTTGTAATAACAGCTTCGCTTTAGGCTTGTTGCCATTCAAAATTTTATATTTAGAAATTAATTTTTGTTTAAGCATTTTACGGCACAGCAAGTTTAGGTTAGATGCAAGAGGCGAGTAATGATCATTAAGGTAAACACGGCTATCTAGGTTTTCACCGATAATTTCGTTAACTTTCAGAGTCCTAGTCTTGAAATACTCTCTCATCACACCATCAAGTATATCAACACAGTTAAATTTTACTAAAATTTGTTCCTTTTTGTTTGTATAGCATACCAGATTTATAACATGACGGGAAATATTGATTTTAAAAACTGAGCATAAAGATATCACCACAGAATGCAAATCGTTCAATCCAATAGGAAGGCCATTAATTACAATATCACCACGATTTAGTATACGGTGTAAGATATTATTTTCTACTTCTAATACAGCAAATTTAGATGTAGTTGAGGTGTCAATATTATCGATCAGTTTGCTACACGCCACAATATCAACTTTCATTTCTCTTATGCAGGACGACACTTCATGTTTAAAATCACTTAACATCTGAGCCATATCATTTCCAAAAGAGTGATATTGATCATTACTTGTTTTAACAAAGGTATCAAAACTGTTCTTAAGTGCACTAACTTCATTCCGAACCGAATCGCCATTGTTGCTGTCATTAGCTTTTCATTTAGAATAAGCAGGTGTTTATCAGAAACTTGAGCACAGGTAAGATGGAGTATGTATTTATAATGCCACTCATTAGCAAACACACAGTAATAAGCCTCAGGCCGACGACAACAATAAGCTTAGCTTGAGATGTAAAATTTACTACACATTATATTAATTCAATTATTTTAAAAAGATTAATGTTTAATTTTGCTCAAATAATTAAACAAATGTAAGACTTGCAGTTTTAAGTCACAAATAAGTATTATTTAAGTTAAAAATATGATTTGCACACAAGTTTACTCGGGCATAGCGTTGTTTATTTGTATATTTGTTTACTATCTATTTGTTTATTTATAATTGTCTATTGGTTTGTTTAAGTACGTAGTTATTTAGTTTTATATAGTAGGCCGACTTCCTAAACGCCTTTTGCAATGCATAATTTTAAAAAATGCGTATGCAATGCTAAACATGTCTTAAGTGCAAACGTGCGTTGCAGAGACATTTTTTGCATTTTATCGGCATTTAGGAACGTCGCTGTGCAACTCATACATAAAACATATGTCAAGAACACGGTATAAAATTTAATAAATTTTTTTGGAAAAATAGAGGTTACGTAAAGTTATTTATTAATTTTGTTGGAAAGTGCTGAGGAATTATCTCAGGTCAAATCTTCCAAAAATATTGATTTGCTATAGAACCTATTAAAAAGAAAAAAAAAGAAGAGACAACTTTGTTAAGGACAACAAAAATCCCGGGAACAAGTGATCAAAAATAAATATTTTTTAAGAATTCATTGAATTAATGGATTATGACATTTTTTATTCACATTTCATTAATAAAAAACAAAAAAATACTTGGCCATTGCAGCTCAAATGTTTGCATACAAAATAAAAATGATGCGTGATTTTGACTTCTGATACTCATTAAAGTGAGTTGCCAAACGATTAGGAACATTATACGTTGCCAGAAAATTTATATATGCGTTTACGAAGTGGATGCGTTGTAAATATGCATTGCAACTTGCGTTTAAGAAGTTGGCCGTACTCTTATTGTTAGCGCCTAAAAGCAGCCTTTTTTTTGCTAGAACCACCCACAAGAGGGCAGTAATAGATGATTTTTGAAACAGGGAAAGTAAAGTTTTTAGTTTGTTTTATTTGCAATTGAAAATAGCTTAAAGCAATTATTAGTTTTGTTGTACAGAATTCCTAAAGAATATTGCAAGGAAATCCAATATCCTTAGGGAGCTCCTTCAGTGTAAGAATAAAAATCATATAGCGTTTTAAGTTCTTAAAGGAGAAAGAAATAAAACAAATTAGAAATCAGTTCTTTTCTTGTAAAAATAAAGATTAATTAGAGAATTTTTAATTTATTTTATTAAATTACTTATTTTTATTTAACAGTATGGACAAAGTTCTTTTTGTGTTGTAAATGTAAATTTAAATTTTAATAATTCTTTCGAAAAAAAACAGACTTCAAAACAGATTTCGTCTGTCTGCCTATAACAGTTCAAGTGTATGGCCACAATTAGATTACTTTAGCTATTGGGACACACTTATATCTCCAAACTTTATACTTGTTCAACTGTTCAATAGCTTGGAAATATACATCAAATTACAGCAACTATAGGGTCACCCTTTTACTTCCAAATTCAAATTATATACTTGCTGTTGTAGTAGATTTAACAATCAGGTTCTGTGTAAATTTCAACCGTCTGTCTTTAACGGTTCAACAGTTTGCCCATATACATCAGATTATATCAACTATTTAATTTATAATATAACATTTTTATACTTCTTATTATACCAAATAATACCATTCTGTCTAAAATTAAGATATTTGTATACAGCGGATCAAAAAATACGGCCATATAGAACAAATTACATTAATTTTGGGAACACCCTTTAATTTCTAAATTCAAATTAAAAGCTTCTTGTTATAGCGGACTAAGCAAAACATGTCCCTTGTAAATTTTAGCTGTCTGTCTACAACGGTTCAAAAGTCCGGCTACATACAGGCTAGTCAGGTTGGAACGCCAGGCCTGACTGGTCTGCAAATTACTGGTGTCACCGGAAATGCAGTAGGAGACTCTGGGAAACCAGGGTCATCCAAATGCGAACAGACTGCACGAAACAGTGCACAAAAAGGCAGCGAAGTGCCTCTGGATTTCACTCCAAGCACTTCCAAAGCAGCCAAGGTCAGTGCCGCCAAGGCTAAAGTCCCTACTTCGGGTGCTGTAGGAACACAGCAAGGTTCCACAGCTAACCCAGTGCCGGTTGTGAGCAGCGGACTGAGAACCAGATTTCGGGCTCCAATGTCTCACCTCCCCCCGCCAGTAAGGTAACTGCGAACAAGATTTCGGGTTCCCAAGCTGTGCCTCCAGCCGCAAAAGGCAAAACAATACCCCCACGGCACGCCCCACCGCCCTTCTGGCGAGAAATGTGTGAATCAGTTGGGCAAAAAGCCATCTCAGTCCCTTACGAAGGAGGAATCTACCTCATTGAAATGGGCAAGATTTTATCTGGCTGGCCTGCAAAAGCCCCCTTCTACATCTACGGATGCGCCTAAAGGGCAAAGATCTGAGGAGGAGGCTCAAGCGCAGAGTCAGCAGCCCGCTACAAAGCGTGAGGTTGCAAAGGGCAACCTGGTACGTGCCGTCATCGACAAGAATGACGCGGATAGTTCCATCTCCCACGCTAACTGGGAGGTGGTACGCAAGAACTTGATGGGAGTATTCTGGAGGGTCATTAAAGACAACCCAGGTCCCTTTCCTCAATGTGACCACGCAGGTTGGTTTCGTGGACATGTCAAACTCATGGCTTGTTCAAACGAGCGTTCGACTATGCTGTTAAAGCAGACTGTCGCTCTTTTGGAAGGCTTATGGGAAGGAGCGAAGCTTGACGTGGTACCTCTTGAAGAGATAACCCGCAGGCCTAGAGCTACGGCACGAATACCGGACGAACCTGCAGAACTAAAGGATATAATGGAGCTCATTCGGAGAGGAAATCCTGAACTACCAACCAGTGACTGAAAGGTAGCAAAGGTTTCCGAACCTGAAGGGGCATCCAGACGGATCGTTGTCCTGCTAAGTCAGGAATCGCTGGCGCCGCTTCCGGAGAGACGAGGAAGGATCTTTTTTGGGTTCGAAACGGTCCTTCTGCGTGTCTATCGAGGCGACGACAGGGGTAACCTGACTCCGGAGGGTGATGAGCCTACCCCGGAAGATGTGGTGAATGAGGAGACTGCCAGTCTAATCTCTGAGGAACGCAGCCTATCAAACTCTGAGTTTGTAAGTGAATTCTTTGAGAGAATGGACGAGGCAGTTGACGAGGACGCCCTCTTGGACTCGGAGCAAGATGACGCCAACGTCACAATTATATCCGCAAACAGGGATGGTGAAGGTGACTCAAGTAAACCTTCACCACTCTAAAGCAGCTTCCGCTGCACTACTCCTCCGCATCTCAGAGAGAGGGGAGGAGGTTGTATTAGCCCAAGAACCATGGCTTCATCGGGGCAAGGTTTGCGGGCTTGGTGTTAGAGGCTTCAAGCTGCTATATATGAATGGTCCAGGTAAGATTAGATCATGCATAGTGGCTAAGAGCAATTTGAATATCTTCATTCTTTCTGATTACAGCGATGAAGATACGGTAGCAGCTACCTGGGAGACATAGGGCGGAACAGTCATAATAGTCTCCAGCTACATGGCGCATGAATGCGAAGCACCACCGCCAATGTTTCGCAAAGTAGTTAAGATGGCAGCCACACCGAACCTGCCGGTTATTGTTGGAGCAAATGCCAATGCACACCATGTCGTGTGGGGTAGCTCGGATTCCAATGCAAGGAGTCTCTTTTTGATTTCATTCTTTGTAATAATTTAGACGTTGTAAACGTTCGGTCAGAGCCTATTTTTGTTGTAGTGAATAGAAGGGAGGTTCTTGCCGTTACGCTAGTTAGTACTAAGCACTCAGATTTGATTAGGGCATGGAATGTCCCTAGTGACTGCTCGTTCTCTGATCATAGGTATATTGAATTGGGGTCATTCCCTGACGGAACAGAAGGAAAACGGACTGGGAGCGTCAACGGTCCCTCCTTTCTGGTTTTCTTTCGAGCCCACCGAGAATAAAAAATCGGCGCGACATTGAAACCGCGGTGAATGCATTAACCAATGCGTTTGAACGCGCGACTTCGGAATCTTGCAGATTAAATATCTGCCGAGGGAAGAGCAAACCACCCTGGTGGAGCTCGGATATTGCGGAGGCACGAAAAGCCTCCCGTAGGCTTTTCAATGAGGCTAAGAGATCAGGAAACTGGTCGGCTTATAAGTCCTCAGTGAATAGATTCAAGAACATGGTAAGAAATGCGAAGCAAAGGTCATGGAGACCCTTCTGCAGTGGAATGGAGAGTTCCTCCGAGACGAGCAGACTTCGTAAGATTCTATCGGCAACGCCCATTGTCCCTAGTTTCATTAAGAAACCATGTGGCAATTGGACCTTGAGTGCACAAGAGACCCTAGAGGTTCTCATGGAGACTCATTTTCCGGGCTGTGCTTCTTTTAGGGAAGAAGACTCAGCCACCCTTGACTGCCGTGCATCAGTTCCCTTCCCTATAAATAGAGAAGGGCTTATGTTGGCTCTGGATAGTTTTGACCCGTTTAAATCAGCCGGCTGATTTGCAGCATAATGCAGATGTTGTTATAACATGGTTAATTCTGATATACACAGCATGCATTGCATGGTTGTGTAGTGCATCTATACTTAGTAAAGGCACTGTAAGAATATTATTTAATATAAGTTAATTGAACTTGAAATTCAATCCATATTTGTTTACAATAAGTATTTTTAAGAATTTAGTGAAGTAAAATTATGAATTGAATTTGTGCTTGGTCAGCATAAATGAACATTAAACTTTTTGTGGTGAACTATTGCCATAGGAATAATGTATATGATTTTTGTAATGTAGTATGATTTTTGAATATTCTCTAAATAATTGTTTTCACGCGCCAACAAATTATGAAACTAAAAAAAAAAAGAAATAAAGAATTTGTCAAAAGTGCAAATTCCCGTGGGAACAGCGAATTCACTATAGATTGGTTATTGTGCCAAATTAATGCTGACCATAGAATAAATTAGTATATAAGTTGAAAATTTAAAAAAATAAAGACAGAATTGATTGAACAGCTTAAAGAAAAAAAAGGTATTTTTTTCTCTTCTCATTTGGAAATCGGCACTGTTGGGTGCTGAAGAAAAACGGCTGCAGAGCTTAGCAAATACTGAAACAAGTCCTTTTGTTTTTTTTTTTTTTTTTTTGTTGACTGTAAATAAACTCATTATATGGCGATCCTGCCAATCTAAAAAGAATCCTATAAATAAACAGGATAAAATTGTTTTTTTTGGAGGAATTTTTTTTTATTTTTTCCCTTGACAGAGAGTTCTACAATTTTAAATGACTCAACAAGAGGTAGACGAAATTTTTGAGAAGTGGAAAAAATATCTGCACGAAGAATACGTTCCAGATGGAACATCAGTTGATGAACCAACCACCTATACACCCACACCAAAGTCTGCTGGCCCTAAGCAAATTACAATAGAGCAGTATCAGACTAGACAGAAGAATCAGAAACTACAACTACAAAACTTTAGAAACCAAGCCACAAGTAAAAAGAAGAAAGAAGCTAAAATTTCAGAAAGCCTGCAAGGACCTGCAGCGTATAATAGGCATCAGTGAGGGAAGACAAAAACAACGATTGATACAGCAACTGATAGAATTCAGGAAGGCCGGTTGGAGAAACCATAATAAAATATAATATAACAAAAAAAATAAAACATTCTTCTAGGATTTTGATGTAACATTAAAATTGCACTTTAAAGATTTTGTATATATATTTTTCGTAAAAATGTCTAGAAAAATAAGAAAAAACCCAAGAAAATTTTGATAAGTGATGAATCTAGAATTACATACTTTTCAGATAACAGAGGAAGATAGAATAGAATATACATTAGAACAAAACAAAATGGGTATCGCAGATGCAAAAGTAGAGGGCCATGCGATTGCCAACGCTACAAATACAAATAAAATAACAATAGACCAGGAAATAATAATAATTCTATTATTAATTTTCGTAGTAGTAGTAATATTCAAGTTTCTACAACACTATATAAAAAAACAGGTTGTAAGAACTTCTGTACAAAATGCATAAATAATAAAAAAGAAAAAATTCAATGGAGCAGATCTTTGACGAATTAGAAAGGTTAATTGTGAATGCTAGGAAATCAATAACAAAAAAATATACAAAAGAAACTGTACAAGAAAAACTGAAGTTAATAGAGCAGTTAAGTGAAAAATTCGGAAAACTTGTAGGACATTTAAAGATTCCCTTAAGAGACGAAAAGATTATTCAATTTAGAGACTTGAGAGAAACAGCAATTCAGCTATTGACAGAACATAAAGAGGAAAAAGTTGAAAATCTTAGAATCATGTCGAACTTTGACTGTAAAAAGGCTTCGGAAACAATACCAGTTTTCGACGGAAATCCAAAACATGTTTATATTTTCCTTTCAATGATAGAAATGGTTCATTCTGAACTTAATGAGCAAGGAAGAAAGAATCTGATAAAATATATATTGGCAATAAAATTAGTAGACAAAGTCAGGCACATTTTGATTATACAAAATACGCCTGAAACTTTCGATGAGCTGAAGACAGCTTTGGCAAAACATTTCAAATCAACAAGAACGTCAAGCAGCATATATTATGAATTAAGAAATACAAGACAAAAAGGAAATGTACTTAATTAAAAAGAACGTATTAACACTTTGACAGCAGACTTGACATTAGTACAAATTTCGGAACTTGAGGACAGTTCAAATCAGGTAGCTCGATCTACGATTAAGACTATGAATGAAAAACTAGCTTTAGAAATTTTTCAAGAAGGTTTATATAAAGATATAAGAACAGCTGTAATAGCCGCACAACTCCCCTTCTCTGGAAGCTCGCCATGAACGCATTACTGACAGAAATGGACTGCAAGGGGTTCAGGACTGTGGCATATGCGAATGCCGTTGCGGTTGCAGTGTCAGGAAAATATTCTGACGCGCTATCGCAATGTCTGCAATCGTCGCTGGGTTGCGTCAGTAGGTGGTGTACCGAGAGCGGCCTTAGCGCGAACGCTCGGAAAACGGAGCTTGTGCTCTTCACGAGAAGAAACAAGATTCCGGCTTTTCCGCTACCACTCCTCAATGGAGTGGAGCTTGGGTTGTCTGACAGGGCGAAGTATCTGGGTATCATCCTGGACTCTAAACTGTTGTGGACCCCCAATGTCCGATTTCGGGCGGATAGGACCTCAGTGGCTTTGTTTGTGTGTAGAAGGGTCATAGGCAAACACTGGGGTATCAATCCCAGAACGTCGTACTGGCTCTTTGACACGGTAATAAAACCCATACTAATGTATGGGGTCCTCGTATGGTGGCCCGCACTGGGCAGATTGGCGAACTGCAGTATATTGAACAGGATACTGCGCACTTCGGCCTTGATGGTCACTGGTGCAATACGCACCACTCCGTCGAGGGCCCTTTTTACAATGCTGCACTGGCTACCGGCCGATCTCATAGCCAAACAATTGGCCATGAACTCGGCGGTCAGACTGGATGCAGCGGTGGCGTGGAGGTCAGGGGACTTTGGACATGCGGCCATATTGGGCCATTCCTCGGTTATTCCTGGCAACATCGATTATTGCACGCCCACCCCTATGTCTGAGATTGGTTTCGTGGTATCAACGTCGGGCACGTCGAGTATGCCTCGTGGAGATGTGCTTGATGTCTATACTGACGGGTCAAAGTCAGACAAGAGGGTCGGGGGGGCGTCTTCATTCCTAGATTTCGGATCAGGATGAAGTTCAGGCTTCATGATCAATGTAGCGTTGTACAGGCCGAGATCTCAGCCATTAGAAGGGCGGCTTGCTGGATGAGGTACAACAGGATATACGGAGAGGATATCCGGATTTGTACTGACAGCAAGGCCGCGATTAACTCCCTATCAGGTGTCTATACGACATCCAGATTGGTTCGTGAATGCCGGACATCTCTTAACGAGATGGCGAGACATTCCAACCTGGAACTGTTTTGGGTGCCAGCTCACTCGAGCGTACCCGGAAATGTGGTCGCGTACGAACTCGCCAGATTTGGAGCCCGGTTGGAAGACCGAGAGATAGATCCACTGGTGGCAGTCCCATTAAGCTGCTGTAAAGCTTTATTTCGGCAGGAACTCTTTAGGGCTGCACAGTCTAGATGGTCTGAAGAGGCTACCTGCAGGGTCTCGAGGACACTGTGGCCTCAGTACGATAGTGGGAGATCCGCAAATCTACTGAGGTTTCCTCGGGGGCAGCTGGGCACACTGGTGGCTGTGCTGACGGGGAACTGCGTCATTGGTGCTCATGCTAGGAGACTGAATCCTCCGCATCATGACTACTGTAGAAGTTGTCAAGATGAGGAAGAGGAGGAAACGGTGGAGCATCTACTCTGCCACTGCCCGGCTCTTTCTGGGAATAGAGCGGCTATCTTCGGCAGGCCGAGACTGCATGGTCTTGCAGACTTATCTGTCTGCGATGTGGCTAGGATAAACTTGTTTATCCGGTCCTCGGGATGGTTTGGATGTGGATCTTTGATGGTGCCGTAGGGACCTCAATCTGATTCCTGCACATCCTGTTTCCAGGTGACACAATGGGACCTTTGGGACCCAAGTGAGTCGGTCTTTTCTTTTGCGCCGACGGCCTGTGCAACCTAACCTAACCTAAACCATATTATATCAACTACTGGGACACCCGTTTATTTCCAAATCCAATTTTTATATTTTTTGTTGTTATAGAGGAGTTAGTAATACAGGTTCTTTGTAAATTTCAATCGTGTGTCTACAATTGTTTAAAAGTATGGCCATATACCAAATTAAATGAACTATTGGTGCACCCTTTAATTTAAAATTTTAAATATTATCAGCTGTTACTAAAACGGCCATAGCAATTGTCCAATTTGCAAGCGTTTGTCTATAGCGGTTCAAAAGAAAGGCTCATATAAGTAAATCTTTATCAATTACGGGACACCCTTTAATTTCTAAATTCAAATTATAAACTCGCTGATATAGCGGATTTAGAAATACAGGTCCCTTTTAAGTTTTAGCGTTCTGTTTATAACGGTTCAAAAGTTTAGTCACATACACAAAATTACATTAACTATTGGAACACCCTTTAACTTCCTAATCCAATTCCAAATTTTATACTTGTTATAGCAGACTAAACAAAAGGTTCGTTGTAAATTTCAAGCGTCTGTCTACAGCTGTTCAAAAGTATGGCCATATATATAAAATTTAATGAACTATTGGCGCACCCTTTTATTTATAATTTTTAATACTTGTTACTATAACGGCCATAGCAATCGACATTTTGTCCAATTTGCAAGAGTTTGTCTATAACGGTATAAAAGATAGGCCCATATAAGTAAATATCCATCAATTATGGGGGCACCTTTTAATTTTTAAATTTATATAACGAATCACTTTGTTAAAAGCCGTTTTTAACCTATTCATGTTTAAGACACTAGTGCAGGAGTATACTTCAATTCCATAAATCAACAAAGGTACGCATAAAGACAAGGCGACCCAACGTCTGATTGGCAAAGGCAAGTAAAAAGCAACACTGTAAAGTCTTCTAAAATAATACCAAGCGCTTTGTATTGAGGCACAATTTCCAACAATTCATCGTTACGCACAATATTTAAAGCGATCGAATTTTTAGAAAAAATCATAACTTTGCATTTCGTAGGGCTTAATTGCAAAAAGTTACGTCGTGACCAGGCAGCTAAGTGATCAAGCTCACAATTAATTCGTTCCACAGATTCGTGCAAAGTTAATGAATCAAATGCTGTTAGTAGCTGAATATCATCAACATAAGTATACGCCTTAAAGAAAGATAATTCATGAAAAATATCGTTAACATATAAAAGAAATAATACGGGACCCAAAATGGAACCCTGAGGTACCCCTCGATTTGTTGAAAGCATACGAGAGACTTTTGTTCAACTTGAACAAACTGCCAACGTTCAGTCAGAAAAGAAAAAATGATTTTACATGCGCTGGAGCTAAAACCAAAGAGACGGGAGAGTTTACTTATCAAAAGTTTATGACTAATCGAGTAAAATCCCCTACAGTAATATAAAAATATTAATACACTTACTTTTTTCTTATCCAAATTTTCCCTAATGGACTCCGTGATATCTAAGATAACACCAGTAGTGCTACATCCATTTCTAAATCCTGACTGGTACGAGTAAATCATATTGCCCCTATTCAGATGCGATATCATTTGATCTTTTATAATAATCTCTAATGTCTTAGCACAGGACCGACAATATGCTTATAGGGCTTTAGCTTTAAATTGTTGTTATTTTTTGCTATAATTATAATAATTATTTTAACTATTTTAATAGAAAAAAACACAAACCGTCGGTTAATTGTGTAGCAAAAGAAAATGAATTAAAACAAACGTCAAAAAAAATGAATTTCATACGTATGTATGTATGTAGATATTAAAAAGGCAAACAAATAAAACAAGTCGTATATATGTATGTGTTTTATTTATCCTATTCCTTACACTTATGTAAATTATTATTCCACTTTCACTTTAAAAATCACTTACTTAAAATTAAATTACGCACCTTTACCCCAAATAAATCTCCCAAAAAAATGAGGATGAAATTTGGTAGCCTTTTCAAAATGTAGTTGTGGATCTTTAAATAAAAACAAAATAAGGGTGGTTATGCTCCAGTGTAATATTCCTAAGATCCGGCTCGAAGGACCAAAATGTTTGCGTGTAATGAATTAAAAAGATAAATAAAAAACAAGGTTTAAAATTCTAAATAAAATTTTTTTATTTGTTTAATATTACCCTTTTTCAAGAATTGGGTTTGTTCTCGTTCAAATTGCTCTTAACGAATGAATATTTTATAGAAATTGGAAGATGGAGATACAAGTTTAATTAAACCGTTAGCGGTTTTACTCTATAGAATCCAAACTGATACTCCGAAAATACAAATTTGATAAAACTGGAGTATAATTTAGATCCTTACAGAGTAATAAAAAGACGAATTAAGAAAGTTAATAAATTGAAGACATTTTACATTAAACACCAAATGCAACTCAGAGAAAAAAAGTTTTCAAAGTTATTATTAATTGATTATTAAATTTATTTATTTATTGTGATAACTTAAAATATAAAATCTGGCGTTATTTACAAAAAAATTAAATAAAGTCATATACTTAACTATTACTTAAAATTGGATTCATAATTAATGGTGTAATTTTTAATACGGAGAAGTGTGATTTTTTCTTTTAAGCATTCTTATTATTAACAAATAAATATTTCCAAATCAAAATTTAAAAATAAAAAATTAAAAAGCTTAAAACTGCAGAACAGTCGTTACATAAAGAACTTGAAATAACTGACCAATGTTATATATATATATTTATATATATAAAAAAATATATATTTATATATATATATATATATATATATATTTATATAATTAAAAAAATTTCTCAATGTTATAATTATTTGATTATTAATTTGATTTAAAGATATAACTTAAAATAAAAATATCTGGCAGTATTTACAAAGTATTATATAACTTGAAATGCTTTAATTTATATTTATTATATGTGTTTACCTTAATATCGAGAAGAGTTACTTTTGTTTAAATGGAAATCCATTTGCATAATTCATAATCACTAATATTTTACAATTTAACAATATTAAATAATAGAAATAACTTTCAATATAAGCATAGGGATTCAAGTTGTCATTAAGAGCCAGTTCCACGATGTCGCAATTGTTCGTTCGTTCGCATAACATTTAAAACAAAAACAATTTTTTAGAATTTGTTTTGAATGTAATTGAGCAAACGAACGAGCGATTGCGAGATCGTGAAACTGACCCTAAGAATAATTTTGTGGTTTATGTGTGTTCATCTAGTCTTAGAATTTTGAAGACTTATCTCAACCAATATCAGGTTTTAAGCTGCGGCATGGAGGTATTTTTTATTCAGTTTACGAGCAATATTATTGTTATTTATAAGTTTTGATTTTTCGTTACTTCGTGTTGAAGACAAACAGAATAGCCTAACAATGTTTCCATGCCATATTAAAATGTATACTTCACATGCTCATTAACTCTACAGTGTTTTTGAAAATGTGTTCTTGTTTCATTAGAAGCAACTCAAAGTATTGCTTTTACTTATGCTGACGCTTTTTAAAATTTGAAAGCTGTTAAGAATTATGTATCAAGTTAAGTCTTTACCTCTTTTAGCGAATAATTTCTTATTTCGTCAATGGTGACGAAACGTTCTATTTTTTATTCCTGATGAAAACATGCCGACAAACAAACACAACTTTGACAACTTTTCCTTCAGGTTAAAGTAATACATCTAATAGATTTTAAAATTTAATTGAATTGTTTGTTATAAAAGTTTTTAATTTATTTCAGTAAAAAATTTTTCGTAACTGTCATCATGATGTAATATATTTAATGATTAAGGCTATTTTTTTATTTTTAATTTACAATGGAAGAGATTAATGCAAATTTTAGCTTGATGAGATGTTTTGAAAAATGTTGGATAAAATGTGTGTCGCCTTAATTTTTAATATATATTTTTTAAATATACATTAAACTAAAAAATTATAATCGTAATTAAAAGGAAGGCGTTTTTAATAAAAAAAATATGCATGACTACACTAAACCTTTTATTCAATTTGATTTTTTATAATTAATTTTCTTGTTTAAATATCTTTCGAAAAGATCTAAATACCTTTCGCTTGATAACTACAATAACTACGATCACAAATATTCTCGCGAAACCTTGCTCAGCTACGGACATCGTTATATCTCATATTTCATGCTGCTACGAGTGATATTATAATGAGAAGTACCTGAGTTGTAAACTTGTTAAGGAACGCATTC
The DNA here is from genome assembly GCA_916610165.2 of Gymnosoma rotundatum. NCBI lineage: Eukaryota > Metazoa > Arthropoda > Insecta > Diptera > Tachinidae > Gymnosoma > Gymnosoma rotundatum. Next base: position 3,507,259 of record OU744341.1, on the reverse strand, counting down.
TTCCTTCACTAATTGTTATAGCTGCAAGGCATTTTAGTTATTGTATTACACCTGATGTGGCAACGCTGTAATATAATAAAAAGGCTTAATGATTAACACTGTTATTGAATACTTATGTTTTTACCTGCTAGCATTATGTCATCATCTTTATCATCGTGATCATCATCAGAATATTGGTGATGTTGCGATTGAGACTTATTTATATGTGGTTGGTTTAGACCCCTTTTTTGTGTATTGCTGATACTAGATCGTTCTATAGTTGAGCGTGAAAAGGCATCTAATCCGGAGGCATTATTTGCTGAAATTTTGGAACTTTCACTAACCCTTAGGTTTCGCGAGGGCATAACATGATGATGCCTTTCAGATGATGCTAAAGTCTGAATGCCTAGGGAAGTATTTCGAGGACCGCTAGTCGATGTACCCGAAGCAGCCGATGATGAAGAATTGTTGCGGCCATGCATGATATTAAGACCATTGGATGCAATAGCATTAAATGTATCACTTTTGCGGACATTGTTAAATGGTGCTCTTTCAAATGTATTGAAACTAGCATACCGTGAGCTGCTATTACCACCAACGCCATTGTTGGTCGAATTACTATTTGAATTACAAGAATGTGTAGAGTTTGAGCTGCGTCTTTCGGGCTTATCATAACCACATCTTTCTAAGGTTGTTAACGATTTCTTTTTATCGCGTTTGTTAAGAATAGTTGGGATATGAGCGTCTGGCCAGTTATCATGTGTCTGCTGTTTAAATTTTGGTTTTTCAAAATTATTAAAATCGTAATTTTCATGAATAGGCTCTGAGTAACAAGTCTCACCACCGCCATGTAGCAGTAACATTTGTTGCTGCAATGTTGCCGACGAACCAGACGATGAATTTGAACCCATATTTGAATTATTGCTGCTTGAAGGTGTTGTAGTCGAATTTGTTACTGAACTTTTTTCAAATTTTTGCATTGTTCCGTTGCCTGCATTGGAATTTACCACTAAAGCAGAGCCTGATGTTGCGGACCCTGACCCTCTTAAATCAAAATTAGGATTTTCATAGTGATCGGTAGTATTATCCGTTAAATAATCGTTATACTGCAAGTGGTTTTCCGGTTGATAATTAATTCTCGAACTGTATTCCGAAACATTGTGATGAGCCGAGCTGTGAAGCGATTGTGAATCATAAGGATGTTGGTAGGTGGTTTGTGGATGTTGTTGTTTAGGGTGTGGTTGTATCTGGTGATGCGGGTGATGAAAATCATTCGTAGGCGCAGCAGTGTTATTTGTGTTTAGCGAATTCAAGGCAAAGCTATCATCATATATCAACTTACCCGTTCGCATTGTGTATGTATGCAGATTGGTATTAGCGGTACAGACTGCTGGATAATCAGTATCAAATTGTTCCTGACTTGAACTTGAAGTACACGGCAAAAAGAAATTTGTCATGTTTGAGTGATTGTATTGGTTACTGTGCACACTGTGTTTTTCTCGTACCGGATTAACGCTGAGATTTGTATTAAACATTGAATTGCCAACATTCACTTGCCCTGCAACTACTCTAGCCTCATTGTTCGTTAAATTAATATTGACGGTGTTGCTTCCATTGCTCGTCTTAAGCCCAGTCACCCAAGAGATAAGCATTATAATTGCAATTTCAATAAGACGCAATGAAAATTGGTACCCCCACTGTAACCAATCAATTTCAGCAGTTTTTTGCGTAATTAAAGGTCTCGATGACGAAATGCTTATAGCACCAAAGATTTGTAATGATGCTAATAATACAAAAAGCAAAGCTGTGGCAATGGTTATATGTATGGCATATGAGAGGTTTTGATAACCATGTATATAGTTTTGAGATTTACTACGTAAAATACGCTTTAAAATTCGATACAAGTAAAGATACAAAAGGCCCAAACTGAAGCATACAAATATATAGATTATTTGGCATATAAGTGATAACACTCTGGGAGGAGGTGGTGGCAAGGAAGATATACTTGTCGCTATATTATGTTGATGGAAGTTAGCTCCCTGAACTGAACCTACTGACGAGCTAAAAGCCATAGTTTCGAGACCTATAATATTAGCTGCATAAGAGTATTGATTTTGCACATAATTATATTGTTGATTTTGATGGTGCTGTTGTTGATGCTGTTGTTGCATTTGCTGTCTTTTTGTGAGTAATTGTTGTTGTTGCTGATAGTATAAATGCTGTTGATGATTTTGTAACGTGTAAGACTCGACATAATGTAAAGTAACACACAAGACTACGTGAACTCCACAACCAACAACGACCGTAAGAGGCCGTATTAAGGCCGAGTAACGATTATTTTTATGGTTCAGCGACTTGAGAGATAAAAACAATATTAAAACGGCAAAAGATATAGTTAGGAATGTAGCCGGTAAGTTAAGTAAAATTTCCGATATAAAAATATGAAAACTGGAATGAATGTTGTACGCATCGTAACATAAATAGAAAGTTCGTGTTGTACATATGATTATTAAAATAAGATGAATGCAAATAAAATACGACTGGGAAAAAAGGTGGGTTAATTTGTTGTATGTGATCATTTTATAAAATGAATAAACTGCCAAAATAGTAAAGAGTATAACAGACAGATATACGTGTATATTCCATGCTAAAGACCAGGTTGCATGTGCCGATGCCGATGCCAAAGTAGAAGAAGATGTTGATGATGATATAGATGACGTGGACGTTGATGAAGACGAACTAAGCCCATTATTTTTACCAGTCGATGGCGACAAGTCTAAATTGCTAGATGACGTTGTCGATGTGGCTGCAGCAGCAGAAATTGCCGCTTTAGCTTTTTCACTTCCTCCAATAGCAGCAGCGGCTGACGGCGTTGAAGTAATGTTACTCAATCCATAATTAGCGTCACCTAAATTTTGTGTAGCTTTGGTTTTCTGCTGCTGTTCTTCATTATTGTTAACATCTAAATCCACCATATTTTTAATTTTGTTTATATTTTGTTTACTATCGATATTCTCCAAAGAACCGTCATTTGTTACCAATAAAGAGGAATCAATCAGAACAACCGGGGACGATGGCGGATGATGGTAATTGCTATTGGGTCTTGTAGTTACCTGTTTTAATAAGACTTCCGGTATATCACCTTTACGACCATTGGAACCACTTAAAATGCGTCTTATACTAGGCAAAACTTCCTTTCTTACTTCAGGATTATTGGTATTATTATATAGATTATTATTTGCATCTACATATATACCAGACGACGAGGTATTTATTCTTTCGACGTTTGAAACATTTTCCGAACTAATACCTGCTTTTGAAGGAGTATTTAAAGCTTTTTTAACGTCGACTTCATGATGTGCACTTACTGTCGTCAAAAAATAAACAGGCGAAGCTGTACTACCTGGAAATGACGGCAAAATAGCCGATGCTGCGCCTTCATTATTATTTGATGTTCCACCAAGGTCAGGAGGTCTAAATGGAATACGTTCATGACCAGGCATTAAACTTGGTGGAGGTATAGGTCTACGATTTATGTAACTTCCCGTATTAAGTTCAATTCCTCCCTCATTGTTAGTCCCACGTAGTGTTGGTTTATCAGCAAAAGGATGTTGATATTCTGGTGGAAGTGGTGGAGTAAAAAACGATCTTGCTGGTGGAGAATACGATGGTAGTTCAGCGCCACCGGGAAACATGGAAATGGTTGGCATCTGGCTATTTGTTTTTTTCAATATATTGGGCGCTAAAAATATAAAAAAATGAATAAATAAGTGCCGCTTTTGAGAAAACTTATTTTTTATTTCAGCAAATTTTTTTGATTTAAAAGGACCACTTATCAGCCATTATTATAAGTGCGAAATACTAATTTTCGCTTTTTTTAATTTAGAAATAGAGAGTAAATAAAAAGGAAATATTTTTAATTAAAATTCAATACATATTTTTATATTTCTTATAATTAAATCAGTGTATTGCATTTAAACTTTTGATACAAATGACGAGTTCTCGAGAAGCCATTAAATTGTAAAAATTTTAACAAAAATGATTTTCAGAACCAAAATTTTCAAAACTATGATCAATTGGCGTATTTAAATTTTCTCTAGTTCATCTAGTGCCTTGTCACAGTTATTTGAACAACTTTTCATCAAATAAGCATTTATTTTTATATTGCAATAATTTAATAAGTTCTAAATTAGATAAAGCTTTGGAAATAGTTTCGAAATCTGATCCAATATATTTTGAAAAAGTGGCCAATAACATTGAAATGAATGTCGCATTGCAAGTTAGCAAATATAGATGTGAAAGAACCCACCGATGGTGACAAGGAAATACAAAAGGATAATGAAATGACAGCGTTAAGCAACAGTAGAGAAAGTAAAAATGAAATGGACAACCAGAGGAATCAATTTCAAAAGCACTTTTGTGTGGTAAGGACGGAAGCGAGGACCCAATGCCATCATCAGCTGTAATGCGTCTTCATTCCTAGATTTCGGATCGGGATGAAGTTTACCCTACAGGATCAATGTAGCGTGGTTCAGGCTGAGATCTCAGCCATTAGAAGGGCAGGTTGCTGGATTAGGTACCACAAGATATACGGAGAGGATATCCGAATCTGTACTGACAGCAAGTCCACGATTAACTCCTTATCGGGTGTATATACGACATCCAGATTGGTTCGTGAATGCCGGACATCTCTGGAAGAGATGGCAAGACATTCAACCCTGTAACTATTTTGGGTGCCGGCTCAAGCGGGCATACCCAGAAACACAGTCGCGGACGGACCCGCCAGATCTGAAACTCGGATGAGAGACCGGCAGATATATCCACTGGTGGGAGTCCCGTTAAGCTGCTGTAGAGCTTTATTTCAGCAGGAATTTTTTAGGGCCGCGCAGTCTAGATGGTCTGAAGAGGTCACCTGCACGGTCTCAAGTACATTGTGGCCTCAGTATGATAGTGGGAGATCAGCCAATCTACTAAGGTTTCCTCGAGGGCAGCTGGGTACACTGGTGGCTGTGCTGACACTGTGTCATTGGTACCCATGCTAGGAGACTTAATCTTCCGCATCATGACTACTGTAGAAGTTGTCAGAATGAGGAGGAGGAGGAGGAAACGGTGGAGTATCTGCTCTGCCATTGTCCAGCTCTTTCTGGGAATAAAGCGGCCATTTTCGGCAGTCCGAGACTGCATGGTCTTGCAGACTTATCGGTCTGCGATGTTACTAGGATAAACTCGTTTATCTGGTCCTCGGGGTGGTTTCGATGTGGATATTTGAAGGTACCGCAGGGACCTGAATCTGATCCTTGCACATCCTATTCCAGGTGACACAACGGGACCTTTAGGACCCAAGTAAGTCGGTCTCATTACGCCGACAGCCTGTGCCACCTAACCTAACCTAACACACTAAGGAGTTTGCAGAAATTTAAATTGTAGTTGTTTTTGCTAATATTTTGAATTTATGTAATCTCCATGTCAAAATCCTTAAAAGCTTTTGGTCCTGATGGTATTTCAATGTTAATGCTGAAAAAACTCTGCGCAGTATTTCTTGAATATCTGACACGACTTTTAAGAATTTATATTTGCCAATTGGTATTTCCGAGTATCTGGAAGGTTACACAGATGATTCCTACTTAATTCAATACTAATACCTAACAAACCCGCTACAAGTGGAAAATCTTACCGCCCAATATTTTTAAAAGTGTTACTATTGCCAACCCTGAAAGAACACCTCTTAGTCGCCACACACCAACATAGCTTCAGGGAGTCCTATAGCACTACTACAGCTTTGAATGATTTGGAATTAATCAAGGCCTTTCACACGGTTGATTATGCCGTGCTGATTAATGAAATCTCGAATTCTGCACTTCCCAACGATGTCAAACGCTGGATTGACACCTATCTCGGTATTAACACAAAAATTGGCCTGCCACAAGGGGGAGTACCAAAATCTCACAACATATGGCATTTATTACAGGAACGTAGAATTTAGCTTTCACCTTCAAAATTCTCAGTATCCCTTTTCATTTCGCGGACTTAAGAAGTAAGGTACCAAATGTCGAGATTTTACAATACTAACAATCGCTGCCAGATGTGTTAAGGAACAGGTATAGATCATCTTCATGAGGAGATCAGGATGCTTCCGGTTAGACAACATAATGAATTTATGATTATACAATTCCTGGTGGCATATTGCCTGCCCAGTTACCATAACCACGAGGTGATTACTCGAGATCCGTCCGCTTTACATATCCGGCAGGACTTCAGGCGTTGTCATAATGACATTCGGGACATCATTCCATCTATAATAAACCAGTTGGCCATTGCGGATACTCAAAAACTATTGGATCAGCAGGCGGTCTCAGGAGCTATAAATAGCTATAGAATCAATAAGTTTCTAAATAAATACAATTTCAGAATATGCGCGGCTTTTACCCAGGCAAACAAGATCAGTTCTGGCACAATTATGAGCTGGATGGTAAATTATAATCAACTACTACCGTCGCACAGAGGAGTATTTGACCCAAAAAGCTGGCCAAAATTATTAAGCGTGGTTTTTGTTTTAAAAGTTTAACTTTTTTGATAGTTTTAGCTTTAGTTTGATAAAAAAAAGGTAGTGGCAGATTATTATTGGGTTAGTGTTATTTTTGACACCACCACCCACCCAACCACCATTTAGAACTTTGTTTATTTTTTTTCATTTTGAAAAGAATTTATATATATATATATATATATATATATATATATATATATATATATATATATATATATATATATATATATATATATATATATATATATATATATATATGTTGTGTATTTGTAGAAAAATTATTTATTATTACGCATGCCGGTCTCCCCCTCGCATTCCGCCAAAATTTCGTTTGGAACTGTACTTTATTTAGATAGTCGAAAACATAGCTGTTAATGGATTTTACAATGTCTCCTTTCTCAAAATTATAATTTATCCAATATTAAATATTTAAAAAAATTGGTCTCGTAGCTTGGCCTTCTATAAGGAATACACAACCAAATAAGCAAAAACATGTTTACTTCTAATATTTATTTTATATTGTTAAATACTCATCACATGAAAGAATTAAATTAATTTAAAAATTCAAAATTATCATGGGCATCATCATCTGTATCAGGAAGTAGTAGTTGAATAGTATCTGATAAAAAAGGTATTTTCATCTTTCGTGTTCTTTGTGTATTGCAGCTTAAAAAAGGGTCACTGCCTAAAAACTTTTCCAGAAACTGAAGGTCTTCATGATCCAACTGCTGTAATAAATCATCAAGATATGTACATAAGCGTGTTGCTGTGTGTTCGAGGTGAAATTGCAGCTTCACTTCCGCTAATGTCATTTTTTAGCAATGATTAGCATGGATATACATTTTTGTTGGCATTGTATAATATTCATATTGGTTTTTCGTGAGATCAGCATTTCTAAACAATGCTAAAGCACCCTCCGCTGAAAGCTTATTAACTGGGTTGACCTCGGAAGTTGTTAACGATCGCTTGAAAATTTTTGCGTTTCTTGGAGATCGTGTTATATCCATTATTAATTTAGCCGCATCACTATGTCCCGCTGCTCTCTGGCTCATTGATGCAGCAAATTTTATCTCCCCTGTTGTTAATTGCTGACGAATTTCTTGCGTCTTTCTTCGTTTTGTTCTTTCACCTGCTTCATTAAATTCTTTTTTTGGTCGCCCTAAAGATGAACTGCCAGGTACTGGTATTGTCACAGTTCCTTCCAGCCATTTAGCATACGTGCTTAAAAATCGGTTCTCTTTTCGTTGTGCTAAACCCCAATATCTTTTGAAACAATTTTTGAAATTTACAACACACTGTTTTACTGCTTTTATATCGCTATCTCCTTGTCATTCTGAAATCGCACACAATTTACTAGCTAAAAACTGCAACTTCTCGTCAATGATTTCAGCATTAAATTCCTATAGTATTTGGAATAACTCAAATATTGTGTAAATTTTTTCCATGTTATCTCTTAAAGTTGCAAAACTCTTATAATAAGAATTTTGCGCAATATATTTGCAAAATAATTCGAAAAACACAAAAGTTTATGACGACAATAAAGTATAAGAAAAAGTGCCTTATGAGCAAAAATAGAAAAAAGGTAAAATTTTCAAAAAATCACAAAAAATAATGGCGCAAACTTGCGCAAACTTTTTTTCTTTTTTCTTGAATTAGAGATCTCATATTTTATTGTGGTATATAACATTATTTGTACAACAGCTACCTTCACTTTAAAAAGCTTTTCCTTTTTTGTTTTTGGTAAGAATTTGTATATTTAAATACATAGTTTTTTTTATAATTAAAATTTTAAAAAGAAATATTTGAGATAATTTATTCTTTTTAAATATTGAAAAAAGCTGCTGATGAAATCTTTCAGGCAAAAAAAATCAATGTAATACCTCTATTCGTTTAGCCATAAAAAAATATCATATATCTTGAAATCGAAAAAATTCAATAAAAACGCATGCAATTTTCTTCACTTTCCTGACTTTAACAGTGTCCCACAATTACAAATCTTAACTTACACCCTTTAAAATGCACGATATGATGTAGAATTTTGTTCTCTATCGATCTGCGTAATTTGTTCTTAAGATTTCATCAAATTAATTTTTGCCTTTTTGGCCAGCTTTTTGGGTCAAATACTCCTCTGTGCGTCGTGAGCAAATAGTTCCTGGTACTTTAAATCGTTGCCCAGCCTGCCTCCAAAGCCCTCAAGACACAGAGCATTTATTTGTAAGAATAGGTCTGTTAATTTAAGCCCTATAGATCAAGCACCATCCGGGCTTCTACGCAAATGCATCACTGCGCTGCATCTGATGCGCATGTGTGATTAGTTTGCGATGTCGATGCAAAACAGCTGATAGCTGAATAAGTTATCATTTGTTTCAAAATTACAAATGCTTAAACATTACAAATGCAGGAATTTAATAATAAATTTATTTCTTGAAATCAAAAATGAAATAAAGTTGTGCAATGGACAAAAAAATTTGTACTCTGCTTAAAGACGTGCGCATGTACCAACAACGGACGAATCACATAAATTTTGGATTATGTTAATATAGTAAAGAACTATCAAATTAGTTTCTAAAAGCTTATAAACAAATGTAATTTCACAAAATAAAATTAATGAAGATCAAATAAAATACTTACTCATCTATTGCATCAGCCATTTTTGTAATGCGTGTTTGACGTTTGTTTGCGCATCATATATTTTTGTGATGCATTTTAAAACACATGACATTTGCAGTAATGCCAACTGATGCATTTTCGAAAGTACTGCTCATCAGATGCAGCGCAGTGATGCATTTTCCGACAAGCCCATAATTAAATTTTGTTTTTTTATTGAAAAACTCTCTACAACAAACACCAACAATAACAACAACAACCGAAAAAATTGTTTTGTTATTTACTTTATACACTGTTCAAGTTTTCCTGAGAATGTGACACCAATCCTGCTTCTGGTGTCTTCTAAGCAAAGTATCCATTCACCCGTTATGGTACAGTACTAGAAGATGCTGGAATACCAGCCATCCCCTGGAACACATTACACAAATGGTTCTGGAAGATGGCTAGCATCTATATGCAGAGAAGCCAACCTAATCCGCGGACCACAACTAGCTTCTTGTTGTGTTAAGGTGGTTGCTAGCAATACTACAACCTGAATGACTAGTTACTGATTAAATAAAAATAGCTTACACCGCTCCCTCCGTCAGAGAGGAAATAACGGTGACTGGAATGTGGTGAATGTTTTCGAACCGGTGGAATTGTCTAGATAGGCGGTGCTTAATCATTGTCATCACTTCAAAAGAAGCAAGGCTAAATATTTTGTGGATTTGGCAGTGCCAAGCTGAGCATCTTTCGATGTAATGATAAACCCAACCCCAAAACCTCCAGCAAACAATGAGAGGTGTCGACAAGTAAAGACGTGGCTGATTGTAAAAGTTAAGAGGCTGTGAAGCTGCACATGTATGTTACATAACAATGGAATATCAGCGAATAGGGGTGAAGAACCCACTTTCGTAATATCGAACAGGCAGAAAGTATTGGGCATTACGCTTATCAGCACGCACCATGAATTTTATTTGAGAACTGGGAAGTCTCTGGTGACATTTCCATCTCCGCTCATCGCTTCCATGTCTTTTCCATTGGTAATAGGAAGGGTATCACCACTGTTTATGTTAATAGACGTAAAACGAAATAGGGGAGATGAAGATAATTCTCACTCGTGCATAGAAGAAGATCCTACAAGAAAACTTATCAGTTATTTTAAGAATGCAATTGATGCTAAAATTGTGGCCCACGGAAATAGCCGAATCTCTTAGAATTTGTCGAGAGCTTTTCAATGAAGCAAAGATAATAGCAAACTAAACACTCAATAAAACTTCCTGAAATAAATTTAAAAAGAGGTCAGGAACACAAAACACGATATTAAAAAGGTTGAAAACGGCACTCAAAGTTATCTGCACATGGGGGGGGGGGGGGGGGGGCAGAGCGGATTGAGTGTGAATACGACTAAAACCGAACTTGAACATTTTTCAAAGAAATACATGCTCCATTTTACAAGCTTTTTGCCAAAGGCAGCAATTATGTCCCTAAAGATGGGCTTACTACATCAAATCTTGGGGGTTACTCTGTATTTCGATTCGAAAAGAAAATCATTTGCATTACATTGTGTATCGAAAGAGTTTTCTTTCGAATCGAAATACGGAGTAACCTCAGTGCCGAAAATCCTTGAATGTGATGGCGGAGAATTTAACAGTCACCCTCAAATGTTTGAAACCACATGGAACTGGCCTTGGCAACTGTGTTGCAGATGAAGTGGAAAAGAAGGGGACAGTGCTTTGTGATGGTGTCATTGATACTTTCTTATTTTCTGCAAGAGAAAAGTCCTTAATATATCATAATATAATAAACGGTGAAACCGTCCTAGGATTTATTCTAGGCGTTCGAAGTGTTTATCAACAGTTTTTACTTATGTCTTACGTCATTAACACCTGTGCACTTACCTAAGCAAACTGAAAATCACTTGCAGCTAATGTTCTTATTTTTATACCGATTAGCTTCTTGTAAACTTCCCATATTCAAAATACTCCCATTCTTCATTAGTGTATATTTACTTTAAAAACACTATGATGAAAATTTTGGTAATTTAACATGAAATAATTGGTTATCAAGTTTAGCAATGGTGACGTTTGAGAAGGTCTTATGAGGAAGTACTTTAAGACACATGAGCTTAAGGTTAAGAATGTTCTTCAAAAAAACTGTAAGCGGAATGTATGAACAAGTACTTTTTTCCAACTAATTTCGGAAAAACCAACCCCAAACATTTACAATTATATTTAGTTCAGGACAATACTGTATTCAATTAGAAAGACGCAAGTTTTGGTTAAAAACAAATTATTTTTAAACTCTGGCGTTATATATGGAAGTATTATCTTCTTGCAGAATCTATGGAATTGGTCCAAAATTGCCATTTGCTTTAAAAAGACCTGAACGTAGGCCTTTAAGTTTCTTCAGTAATTTTTTTACTTTGAAACCCTAAATCAATTATACTGTAGTACGTTATAGTCCCTTCCGATGGTTGCAAAATTTTAACCGTCGAAAAATATTTGATCTACAAAAAGCAAAAATTGGAGTGGTTTTAATCATATGTTAGGCTATGTGTTGCTTGAACGCATCAACTTCTTTTTTTAAATAAAAAACTCCCGACTCTCCTGTATAAAAAATAAGTAAAGTCGTAACTCTGTAAAATAGGTGGCAGTACAAATACATAAGTTTAAGAAAATTAAATATACTTGATCAAAAAAAATTAAATATACACTTAATCGGACAAAAACCGAATTTACTTACACGATGGCTTCGGCGTTGAATTTATTAGGTGTCTATGTCGTTCGTGGTTATGATGACGATTTGGATTGGGGTACGTAGGGTTACTATTACTCTTTAAAATGTCGGCATTTGGTGCTGAGGTTGGTAAAGCATGATCTCTTTCCAAGTCCAGTTCATAATTACGATGATGCATATTTAACTGGGATTGATGGGACTTATCTTGGTATCTATTAAATAAATAAAATTTTAAATTTGTGTAAAATTGTTAATATAAAAACAATCAAAAATACCTTAATGTGGTAAGTAGAGGCGTGGCTATTGTTGTTAAGCTTGGCACATAACTATTTTCGGGAATGCTACGTTTAGTGGTCGAAGTTGTACCATATGCAACTTTGATTAAAACAGCAGCCAAACTTCGTTCTAAGTTATCTAACTTATCTAGATAAGCACCACCAGAAGTACCACCTTCTGTAGAAGATGTTATGAGATTTTTGCTTGCCGATAGATATGCCTCGCCCTTCTCTCCAATATCATGTTCCAAATTATATGAATTTTTTGATAATCTACTATTAATACTGCTATTGTTGTTAGCGCTATAGTTAGTGCTGTTATAACCTAAGATATCGCTGGCGTTTTCAAAATCAATAGTACCCATATCCATACCGATAACTGGAGGAGATTTTGAAACCAATAAACCTTGTATAGAGCCGAAAAACTGCGTTGAACTTAGTAGTAAAATAAACAGAACATGTAATGTTTTACAATTTTGCTGTAAAAGATATGAGCAAGACATTATAAGTCTGACATAAGTAAGAATAATAGAACTGAAGCTCCTTGTGCGATGTTTGTGATGACGCCATCGCTTCTCTCTTTTGGCACATATAAATTCTTTTTCCTTATTGTTATTTTGTATAATATTTTTTTTAAGCTGTTTCTTAGCTGTTGTAATATTTTCTACGCCAGACATATTGTTAGCATGCAATACTGATCTCTCCTTTTCATATATAATTGACCGAACACTTGATTTTGATATATTACAATTGTAATATTGTTGTTTTTGTTGTTCATGAGAATACGCAATTGGTACTCTTAGATTAATCAGCGGTTGCTGATTATTTAGTAGGCAGGATGTTAAATTTTTCCTTTTATTTTTTATGTATTCATTTCGCAATAGATGTCGTTTTCGTTTTTCCATGTTTGTTTTTTTCCTCCAACAAGAACCAAGTCTTGTAATTATTGGTTTGACTGTATCAGCTTCGTATTCCTCCTGCATATGCTCGAACCTCTTCTCTTCATTGTCGTATTTTTGAATACGACATCTACTCTTATTATTATTGTTAATTTCATATTTTAAGAAGCATTTGAAATTAGGAGCATTACGAGGAGTTTTGGCTCCGTCTGCCTTCCCAATTATCGTATTAATTCTATATTCACATTCAACTACTGCACTACTATTAAAGCTATATACAACATTCACGGTATCGGAATTCATGGCCGTTTGAGTTTTTATGCTTAAGCGGATCCCAAAAATCGCTTTAAATTAAATGAATCCCAATTCAAATATATTGCAACATTCATCGTAGTTAATTTTCATCTCGGCTTTGAAACCATTATTTATTAAAACCTAAAAAAAGATATTTATTATGTCTTGTTTATTTATGTTTTGTTTTTATTTAAAAAAATATCCTATAAAGAGCAAACTGAATCATAAACAAAAAAAAAAAAAAAAAAAAAAGGAATTCTTGCAAAATATTTACGTTTATTTCCACAAAAAAGAGTTTTTCTTTCTTTTTAAATTATACAATCTTATATTTTAAGTTTTAGTTTATTTAAAATTTTAAAAAACAAGTGAACAGAGAATACATTTTTATTCTCCCCTCTTCTTTGTGCGTAGAAAAGAATATCGTTGAAGCGGCTACTAAAACAATTAGACAATGATATTTTATAATAAAATAGCTGTTCCCGGGACGCTTCGCTACCCTAATGAGAATAATTGTACCACGACCACTCTTCCAAGTTTTACTTCATTAATATGGAAGTTATAACAGATTTTCTTCTGCCTATTGGACCTTTTAAATTAGGACTTATTTATCTTTTAAATATTTCTAAGATTGATTTTTGTTAAAATCGATTCAGCGCATTTTTCCTCTTCTCCACTTACCCGTCTTGTTCCCTTTTTTTAAATAATCATACCCTCTTAGAATTTATAAATATATATCTATCTATGTTTTAATTTTTCTTAAATCGGTGCATCGTTAAATACCTGTTTTGGTCATAACTCACGAACGCGTCGATCAAATGTGCAAACTTTAGATAAACCATCAACACGACCATACGAACAAACCCTAAAAATTTAATCGAATTCGGTTTGACCGTTCGTAAGTTATAAAGTCACAACACACTTTAAACGATTTTTTTATATAGAGTGCCGGTCAACATAATAGCACCAGTTGCAATATTCTGACTCGAAAGATGTAAAAATTTTACCTATTTATTATATTATTTTTTTGAGTGTAAAAACAGTTACATTTTTCATGCTATCTCAGAGTGTGTGCATTTGATTTCAAATCTCGTAACTGTTAATCAGTTATAAAAGCACTTATTATTTCGTTCAGTTATTAAAATAGCAGCATTAGGCTTTTTAAAATTTGTTTTGCAAAATTTTGTGAAAATAAATGAAAACGGAAGGTAATACATTTTTTTTTAAATACTTTCTATAAAATCGTGTAATAATTTTATAAAAATTGTATAGTTATGGGTTGAGGAAAGCATTGTTCGGCGGAAAAACGTAAATTGTGTTCCCAAATAAGGGGATTGCTGGGCTGTTCCAATAAAATAAAAATAAATGCCCTGAGATATGAGCAAAAAGTTCAATGCCGTGGCAAGAAGCGAACTTTGTCAGTCTTAATAGTAAAATGGTTAGTATGTATGACTAAAGCAAATCCCTTTATGACAGCTACGGAGCTCAAAAAAAATTGGATGTGCCGGCAAGCGTGAAAACTATTCGCCGCAGACTTCAAGACAACAGCCTCAATGCCTGTAGTCCACGAAAAGTGCTGCTCCTTTCCTCTAAGCATGTTGCTAAACGAATATCTTTTGCTAAAGCACATCTAAATTGACCAAAGGAAAAGCGGAGAAATATGCTATGGACTGTTCCTTTTGGTGGAAAGGATTACAGATGTTTTGTCCGTAGGCCACCTAACAGCGAATACATTTTTTAAGAGAAGTAGAACTTCACTTTAGTTACTAGGAACCGTACTATATTCTTTAGGAAAGAGATAGATAAGAGATAGACAGGTGGTGAAAGGAGATCGATATAGCAATTTTATTAAATTTTTTACTTCGCCGGCGAATATGCTATGAAGAAGAAGTATTGACAAAGGAGGATATATACCAATAAACAGAAAAAAATGTATTTTTTGACTGCCCCAAGGGTTGAACCCAGGGCAACCAGATTTGTAGTCAACGTGATTACCACCTTGACTACAGCATCCACAATTCACACCAAAAACTATCAAGCATGGAGATCACAGTATTATGGTATGGGGTTGCTTCTCGTATCAAAGTGTGGGTCCTATATATTGGTTCACAACCGTTATGGATTCATCGGTTTATGAAAAAATCCTTGATAAAATTATGCTGCCGTATGCTTCCTACGTGGGTCTTCCAGCAGGACAGTGACCCCAAACACATCAGCAAATTGGCGAAAAATGGTTCAACGATAACTTAGTCCACAGATTAGAACCCTATCGAAAATCTGTGGACAAACAATAAAACTAACAAGCGTTGAAGGGCTCTGGAAGGCTATGTAAAAAATTTGGAGTTCCAAGTTCAAAGTTGAAAGATGGTAGCATTTAGTGGATTCCATATAAGGCTAAGTCATTGACAAAGGTTTTATCCAGTAAAGCACCATTAAACTTATCTGGCAACGCTATGCGTGAATAGATTGTGTGTGTAACTTGGTTGTCTTTTACTTCTGCAAATAACACTTAAATTTTAAAAAAAATAAGAGTTCAGCTTCCACTTGCTGCTGCCTTTTATATTCAAATATGCCAATGAATTGAATACACAAAAACAGAAAAAAAATACAGAAAAAAATATTTCACAGTAAATGTTTTAATTGTTATTTACTAGGGTGTCAGACGATCAAGTTTTCATTCAATTTTTAAAATTTCTTTAATTTTTTTACTAATACACTCTCACTTTAAAAACTTGCTGAGAATTTGCTTTCAAATTTTCGTTCAATTGAATCTTTCAATTTTCATTCAAGAGAACAACTAATTGAAGTTTTTTCCTTCAAATAATATTTTTTTTTTGTTTTCTTTACGACATATTGCTTAAAAACTTGCTTTGAAATTGCGTACAGCCTACGTCACAGCTTTCAATTTTTGTGAATTTCGACAAGCAGTATGTGTAAATTTCTTAAAAGAGAATTGAACAAAAACTTGAACGTGTGACTGCACTGTTACCGGGACAAAACAACAAGTCCAAGTTCTGTCAAAGAAATGTGTGCGGTCGACAGCGGCGCTACAGCGCATATGTGCAACAACAAAAATATGTTTGTCCGAAAACAACAAATTTATAATTGGAACTAGTGAAGGTGACGTATGCTTTGAATATAATAACACGAATATTACATTGACAAATGTGCTGTACTCTACTGAGTTGCAGAGCAATTTTATTTCTGTGACTAGGATTGTAGACAGAGGTCTTACAGTAAAGTTCGAAGCCAAGATGGCGACAGTGAGGAGATCAAATGGTATGGTTGTATTTCGTGCTAAAAGCGACAACCTTTTTGCTGTGCATACAGCAACTACAGCATTCGCTATGTATGACTGGAACACTTTTTGGCACATTTAAATTACAAAAGCTTATGCCATTTAAATTACAAAAGCTTAGGCGAATTCTGTAAGGCTGGCATTATAAAATTATAAATGGAAAAAGCACTAATAACATTTCGTGTAAAACCATTTCCTTCAAAAAGTGACCATAAATCATCAAACTTATTAGAGCTGCTTCATTCAAACGTGTGTGAACCATTTAAGAACGTATCAGTCGGCGGTGCAAAGTAGTTTGTAACTTTTATAGACGGCAAGCCGCGAAAAATCTTTGTGTGTTTTTTTAAAGAGCAAAAGCTGAAGTTATATCGAAATTTAAGCAATTTAAGGCACTGGTTGAAAACGAGACGGGTTACAGGATAGTGGCACTGCGCACCGACAATGGCAGAGAGTATGTCAACAAGGAATTTGACCAATTTTTACAGCAACAGGGTATACAGCGTCAGCAAATATAATGGTTTGGCCGAGCGCTGTAACAGAACACCGATCGAGATGAGTCGATCCATGCTATTTCATTCAGGCATGCATACAAAGTCTTTGGGCTGAGGCTGTAAACACCGCCGTATATATTTGAACTAGATGTCCAAACTAGCATAACACATTGCAAAACACTATTTGAGGTATGGCATGGCAGGCAACGGTAGTCAAACATTTACGTACGTTCGGCTCGTTTGCAGTTGCATTGAACAAAACAAAAGTGTGAAAGTTTGAGCCAAAAGTTGAAGAATTTGTGATGATCGGATACTCAAAAGTGGCTAGTGGTTATTTGACAGGACAACACAACGAATAACTGAACACAGAGACATTTTGTTCGATGAGACAATTTGTGGTGGTGGCAACAAAGACTACAGCAGCAATGATGTTGATCAACAACAGAGGTATATAAGATTATTTAATGTTAAATATAGTGAACACATAAGATGACAACACTACAGAATAAAAGTGTAAGCAATCGTGTAGAAACTAAAGAAGAAGAAGAATATGACACAGCAAAAAACAATAGCTCCGTTGACTCGTAGGAAGATTTCGAAGGTTTTGAAGAAAAATCTAGAGTAGCTATACGCAGGCCTAAGATTTTAAGAGGTAGTAAACCTGGTAGGCCACGTAAGCACGTCAATGAATTGAATAATATGTCCGAAATTTCGATACCACAAACAGTTAAAGAGGCATTTTCGAGTAAAGAAAAAGAAGTATGGTTGAATGCAATGAATATGGAGATTTCTTCACTTGAAAGAAATAAAAACTGGACACTGACAGATTTACCTAGCGGTCAAAAGCGAGTGAAAAAAGGATGCAGCCAACGTTACGGAATTGATTATATGGAAACTTTTTCCCTCGTAGTACGTTACTCTACAATAAGAACTCTACTAGCATTAGCGGTTGAATGGAAAATGGTTTTGCATTAAATTGATGTGAGCTCGGCATACCTCATGATGAAATTTATTTACGACAGCCGCAGGGCTTTGAAAATACTAATCACCCCAATAAAGCTTTACGACTATACAATGCAATCTATGGGTTAAAGCAGTCCGGAAAAGAATGGAGATCTAAATTGGACACTGTGCTGCAGAATTTTGGATTTCAGCCAACTAAAACTGATCCTTGTCTGTACAAAAATAATGTTAAAATGGATCTTGTTTTAATTGGAGACTATGTAGACGACCTTTTCATTGGATGCAGAAGTGTAGAAACCGTCCTAAATATTAAAAAACAAAGATGTGGAGAATTTGACGTGTCCGACAGAGTAGCATTGCATCACTTTCTAGGTATTGAGATTGATAGATTTGGCGAAACAGGTGAGATAAAGTTTGGAGAAACGCAATATATTAAAGACATTGGGAAATTTAATATGCAAAGTTGCAGGACGGTTTCGGTGCTACTTGATGCGGGTTATCAGCCACAGTGTACAAATAATTGTAAGAAGGTGGATAAGCAATTACACTAGTCTTTGATTGTCACATTAATGTATTTGGCTATCACAACTCGACCGGATATTTTGCATTCGGTTTCCAAAAATAGGCTCAGCGAAATTCAGAACCCCATCAGGAGCATTTTCAGGCAGCAAAACATGTTATAAGGTACCTATCTGGGACAGCCGACTATAAAATAAGTTACACTTTGGCCGAGAAATCATCAGTTTTTGGTTTTGCTGATGCTGACTGGGGCAGTGACACTACGGATAGGAAATCATATACTGGTTTTTCATTTTTCGTGGGCAACTGTTTGGTCTCTTGGGAATCTAAAAAACAAGTCTATAGCCCTAAGGAGCACCAAGGCTGAATATATGGCTGCATATAAGGCCAGAGAAAGATTTTTACTTCTTGTTTTCGACTAAAAGTTTATTGGCTGAAGTAAATGTTGTTTTATTTATTTATTGTCCTTTTTTTCAAAAATTATTGTAATTCTTATACTAAAAAAAATAAAATCAACGATTAACTTACATTTATTTTGTAGTTTTGGAAATTTCGCGAAATATAAAAGTTCCAAAATTACAACAACTTCCGCCAAAAAATAAAAACTAAAAATATAACAGTTTTTGTAAAAAATAAATATCAGTTTATCAGAAAAAGACAGTTATTTCTGACAAAAATAAATTCAAAATTACAACAACTTCCGCCAAAAAATAAAAACTAAAAATATAACAGTTTTTGTAAAAAATAAATATCAGTTTATCAGAAAAAGACAGTTATTTCTGACAAAAATAAATTAAAAATCAACCAAAAATAATAACCATAAAATAAAAATTATTCCTGCCAAAAATAATAAAAAATCAAATAAAAATTAATTAATTAATTAAAAACAAAAATTTAATAAGCGTACGATCTTATGAAAATATAGTTGAATAGAATCAAAACGGTGTGCTTGTCTTGGCTCCCGGATATTTTCTTGTGGTTACTTTTTTCCTTGTTATCCCTGTTGATGATACTTACAAGGGCCAGAATTCACTATCATGATCAGTCGCGCGATCTGTCAAAAATTGCATGTGTGCTCAAAAAGTATGATAATAGGAATTAAAAGCTTATGTGTGTGACAGACTATTTAATCTTTTGAAATAATTTATAAAATATTTTTCTCTATAGTATATCGTATATAGTATATCTATGTATATGTTTTTTGCATCTTTTTTCTATAATAGCGTGACATCTACGATGCCATTTTAACGATTTTTAAAGTAGGACAGAATTCTGTCAGACTTTTGTGTGAAGCGTACGATTTTGTATGATAGTGAAAACTGGCTAAAAGTATACATTGAATAAAAAATATATGTATATTTCGAATATTATTATTAACAGTTGCCGGCTTAGTCGACTTTGAGCCGCCGCTGAACTGATTTTTATTTAGCCGCCGCCGTAAATGTTTTGTTTAGCCGCCGCCGGTGGCAATTTGATAACGGCTTCGTTCCCTGCTTGCAACCTCTGTAATTTAGGAGAAGATGAAACGTTATTTCACTTTATGGCTAAATGTAAGAAAAATCTTAGTTCCATCAAGAATATTTACTATTAGTCCTTAACGGAGTACTAGCAGACGGCTGGAGCAGACTTTAAAATATAGAAATTATTTAAACTCTGTATTTAATTGATTTGTCCCATTAAATTATATCCAACTATTTTTAAAATTCAATCTATGTCAGATGTCGTATGTGTCATTGTCATAAACATACATCATTATTGAAAATTTTTAAACTTTATTTACTGTTAAAAAAATAAAATTATTATACGCGACACATGTTCTTTCTTGCTGAACACGTGCTCTCGTAACAACTAACTGCCATCCCTAAATTAGCGCGTAAAGCGCAAGATAACTGTCAAAATTTCTCATGTACATACAAAATGTATGAAGCATCCCTAAATAGCTTGGCGTCAACGCTTAGCAGTTGGAAAATCCAATTTTGACAGTGCGTTAGGAAGTGAAGTTTGCTGTTTGTTGGTTTGTTTTGTTTTGTTATGGTTGAAAAGTAGTGACAATTTAGTAATTTTCAAGGCAATCTAGCGGTTTTATCTCTTCTTTATTCTTATACAGCGGGTTTTATGAAATAAAATGAGTTAACATTACTTTTAACGACACGAAGTAAACGCTGTTATTTAGGGATAACATTTCAGCGCAAAAGCTATGAATTACATTGCTTTGCGTCTTACGCGCTAATTTAGGGATGGCAGTAAATATTAAAAACCAACACTAACATATATAGTCATTTAGTAACACACATACTTGGGCATACTGCAGTATATTTTTAATGCATTATGTATAGCAGTAACCAGTAAAAGCTTACTGGTTACTGAAAAAATTTGACTATTTACTGAAATTTTTTTCACTAAACAGTAAAAGTTTACTGGTAACGGACTATTTCAATTTTTTCAGTAACCAGTAATTTTTTTTTTATTTCAGTTACCAGTAAAATTCTACTTGTAAATGAAAATATTATTTGATTTCTGAAAAAATTAATTTTAGCTATGTTACGAATATCAAAAAAATTAATATATAAATTTTATTTTCGAAAAACACATATGAAATTTGCAACATCACTAATCAGTATTCAGCAAATTGTAATGAAACAAAATATATAAAGTTAAACTTTTTATCAATAAAATGCGGTCTACAACGGTATTTTTTTCAATATCAATTAGTAGTCACTTCCTAGTTGACCAAACGGTATATTAATTCGAAAACATGCCTTGATTTCACAATAGGTGTAATTCCGCGAGATCGAAGGGTTTAGCCACATTGGCAAAATCCCTCACAGAACTCATCCTATATGAGAAAATTGCACTAAGTCAATTTTCCGCGTCTTATAAAAAATTTCTCAAATTCAATTTGATTAAACTGTGTTTACAGATTAATAGCTCTATATGTGCTCATGATTTCACAATAGGTGTAATTCCGCGAGATCGAAGGATTTGGCCACATTGGCAAAATCCCTCACAGAACTCATCCTACATGAGAAAATTGCATTAAGTCAATTTTCCGCGTCTTATAAAAAATTTCTTAAATTCAATTTGAATAAACTGTGTTTACAGATTAATAGCTCTATATGTGCTCTTGATTTCCCAGTAGGTGTAATTCCGCGAGATCGAAGGGTTTGGCCACATTGACAAAATCTCTCACAGAACTCATCGTATATGAGAAAATTGCACTAAGTCAATTTTCCGCGTCTTATAAAAAATTTCTCAAATTCAATTTGATTAAACTGTGTTTACAGATTAATAGCTCTATATGTGCTCTTGAATTTCCAGTAGGTGTAATTCCGCGAGATCGAAGGGTTTGGCCACATTGACAAAATCCCTCACAGAACTCATCGTATATGAGAAAATTGCACTAAGTCAGTTTTCCGCGTCTTATAAAAAATTTCTCAAATTCAATTTGAAAAAACTGTGTTTACAGTTTAATAGCTTTATATGTGCCCTTGATTTCCCAATAGGTGTAATTCCGCGAGATAGAAGGGTTTGGCCACATGACAAAATCCCTCACAGAACTCATCGTATATGAGAAAATTGCACTAAGTAAATTTTCCGCGTCTTATAAAAAATTTCTCAAATTCAATTTGAAAAAACTGTGTATATAGTTGAATAGCTTTATATGTGCCCTTTATTTCCCAATAGGTTTGATTCTCCGAGATCGTAGGGTTTTGTAGCTGTACTCGTATTCGTTAAAAATGTCCGGAATTTACTATACAAATTGTACTGTATGTATGGGAGAAAAAAATTATCGTATGCTACATTTTTTAAAAAACGTATTTAACTTGACGTATTTATCTTCACACACATAAAAATATATAGGGTTAACCATCCGATGTTAGTTCTTAAGCTACTGAATGTTAACTTAAATCTTCTTCTGTCTTATAAAAAGCAGTATGTTGTTAGTGGAAGTTCTAGTTCTAGGTTGCTTTCAGTTCGTAGTGGGGTGCCTCAAGGTTCAGTTCTTGGACCTTTGCTCTTCATAATTTAGATTAGTGACTGATTCTAAATTAAGTTTTAAAAATCATATTGATTCGGTCGTTTCTAAGGTTTGTTTTACTTTGAGAAAACTATATAGTTTAGATTTAGTTTTACCTTTTATGTCAAAAAACGGGTGGCTTATGGCTTGATTATGCCAATAATTACGTATGGCTTAGAAGTTTACTGTGGTACCTTAGGTTACATTCTTAAGTAAATAAAACTTGTTTTTAATAGAGATGTGAGATATATTCTCTTAGATTGAGACAGCATATCTCCCCTTATGTTGTAAAATGTTTGAGTATTTCTGTTGTTTCTATAAGACCTTTAAGTTACAGGTGCCGGAATACTTAATTCATTAATTTGAATTTGGAAGATCTTTTATATTATTATTTTTTCATTGTAAGTAGGCAATTATTGAGTAGTATTTTTTGACCGATTATGGCCTTTAGTATAGGTTTTCGTAATAGAATGAATGAATAAATAAAAAAAATTATAAATGTGCATGAAATTAATGTATTTTCTGAACTCTGGCTATAACAGCAAATATAAAATTTGGATTTGAAAATTAAGGCATGTGCCAATAGTTCAGGCATGTTCTGGAACTCCCATGTTTTTAAAATCATACATAGATGGTGAAGGGTACATAAGATTCGGCCTAGCTGAATATAGCACTCTTACTTGTTTTTTTTTTTTTTTGTTTTTGTGTTTATTGTTTTAAAGCTTATTTTAAGTAAAATTTCCAACTTCACTTCAGTATGTATAGCGATTTGAAGTCGCCATTTTTTGCGATTGTGAACGGCAGAACATCTATCTTACATGCGATTTTGGCTCGCATCGCCTGGGTAAAATAGAATACATGCGTGCTTATGGGAATACTTTTAACAAACTAATCGTAAAATGGGTTTGCTATTTCATGATTGTTCTTATATTCTGCATTGTTAAATATAACATTTTGTATCACAGATTTGCGTTTCTTTAGCACTAAATTTTTTACATATATTATTCTATATTTTTTGGTCTTTGGTATTAGTAATTTTTTGTTTATATATGCATTTTTTATTTTTCAGTTTAACTTTGTATTAATTTCTTGCTATTCTATAATATACCATAGTATTTGGCTATTTTGTACTTTATAATTTTTTCGGTTTTAAGTGTTTGCAATTGTCTATTGAACTATTTGTTTTTAATGCTTTTTTCATAATTTTGTTTTTCTAATTGTTAGTCTTTTAATAGTGTTTTCAATTGCTTCATCAAAATTATACACATTAGAGTTTAACTCTAAACCTTCATTGTCTGTCCGTTTATATTTTCAGTATTTTAATTAGTATTCCCGAAATTTTATTTCTATAATTTCATGAACGGATATTTTATTCGAATTACTGATATTTACATTAATATTGACATTATTTGTTATAACATAATCAATTATCAATATATCACGTGTAATTCTAGTATAGTTTTTCACTAATTGTTTTAGTCCATTATCATTATCAATAATAATGCTTCCTTTTGCCAAATCTACATTTAAGTCTCCAGCGATAAAAACATCTGTATTTTTTTCACTCAATTCTTCAAGTATGTCCTCAAAATTTTCATAAAATTCTGGACATTTCCCGATATTTGACATAATATGCGCTTATCCAGTATTTAAATCTCTAACTTTTTTACACATAAAACTTACTTGACAGCCTTTATTTATATAAAATACTAATACTGATGGTATTCTTTTATATTTATATCATTTTCATCCATTCTGTCAGTTAAATGGGTTTTCGTGAGAATTATAAAATCTGGTTTATCGAAACTAGCGATTGCCTCAAGCTGATTAAAGTTGTTAGTTAAACTTTGTACAATTCTGTAAATGCAATGTATAGTATTTAATTGTTAATCAAAAAACTTATTTTTCTTTTTTAACTTTAACTTATTTTGATATACGGGACACTCTTTGCTTGAAGTAATATGATTTTCGTCAAGGCCAAAATTAAACTTTTCATTCGATCTTATACAGTTAATGCATTTGTTAATTTGTTCGTTAATTTGTTTGTTTTGCTATGTTCTCGAATTTGATTTTTTTTTTCTTAATATTTCGATAATTTCTCTATCTTTGTATTTAAATGTTATATCCGTTAAAACCACAGCCATTTCAATAACATTTGGAACTTTTACTGCATATTTATCGCTCATTTTCGTTTCGATAGCAGTATTACTCTTTTGCCTTTCGTCTATGTTTTCACTCTGTATGACTAATGTTCGATTTTTTCGATTTTCAAAGTTTGTAATTTAAAATTTTCCGGATCTACGTTTTTATTTAAATCATCTTTTGTTTTTCAATTTTCTGTTTTTTTTTTTTTTTGTTTACCTATCAAAGGTACCTGATTTTTTACTTCCGGCAATGCTACGTTATTATTCAATGCATTGGAAAATGTTAGCTTATTTTGTTTGACATTTGTCTCTTTTATCACTTTTTTTATTTTATGTGCAATAACATTTTAGCATTAGCTTGTTCTATGTTGTTACACATTTCTTTGTTTTTATTTTCGTATTCTTTTATTGTGCGAAAAAACTTTTTAATTTAATTTCCATTTTTTTCACAAGTTTTTTGAGTATTATCTAGTATATTAAGCCTTTGCTCACACCGTTTTTCGTTTGGTCTCAAAAATGTCTCAAATTCTTTTCTGTATTCTTTAAGGTTTTGTTTATTTATTCGGACACCATCTTGAATTTCAATCAATGCAAGATCTATTAAAACTTCGAATAGACGGTAAAATTTTTCGTGAAATCGGGTCTATTATAAACAGAAGCCATAATATAGTTAAGAAAATAGTTGATTAGCACGAAAAATTCGGCAAAGTAGAAAATCGTTCAGGTGCAGGCCGACCAAGAGCTTTAAGTGAGTCTGAAATAAGGTCTATTGTGCGTAATGTGAAGAAGAATCCATTTAAAAGTGCTCTTAAAATATCGAAGGAAGTTTCAGCAACAAAAAATACCAACGTAGGCACAGCACAGTACGAAGAGCTCTACATGCAAATGGTCTACATGTTCGATTGCCGCGAAAAAAGACACTAATGTCGGTAGTAGATCAGAAAAAACGTATTGAGTATGCAAAGAAGTACAAAACTAAAGATGGTTCTTTGTGGAATAACGATTTGTTTAGCGATGAGGGTAATTTTGGCCAGAAAAAACTTGTAAAAGAATGGCGTACAAAAAATACAGAGTATGCTGAACAAAATCTAATATCTACGGTTAAGCATGGAGGAGTTTCGGTGATGATGTGGAGATGCATGGCGACAAGTGAAGTGGTAAGCTTGGTTTTTATTGAAGATACCATGAATAAAACGGAGTACCTAAACATTTTGAAAAACAATTTGCCATGTAGTGTGGAGAAATTGGGCTTAAAGCGACCTTGGATCTTTCAACAAGACAATAATCCCAAACATACGGCAAAGAGTGTAAAAGAATGGCTCCTTTATCATACTCCTAAAACATTAGATCATCCTCCCCAATCACCAGACCTTAACCCGATTGAGCATTTGTGGGAGCATCTCGACCGGCAAATACGAAAGAGGACAATTACTAACAGAAAATTTCATCTGACATAACCAAAAAACTAGTTGAATCGATGCCCCGAAGACTAAGTGCCGTTATAAAGCTAAAGGGAAAGCAACCAAATACTAAATCATACTAATTTTTATAATGAATTATATTTGTACACTTTTTTTGACACGTAAAATATGGAATAGATTTTGCTTTTGATTTATAACTTTTGTTGTTGTAAATTTTTGTTGTTGTTTTTTTTTAATTAAGTAGAGAACTGAATAACAATTAAAAAAACATAAAAGTATTTTTAAAGACTGAAATAAAAACTAATTTAAAGAAAATGTTTTTGTACACTTTATTCTGACGCTCACAGTAATTTACCGCATACACCATTGCATCTTATTCTGTTTCACCTTTAATTACTGATTTGCATGTACTGCATTCAGTCATTGTTAGGTGATCTTTTATTTACTTATTTTTATCCGATTAGTTAATTATTTTTGTAAATAATTATCACCACGTATATATTACTGTTTGTTTTAAATAATTAAACAACCGTTTTATATTTTTAATACTCTATACTATTATTAAACTATTATATTCTTCAGATCTGTTATGTATGAATCTGGCAGCTTGAATAATTTTATAAGAATTTTGTAATCTGGCAATTGTTAAATTTAGCATGTTTTAGTTGAATGAATCATACATTGTACTATTGGAGCGGTGCCCGTAAACTAGATTTAAGCCGTACTTTTTTCTTATGAATACTTTTCAAATAATTAAGTACAATTTCAATTCGAACAACAAAAGGAACCTTGGAATTTAAAGATACATCAAGAGCTGTAATCTGTTATTTTTGCTTGTGCATATTCATATATTTTACTCTGGATATATTTATATGACGCGGTCTTCGCAAAATAAAGCCATGTGTTCTTTACTGAAATGAAATCGATACACACCTCAAAAAACCTGTCTCGACACTCTACAGTGTCTGAATACTCAGCAAAGAAAAAATTAAAATTCGAAAAGCACCCTGCTACCTGATTGAACTACTTAATTATGTCGCAGAATTTCAACCATACAGTCTTAGAAATATGGAAGATTTTAGACTACCAAGAGTTAGAACAGCAACTATGCAACGGTCACTTTATTTCAAAGGATTAAAACTATATATGTTATCTGATAACATTAAAAATGAACGGAATATTAAAATCTTTAGAAGAAATTGTTTACAATTTGTTAGAAGTAATGAAATATGATAAAATAATGTCTAAGATATACATACACATGTTTCCTTTTTTCAATAATAGTTAAATTAGAATACATACTACTACTATTTAAATAAATAATAATTAAAAAAAATATTTCATTCAGCTATTACTTACAGAAATTTATTTGTTTATGTTTATAACCAGAGTTTTATACTAATTTATGTTAAAATATTTTTCTCATAAATAATTTTCAGATTTTTTAAACATTTTTAGACACTTTTTATTTAGAAATTAACCTCTTTCAGGTTTCAGTGCTGGCACTTCTGATGGTAATTTGAAGTCCATACCTTCGGGATAAAATACCTGACCCACCATTGGCGGATATTAAGTTTATAAGAGCGTCGATGGGAATCTGTTACTTTGTGCATATTTATATCATGACATAAGTCTTATAGATGTTCGTCGAAACATTTTCGGATCATTTCTGACAGGCCATATTGACTTTCTAGGGGATTTTTATGCTATTTTTTAGCCATTGTTTACTTTTTCCGAGAAAGATAATTTACACTATGGAGCAAAAGTGACTACTAAAAAATCACAACTGTAGAATTAATAAAATTTTTTACTTTTATTAGGTATTTCAAACTATATACAAAAACTTCATTTAATAACACAAACTTAAGATTACAAATAACAGAAAGAAAAACAAAAACAACAACTTTAGTCTTAACAGAATACTTAATTTAATACATAAAGAGTGTTCAGTTTTGCTCTTTTTTTAAATGTGGTAAAAATTAGTACTTTGTGTGGTAAAAATTAGTACTTTGTGAAGCCACCTCGGCTTTTAAAAACTGCCCCAACACGCTGAGGCATGCTTCTGACTAGGCTTTGACATTTTGGTGGGGGTGTGTTAGGCAGAAAAAGAAATTTGAATAAAAAACACAATTGTTATAACTTTGTAAATAAACTTTTATTAATAAATATTTTTTATCTTGATATACGATGTGTGTTCTCTCTATGTATAAAAGACAAGAACTTTTACAAAAGCAAAAAGGAAGATGGCGAAAACAAAGTTTAGTTGAACCGTTAACGGTTTTAAGTAATGCAATTAAAAGTAAATACTCCTAAAAATACATGGTTTACTAAAGGAGTAGAATTTAGATTTCATCAAAGTCACCAGAGTGACAAATGAGAAATTACATAAAATTTATGATCAATTAAAAAAACCGAGCAGTTCAACCTAAACATTGCCGGCCGCCTTGCAATAACAAAGTTAGATGCAATAAAGCGTAAGAAATAATTTAATCAATGAAGGTTTTTTTTTATTGTATTATTGTTTTTTTTGCAAGTTCAATAAAATATGTTTTTTACAACAGATCCATAAACTGAACCCAAATAAGGGATGGTTTTGTGCAGACCCATGAACTGATTATCGTAGCACAATTAGGACTGAATTATATAGGCGATTGGCCAGATATAACCCACCCAAAGATTGTGTACTGAGCTAGTGGACAGCCCGGGCAAGAATAAATTTTTCCCGTAATGATTTGGGAACTTAGTTCCGGACCGAGAACCAGCGCGACCTGACCTGAGTGGTAAAAGGTCGGATCCGCCAACTGCAAGCCGGGAAAATGCTCCCGCACAACCTCTGACACATTCTCTATTGGAGTCCTTATACCCCGCATTTTCGAAACCTTTGCTGTCAGGGAAATTGTTTTTAATGGATCATACAACGATCGAACGGTCACACGACAATAGGACCCCGTAACAGGAATATCCAATCCCCCTACCAGCCGTTCACCGATGTAGCTGACGCTACAGCAGAGGTCTATTACCGCACGAACTTGTATCTGCCGGTCCCCTAGAATAAGTTTCGCCTGCAAGGTCGGCGAGAAATTTACCACATGGTGCAGTGGTAACGAAGTTACACTGACCATATGTGACGGCACAATGTTCTTCGATTTCTTATTCTTTTTGGTGTTCTTTCCTTCAACACGCTTCGGGGAATGCAGCATGGTGTTATGATCTCCCTGACATTTGTTGCACTTTCGGACGCTTTGGCAGTCTTTCAACGTGTGATTACTGGCCAAACAACGTGAGCAATGGCCCCAAATCAGCACGTGACGCAATTTCTTCTCATGAACAAGCTGCCGAAATCGAAAGCACGCTCTTAAAGGGTGAGTTTTTTTGCAGAGGCTGCAGTTGAGCGCACTGGAGTCTGTCCCTTTATTTTTTCGCAAATCATTTTTTGGGCCAAAGCTGTCCACTAAGCTGGAGGATCCAGTTGGTGCAGGATCCGTTGATGCCGGTACCACAGCGACAGGCTCATCCACTATAGAAAGGGATGCAGGTGGTTGCGATTCCACTGCCACGGAAGCCGTTGTCGAAGGTATGGTGGAGGGTGCTTCAGTTATCGGATCTGCTACCTCCATCGCCTCCTCATAATCCTCTAGCAGGGCATCTTCATAAATGGTTGACAAGGTGGCCATAATTCTAGGAAATAAGGAGGGTTAATACATGTTAATTACAAGTTAATTGGTCAAAATGACCAGTTTTGTGATTGGTCGTTTTACAACCCCGTTTTCTGTGCGCACGTCGGCGACGCGCACATGATCATCACTTCCTGGATACGTTTTAATTACGCGTCCAAACTTGCAGGAAGTTGGAGACAACTGTTCATGACGAATAGCAACCAAGTCGTTTACGGCCTATGTCTCGGTCTGAAAATTTCCATTTGTAGCGTTTATGCAAAGTATAAAGATATTCCTCTTTCCACCGGCGACAGAAATCATGAGAAAATGCCTTCATTTTGCGGTATCGATTCACTAATCCTATAGGTGACTCATAAATAGATGGTTCCGGTGGTGCCAATATTGGACCGCCTATTAAAAAATGAGCAGGAGTCAGGGCCACAGGCTCGTTAGGATTGTCCGACATAGGACATAAGAGTCGAGAATTCAAGCAAGCCTCTATCCGCGCAAGTATGGTAGAAAGTTCTTCGAAAGTATATTTTACCGATTGAGCCTCCTTTCTAAAATGAAGCTTAAAGCTTCTAACAGCGGCTTCCCATAAGCCACCCATATGAGGCGCACTCGCAGGGATAAACCGCCATGAAAGGCCCTGAACGGCAAAAGTAGAGCACAGTCGAGCCTGGCTCTCCGTCAGAAAAGAACGAAAATCTTTCTCAATCTCACGTGAAGCTCCTACAAAATTGGTTCCATTATCAGAAAATATAGTCAGTGGACAACCACGTCTAGCAATAAATCGATGTAATGCCACCAAAAACGAATCTGACGTTAAAACAGTCGTGGCTTCTAAATGGACTGCTTTAGTTGAAAAACAAACGAAGATACACACATATCCCTTCGTTATCCGGCAGGATCTACCAGTGAAACTTTTCAAATCAAAGGGACCTGCAAAATCAACACCCGTAGTTGTAAAAGGTCGCTCTAAAGTAGTGCGTTCCGGAGGTAAAACAGCCATTATCTGAGAACATGAGCGTTTTTTTATCCAATACACAACGCTTACAACGATTTATTATAGTCCTTACTAGAACCTTAAGTCGAGGCACCCAATATTCAATGCGCATAATCCTCAACATCAATTGATTACAGCCATGAATAGAAATTAAATGCACGAATTCCCCTAAAAGAACAGTAAACCGACACGAATAAGGTAGAATAATCGGATGTTTCTCCGTGTAAGATAAAGATGGCGATTTTACCAAACGACCATTTAGTCTCATTACTTCTTTATCATCTAAAAAGGGATTAAGTGAACTAAGCGAACTTTTCAATGAGATAGTCTCTCCCGCCAAAAGAGATTCATATTCTTCCTCAAAATGAACCTTCTGAGCCAAAATTGCTAAACGCAATCGAACCTTTGTAATCTCATCACTCGAAATGGTAGAACAATCAAAAGATTGTTTGCCTCTAAGCGAAGAATGTGTCATAACAAAAAATCGAAACATGTAAGCAATTACCCTAAGAGCGCGGTCAAGTTTAGAAAACCGGTCAAGAATATCCTCATAATTCGAAAAAAAGAGGCGTAACAGCTCTAGCTGCGACATCTGTGTCCAACGGGAGGAGATCATGAATCTTCCACTGAGACTTAGGCTCACGAAGCCACGTGGGTCCGTGCCACCAGAGTTCACTTTTAGCCAGATCTGAGGGCGAAAGTCCCCGACTGCCTAAATCCGCTGGATTTTCTTCCGATCTAATATGGTACCAACTATGCTTCCCTACATTCTCCTGAATCCGACAAACCCTATTAGCCACAAACGTTGTCCAGCTATCCGGTGTTTTTCTCAACCAACACAGAACAATAGTGGAATCTGTCCAACAATACACTTGCCTTATCGGAATATCAATCGCTCCAATAACAGCTTTTAACTGCTCAGAGGCCAAAAGTGCACCGCAAAGTTGCAAGCGAGGTAGGGAAATTGATTTTATTGGAGCCACTTTAGTTTTGCAAGAGAGCAAACAAGTATAGATTTGGTCATATGCTTCGACACGAACATAAATCACCCCCGCGTATGCTTTTTCTGAGGCATCAGAAAAAACATGAAGTTCCACTAATGTCCCAGGTGCATAGTGCACCCATCTGGGTATCCGGACGTCATTTATTTCCGTATAAAAGTTGACAAATTTTCTCCATTCCCTGTCCGTAGAAGGGACTAAAAAATCATTCCAGTCAATATTATCTCGCCAGATACTCTGCATGATAATCTTAGCAGTAACGATTACCGGACCTATCCATCCGACAGGATCAAACAATTTGGCGATTATAGACAACACTTCCCTTTTCGTGTAACGTGCTCTCTCGGCTATAGGCTCTACACGAAAGTAAAAGGAGTCCAATTGAGCATTCCACTGAATACCCAATGTTTTCGAGTTACTAGATTCAACAAATACCAAAAGTTTAGAATCTACAAGATATTCCCATGGAAGGCCTTTTAGAACTTCAATGTCGTTTGAATTCCATTTTCTTAACTCAAATTTAACTGAAGACAAAGCAGATATAAGCTGATTCCGTGCCTTCAATACAGACGAAACATCTTGAGCCCCTGTTAATACGTCGTCAGCGTACATATCCTTGCGCAATATATTAGCCGCAAGAGGGTACTCCGTCTCTGAGTCTTCTGCGAGCTGTAACAGTGTCCGTATCGCCAGATAAGGAGCACAGGTAACACCGAAAGTCACAGTCTGCAATTCATACGTCTTCACCTCTTCTGCCGGAAAAGATCGAAAAAATATACGCTGATATGGCGTATGAGCAGAATCCAACCGAATTTGTCTATACATCTGAGTAATAACGCAATTAAAAACAAATCGAAATAGCCTCCAACGCAGAATAAGTAGAACTAAATCGGATTGCAAAGTGGGTCCCACATAAAGATAATCATTTAAACTAGTTCCATTAGAGGTTCTATTTGATGCATTAAATACGACACGCAATTTCGTAGTTTTGCTATCCGGCTTAAATACCGGGTGATGAGGAAGATAACAGGAGAATGAAGGACCAGTAAAAGTACAGGCTTCATATGACCCAAACTCAAATACTCCTTAACAACACTATCATATAATGCCTTAACATTGGGCTTCCGCAAAAGTGAGAACTCATTTCTCAAGAATTGTGCCATAACATTCTGTCTTGAAAAGCCTTACTTAATAGAATGAGGAAATTCTGGCCTAAAGGGTAGCGCCACTACATATCTGCCGTCGGAGTCGCGTCGCGTAGTTCTCCTAAAATTGTCCTCACAAAATTCATCAGCTGGTAATAATATTTTCGTTTTAGGGGTTTCCTCAAGTTCCCAAAAGCGAAGCAGATTTTTATTTAAATCGTCCCCTGCAGAAATCCCTACAGTAGTCGCATACACTTGCACGCGTGATTCTCGAATAGATCCCGTAACGATCCATCCAAATACGGTATTCTGAGCCAGCAATGTCCCTAAAACATCACGACGAATTCCGCCCAAAATTAGCTGGGGATACAAATCCGCCCCGAGAAGTAATTCAACCGGTCTGGATTGATAAAACCGGGGGTCAGCTAGTTGTAGATCCGCAAAATTATCCCGAAGACTCGATCCCAATAGGAAAGAGGGCTAATTGCCTGATATATTGGGTAATATCAGGGCCATGGTTTCCAATAGAATAGATTTATCTAAAGGAGAACCAATTTTCAAAGCGCAAACCTTTCTTGCAGCAGAAATCGTTTGGTTAATACCAGAAACTTTGACATTCGTCGAATGTGCAGATAGTTTCAACCGATTCCGTAAATGTTCAGAGATAAAAGAAGATTCTGAAGCAGGGTCAATAAGAGCGCGAGCGGGGTATGTCATACCCTGATGAATAATATTCACCATAGCTGTTCCCAGAAGCACTTCTCGATTCTGAGAGACATGAAAAACCTGCCGATTAGCGTTGCCATCATGATATACGCCACTTGATGTAGAAGGTAGGGAAGAGTGCACATTAGCACCCTGTGCTACGTTACCGAAACTGGTGCCGAATTATCCCTAGCCGAAACTTCTAAACCTGTTTCATTACGATGTAGTAACGTATGATGCCTTTTATTACACGTCGTGCAATTAAAAGCACTTTTACAATTTTTCACCTCGTGTTCCCGCGACAAGCAATTCACACAACAGTGAAATTTCTTCACAAACGTTTACAAGTCCTCAAAAAATGACCTGAAGACCGACATAAAACGCAGGATGATGAGGCTGAATTCACAACATGAGGCCTGACCTTCTGTCCAGAAGATTTTACAGATGGCTGTGAATCCTTAAGATCACGAACACACTCTAGAGTCTGAATTCTTTCCGTCAGAAAAACATCAAACTCTTTCCAAGTAGACAAGACCGATTTATTACGAACACCTTGTTCCCAGAGACTAACAGTAGACGTAGGCAGACGCTGAATGCACATAAAAATCAAAATTGGATCCCAATTATCCGTTGCCACCTGATATACAGAAAACGAAGTAAGGCAATTATTAATTCCGCGTTGAAGAGTTTTAAGCCCGGCACTAGATTCCCTATCTACCGAAGGAAGGTTAAATAACAATTTTAATTGGTTATTAACCAACATACGAGGGTTCTCATATGACTCTTTCAAATTTTGCCACGCCACGTCAAACCCTTCATTACTCAACGGACACTTCGACACTATCTCATTCGCTTCACCGGCGGTCTTACGTATCAAATGACAAAGCCGTTCAACATTACTAAGGCGCGAACTCTTAATATATATTGCCGTAAATAAATCCCTAAATGCGGGCCAAGCAATATAATCACCTTCAAATGTTTTCACATCACAAGGAGGCAAGGACAAATTATGGTCAAAACTACCCGTATTGGAATTCATCGCAGTAGAACAACCTGCCTTTGGCGCCGCCGAACATTTCAAATACGCTACATATGTGGACTGATACTTAGACGAAGCTACCTCTACATCAGTAGGCTCCACCTTAGCACTGTCCTCAAAAAAGTCCAAACAAGCCTCATACGAAGACTTAACTTTTTCCCATAAACTCTTTAATTCGACACCCTGAATCTTCGGTGTGTAAATGGTATGCATTTCGTCACGAAACTCCGATGCTCTTATAAATTTATTTAGTGGTGATTTTGACATTTTTCTTTCTTTAATAATTAATCCACGTGAAAATTCTTGTTGTTATCCCAAGCAAAAATAACAATTTTAATTAATTACGATTTGTTTGAAAATATAAAATTTTTCAATAAAAATTAATTAAATGTAATAACAAACCGAATTACAAAAAATCATTCACAAATAGTCCAAGAAAAATTAAAACTTTTTACCGCAAAATATCACCAAAACTTTCGTCGACTAACCCTAGTCAAATTGTCTGTTGGGTTACAGTCGGTTTTACGACAACAACAAATATAATAAAAGAAAAAACTAGTTGATTATAAGTGTATAACCAATATATACGTATGTATGTATATATGCACTTTATTACACTTAGTAATTATTTAATCAACTTATTATTTATTTATTTAATTAATTCAATTAATCACCCACTAAATATTCTATTTTAATATAAAAATTGCGAAAATTGATTTATTCTCTACAAAACACAAGGGTTGCTACACGATCAATCACAATAGGTATAAAATATTCACAAACAACAATCGTCAATGTATGTATTCAGTAAATATGTACATATGTACATGCACTTTTTCTACCTTTATTTACATTTTTTCTTTTATTTACTTTTCAAAATATTTTAAAATGAAACAATTACGCACCTTTAATCAAATTGAAATTTTCTAAAAAGGAGTAGAAAATGAGTGTTGAAGTGATGAAGAAAGGTGATGATCCTTTGAAGAAAAAAAGAATATTAATATCCTCTAAATAAATTCTCAGGATCCGGCTCGAGTGGACCAAAATGTTGGGGTGTGTTAGGCAGAAAAAGAAATTTGAATAAAAAACACAATTGTTATAATTTTGTAAATAAACTTTTATTAATAAATATTTTTTACCTTGATATACGATGTGTGTTCTCTCTATGTATAAAAGACAAGAACTTTTACAAAAGCAAAAAGGAAGATGGCGAAAACAAAGTTTAGTTGAACCGTTAACGGTTTTAAGTAATGCAATTAAAAGTAAATACTCCTAAAAATACATGGTTTACTAAAGGAGTAGAATTTAGATTTCATCAAAGTCACCAGAGTGACAAATGAGAAATTACATAAAATTTATGATCAATTAAAAAAAAACCGAACAGTTCAACCTAAACACATGTCTCTACTGGTATATCGTCCCAAATGTCCTTTACTATACTCCAAAAGTCTTTAATGCTAGGTGAGGGGGTTTTCGTAACTTCTCAGTCGTTTAACTAGTATTTTCATAGAGAATGTTTAAGTACATTTCTTTATTCATTATTCCTTTCACCAAAAGGACCAACACCAAATTTTGCGAGACACCCCAAACCATTAAAGACCCTCCACCATGTTTAACCGTCTCTATAACCGCGTTTCCATTCGTCTGGTCCAGTGTTTATGACGTAATGCAAACGCTTGACGGTTCATACACTAGCTTCACAGTCAGTACTTTTATTTGCCTCTTTCAGTGTTTTACTTTTC
Source organism: Gymnosoma rotundatum (assembly GCA_916610165.2). Taxonomy (NCBI): domain Eukaryota; kingdom Metazoa; phylum Arthropoda; class Insecta; order Diptera; family Tachinidae; genus Gymnosoma; species Gymnosoma rotundatum. Next base: position 3,470,798 of record OU744341.1, on the reverse strand, counting down.
CGGACATTAGGGATCGTGCCATATACCTCGCATCAGCTTTACTTATCATCTTCGGGCGACCACATCTGTCATGTTGACTGGGTAAATTTTTATCTTTCTTAATTCCCATTACTAGAGATTGTGAAATTTCGAGCTCTTTTGCAACTTCTCGAGTAGATTTTCCTATTCGAAGCAATCTTTCAACCTTTGCAGTAATTTTGTTCCTGCGCGGCTTCATGCTTAAAACAATTAAGCACCACGGCGAACGAAATTAAATATGTAACTTTTTTATAAAAAATTATACTGGAATATACCGTCACATATTTTCCATTTTAATTTTCCTCACTTTAAATTGTAAAATTGCAATGAGAGCAAAGGGGAACACTATAGCTTATTTCAAAAGAATTAAATAAAAAACACCATAAACCAAAAAACCAAATTCTTTAGTGTTCAGTTTTGCTCCATAGTGTAAATCGTGACCTTTTGAGAATTTGGGAAGTTGAAGAAACTCCAAAGACGGCGTTCTACAGGTATCCTTACCTTAAAAAAATTGAATTTCCGCCGAAAACAATTTCCAAAAATGGCATATTTCCTTTCACGTAAGCCCAAAATCATGTTCTTATAGATTATTTATTTCAATAAAAAGAAGCCTTCGAATGAAGGCCAATTATGCATGCTTTGTTAAATATTATAACATAAGTAAATTTTTATATATAGTTAAAACAATATTCATAAATTTTTAATATATTATTTTAGTTTGTATCTTACAATCTGCAGTCATATGAATAATAAATATAATTAAATAAAAAACAGTGTTTAAGTGCCTATATATAAGCTGGTTTTTACAGTCTTATAAACTAATGCAATCTAACACAAGAATTTTAATAGCTGGTGTTTGTAAGTTCAAACAGTTTATGAAAAAAGCTTGAGTGAGTGGGATAAGCAATTCCATACACTTACTAAAAAGGAGTGATATAAAACGGAAATATTTTATGAAGTTACATAAATTAAGAAAATAATTGTTTCAGATTTATCGAATGTTGTAATTAAAAAAAACAAGTAAGAGTGCTATGTCGAATCTTACATACCCTTCACCATACATGTAAATCTAGTTTAGTGAAGCAACTCCAATCACAAAACCAAATATTGAGGCTTAAAAAATAAAAAAAAAAATTGGTACTGCATATATGTAATTTTACATAAAAATCACATCGGCTGTAAATGGGTTTAGCATTTTTAAAAAATTTTAATATTTCCTTAAAGATCTCTTCAAAAGCTTAAAAATGGTACCCATATTGATACTTTAAAAAATTTTAAAATTTCAGAGCCCGTTACCTCGAAAAAAATGAGCGTTCGCCAATTTTTCCACTTAATGTTGTTTTCTTATTTTTTAATTTTCTATCGAAGTTACTTTATTGTTCTAAATGACATGAAAAAATTAAAGGTAGGCGTGGTGTTTTGCCTGCTGCCTCGAATGCCATGGACCGATCATGCTGATTTCCAATAGCACCTCTTTCGACACACTATATCTTATCGATATATATATATATATATATATATATATATTTTTTTTTTTTATTTTACATATTTATTTTATATTGACATATTTATCTTTTATTGATAAATAAAATAAAAATAATAATTTGTGTGAAAAAATAAACAACAACAATTTAAAGGTGTTCGACGAAATCAAGAAAATTGTAAAAGAAACAAATACAAAAACAAAGATGACATATGCTAAAACAGTTGCAAACAATAACGTGATGCCAGACTGTTCAAAAAATGTCCCATTAATTATAAAACCCAAAGAAAAACAAAATGTACAGAAAACTAAACCTGAACTAAATGAAAAAGTGAATCCGGTTAATTTTAAAATAACTAACGTTGAAAATCGTCGAAATGGCACATTAATTATACAAAGCGAAAATAACGAGGAACAAGAAAAAATTCGAAATGCTATTGTAAATGAAATAAGTAAAAACTATGAAGTTCAAATTCCAAAACAAGACGGTTTACACTTAATATTAACAGACATGAATTTTAAAATAAAAGAAGAAGAACTAATGGAAAAACTAAAAAAGCAAAATGAAATAATAAAAAACAGTAAAATGGAAATTGTGAAATGTTTTGAAACTAAACGATATAACAGAACAATATACAACGCAAAAATAAAAACAGACAATGAAACGTATTTAAAAATATTATCAAGTCAAAGACTGAATGTCGGATGGGATAGATGTCGAGTTTTTGATGGCACGAGTATAATCCAGTGCTTCAAATGTCAAGGATATAATCATAAAGCGTCAGAATGCAAAAATGAAGAGATATGCTACAAATGTCATGGAAACCATAAAAGCAGAGAATGTAAAACACAAATTACAAATAAATGTATAAATTGCATTAAAGAAAACAAAAGGTTAAATCTTGGATTAGATGAAAATCACGCCACTACAAGTAAAGAATGTCCAGTGTATCGAAATAAGCTAAACTTAAAAAAGAAACGAATTGGTCTAGACTGTGATATTTAACAACCAAAGCGAGCGTATAGAGTATATACGAATATTCAAGGCTTAATCAATAATTTTACACAATTGGAAATATTTGTTGAATTTAATGAACCCGATTTTATAGTCCTTTCCGAAACACATCTGACAGATCAAATTAATGAAGCAGAAATTGAACTTACAGGCTACAATCAATTTAGCACAGTCTCAAATTCATCAAAAACCGGTGGTGTAATTATATACTTTAAGCAACAGTGGAATATTTTTGAAATCAAAGTCAAAGTAAAACATTATGCTTACTGGATTAGTGCGTATATGGCAAAACACCAATATTTATGATTAATAATAATTGCAGTATATAGGTCTCCAAGTTGTTCTAAAGTGGAGTTTTGTGAAACTCTACAAGACTTTATAGAAGAAATATGTGAACGAAACTGCGACATATTAATTGCTGGCGATTTTAATATAGACTGGAAAAACGATTTTTACAAACATAAAATTCAGAATACTTTTAGCGACAATGGCTTAAAACAGATAATTAGCGAGGAAACTCGGGTAACACAGAGTTCCAAAACAGTTATAGACTATGTTGTAACTAATAATACCAAAATGATCTGTGCAAAATTGAATATTAATAACAAGATATCCGATCATGAAGCTATAGACATATTTATTCATACTAACTGCAGACAATCGGAAGTAAATAATAAACAAATAGAGTTTTTTAAATATAATAAGCAAAAATTTACAAATGAACTGAATACAAAAATAAAATATATTTTTACAATTAATATAAATGAAATGGTAGAAGACTTCGATAAGTGTGTTTAAGATACAATAAAAAAATTCACTGTTAAGAAACAAAACAATAACAACACTAATAATAAATGGTTTAATAATGAACTAAGAATCCTAAAACTAGAAAAAGTAAACTCCTACCATAGAGCGAAATTTCAAAATACTAATCTTGCGTGGACAAATTATAAAATAATAAGAAATAAGTACAAAGCTAAAATTGAATATCAGAAAAATAAATATATAAATGATAAAATAACATCATCGACCGATCAAAAAGAAATGTGGAGGGCAATAAAAGACCTAGTTTTAAGAAAATCTAAAAATGTAATAAAATCTGTGATATTCGAAAACATAGAGTACAAAGAAGAAATCGAAATAGCCAATAAGTTTAATAAATACTTTGTCGACAGCATTAGAGAAATAAGAAACACTATCAAATATGTGCAATATGAAAATCAAATACCTGTGATAAATTTAAAATTTAAGTTTCGTGCAATATCTATGTTGGAATTAAAGTCGATATGTCGAAATATTAAAAATAAACCGGACTATAAAAAAACATCAAAAGTCATTATATTGGATAACTGGAACACAATTGGCAATATTTTACTTAATATAATAAACAAATCATTACATACAGGAGTCTTCCCTCAAAACTAGAAAGAAACAATGGTTAGCCCGGTTAAGAAAGTAAAAAATACTAAGAAATGTGAGGAATATCGCCCAATAAATAACTTGAAAATTTGCGAGAAAATTCTTGAAACATGTGTTAAACAACAGCTGGAAGACTACATTGAGAAAAATTTATTAATATCTAAATATCAGTCTGGGTTTAGAAAAAAACACTCATGCGAAACTATGTGCTGTGAACTATGTTCTAAATAGATTGAAATTTACCAAGAAAAGTAACAAAATTTTAGCTGTTTTTCTCGATTTTAAACGCACCTTTGAAAAAATAGATAGAGACATCATTATAAAAAAACTGTACTGTTATGGCGTACAATGGAAAGAACTAAATTGGTTTAAATCATACCTAGCTACTCGAATGCAAATTACTAAAGTTAATAATATAGAGTCAAGTACGATAGAAAATGAATATGGTGTTCCACAAGGCTCAATATTAGGAGCACTCTTATTTATTTATTTATTTATTTAATAATCCATAGTAATATAAAAGCCTTATAAGGCCAATTAAACTATATTACAAAGTAAAATCCCTGAATATAAGATACTTATTAACTAGAATTGAAATTAAACTAATTTTCCAGTCTCATTGGTTCCCAACCAAAAATGGATTAAGAAAAGAAAATAAATTTATATACATATTAACACATATATGAGAAATATGTGTATACATGTAACACAAAGTCAAGTGCAGTTATCCCAATATAATGCAAGTGGTGTAATAGTAAGGAATAAAACGTGAATAAAGCGATTAAAATTAATCCAAACCGGCAAAAAAAAAATAAAAATCATAATAGAAATCCTAGCTACAAAGTAGAAAAAAATAAATACAGTTTAAGACGAAACGCATTATTAGAGTGAGAAAAGACTCGAAGTTCTATAGGTAAATAATTCCAACGACGTGCAACTCTTACCAGAAAAGATTTTTCAAACAACGAATTATTAATTCTAGGAATCAAAATCTGAGGGTTTCTCATTGAATGAGAAAAACGAAATTTAGAATAAAGTTGTGCAGGGACTCCTCTTTTAAGAACCCTGTAGAAAAGCAACAAATTACGCAGGGTAATAAAGTTAAGAAAAGAACAGCCTAGAAAACGCTTTACAAACTCAGAAATATGGTCCCGTCTCCGAACCCCATAAACATATCTTACAATCATATTCATAATACGTCTTAATCTGGCAATAACATAACCCATAGAGCCAGAAAAAATTTCAATACCATACAAAATTTGCGGCATTAGTACTGCATGTGCCAAGCGAATCTTAATGCGAAGTGGTAAAAATATATTCATAGAATATAGTCTACGTAATAGTACAGAAACTTTTCCACTAATATGATCAATGTGGCTATCAAAACACAACCGCCTATCCAAAAAAATGCCAAGACATTTCAACGTATCAACAAATTCTACATTAGCTCCACCCACAGAAATATTAATGCAATGTTGAAGCTGGTCACTCATTCCAAAACTGAGCGCCTTAGTTTTCGAAAAATTGATAGTTAAATAATTTTCCGAAGACCAATTAAGAAACCGCTGAAGGATATCATTTATATCAAACTGGAATGTATAGCCCCCAGATCGTCCGCCACTAAATACAAGGAAAACATCATCAGCAAATAAAAATGACTTGCATATGTTGTTATCAATATGATATGAAAGATCATTAACGTAGAGAAGAAACAGAATCGGACCCAACACAGAACCTTGGGGAACACCAGATGAAAGGCGAAGTAAAGCAGAATTTTGATTATTTACATCAACAAACTGAAAGCGACCAAAAATATATGAAAAAATTAATTTACATGCAGTAAAAGAAAAATTAAATATTTCCTTCAACTTCCTTATCAATACTCTGTAGTTGACAGAATTAAACGCCTTAGACAGATCAAGTGACAAAAGAATCACAGATTTGTCATTATTCAAATGAGTTCTAATATCATCAGTGAGGTTAAGCAGTAAAGATGTAGTGCTATACCCAAATCGAAAAGCATATTGTGAAGGCACAATATTGCTACGAACGAAAGAAAGCATTTGATCCTTCATAATCAGTTCCACCGCCTTGGATAATGCTGGTAAAATAGAAATAGGCCTTAAGTCCTCAAACCTACGAACACTTTTAGATTTAGGTATGGGCACTACACGGGCTATCTTCCAAGAGGAAGGAAACTTAGATGACATTAAAATAGTATTAACATGATGAGACAGAATCCGAGCAACATGGGGATAAATAATCTTAACGAAGCGAATAGGTATTTTGTCAATACCCAATGACCTAGATTTTACTCTACATATAGCCTCAAATAAGTCATTCGCACTCACACAACTGAAAGAGAAACTACCATCAACCTCATCAAATGACTCTAAATCAGCAACTTCGTTATCAACGAAATTAGTATCATTTGAAAAATAGTTATTCAAACTATCAGCATCGAAATCGCACACTATCCCATTACCACCAATTACGCCAGATTCCCGTAGAACTTTCCACACCCCAGAACCATCAAGGCCAGAAAACAACCCAGTGTAAAATTTCCTTCTCTCTTGACGAATCACGTTTTTAGCCTTATTACGATATCTGCAGTAAATAGACCAGTTAGCACTTGATTTATTTCTTTAAAAAGCCGAATATGCCAAATCCCTTAAGGAAGTTGCCAGCAAAATCCTGTTAGACCCCATCCAGTTATTATTTCTTCCGCTGATTCTCCTTCTAACGATAGGAACAAAGTTATAAAGTAAATGAAGCAATGACTCTAAAACAGAATTCTGAAAATCAACATTAGATGAAGTAAAATATAAAGACAAATCAAATTCAGACAAAAAAGATAAGAGACCATTCCAATCAAGAGCATTAAAATCACGATATTCAATAAATTCACAAGAGTGGAGAAAATCGATATGGAACGCTGCAAAAATCAGAGAGTGATGGGATATAGCAGGACAATGAACCTGACTAGAAAATGAAATCATAGAGTGATCACTCACTAACCAAAAGTCCAATAAAGAAGAAGAAGAGTGTGCCACATCAAAGTAGGTTGGACGAGTATTGTGATGTACTGAGATTCCGTAACGAGTACACATTGTTCGCATCCGGCTGGACTTAGAAACATTAAACATGTTACAATTAAAATCCCCAACTATTATTATATTAGTGTATTTAAGGAGGATTTCAAAATGAAAACTCTCAAAGGCAGCTATATTTCCCTGTGGCATATATACTACGCCAAAGAGAATGTTAACATTATCAAAAGTTAAATCAACGAAAACTGACTCACATTCATCAGCAGAAATTCTAAAAACCTCTTTGTAAATCATTTTATTGTATATATAAATGCCAACACCACCACCCCTGCGGTGTAACCGATCGTTTCTTATTAGAATATAGTTATCTATACGAATTGATGAATTTGAGACATATGGCTTTAGCCATGACTCCGAAATAGCCATCAAGTGAAAGCTATCACTCATAATATTTTTAAACTCATCAAATTTTGTACAATTATGAGAAGGTCTAATACTTTGACAGTTTATATGTGCTATTTTAAGCTGTTGATAAAAAGGAAGTAACCTCGCCTTAAGAAACGAAGAATTGCTAATAGTGGGATCACTGTTATCAATAATTATTGGCATAATAAACAAAGATAAAGTTGGGAAGCCAATAGAGATCAAACATTAAATTTAAAAATATGATGTGAAACATCTTTTTAATCAATATATAGTATGTATATATATATATATATATATATATATATATATATATATATATATGTTATTACACAACAATATAAGAGTCAACACAGCTTTTGGCCTGTCCTTATTCAAGACTTTAAACTTAGAAATAATTTTCGCACGCAACAATTTCCGGCAAATAGAGTTGAGGTTAGAAGCGGCTGGAGAGAAATGATCATTCAAAAAGACACGGCTTTCAATTTCACCACCAAGAACATCTTTAACTTTTAGTGAATGTGACTTAAAATACTCTTTCATAAGAGCATCACGAATACTGGCATTATTAAATTTAATTAAAATCATCTTTCTATCATTCATATAACAAACATGGTTTATGTTATATTCAGCAACGTTTATATTGTAGAATCCACACAACGATATTACAGCAGAAGAGAGATTATTTAAGCCTGATGGCAAACCATTCACTACAATGTCATTTCGATTTAGACGGCGGTGCAAAGAGTTTACTTCAGTTTCCAAGGAAATAAATTTAGACGTAGTCGATGCATCAATGTTGTTTATTAATTTATGACAGTCCACAACATCTGATTTAATGTCCTTAATAGATGAAGACACTTCATTTTTGAAATCAGTTAGGATCTGCATCATGGTTTTCTTAAAGGCAGAATTATCATCTCTACTTGTTTTCAGGAAATCATCAAAGCTGCTTTTAAAAGTATGAGCCTCATCAAAGCAAAAATCAGAACAGGAAGTACAGGTAAAAACGAATGATTTAGATCTCTCCTTAAATAAACTGAGATGTTTTTCAGTTACATTTGCACATTGCAGATGAAGCCAATTTTTGCAAACTCTGCATTGGATACTACCCTGTGTCTTCCCAATAGCCTCCAAACACAAACCACACTTAAAAGTTTTTGCAGCCGGCATATTTGCTCATCAACAAAAGCAACAACAGCAACAAATGAATTTATATTATATGAATCAGCAAAAAAATAACAATTAGGCGATAAATATGTACCACCAGCAAGAAGATTTAATTTGTTTACTTAAGAAGCAAAAAGTATATTATTTAAACACTTAATTACTTGTGTTAAGTTAATTATTAGTTATTATTAACAGCAGCAGATCAAAATCACACTTATTCAGGCATAGCGTTGCCAGAATTTACATATATATATACATATATATACACATATATATATATATATATATATATATATATATACATATATACACACATATATATATATATATATATATATATATCTTTTTTTTTGTGAAATCATTTAATACAACAGGGACGGACAGACGGACATTGCTCAATCGACTTCGCTATGCATAAGAAGTCAGAATATATCTACTTTAAGGGGTCGGAAATGGATATTGTAGAAATCACACAAGGAATGACAAACTTAGATTTATCCTTTTTGAGGTGAAGGGTATAAAAATAAAGTATGTAAATTAAGCTTTTTATGAAAGGATAAGGTTAGTTGAAATAACCTAGCAAAACAAAAGCTTACCGCACTGCTTGTTTTACAACTCCTTTAAGAATAGTGAAGCCATGTTCCAGAATGAACTTAAAAACAGTAAATAACTTTTAAATAGATCGCTTTGGTTTTAGTGGATTTATTTCAAGACAGTTCTGAGACAACTAATCCGATATTGAATTCAGATGATTACTTAATAAGGTTCCTAAGTACCTTAAAATAGTAGTAGTAAAATATTATCCGCAAAGACGTAAAACATAAAATTATTACTTGTGTCTGTCAAACAGTTGTTTAAGTAAATATAATAAAGAATTGAGCTTCGTATATATTCTGGAGGCACTCCAGATGTGACAAAGCTTATCATTACAAGAAACATACTGCCAATGGTCAGAAAGATAACAATTTGAGATTCTTTAGGGGGTGAAATCATTTTTCGTGGTAACAATCAAAATTTATAAAAATAACATAAATGATGCAAATGCAAATTTTAAAATTTATTTTTACTCACATAAGTGAACACAGATAGCCCTTTGCTCTTCTGTGTTTTAAAATCGTGCATCATTTTTATATTTTAGCATTAAAAAAAAAGTACTTTACAAGAACTTGGGTTTTTGGAGTGTATTTCAATATATATTAACAGATGCACTTTTTCTTTAATACTTTTGTTTTTATACCCTTCACCACAAAAAGTGGAACAGGATATATCTAAGTTTGTCATTCCGTGTGTAATTTTTACAATATCCATTTCCGACCCCATAAAGTGTATATATTTTTATTTATTTTATTTATTCCTTTTATAATACATATAGCCTATTGGCCAATTTGAATTATATTACTAGTAAACATATTCCTATAAGAAGAGCACACAAAACACACGTTATCGTCCCTCCATATGCACACACAACCAGCTAAAACTATAGATAGTAATATAATAGAAGGTATCCTTGTTGTTAGTGTGTCGAGTTCGAGCAATTAAGGAATTCAATAAATCTGCGTTTAAATATTGTTAATGATGTAGAGAAGGACCGTAATTATCTCGGTAAGATATTCCAAAACCTAGCTGCCTGTACCAGAAAAGAAGTTTCATAAATAGCGTTATGAATCCGTAAAATGACAATTTGTGGATTTCTGAGAGATCGTGTGAAAGTGATCATACGTATAATCCGTACTGGCTTTTGAGATTTTATAATTCTGTAAAGGTAATTCAATAAACGAAATTTAAGGTAGTCATCGAACTTGATATGCAGAAAATTGTTTACATGATTCGAAACATGATCTCTTATCCTAAGTCCAAATACGAATCGAATTATTTTGTGAACAATGTATTTAATTTTCCTTTTGTTGAGCACATTACAGCCAGAATACCCCTCAATACAGTAATTAACTTTTGACATCAGAAGGGCGTGAGCTACATATTTTCGGACATGCAACGGTAATGCCTTGTTGATATGATATAACCTTCGCAGAATCATACAGACTTTCGAGCAGATATTGTCAAATGTTGTTCAAAAGAAATATTTTCATCAATTATTAAGCCAAGACATCTCATTTGGCTTACAATTTCAACTTGGGAGTCGCAAATTAACAAGTTAAAATTGATTTGTAATGAATCAAATCTTTTTGATCTAAAAAACATTGCTAAGGTCTTATCGAATTAACATTAAAGAGGTTAGCAATCATTCAGTTATTCAGTACAGCTAAATCATGATTAATGTTATCTGAACATAGGTCAGGTGTGTATGAATCATATGGCCACATTAATTGAATGTCATCACCAAATGCAAATGAATTACAGTTACCTCTGCTTAGGCAGTGAAATAAATCATTAAGATAAAGTGTACACAAAATGGGACCAATCACAGAACCTGGAGGTACCTGATCTTACATACTCAATGTTCGAGGTAGTGCCTTCGTACTTTATCAAAAGCCTTAGAGAGATCTGTCGAGACCAATATACTATTCAGACCGTTGTTGAGGTAATTTTCGTTCGACTTCACCATTTTAGTTAGGAGATAAGTGGTACTGATTCCATCACGAAAACCATATTGACTTGCATTAAGCATATTGTTAGCCTGTATCCAATTCACTATTTGCTTTTTCATTATATTCTCAACAGCTTTAGACAGGTAATATGCTAATAGAACGCATGTTGTCAATAGAAAAATTTCCCCTTTTTTAGGAATTGGATAAATGGCGAAATCTGCCAGTCATCAGGAAATTTTGAAGTAGTAAATATAGTATTAACAAAAAAACAAAACGCGCCTACATAAGATTGGAAAAACCATCATGAGTAGCTTAATGGATATATCATCAGTAGCTTAATGGATATATCAACCAACGGCTGCTTCCCTTTTTAAAAACTTCTTGCATAGCAGGCCTTCGGCCGGACTCAAAGGTTTTCTCCTCCATTGTGTGGTTAACACCGGCTTCGTGATCTGAAGAATTTCTGCATTCCAAGCTCTTAAAACAACAATTAATTTTAAGTGTTTCTACAAAAACGCACTATAACTCTCAATATATTAAAATCACTGCAGAAAAAGAACTTTAATCACCTTTCCAATGAAACTCTATTGTCCACCACAAAATATTCGTTATATAGGGTAAATGTACAAGTAGTCGGCAGTTTAACTTTTTTTTTGTGTTTGAACTGGTGCTGTTATGAGTGTAAACCATGTATTGGTGTATCAACTATTTATTACTGTCAAAAATTAAATGGTTTTATGCTCAATTAACAGTTTTTAAATATATTTGTATTAAGTTTGAGTAATTTGAGTGTTTTCTCAAGTATACCATTTGTGCCTATAGTCGGCATACATTTCCCTAAATCCGACATTTGCTGTCCCTATTGTCGGCATTGTATTTTTATAAGAGAAAGAAAAAAACCCGTTCAAAAATTTTACTTTTTTATTTAAAATAAGAGCTATTAAAATTCCTTCGTGTAAAAAAATAAACAGAAAAAATTTAAAGAAGTTATTTTTAATTAACGTGCTGTTAATTGATGAGACAATAGTCGTAGGTACACAGCTGGTAGGTACACAGCTGGTATGGGACTTTAGCAAATTAAAGGCTTAAAGGCTATTTAAATGCTAAAATTTTTTGATCCAGAAATGTCATTAAGAGTATTTGTTGCAAAATCTCATTTTCATTTAAACACAACGTCCTGCCGATTTCAGAACACTTATTTCATAGTCGGCAGGTCCTTTAATACTCAATTAAACGAGTGCCGAGTACTGGTTAACTCATTTTAAACTTATTTTCTTTATAACTAATGCCAAGAGAGGTGAGCAACAAATAATATTGTAGAATTTGAGTTTAACATTAGAAAACACTTTTTTTTACAATTTGACACCCCCATGCCGACTATAGAAAAACAGAGCAGGTTTTTTTCCTAATGTCGGCAGCCAATAAAATGACCACAAAAAGAATTTTTTATTAAAAATAGCACTTTACAATCAAAGTTTAAATATATTTCTTCCACTAAAAACTGCCATGGAAAAAAAATTTATTTAGTTACTATGTTTACTTAATTGTTAAAGTTAGCTTTACCACTAAATAATTTTTTAAAAAACAGGCACCTACGACAATAGATAGAAATACTCATCTCAGTCTAATCTAAATATTAAATAGAGAAAACAGAGTGTATTTTTTATTAAAGCTAAATCATATTTATCCATATAATCACCGTGTTTTTTAATCATTTGGATTTTAAATAAAAAAATGCCGACTACTGACGCATGCCGACCTTAGGGACGTTTACCCTGCTATATTATAGGTACATATATAATTTGGAGGTCTGTAACGCGGAAACAAAGGTTTTCCCCAAAAAATTACCTGTTAACATTTTTTGCTTGAAATTACATAAAACGCTTTATATAAATTTTTTTTTAAGTGTTCCGAATAACTTAATTTATTTCGTAAAAGATTTTTTATTTTACTTTTTTTACTTATTCCCTGTTTCATTTAATAGGCTTCCCTTTCCATTGATACCCATATTGTCCCATTTCACCAATAAATTCTCGATACATGTCATATTATATATTAAAAATTCGGAGGTCCGTAACGCCGAAACTAAAGGTTGCCGCTAAATTTTTCACTTAACATTTTTTGCTTAAAATTGCATTTTGCACCCTGTAGGCGACCTTTATTGTATTTTGGAGCGGTGCCTGTAAACTATATTTAAGCTCTGTTTTGATTGGAGTTACTTCACTAAACTAGATTTACATAGATGGTGCAGGGCTTATAAGATTCGGCATATCCGAATATAGCATTACACAATTTGTTAAAATAATATAAAGAATGTATGTTATATCTCACCAAGAAAAATATAATCAGTTGCTGAAATGCTGTCATTAATAAGCCTTGTTTACAATGTTTTTCGGAACAAATCTAGTTTACGGGCACCGCACCAAAATTAAAAAAAAGTTGACTACGGGGTGCAAAATGCAATTTTAAGCAAAAAATATAAAGTGAAAAAATTGGCGGCAACCCTTAGTTTCGGAGTTACGGACCTCCGAAGTTTTTGTATCTAATAAGGCACATATCGAGTATTCGATGGTAAGATGGGACAATATGGGTATCATTGGAAAGGGAATTTAAGGGCCTATTCAATTAAATAGAAAAAAAGTAAAAATAAAATAAAAAAATCAGGTAAGGCTCCAAAAAAACTATTTTTTCCATATAAACATAACTTTACTCAAAAACGAAAGAATTTTCTCCTCTATGGTATAAGCAACAGCGGCTTTGGTTTCTAAAGGTTTCCTGCGTAGCCGGCCTTCGGCCGGACCACAGGATTTTCTCCTCTATGGTATAACCAACAGCGGCTTCGCTTTCTAAAGGTTTCCTGCGTAGCCGGCCTTCGGCCGGACCACAGGATTTTCTCCTCTATGGTATAACCAACAGCGGCTTCGCTTTCTAAAGGTTTCTTGCGTAGCCGGCCTTCGGCCGGGCGGAAAGATTTTCTCCTCTATGGTATAACCAACAGCGGCTTCGCTTTCTAAAGGTTTTCTGCGTAGCCAGCCTTTGGCCGGACGAAAGGATTTTCTCCTCTATGGTATAACCAATAGCGGCTTCGCTTTCTAAAGGTTTCCGAATAACTTAATTTATTTTGTAAAAAAATGTTTTTCCGCACCAGATTTTTTTATTTAATTATTTTTTCAATTTTTCCTGGTTCAATAAATAGCCTCTTATATTCCCTTTCCAATGATACTCATATTGTCCCATTCCGCCATCAACTACTCGATAAATAACATATTATATATAAAAACTTTGGAGGGCCGTAACTCCGGAACTAAGGGTTGCCGCCAAATTTTTCACTTTACATTTTTTGCTTAAAATTGCATTTTGCACACCGTAGTCAACTTTTTTTTTATTTTGGAGCGGTGCCCGTAAACTAGATTTAAGCCTGTTTTTCATATGCAAGGTACGATTTTTTGCACAATGATTTAGACGTGCTTCAAGAATTCGCACTAAAAAATTTTTGCTCGAGAAATATGGATGAATCCAGCTTGAGTATTTTATAACACTGTTATTAGTAGTAGAAAAATGGATTCCTATTCAAAACTTATAAGAGTCCTTTATTAACATCAGCCGAGATATCAAATTATTATTAACAATATGTTTGTTATTTACAGTTCTTTCATAAGAAATTTAGCAGTATCGGTGTAGCTCTGTTTAGAATACATTTCTAACAATTACAGATTTTGTTTTTGTAGCAAAAAATTACAAAAAGTTTGTGAGTTTGTGATATCCTTTGACTCTGAAGCTAATATTAGTTTTTGAAAACTTGTAAGGATTAGTCCATATAAGCATATAAAAATTTTTGTTCAAAACGGCAAATATACACCAAATACGTTAAAAAAATCATAATATTAATAAATAGATATTTCACTGGAACATGTTATGTATGCATGTAGAAAAGCAAGAAAAATTGTTCCAAAACATTAATTGTACAATTGTTCTATTACGTTCATACATATATATATAAGTTATATGCACATATAGATTATTAGTTGCATATATCCAAGAACACACATATAGAAACACATAGACACATCCTTACATGTCCATTTATATTTGTATGTATACATAGTACATACCCATGGAAACGTCACTGCATTGCACTACAGCACCTTAAGTATATGTACATATATTTATATATATATATATATATATATATATATAAGATAGATAGATAGATATATATAAGATAGATACACATACATATTATACTTTTATTACATTTTTTGTATATAAAATTTATATCCATTATTTTATTACAAATTAATTTTTAAGGTGTTTTTTCCACTGGAAATCAGGTTTTTTTTTAACACAAAAACAAATATACACAAAACGACACTATTTTAAATATTCCTGAATACTAATATTTTCCCGATTGAAGAACTTATAAACACTTACGTTTTAATTTGTTATTTACTTTTTAAAATATATTTATTTCTTTACAAAGTAGATTAACATTTTCAATTTTAATGATTTTTTAACACTTCTTTTCTGGATTGTTATTACAATAACCTAAAAGCTACAAAATGGCTGCTGTTTTTGTTTGCTGGTCCAAATAGCGATGCCAGACAAATTTTTCTTTAGATTAAACAGTAAACTTCACAACTGTCATATTGTCACCTAGAGTCTATACCTGATATATTTGTGTCTTGATAAAAGTCAAATCATTGCCAAGACAAAAATTTATTAGGATTAGACTCCTCATATTAGTGTTATTGCA
Source organism: Gymnosoma rotundatum (assembly GCA_916610165.2). NCBI lineage: Eukaryota > Metazoa > Arthropoda > Insecta > Diptera > Tachinidae > Gymnosoma > Gymnosoma rotundatum. Next base: position 3,454,921 of record OU744341.1, on the reverse strand, counting down.
ACGTTAAGACAATTTTGTCAAGCCTCCACCTCAGACAACTTTGTCTTGATAGTAAACGTCAATTAGTTGTAATTTCCATTTATTTACATATTTTTATTCAACAAATATATTGCGCAAAAATTATTCTTGTTTATTGTTACGGTTGTTAGCTTTACATACATACATAAGTGTCGATTTGTTCCACATATTATAACCCTGGAGTTAATGTCGACGTCGTTGACGGCGTTTCAACGCCGAAAAAGTTGAAACAGATTGAACTTTTTTTGGCGTTGCAACGCGTTGACATTAACTGCTCTCATACAATTTCATACGATTCAACTTTTTTTATCGGCGTGAAGAAATCATACAGCATACTTTTTTACAGAGTTTTTTTTTGACATTTGACGCCGTCAACGACGTCGACATTAACTCCAGGGTAAGGGACAAAATCTTTATTATAAAAGAGAAAATCTTTGGCAAAAGTCCGGCAGTGCTTAATAACCTACCTTCACAATGAAAAACAAAATATTATTTGTCATGATAATAAATAAAAAACATCTTCCCTGATACACTGATATGAACAAAAAAATTGACAGCTGGGTAATGTACCTAGTCTGACGGCTTAATTAATTTTCTGTCATAGAACACATAGAACACATATAACCTATAAACTGTAACCTTTTTCGCTTCTTCCTGTAACAATATTTTATTTAAAATCTATTTCATAAATAAATATAAAAATTTACTTTGAGTCCTTGCTTGATTCCTTTAAATATAAATATTTCATGATATTCTTATGAAGTATTAATTTTTTAAACTAAACTAAAAAATGAAATGTATTACTGCGGGGAAAGCATATCCAAACGGCTACTGCTCATATATAGCTCATCAGTGGATTCTACCCAATGTTTGTAAGAAAAATCTCAGAGTCTTTTACTTAAAGCCAAATTGATTAAATGGGAACTCCATTGTAAAAATTGTTTTACAATTTTTGTTTATATTTTTTCATTAAATCTTTCAAATACATGTGAATGGTTTCCAATGGCAACCCTGATGTAGAAAAATGAAATAAAAAATATAAATATTTACTCAATGGTTACGTGATTTTGTATTAAAATTTTTTGAGTTTTTATGGCTTTTTTCCTTATTGATTCAATGGAGTTCTCATTTAATCAATTTGGCTTTAAGTATAAGGGCCAGTTTTTGACTTCGTATTTAAATGTCATTTATATTTAAGTTATATTTAAGTACAAAATTCAGTTTTTCAATGCACACTTAAATGAAACTTAAATGACCAATCTTGCGCATTTAAAGTCCATTTAAATAATACAGTTTTACCATATGGTTATGGCATTTTTTGTTGTTGCTTCGCAAAACTAAACTAAAGTAAACAAATATTTTAGCCATTGATAAATCAATATTTTATGTTTTGCGCACATTTCTTAATGAAAATACTAATTTTTAATTAAATTAATAAATCAAATAAGTTTAGGTGGTGAAAATATGAGAATCTAGGACATTTTTTAATATATTTAAAATATTTTTCACAAAATTTGCAATTCATTGTGTTTGTTAGTAGCTGCTTTTCATAAACAACAGAGATTTATGTTGATATTTCGTAATGCTGCTATATTTTTATCATAGTTAAATGAAAAAGAATATTTATATTTAAAGGAATCAAGCACAATTAAAGTAAATTATTATAAAAAAGATTCCAAATAATAAATTTTCTTATTGAAGTATTTGTGTGTGCACGTTGCTTATTTATAAAAATTGTTTTACAATTTTTATTTTTATTTTTTCATTAAATCTTTCAAATAAATTTGAGTAATTTCCAATGGCAACCCTTATGTAGAAAAATGAAAAAATAAAAAATTTATTTACACAATGGTTACTGTGTTTTTGTATTAAAATTTTTTGAGTTTTTTATGGCTTTTTGCCTTATTGATACAATGGAGTTCTCATTTAATCAATTTGGCTCTAAGTATAAGACTCTAAGATTTTCCTTACAAAATTTGGGTAGAATCCACTGATGAGCTATATATGAGCAGTAGCGAAATGGACATATGGATATGCTTTCCCCGCAGTACTACATTTAATTTTTTAGTTTAGTTTAAAAAAATAAATATTTCATGAGAAATATTTATATTTGAAGGAATTAAGCACAATTAAAGTAAATTATTATAAAAAAGATTCAAAATAATAAATTTTAATTTTAAATTTTTTCCCCCATCAGGATTTGAACCATCGATTTTTAAAAATTAATGAAAATTGAGTTATTTTCGGCTTTTTGGTTCTTTTTGATTTAATTTCTAAACATTTTTAGAAAGAAAATTATTTACAAATGTATGCAGACGTTTTCCAAAGAAAACAAGAAAAATTAGACGCTATCAGAATGAAATGCAGTATTTTCTGGACCGCCACATTCTTCATCAGCATTCTTTGCATCTATCTACCTTATGATATGTACGTCGTAAACATCATCTATTTAACCAACTAATCTTAATGTTAATTTGGTGAGACGAAGTTCACACCAAACTTAAAGCATTTCTTTGTCGTTCTCTTTGTAACTCGTCTTTTACATTTGTTGTTGCTTTTGTGCTAAGCCATTGGATAGCCACGAAATGCAACTTTTTTTATTTTTAATTATTCATACTTGTTTGCTCACAACATTATAGATGCAGTTTCAGTATCATATTGACTCTTATGAGTTAAGTATGAATGTAAATACGCGGTGCCTAGCGTTTTTTTTTTAATTTAAAATGTTTTTTAAATTTAAATTTTTTATGTACGTCGTAAACATCGTATATTCAATCAACTAATCTTGATGTTAATTTGGTGAGACGAAGTTCACACACAACTTAATAATAATAAATTTTCTTATAAATAAATATAATCAAATAAAACATATTTTTTTTTTCAAGAAACATTTTATATTGATTCAGGAATTTTCTGCAACATCTGACATTACCGATTCACTTTTAAATTACACATATCAACCCAGCAAAAAATTTTTGAAAAGGTAATCGAGTGTGGAATTAAGCATTTTTGGCTGAAGTACTTCCCAACTAGATTGCCAACATAATGATTTTAACAAGGCATGAGACTTTTATAATCAATTCCTGAGAATGGATTACATTAATTATTGTAGGAAGTAATAAGTACAATTAGTACTGTAGTCTCTTTTAACATAAAGAACTAGTTCCATTACTACTTCCTTTTTTGGAAGAAAATGTAAAGTGTTTTGTAATCGAGTAACAAAATATGGCAATCACAAAAGTAAGTCATTACATGGCAAGTACTTTTAAATGTAATGTCTAATTTTTTGCTGGGAAATAGCCAAATACAATATAGGCACAGATTAATAATATACAATATCTTTACAATTTTTGTAAATAATCAGAAAGAGGTAGTAATATAAAAAAAGCAAGAACTGTTACTATCCCTCTCTAACGAAAGCTGAAATCTGGCCACACTGAATTTTTCGTGTCTTATCTGGTTATTAATCTGTGATATAGGTACGATCTTCTCAATATTAACTATACAACAAATGTAAAATACAGTCAAAGCCCGGTTTAACGAATGATATAATGTTAAGCCCTTTCGTTATACCGAGATATTGATTATATCGAACAGTAATCTTTTATCTTAAAATTTTATTAAAAATGTTACACAATTTTAAAAATATCAAAACTTAATTGTATAATTTAATGTATAAATAAAACCTCAATTTATATTTTCACGTTTATTCAAGAAATTTTGTTTATTTCTTATGATTTCATAAAAAAAATAAACGTTTTTTTTATTGCTTCTTCTTGTAACTCCCTTAATACAAGAGATTTTAAGAAATCTATTCTTCTGTTCACATCACATTGTACAAGTTTCAAACCCTTTGAATACGTCTGAGTGTTTAATTTTTAGTTCCTCTGACTAGACAGGAATAACGTCACATTAAAAAAAAAAACAAAAATAAAACACTATCACAAAAAAATATATCTAAGCAAAGAACCCACCTTTAGAACAAACATTTCAAAAAACCACATTTTAAAAATTGCCGAATTCATCCACGCATTTTTTGAGTGGGTGTAATTTGTTGGAACAACCCTGTTTTTAAATGAACGAGGTTTTTTTGCTTAATCAATTAAAGGCCCAACTATAATGTGCATATACTAGCTTATGCCAACTTATACAACTGTGCAAATACATTAAATTATATGTGGTAAACTATAATGTGAATAAGATAACTTTTCGTCAAGTTTCGTTAAATTTCATTTCTTTATGCAAGGTACGAAACTGATCGCACTTTCCGTACGGAAACAGCTGATTGTGCTTTGGTTTATACATTAATAAAGAAATATTCTAATTAAGACCTAAATTGTTAAATTTTTTAGTTTTTAATTCAATAAAAAATGTTAGAAAAAATAAAATTTTTCTTTATGGCTAATTTTTTACAATTATAATATATTTTTAATTAAATTTGTATTTATACACACATATATATACCATATAAACGATTAACATCGTTGCATTTTTTAGTACGGTTGGCCACAAACACAAAACAGAAAATAATTTGTAATAATTTTTTTTTACATTTTCTAAGAACATAAACCAAACTATGTAAATGTGTTTGTGAATGTTATTAAATATATAAAATATTTTCTTTAAATCCTTTTAGTTTTAAAATTTTGTTGATTTATATAGAATTTAATTTTGGCAAAAGTACGACATAAACATAAATGTGCAACTGTGGCAAATAAGTTACTAAATTTATATATGTACATTGTAGCCACATAAATTTCTTTGATAAGTTACCTAAGCATTTGACAGGCTTTTCGTTGAATTTTTGACATAAGCTAAAGCTAGCTTATGCACATTAAAGTTGGGCCTTAAGAGCGGTTTTAGTTTTCTTTTGAACCGGATGCATTTGCACATAAAAGAACTGTTACCTTTTCCTTTGATAGCTTCTTACCAGGAGCACAGGATTCTCCTGCATTGACAAGTGTCTTATCAGGCAGCAATTTCTAATATAAATCGGTATCATCCGCATTAAAAACCGCATCTTTTGTTAAATTCTCTTCTAATAAGTTATGGAAATGATTTTTTAAAGGTTCCGCTAATTCTTGTCGTGCTGAAAGTTTTTCACCAGTTTGTTTTAGCAATCTGATTCCACATCTCTTCTTAAAACGTGATAGCCAGCCATCACTTGCGTGAAAACCGGAGCCGTACATTTGATTATGAATTTCTAATGCCTTTGCTTTTAAAATTATTCCATTGACGGATATGTGTTTGATTTAAAAACCAATCGAAGAGAGCCATTCTGGGAAATTCCCCTCTTTTAAGAGATCGCCGATTTTTTGTCCCATTGTTTGTAATTTTTCAATTTTCCACAATTTTATGTTCGTTCTTTTTTTAAGTACATTTTGAAGATTTTGCTATTCCATATTTTTGTGATATTACTGAAAGATTTACACCTTTCTTGCATTCTTCTAAAATCTTTAATTTTTTATCAAAAGAGATTATTTTTCGATTTGACATCTCGTTTTCACAATACACCAAATAAAACTGTTGAAACTTTAACGAAGAAACCAACGCATCACACGTGTTCTTTCAATACACAAAGAAGCAAAAAACACACATCTACCGGTTTTGTAACGATTTTTTTATTTTGCTTTATCATTCGTTAAATCGAGATTAATTTTTTTTTTTTTTGCCATTCGCTATATAAGGTAGTTAAGTATGAGAATTTACTTAAAAGTTCTACAACAATTTCAGATTACTTAATTAAATATATAAAAAAAGATTGTGTTAAGGAAAAGTTTATTTCAAAAAACCTTGTACAAGCTTTGTTGCGGGCGTGTTTTCACGGCATTCAACAATGTGAAACCAGAGGCCATCACGGTGGCCCTGGAGGGACTGAACGTAAGTCGGTCAATTATAGGCTTTGTATGGAATCTATTGACAAATAGGGTCATTACTTCCAGCATGGGGCTAGCTACCATACACAGGGTAGCTAAGCGAAGTACACCACAGGGGGGTATTATCTCCCCTTCTCTGGAACCTCCCCATGAACGCATTACTGACAGAAATGGACTGCAAGGGGTTCAGGACTGTGGCATATGCGGATGACGTTGCGGTTGCTGTATCGGGAAAATATCTCGACACGCTATCGCAACGTCTACAAACGGCACTAGGCTGCGTCAGTAGGTGGTGTACTGAGAGTGGGCTTAGCGCGAACGCTCGGAAAACGGAGCTTGTGCTCTTCACGAGAAGAAACAAGATTCCGGCCTTTCCACTACCACTCCTTAATGGAGTGGAGCTTGGGTTGTCTGACAGAGCGAAGTATCTAGGTATCATCCTGGACTCCAAACTGTCGTGGACCCCAAATGTCCGCTTTAGGGCAGACAGGGCCTCAGTGGCTTTGTATGTGTGTAGGAGAGCCATAGGCAAACACTGGGGTATTAACCCGAGGACGTCGTACTGGCTCTTTGACACGGTGATAAAACCTATACTAATGTATGGGGCTCTTGTATGGTGGCCCGCATTGGGCAAACTGGCTAACTGCAGTATATTGAACAGGGCCTTGATGGTCACTGGTGCAATACGCACCACCCAGTCGAGGGCCCTTTTTACAATGCTGCACTGGCTGCCGGTTGATCTTATGGCCAAACAATTGGCCATGAACTCGGCGGTCAGACTGAATGCAGTGGTGGCATGGAGGTCAGGGGACTTTGGACATGCGGCCATCTTGGGCCATTCCTCGGTTATTCCTGACAACATCGATTACTGCACTCCCACCGCCATATCTGACATTGATTTCATGGCATCAACATCAGGCACGTCGAGTATGCCTCGTGGAGATGTGCTTGATGTCTATACTGACGGGTCAAAATCAGCCATTAGAAGGGCGGCTTGCTGGATGAGGTACCACAGGATATACGGAGAGGATATCCGGATTTGTACTGACAGCAAGGCCGCGATTAACTCCCTATCAGGTGTCTATACGACATCCAGATTGGTTCGCGAATGCCGGACATCTCTCAACGAGATGGCGAGACATTCCAACCTGGAACTGTTTTGGGTGCCAGCTCCCTCGAGCGTACCCGGAAATATGATCGCGGACGAACTCGCCAGACTTGAAGCCCGGTTGGAAGACCGAGAAATAGATCCACCGGTGGGGGTCCCTTTAAGCTGCTGTAAAGCTATATTACGGCAGGAACTCTTCAGGGCTGCACAGTCTAGGTGGTCTGAAGAGGTTACCTGCAGGGTCTCGAGGACACTGTGGCCTCAGTACGATAGTGGAAGATCCTACTCGGGGGCAGCTGGGCACACTGCGTCATTGGTGCTCACGCTAGGAGACTGAATCTTCCTCATCATGACTACTGTAGAAGTTGTCAAGATGAGGAGGAGGAGGAAACGGTGGAGCATCTGCTCTGCCACTGCCCGGCTCTTTCTGGGAATAGAGCGGCTATTTTTGGCAGTCCGAGACTGCATGGTCTTGCAGACTTATCCGTCTGCGATGTTTCTAGGATAAACTTGTTTATCCGGTCTTCGGGGTGGTTTGGATGTGGATCTTTTAATGGTGCCGTAGGGACCTCAATCTGATCTCTGCACATCCGGTTTCCAGGCAACACAATGGGACCTTTAGGACCCAAGTGAGTCGGTCTTTCTTTTTGCGCCGACGGCCTGTACAACCTAACCTAACCTAACCTAACCTAAGTTGGTTGAAATAGTTAAAAAGTTTAATATATTAGAACCGAAAACAAGACACTATTATACATTAGAAGAAAGAAAAGAAAATTACGAAAAAGTTAAAAATAGAATATGGAATTCAGAAGCGAGCATCAAACACCCAACGATATCAAGACGCATAATTATGTTGAGGAATAAGTTTGCTGAAAGGAAACGGATGCGAAAACAAGTAATCGAAACCATTAAAACAGCAGATAGAAAGACAAACGATCCCAGGCCAAATGCTGACTTTAAAATGGGAGATGTTTTGGTGAATGGTCTTCTTGATACCGGTGCATCTGTGAGCATTTTAGGCAAAGGGTGTAGAGAACTGGTGAGTGAACTTGAATTACCAATATTCCCAATATTTTCTACAATAACTACGGCTAGTGGTCAAGCGCACAGATTGCTAGGAAAAATATCTACAAAAGTAGAATATAAGGGCAAAACTGGCAATATTACATTTTATTTATGTCCCGACTTAGAACAGGAGGCTTATCTTGGCATCGACTTTTGGAAGCTATTTGAACTGGCGCCTGAAGTAATAGGTATAGCAGAAGTTAGTTTACTAAAAGTTAGCGAAGAATACAAACCTGAGAGTCATAAGTCAAACCCCCATCAGTTGACAGATGCACAACAAAACGAATTGGATCAAGTAGTTGAAAACTTTCCCGCATTTGAAAAGCAAGGTCTTGTGTCTACTACGCTAGAAAAACATAGCATCAAATTGATAGCAGGAGCAGAACCGGTAAAATATAGGTATTATCCCATTTCGCCGGCGGTTCAGGAAATAGTTTACCAAGAAGTTGATAATATGTTAGCACTAAACGTAATTGAACTAAGTGAGAGCCCTTGGAACAACCGAACTACAGTTGTTAGGAAGCCCGGTAAAAATAGATTCTGCCTAGATGCCAGAAAGTTGAACAAACTCACTGTTAAGGATGCATATCCATTACAGAATATTGATGGCATACTGAGATAGACGAGACTCATTTTATTAGTAGCGTAGATTTGAAATTCGCTTTCTGGCAAATTAAGTTAGAAGACGATAGCAAACCCTATACTGCGTTTACAGTAGCAGGTCGGCCACTTTACCAGTTTCGAGTTATGCCCTTCGGCCTCTGTAACGCTGCTGTCGATTAATGGACAAAGTGATCCCCAAAAGGTTAAAAGATAACGTCTTTGTGTATTTGGACGATCTGTTGGTTATATCAGATACCTTTGAAAAGCATCTAGAACTGCTAAAGGAAGTGGCCCAGTGCCTGAAAGATGCCAATTTAACCATTGGGTTAAAAAAATCACAATTTTGTTTTCAACAGCTGAAGTATCTTGGCTTCATAATAGGCGGTGGAATACTTAAAACTGATCCAGAAAAGATAAAAGCGATTACGGAAATTAGAGTACCAAAATCCCCAAGAGATGTACGTAGTTTTCTAGGGACAGCTGGTTGGTATCGTCGATTTATAAAGGATTTCGCGGCAATAGCAGCTCCCCTGACCGACACTTTGAAAAAGTCAAAAAAATTTCATATGACCCTGAAGCAATCACAGATTTCGAAACATTAAAAAAGGCTTTGACATCGGCCCCCGTATTGAAACATGCAGACTTTTCTAAGCGTTTCTTTATCCAATGTGATGCATGTGACTTCGGTATAGGGGCTGTATTGTATCAACTAAACGATAATAATGAGGAACACCCCATAGCATTCTACTCGCAGAAATTGAATCCCTGCCAAATGAACTATAGCGTCACGGAAAAAGCATGTTTGGCGGCAGTAATGGCAATAAGAAAATTTCGTCCATATGTTGAGATGATGCCTTTTACTGTAGTGACGGATCACGCCAGCCTCAAGTGGTTAATGTCTCTGAAAGACCTGACAGGAAGATTAGCGAGTTGGTCACTACAGCTTCAAGCATTCGATTTTGAAATAATGCACAGAAAAGGGTCGGAGAACATAGTTGCCGACATGCTGTCCAGATTGCCGGAGGTAGGATGTCTAGAGGAGATAAATATGGAAGATATTATCTACTTTGAGACAACAGAATTTCAAAGCGAGGAGTATTTAGTCATATTCAGGATAACAAAGAACGACTCCCAGACCTGAAAGTTGAAAATGGAATGGTCTTTAAAAAAATGTCGTTTGAACAAGAAGAGGATGAATTCAAGTGGAGACTTTGGATACCACCAACTATTACGCATCCGATTATTGAAAAAGCCCATGCGTCTTTCACGACCGCCATTGGAGGAGTGGCTAAAACCCTCGAAAGACTGAAAAGATTTTTCTATTGGCCAATAATGTCTATCCAAGTAAAAATGTTTATTAAAAATTGCCAAGTCTGTAGGGAAACAAAACCAACAAATCAAAATCTCAGGCCAGAAATTGGGAATCAAGTGATTACTGAGCCCCCTTTTCAGAAGCTCCGAGAAATTTTCCACAAGTTTGGGGTACCGGAGAGCATTCATAGCGACAATGGAACGCAGTTTACGGCGAAAGGTTTCGAAAATCTAATAAAAACCTACAAAATTAACCATATAAAAACGGCTGTGTATTCTCCCCAAAGTAATGCCAGTGAACGCGTTAACCAGTCGGTACTAGCTGCTATTCGAGCGTACCTGAAGGATGATCACAGGGATTGGGATCTTTACCTATCCGAGATAGAGTGTGCCCTAAGAACAGCAGTACACTCGGCGACAGGCGTCACACCTTTTTTTGCTCTGTTCGGATACCATATGTATTCAAGTGGCGCGGAATATAAACTGGGAAAAAATTGAAATCGTTGACTGACCATCAAATTGTAGAAATAAGTCGAATTGACAAGTTAGATATAATTAGAGACCAAATAAAACAGAACTTGGAGAAAGCCTATAGTAAAAGCGCCGAGAGATATAATAAAAGAGCACGAATTGCAAATTTTGTTCCTGGCCAAGAAGTATACAGACGGAATACAGTTTTAAGCGATTTTTTTAAGGGCCGAAACGCTAAGTTTTGCAAAAAATTCATAAAATGTCGAGTGGTCCGACCTGTGGGCAATAACATGTTTGAGTTGGAAACATTACAGGGTAAAACAGTAGGAATATACCACGCGAAAGATATTAAAATTTGAACTACCTCAAGACACAAAAAGGAGGAATGAATGTGCAATAAACCTAAAAATTATTATTACCCATTTAGACAGCATATTTTTCGTTTAGATTGAAATGTCGTTAATCATCTGCATATCTGTGATAAAATACGTACCTGATAAGTTTAAGAGTCTAGAAAAGTATATATAGTACATTTCATATTTTAGCCGTGGTGACAATAGTGCAATATTGGTTATAGGAAACCGGCAAAAAATTTTTTTTGTGTATACATAGTCTGTGATATTAGGTTAGTTTTTGTTTTGTGGTGTTCATTCCTTTTCTATGTGTAGACTTAGTTATTCATGAGTATAATTAAGTGTTGTCCTGTTGGGATTGAGTCTGCGACCTGAAAAGTGAAAGGAATTTACAAAGTAAAAGCTTTTAAAATAGATAAAGATTCACTATATACTTCCCGGAAATTATCAGTAACTGCGGTGATAGATCGAAGGATTACCAATATATCTCTGAACCTCTTTTTTTTTAAACAGGCCATCAGAGATTCAGTCAAAACATAGAGATGGCCTACTAAGTGGGGAATAGATGGCAGAGGCGTTACCCGATGATGTTTAGAAAAAGACGCAGTTCGCTAGAATGTAGCTTAAGTTTTTGGTTTCTTCAGTTAGCCTCGATTAGAAAAATCCAGGCGTTCGATTGATTAATAAGGCACGTAATTGTGCTCTACCGACTGATGAGCGGTAACAGGAAAGATTTAATTAAATAGTGGGTGTGCCACTACGTTTTTATTTCCACTGGAAAGGAATGCGGCAGAGTGCGGCGTTTCGGTTTTGGCAAGTCTGGTATAGATATATCATTTGGCTAGGTTCCTATTAGAAAATTCGTATGGTGTGCCTAGATTAACTTATAGGAAAACGGAGTAAAGTGCACAGCAATGGAAGTGCTATGCAAAGTCCCGGCTAATATCAGGATAGTGTGTGAGACTCTTGATCTCAGCGCGTGCTAGTTCCCCACGTTGAGCATAACGAAAAAAAAGTTTTCACCCGCACACCGTCCCCTCTTCGTATGACCAGCGAAACCGGTGTTTTGTTGCGGGCGTGTTTTCACGGAATTTACTGTTGGAGTTTTGTTTGTCGGAGTCATGTGTTGGTGAACGCAGGTGGCGTTGTCCATTTGGTTTTGTTTGTAATGCCGAGGATGCAAGTTGTGGTCAGTTGGGATGGTTGATGTTGCAGGAGGTGTTGATGTTGAATGGCAGAATTTATTGTTGTGGGGGTTTGTTGTTTTTGGTGTTTTGAGCGTTCCATTTTTTTTATGTGATTAGGCAGATGGTTCTAAAATGAGATTTAATGAATTAATAAATTAAACTTATTAAAATACTTACTCGTGGTCTGTCCTGTTTGCACGTATTTTCTAAAAGATTAAAGTCAAAGCAAAACAGTGTTGGATAACGACCAGATGGATATGAAATATGAGGATGAAATTAAAAAGCAGAGACGGGTGTTCATTCATAAATTTTTTAACCTAGGTAAACAAACTGTAGGTAATAATAAACTTGGGAAAATAGTTCTAAAAGGAAAAAAAGAAACCCGCGTAAATTATTTAAAGTAAGTTCGAAACTTTACGTTGAGAGGCGCGATTTTTTTTTAACGAAAATATATAAATGAGCGGCGAGAAAATTTTCTTTTTTTTATATTTTTTTTTGCAAGGCAAGCTCTTTTGAAGATGAGAGGCGGAAAGCTTTGGCGCGATAAGGTCGGGTAGTCGCTGGAAGAATTTATCCGTATGGTAGGAACGCGCGTAAAGATATGTAAGTCGAAGAAGTATAAATAAGGGAACTTTAGAAAGTTGGCTCATTAAAGTAAAGTCAGTGTAACAGGAATGTGTATAATTGTGCAGTAAAAAGTGTAAATAGATTTTGTAAAAAAAAAATAAAATAAAAAGGAAATAGCAAAAAGAGTCCTGTTTCTTAAGGTTACTGTGGGCTGTGGAAAAGAAATCCTGTGCTAAAATTGTGGGCTCGGGTAAAGCCAAAATTGATTGGTTCAGACAAAGGAATATAGAATTTTTTTATTTAAAAAAAAAAAAAAAACGTAAGTTATACTGGTTGTTTAAGTGTATATACGTATAGTGAAATTTGGGAATTTTTTTTTATTGCTTGCAGCTGGCTATTGGGTCATAAACAGGCTGAGTTATCTGCTGTAAAAAAGCCAAAAAAATTAAATAGCCAGGTAAAAGTTTTTCTGTATTTGTGTTTCTTTTAATCGGATTCTGAATATTGGCAAATAAGAACCAAAATACGTTAATAGGCAGTACCTTTTTTTTAATACGAGGTGGCAGAAAATCAAAAATAAAATAATTTTGCTGTGCTTTACTTGGATGTAAGCAAAATTTAAGATATAAAAAAGGAGTCATCGAAAGTTTTCTTTTTAGGATTTAAGTATTTCCAGTATCTATTATCTTTTAAAAAAAAATTTTTTTACTTAGTATTGTTGAACACAAAAACCTCAAAAAAAAGATAAAAGGAAGAGAATAAGGTATCTTAAGAATATAAGAAATTGTTATTGTAAAAACAACAGTGTAGTTTAAGGTTGTGACATTGTAAGTTTGCGTGTGTGTTCCTTTTGTTTATTTACACTTAATCCTGAAAAGCCGAGATTATAGTAAAAAAAGGGGGGGAAAGATTATATATAAAAACAGAGAAAAAATATATTAATAATAAATTAAGATAGTCTGTGCATCTAGTACATTCATACATATACGTATAAATTTTCTTAATTACGTAGAAGGAAAGTGCTTACCAGAGCTTAAGTCCGCGTATCAGAATTAAAGGGAAATTCTGTATATTGGCAGAAGGAAGTGAAGTCAGATAACCTCAGGGAGCTCCTTTAGGCTGATAAATTAAATAAAAAGCGTGAAGTTTTAGGGAAGTTTTAACTTAAGCCCTAGGAAAAGGATCTTTCTGGTGTTGATAAAAAAATCTACGAGTGGTTTGAACGAATATATGCATGGGTGTACGCTAGATATTATATATTCTTGGTGATATTTTTTTTTGTTAGTTTCATTACTTGAGAAAGGAATAGTTGGGAATTAAAGAGTAGAGGAAAAAAGTTTTTGTTTGTAAGAGTTGTTTAGTTATCATTTAATTATTTAAGTTTTATATTATAAATTTTGTTACTATATTTTATTATTAAATTATTATAAACTTTATTGCTGTTGTGATTTTTATTAAATTTGTTTTTTTTATATATTTATCTATTTTATTGTTATGGTTTAATAATTAAGAAAAAGAAGAAAATTTTATCTGTATTTACCTTGTTTTCTGTAGGTTTTTTTTTTATAATAAATCATGTTATATGTAGAATGAACTTATAAATTAAACGATGGTGGCTTAATTTAATAAGGTAAAGGCAACGATGGGAAGGTAAGTGGAGAGGTAGTCACGTGGAGTATGGGTCGTAAAGTTAAATCTAGTGGATGCTATTACGACGAGGTTGGGAGGGCAAGATAGGGGATGAACATCTGTCCCAAAATAAGCCTGTTGCTTGTGGTATTCTTGATGGTAGCTTCAGTTGTGTATTACTTACTTTTGTTGTGTTAGGATACGCGGCCGACGGGAAGGGTCGGGACCCCCTGAAAAAAAAGAAAGAGCTGGACGGAAACCCCGCCGTATCAACCGGTCCGTAACATAAATGGCGCCCAATCTAAATGTAATATCTTAGGAAGCATTCTAAATAAACCGAAGAATGTGTCCTAAGCTATGAGAAATGATAACATGTACGTGAGCTAAACATGTAACAATAGCTCGATAAATTTAAAGATAGCCCAAAACAGTCGTGATTCATAGCGTTGAAATGGATTTATATAGCCGCTCAAAAAAATAAGAGACGTAGTATATAAAGACAATTTAGCACTATGAAAAATGGCAAATTAAGTTATTTATCTATTTATTTTATTTCCAAAAATTACTAATTGAAACGAATCCCAATAGCTTAGTGCACATAATAAAGTGACTAATTTGATGAGTTTGTTCTAGTATTATAAGATTTTAGATTTGTTTTTAATTCAGGTTAAGTCTTTATTAGTGTAGAATGGTGCATGACATCAGATAGCCTCTCGTGGTTATGACACTCACGAGGTTAGTAGTATCTGATATCATCGACTATCGCTCGTAACCAAAAAGAAAGAGTTTTTTTTAAGTACGAGGGTACGCACTAACAATGGCTTAGACAATTTAGTGTAAAACTGACTAAATACCACAAGTAAAGCATTGGAAATTACAACCGCTTGACCGCTTTAAGATAGTTTTTTTTTATTAGCTATTATCGTTTTCTGCTGCCTGAATTTTAGTATTTTTTTTTTTTTCGTATAAAACTGATATTGACACGTTATAAGATTTAGTAGTTTCGCGAAAATTAAATTTTCAGAACAAAAAGGTGTAGGTAAAATATTAAATCTCACAACTGATTATGAACGTAAGCCCACCTACAACTCAATCACGAAAGAGAAGTAGGCAGGTACAATTTGACCTTAACAGAGCCACACCTTACGTTTCTTATAAAATTTATAAGCCGAATACCCCAAAAATTAAATCGAAAAGCAAGGCAAGATTAGAAATGGCTGAAGGAAATAGAAACACTGGTCAAATAAGGGATTTATCTCAGACCATTATAACCAATACCCAAAACATTCCACAGGGGGAAGAGTCGGTATCAACCGACTTACTGGCCCAGGGTTCTAGTAGTCAAGGTGCTAGGAGCAATGGGTTGGAAGATGTGGAACAATCAGTTAGAAGATTAGTAGACCAGGGGATAAGCGCACACATGGCTGATGTTAAGAGGACCATGGCCCAGTTGACATCGACTATTAGTAGGCTCAGCGTTGTAGTGCAGCAAACACAACAAGAAAATCGTAGGTTAATGGAATCAAACTTACCCAACGCATTTAAAACTTCGAATGATAGTAACCTGCCCGTGGATGTTTCAGGAATACAACCTCCGTCTGGTCGATCATCTCAAGCATCTTCCGTCAGTAATGATGAACAGAGGAAAAGTTATGATAGACCTCTGATGGATAAATGGGGTCTGCAGTTCGATTCACGTCAAGTAAATGAAGTGTATGAAGAATCAGCTGATACGTACCAAAGGCCTGAAATTGAGGGCGACGAAGTCGCAGCCGTTAAAATGAACTCAGATAACCCACTATCCAGACCCAGTCTTATCTGCTGGAACTGCCGCCAGAGTGGCCATGTGTTTATGGATTGTCCATCCAGTGAGAGAGCAATATTTTGCTACCGCTGTGGGAAACCTGATGTTAAATCTCCGAATTGTGTGAGTTGCAGAAACCGGAATTTTCCCAAGAACGAGGGGAATGCGGGGGACCATCGTTCGACTGTAAACCCGCAAGGCAACTTCCAATAGGAAAATCTAAAACACTTAAGTTGGTTGATATACACAGCATGTATTACATGGTCGTATATACCTGAACCGTGGACTTTTTGCTCTGTTGTCTTCAATCCCAAGGGAGGGAAGACTTCGCACACTGAATCGAAGGACTTTAGACCTATAAGTCTATCCTCCTTCCTTTTGAAAACTCTGGAACGGATAATTGACCTTCACTTGAGAAGGACGATTAATACGGACCGTCTCTCCGCCTCTCAACACGCGTATGTCAAGGGCAGATCTGTTGAGACGGCACTACACAATCTTGTGGGATGCATAGAGAAATCCCTAGAGTACAAGGAATATACATTGGTTGCCTTTCTAGATATAGAAGGGGCATTCAACAATGTGAAACCAGAGGCCATCACGGTGGCCCTGGAGGGACTGAACGTAAGTCGGTCGATTATAGGCTTTGTATGGAATCTATTGACAAATAGGGTCATTACTTCCAGCATGGGGCTAGCTACCATACACAGGGTAGCTAAGCGAAGTACACCACAGGGGGGTATTATCTCCCCTTCTCTGGAACCTCCCCATGAACGCATTACTGACAGAAATGGACTGCATGGGGTTCAGGACTGTGGCATATGCGTATGACGTTGCGGTTGCTGTATCGGGAAAATATCTCGACACGCTATCGCAACGTCTACAAACGGCACTAGGCTGCGTCAGTAGGTGGTGTACTGAGAGTGGGCTTAGCGCGAACGCTCGGAAAACGAAGCTTGTGCTCTTCACGAGAAGAAACAAGATTCCGGCCTTTCCACTACCACTCCTTAATGGAGTGGAGCTTGGGTTGTCTGACAGAGCGAAGTATCTAGGTATCATCATGGACTCCAAACTGTCGTGGACCCCAAATGTCCGCTTTAGGGCGGACAGGGCCTCAGTGGCTTTGTATGTGTGTAGGAGGGCCATAGGCAAACACTGGGGTATTAACCCGAGGACGTCGTACTGGCTCTTTGACACGGTGATAAAACCTATACTAATGTATGGGGCTCTTGTATGGTGGCCCGCATTGGGCAAACTGGCTAACTGCAGTATATTGAACAGGGCCTTGATGGTCACTGGTGCAATACGCACCACCCCGTCGAGGGCCCTTTTTACAATGCTGCACTGGCTGCCGGTTGATCTTATGGCCAAACAATTGGCCATGAACTCGGCGGTCAGACTGAATGCAGTGGTGGCATGGAGGTCAGGGGACTTTGGACATGCGGCCATCTTGGGCCATTCCTCGGTTATTCCTGACAACATCGATTACTGCACTCCCACCGCCATATCTGACATTGATTTCATGGCATCAACATCAGGCACGTCGAGTATGCCTCGTGGAGATGTGCTTGATGTCTATACTGACGGGTCAAAATCGGACACGGGGGTCGGAGGGGGCGTCTTCATCCCTAGATTTAGGATCAGGATGAAGTTCAGGCTTAACGATCAATGTAGCGTGGTACAGGCTGAGATCTCAGCCATTAGAAGGGCGGCTTGCTGGATGAGGTACCACAGGATATACGGAGAGGATATCCGGATTTGTACTGACAGCAAGGCCGCGATTAACTCCCTATCAGGTGTCTATACGACATCCAGATTGGTTTGCGAATGCCGGACATCTCTCAACGAGATGGCGAGACGTTCCAACCTGGAACTGTTTTGGGTGCCAGCTCCCTCGAGCGTACCCGGAAATATGATCGCGGACGAACTCGCCAGACTCGAAGCCCGGTTGGAAGACCGAGAAATAGATCCACCGGTGGGGGTCCCTTTAAGCTGCTGTAAAGCTATATTACGGCAGGAACTCTTCAGGGCTGCACAGTCTAGGTGGTCTGAAGAGGTTACCTGCAGGGTCTCGAGGACACTGTGGCCTCAGTACGATAGTGGAAGATCCTACTGAGGTTTCCTCGGGGGCAGCTGGGCACACTGGTGGCCGTGCTGACAGGGCACTGCGTCATTGGTGCTCACGCTAGGAGACTGAATCTTCCTCATCATGACTACTGTAGAAGTTGTCAAGATGAGGAGGAGGAGAAAACGGTGGAGCATCTGCTCTGCCACTGCCCGGCTCTTTCTGGGAATAGAGCGGCTATTTTTGGCAGTCCGAGACTGCATGGTCTTGCAGACTTATCCGTCTGCGATGTTTCTAGGATAAACTTGTTTATCCGGTCTTCGGGGTGGTTTGGATGTGGATCTTTTGATGGTGCCGTAGGGACCTCAATCTGATCTCTGCACATCCGGTTTCCAGGCAACACAATGGGACCTTTAGGACCCAAGTGAGTCGGTCTTTCTTTTTGCGCCGACGGCCTGTACAACCTAACCTAACCTAACCTAAGTTGGTTGAAATAGTTAAAAAGTTTAATATATTAGAACCGAAAACAAGACACTATTATACATTAGAAGAAGGAAAAGAAAATTACGAAAAAGTTAAAAATAGAATATGGAATTCAGAAGCGAGCATCAAACACCCAACGATATCAAGACGCATAATTATGTTGAGGAATAAGTTTGCTGGAAGGAAACGGATGCGAAAACAAGTAATCGAAACCATTAAAACAGCAGATAGAAAGACAAACGATCCCAGGCCATATGCTGACTTTAAAATGGGAGATGTTTTGGTGAATGGTCTTCTTGATACCGGTGCATCTGTGAGCATTTTAGGCAAAGGGTGTAGAGAACTGGTGAGTGAACTTGAATTACCAATATTCCCAATATTTTCTACAATAACTACGGCTAGTGGTCAAGCGCACAGATTGCTAGGAAAAATATCTACAAAAGTAGAATATAAGGGCAAAACTGGCAATATTACATTTTATTTATGTCCCGACTTAGAACAGGAGGCTTATCTTGGCATCGACTTTTGGAAGCTATTTGAACTGGCGCCTGAAGTAATAGGTATAGCAGAAGTTAGTTTACTAAAAGTTAGCGAAGAATACAAACCTGAGAGTCATAAGTCAAACCCCCATCAGTTGACAGATGCAGAACAAAACGAATTGGATCAAGTAGTTGAAAACTTTCCCGCATTTGAAAAGCAAGGTCTTGTGTCTACTACGCTAGAAAAACATAGCATCAAATTGATAGCAGGAGCAGAACCGGTAAAATATAGGTATTATCCCATTTCGCCGGCGGTTCAGGAAATAGTTTACCAAGAAGTTGATAATATGTTAGCACTAAACGTAATTGAACTAAGTGAGAGCCCTTGGAACAACCGAACTACAGTTGTTAGGAAGCCCGGTAAAAATAGATTCTGCCTAGATGCCAGAAAGTTGAACAAACTCACTGTTAAGGATGCATATCCATTACAGAATATTGATGGCATACTGAGATAGACGAGACTCATTTTATTAGTAGCGTAGATTTGAAATTCGCTTTCTGGCAAATTAAGTTAGAAGACGATAGCAAACCCTATACTGCGTTTACAGTAGCAGGTCGGCCACTTTACCAGTTTCGAGTTATGCCCTTCGGCCTCTGTAACGCTGCTGTCGATTAATGGACAAAGTGATCCCCAAAAGGTTAAAAGATAACGTCTTTGTGTATTTGGACGATCTGTTGGTTATATCAGATACCTTTGAAAAGCATCTAGAACTGCTAAAGGAAGTGGCCCAGTGCCTGAAAGATGCCAATTTAACCATTGGGTTAAAAAAATCACAATTTTGTTTTCAACAGCTGAAGTATCTTGGCTTCATAATAGGCGGTGGAATACTTAAAACTGATCCAGAAAAGATAAAAGCGATTAGGGAAATTAGAGTACCAAAATCCCCAAGAGATGTACGTAGTTTTCTAGGGACAGCTGGTTGGTATCGTCGATTTATAAAGGATTTCGCGGCAATAGCAGCTCCCCTGACCGACACTTTGAAAAAGTCAAAAAAATTTCATATGACCCTGAAGCAATCACAGCTTTCGAAACATTAAAAAAGGCTTTGACATCGGCCCCGTATTGAAACATGCAGACTTTTCTAAGCGTTTTTTTATCCAATGTGATGCATGTGACTTCGGTATAGGGGCTGTATTGTATCAACTAAACGATAATAATGAGGAACACCCCATAGCATTCTACTCGCAGAAATTGAATCCCTGCCAAATGAACTATAGCGTCACGGAAAAAGAATGTTTGGCGGCAGTAATGGCAATAAGAAAATTTCGTCCATATGTTGAGATGATGCCTTTTACTGTAGTGACGGATCACGCCAGCCTCAAGTGGTTAATGTCTCTGAAAGACCTGACAGGAAGATTAGCGAGTTGGTCACTACAGCTTCAAGCATTCGATTTTGAAATAATGCACAGAAAAGGGTCGGAGAACATAGTTGCCGACATGCTGTCCAGATTGCCGGAGGTAGGATGTCTAGAGGAGATAAATATGGAAGATATTATCTACTTTGAGACAACAGAATTTCAAAGCGAGGAGTATTTAGTCATATTCAGGATAACAAAGAACGACTCCCAGACCTGAAAGTTGAAAATGGAATGGTCTTTAAAAAAATGTCGTTTGAACAAGAAGAGGATGAATTCAAGTGGAGACTTTGGATACCACCAACTATTACGCATCCGATTATTGAAAAAGCCCATGCGTCTTTCACGACCGCCCATGGAGGAGTGGCTAAAACCCTCGAAAGACTGAAAATATTTTTCTATTGGCCAATAATGTCTATCCAAGTAAAAATGTTTATTAAAAATTGCCAAGTCTGTAAGGAAACAAAACCAACAAATCAAAATCTCAGGCCAGAAATTGGGAATCAAGTGATTACTGAGCCCCCTTTTCAGAAGCTCCGAGAAATTTTCCGCAAGTTTGGGGTACCGGAGAGCATTCATAGCGACAATGGAACGCAGTTTACGGCGAAAGGTTTCGAAAATCTAATAAAAACCTACAAAATTAACCATATAAAAACGGCTGTGTATTCTCCCCAAAGTAATGCCAGTGAACGCGTTAACCAGTCGGTACTAGCTGCTATTCGAGCGTACCTGAAGGATGATCACAGGGATTGGGATCTTTACCTATCCGAGATAGAGTGTGCCCTAAGAACAGCAGTACACTCGGCGACAGGCGTCACACCTTTTTTTGCTCTGTTCGGATACCATATGTATTCAAGTGGCGCGGAATATAAACTGGGAAAAAATTGAAATCGTTGACTGACCATCAAATTGTAGAAATAAGTCGAATTGACAAGTTAGATATAATTAGAGACCAAATAAAACAGAACTTGGAGAAAGCCTATAGTAAAAGCGCCGAGAGATATAATAAAAGAGCACGAATTGCAAATTTTGTTCCTGGCCAAGAAGTATACAGACGGAATACAGTTTTAAGCGATTTTTTTAAGGGCCGAAACGCTAAGTTTTGCAAAAAATTCATAAAATGTCGAGTGGTCCGACCTGTGGGCAATAACATGTTTGAGTTGGAAACATTACAGGGTAAAACAGTAGGAATATACCACGCGAAAGATATTAAAATTTGAACTACCTCAAGACACAAAAAGGAGGAATGAATGTGCAATAAACCTAAAAATTATTATTACCCATTTAGACAGCATATTTTTCGTTTAGATTGAAATGTCGTTAATCATCTGCATATCTGTGATAAAATACGTACCTGATAAGTTTAAGAGTCTAGAAAAGTATATATAGTACATTTCATATTTTAGCCGTGGTGACAATAGTGCAATATTGGTTATAGGAAACCGGCAAAAAATTTTTTTTTGTGTATACATAGTCTGTGATATTAGGTTAGTTTTTGTTTTGTGGTGTTCATTCCTTTTCTATGTGTAGACTTAGTTATTCATGAGTATAATTAAGTGTTGTCCTGTTGGGATTGAGTCTGCGACCTGAAAAGTGAAAGGAATTTACAAAGTAAAAGCTTTTAAAATAGATAAAGATTCACTATATACTTCCCGGAAATTATCAGTAACTGCGGTGATAGATCGAAGGATTACCAATATATCTCTGAACCTCTTTTTTTTTAAACAGGCCATCAGAGATACAGTCAAAACATAGAGATGGCCTACTAAGTGGGGAATAGATGGCAGAGGCGTTACCCGATGATGTTTAGAAAAAGACGCAGTTCGCTAGAATGTAGCTTAAGTTTTTGGTTTCTTCAGTTAGCCTCGATTAGAAAAATCCAGGCGTTCGATTGATTAATAAGGCACGTAATTGTGCTCTACCGACTGATGAGCGGTAACAGGAAAGATTTAATTAAATAGTGGGTGTGCCTCTATGTTTTTATTTCCACTGGAAAGGAATGCGGCAGAGTGCGGCGTTTCGGTTTTGGCAAGTCTGGTATAGATATATCATTTGGCTAGGTTCCTATTAGAAAATTCGTATGGTGTGCCTAGATTAACTTATAGGAAAACGGAGTAAAGTGCACAGCAATGGAAGTGCTATGCAAAGTCCCGGCTAAAATCAGGATAGTGTGTGAGACTCTTGATCTCAGCGCGTGCTAGTTCCCCACGTTGAGCATAACGAAAAAAAGTTTTCACCCGCACACCGTCCCCTCTTCGTATGACCAGCGAAACCGGTGTTTTGTTGCGGGCGTGTTTTCACGGAATTTACTGTTGGAGTTTTGTTTGTCGGAGTCATGTGTGGGTGAACGCAGGTGGCGTTGTCCATTTGGTTTTGTTTTAATGCCGAGGATGCAAGTTGTGGTCAGTTGGGATGGTTGATGTTGCAGGAGGTGTTGATGTTGAATGGCAGAATTTATTGTTGTGGGGGTTTGTTGTTTTTGGTGTTTTGAGCGTTCCATTTTTTTTATGTGATTAGGCAGATGGTTCTAAAATGAGATTTAATGAATTAATAAATTAAACTTATTAAAATACTTACTCGTGGTCTGTCCTGTTTGCACGTATTTTCTAAAAGATTAAAGTCAAAGCAAAACAGTGTTGGATAACGACCAGATGGATATGAAATATGAGGATGAAATTAAAAAGCAGAGACGGGTGTTCATTCATAAATTTTTTAACCTAGGTAAACAAACTGTAGGTAATAATAAACTTGGGAAAATAGTTCTAAAAGGAAAAAAAGAAACCCGCGTAAATTATTTAAAGTAAGTTCGAAACTTTACGTTGAGAGGCGCGATTTTTTTTTAACGAAAATATATAAATGAGCGGCGAGAAAATATTCTTTTTTTTTATATTTTTTTTTACAAGGCAAGCTCTTTTGAAGATGAGAGGCGGAAAGCTTTGGCGCGATAAGGTCGGGTAGTCGCTGGAAGAATTTATCCGTATGGTAGGAACGCGCGTAAAGATATGTAAGTCGAAGAAGTATAAATAAGGGAACTTTAGAAAGTTGGCTCATTAAAGTAAAGTCAGTGTAACAGGAATGTGTATAATTGTGCAGTAAAAAATGTAAATAGATTTTGTAAAAAAAAATAAAATAAAAAGGAAATAGCAAAAAGAGTCCTGTTTCTTAAGGTTACTGTGGGCTGTGGAAAAGAAATCCTGTGCTAAAATTGTGGGCTCGGGTAAAGCCAAAATTGATTGGTTCAGACAAAGGAATATAGAATTTTTTTATTTAAAAAAAAAAAAAACGTAAGTTATACTGGTTGTTTAAGTGTATATACGTATAGTGAAATTTGGGAATTTTTTTTTATTGCTTGCAGCTGGCTATTGGGTCATAAACAGGCTGAGTTATCTGCTGTAAAAAAGCCAAAAAAATTAAATAGCCAGGTAAAAGTTTTTCTGTATTTGTGTTTCTTTTAATCGGATTCTGAATATTGGCAAATAAGAACCAAAATACGTTAATAGGCAGTAGCTTTTTTTTAATACGAGGTGGCAGAAAATCACAAAAATAAAATAATTTTGCTGTGCTTTACTTGGATGTAAGCAAAATTTAAGATATAAAAAAGGAGTCATCGAAAGTTTTCTTTTTAGGATTTAAGTATTTCCAGTATCTATTATCTTTTAAAAAAAAATTTTTTTACTTAGTATTGTTGAACACAAAAACCTCAAAAAAAAGATAAAAGGAAGAGAATAAGGTATCTTAAGAATATAAGAAATTGTTATTGTAAAAACAACAGTGTAGTTTAAGGTTGTGACATTGTAAGTTTGCGTGTGTGTTCCTTTTGTTTATTTACACTTAATCCTGAAAAGCCGAGATTATAGTAAAAAAAGGGGGGGAAAGATTATATATAAAAACAGAGAAAAAATATATTAATAATAAATTAAGATAGTCTGTGCATCTAGTACATTCATACATATACGTATAAATTTTCTTAATTACGTAGAAGGAAAGTGCTTACCAGAGCTTAAGTCCGCGTATCAGAATTAAAGGGAAATTCTGTATATTGGCAGAAGGAAGTGAAGTCAGATAACCTCAGGGAGCTCCTTTAGGCTGATAAATTAAATAAAAAGCGTGAGTCCTCTTTAGGGAAGTTTTAACTTAAGCCCTAGGAAAAGGATCTTTCTGGTGTTGATAAAAAAATCTACGAGTGGTTTGAACGAATATATGCATGGGTGTACGCTAGATATTATATATTCTTGGTGATATTTTTTTTTGTTAGTTTCATTACTTGAGAAAGGAATAGTTGGGAATTAAAGAGTAGAGGAAAAAAGTTTTTGTTTGTAAGAGTTGTTTAGTTATCATTTAATTATTTAAGTTTTATATTATAAATTTTGTTACTATATTTTATTATTAAATTATTATAAACTTTATTGCTGTTGTGATTTTTATTAAATTTGTTTTTTTTATATATTTATCTATTTTATTGTTATGGTTTAATAATTAAGAAAAAGAAGAAAATTTTATCTGTATTTACCTTGTTTTCTGTAGGTTTTTTTTTTATAATAAATCATGTTATATGTAGAATGAACTTATAAATTAAACGATGGTGGCTTAATTTAATAAGGTAAAGGCAACGATGGGAAGGTAAGTGGAGAGGTAGTCACGTGGAGTATGGGTCGTAAAGTTAAATCTAGTGGATGCTATTACGACGAGGTTGGGAGGGCAAGATAGGGGATGAACATCTGTCCCAAAATAAGCCTGTTGCTTGTGGTATTCTTGATGGTAGCTTCAGTTGTGTATTACTTACTTTTGTTGTGTTAGGATACGCGGCCGACGGGAAGGGTCGGGACCCCCTGAAAAAAAAGAAAGAGCTGGACGGAAACCCCGCCGTATCAACCGGTCCGTAACATAAATGGCGCCCAATCTAAATGTAATATCTTAGGAAGCATTCTAAATAAACCGAAGAATGTGTCCTAAGCTATGAGAAATGATAACATGTACGTGAGCTAAACATGTAACAATAGCTCGTTAAATTCAAAGATAGCCCAAAACAGTCGTGATTCATAGCGTTGAAATGGATTTATATAGCCGCTCAAAAAAATAAGAGACGTAGTATATAAAGACAATTTAGCACTATGAAAAATGGCAAATTAAGTTATTTATCTATTTATTTTATTTCCAAAAATTACTAATTGAAACGAATCCCAATAGCTTAGTGCACATAATAAAGTGACTAATTTGATGAGTTTGTTCTAGTATTATAAGATTTTAGATTTGTTTTTAATTCAAGTTAAGTCTTTATTAGTGTAGAATGGTGCATGACATCAGATAGCCTCTCGTGGTTATGACACTCACGAGGTTAGTAGTATCTGATATCATCGACTATCGCTCGTAACCAAAAAGAAAGAGTTTTTTTTTTTAAGTACGAGGGTACGCACTAACAATGGCTTAGACAATTTAGTGTAAAACTGACTAAATACCACAAGTAAAGCATTGGAAATTACAACCGCTTGACCGCTTTAAGATAGTTTTTTTTATTAGCTATTATCGTTTTCTGCTGCCTGAATTTTAGTATTTTTTTTTTTCGTATAAAACTGATATTGACACGTTATAAGATTTAGTAGTTTCGCGACAATTAAATTTTCAGAACAAAAAGGTGTAGGTAAAATATTAAATCTCACAACTGATTATGAACGTAAGCCCACCTACAACTCAATCACGAAAGAGAAGTAGGCAGGTACAATTTGACCTTAACAGAGCCACACCTCACGTTTCTTATAAAATTTATAAGCCGAATACCCCAAAAATTAAATCGAAAAGCAAGGCAAGATTAGAAATGGCTGAAGGAAATAGAAACACTGGTCAAATAAGGGATTTATCTCAGACCATTATAACCAATACCCAAAACATTCCACAGGGGGAAGAGTCGGTATCAACCGACTTACTGGCCCAGGGTTCTAGTAGTCAAGGTGCTAAGAGCAATGGGTTGGAAGATGTGGAACAATCAGTTAAAAGATTAGTAGACCAGGGGATAAGCGCACACATGGCTGATGTTAAGAGGACCATGGCCCAGTTGACATCGACTATTAGTAGGCTCAGCGTTGTAGTGCAGCAAACACAACAAGAAAATCGTAGGTTAATGGAATCAAACTTACCCAACGCATTTAAAACTTCGAATGATAGTAACCTGCCCGTGGATGTTTCAGGAATACAACCTCCGTCTGGTCGATCATCTCGAGCATCTTCCGTCAGTAATGATGAACAGAGGAAAAGTTATGATAGACCTCTGATGGATAAATGGGGTCTGCAGTTCGATTCACGTCAAGTAAATGAAGTGTATGAAGAATCAGCTGATACGTACCAAAGGCCTGAAATTAAGGGCGACGAAGTCGCAGCCGTTAAAATGAACTCAGATAACCCACTATCCAGACCCAGTCTTATCTGCTGGAACTGCCGCCAGAGTGGCCATGTGTTTATGGATTGTCCATCCAGTGAGAGAGCAATATTTTGCTACCGCTGTGGGAAACCTGATGTTAAATCTCCGAATTGTGTGAGTTGCAGAAACCGGAATTTTCCCAAGAACGAGGGGAATGCGGGGGACCATCGTTCGACTGTAAACCCGCAAGGCAACTTCCAATAGGAAAATCTAAAACACTTAAGTTGGTTGATATACACAGCATGTATTACATGGTCGTATATCCCTGAACCGTGGACTTTTTGCTCTGTTGTCTTCATTCCCAAGGGAGGGAAGACTTCGCACACTGAATCGAAGGACTTTAGACCTATAAGTCTATCCTCCTTCCTTTTGAAAACTCTGGAACGGATAATTGACCTTCACTTGAGAAGGACGATTAATACGGACCGTCTCTCCGCCTCTCAACACGCGTATGTCAAGGGCAGATCTGTTGAGACGGCACTACACACGCTTGTGGGATGCATAGAGAAATCCCTAGAGCACAAGGAATATACATTGGTTGCCTTTCTAGATATAGAAGGGGCATTCAACAATGTGAAACCAGAGGCCATCACGGTGGCCCTGGAGGGACTGAACGTAAGTCGGTCGATTATAGGCTTTGTATGGAATCTATTGACAAATAGGGTCATTACTTCCAGCATGGGGCTAGCTACCATACACAGGGTAGCTAAGCGAAGTACACCACAGGGGGGTATTATCTCCCCTTCTCTGGAACCTCCCCATGAACGCATTACTGACAGAAATGGACTGCAAGGGGTTCAGGACTGTGGCATATGCGGATGACGTTGCGGTTGCTGTATCGGGAAAATATCTCGACACGCTATCGCAACGTCTACAAACGGCACTAGGCTGCGTCAGTAGGTGGTGTACTGAGAGTGGGCTTAGCGCGAACGCTCGGAAAACGAAGCTTGTGCTCTTCACGAGAAGAAACAAGATTCCGGCCTTTCCACTACCACTCCTTAATGGAGTGGAGCTTGGGTTGTCTGACAGAGCGAAGTATCTAGGTATCATCCTGGACTCCAAACTGTCGTGGACCCCAAATGTCCGCTTTAGGGCGGACAGGGCCTCAGTGGCTTTGTATGTGTGTAGGAGGGCCATAGGCAAACACTGGGGTATTAACCCGAGGACGTCGTACTGGCTCTTTGACACGGTGATAAAACCTATACTAATGTATGGGGCTCTTGTATGGTGGCCCGCATTGGGCAAACTGGCTAACTGCAGTATATTGAACAGGGCCTTGATGGTCACTGGTGCAATACGCACCACCCCGTCGAGGGCCCTTTTTACAATGCTGCACTGGCTGCCGGTTGATCTTATGGCCAAACAATTGGCCATGAACTCGGCGGTCAGACTGAATGCAGTGGTGGCATGGAGGTCAGGGGACTTTGGACATGCGGCCATCTTGGGCCATTCCTCGGTTATTCCTGACAACATCGATTACTGCACTCCCACCGCCATATCTGACATTGATTTCATGGCATCAACATCAGGCACGTCGAGTATGCCTCGTGGAGATGTGCTTGATGTCTATACTGACGGGTCAAAATCGGACACGGGGGTCGGAGGGGGCGTCTTCATCCCTAGATTTAGGATCAGGATGAAGTTCAGGCTTAATGATCAATGTAGCGTGGTACAGGCTGAGATCTCAGCCATTAGAAGGGCGGCTTGCTGGATGAGGTACCACAGGATATACGGAGAGGATATCCGGATTTGTACTGACAGCAAGGCCGCGATTAACTCCCTATCAGGTGTCTATACGACATCCAGATTGGTTCGCGAATGCCGGACATCTCTCAACGAGATGGCGAGACATTCCAACCTGGAACTGTTTTGGGTGCCAGCTCCCTCGAGCGTACCCGGAAATATGATCGCGGACGAACTCGCCAGACTTGAAGCCCGGTTGGAAGACCGAGAAATAGATCCACCGGTGGGGGTCCCTTTAAGCTGCTGTAAAGCTATATTACGGCAGGAACTCTTCAGGGCTGCACAGTCTAGGTGGTCTGAAGAGGTTACCTGCAGGGTCTCGAGGACACTGTGGCCTCAGTACGATAGTGGAAGATCCTACTGAGGTTTCCTCGGGGGCAGCTGGGCACACTGGTGGCCGTGCTGACAGGGCACTGCGTCATTGGTGCTCACGCTAGGAGACTGAATCTTCCTCATCATGACTACTGTAGAAGTTGTCAAGATGAGGAGGAGGAGAGCATCTGCTCTGCCACTGCCCGGCTCTTTCTGGGAATAGAGCTGCTATTTTTGGCAGTCCGAGACTGCATGGTTTTGCAGACTTATCCGTCTGCGATGTTTCTAGGATAAACTTGTTTATCCGGTCTTCGGGGTGGTTTGGATGTGGATCTTTTGATGGTGCCGTAGGGACCTCAATCTGATCTCTGCACATCCGATTTCCAGGCAACACAATGGGACCTTTAGGACCCAAGTGAGTCGGTCTTTCTTTTTGCGCCGACGGCCTGTAAAACCTAACCTAACCTAACCTAAGTTGGTTGAAATAGTTAAAAAGTTTAATATATTAGAACCGAAAACAAGACACTATTATACATTAGAAGAAGGAAAAGAAAATTACGAAAAAGTTAAAAATAGAATATGGAATTCAGAAGCGAGCATCAAACACCCAACGATATCAAGACGCATAATTATGTTGAGGAATAAGTTTGCTGGAAGGAAACGGATGCGAAAACAAGTAATCGAAACCATTAAAACAGCAGATAGAAAGACAAACGATCCCAGGCCATATGCTGACTTTAAAATGGGAGATGTTTTGGTGAATGGTCTTCTTGATACCGGTGCATCTGTGAGCATTTTAGGCAAAGGGTGTAGAGAACTGGTGAGTGAACTTGAATTACCAATATTCCCAATATTTTCTACAATAACTACGGCTAGTGGTCAAGCGCACAAATTGCTAGGAAAAATATCTACAAAAGTAGAATATAAGGGCAAAACTGGCAATATTACATTTTATTTATGTCCCGACTTAGAACAGGAGGCTTATCTTGGCATCGACTTTTGGAAGCTATTTGAACTGGCGCCTGAAGTAATAGGTATAGCAGAAGTTAGTTTACTAAAAGTTAGCGAAGAATACAAACCTGAGAGTCATAAGTCAAACCCCCATCAGTTGACAGATGCACAACAAAACGAATTGGATCAAGTAGTTGAAAACTTTCCCGCATTTGAAAAGCAAGGTCTTGTGTCTACTACGCTAGAAAAACATAGCATCAAATTGATAGCAGGAGCAGAACCGGTAAAATATAGGTAATATCCCATTTCGCCGGCGGTTCAGGAAATAGTTTACCAAGAAATTGATAATATGTTAGCATTAAACGTAATTGAACGAAGTGAGAGCCCTTGGAACAACCGAACTACAGTTGTTAGGAAGCCCGGTAAAAATAGATTCTGCCTAGATGCCAGAAAGTTGAACAAACTCACTGTTAAGGATGCATATCCATTACAGAATATTGATGGCATACTGAGATAGACGAGACTCATTTTATTAGTAGCGTAGATTTGAAATTCGCTTTCTGGCAAATTAAGTTAGAAGACGATAGCAAACCCTATACTGCGTTTACAGTAGCAGGTCGGCCACTTTACCAGTTTCGAGTTATGCCCTTCGGCCTCTGTAACGCTGCTGTCGATTAATGGACAAAGTGATCCCCAAAAGGTTAAAAGATAACGTCTTTGTGTATTTGGACGATCTGTTGGTTATATCAGATACCTTTGAAAAGCATCTAGAACTGCTAAAGGAAGTGGCCCAGTGCCTGAAAGATGCCAATTTAACCATTGGGTTAAAAAAATCACAATTTTGTTTTCAACAGCTGAAGTATCTTGGCTTCATAATAGGCGGTGGAATACTTAAAACTGATCCAGAAAAGATAAAAGCGATTAGGGAAATTAGAGTACCAAAATCCCCAAGAGATGTACGTAGTTTTCTAGGGACAGCTGGTTGGTATCGTCGATTTATAAAGGATTTCGCGGCAATAGCAGCTCCCCTGACCGACACTTTGAAAAAGTTAAAAAAGGCTTTGACATCGGCCCCCGTATTGAAACATGCAGACTTTTCTAAGCGTTTCTTTATCCAATGTGATGCATGTGACTTCGGTATAGGGGCTGTATTGTATCAACTAAACGATAATAATGAGGAACACCCCATAGCATTCTACTCGCAGAAATTAAATCCCAGCCAAATGAACTATAGCGTCACGGAAAAAGAATGTTTGGCGGCAGTAATGGCAATAAGAAAATTTCGTCCATATGTTGAGATGATGCCTTTTACTGTAGTGACGGATCACGCCAGCCTCAAGTGGTTAATGTCTCTGAAAGACCTGACAGGAAGATTAGCGCGTTGGTCACTACAGCTTCAAGCATTCGATTTTGAAATAATGCACAGAAAAGGGTCGGAGAACATAGTTGCCGACATGCTGTCCAGATTGCCGGAGGTAGGATGTCTAGAGGAGATAAATATGGAAGATATTATCTACTTTGAGACAACAGAATTTCAAAGCGAGGAGTATTTCGTCATATTCAGGATAACAAAGAACGACTCCCAGACCTGAAAGTTGAAAATGGAATGGTCTTTAAAAAAATGTCGTTTGAACAAGAAGAGGATGAATTCAAGTGGAGACTTTGGAGACCACCAACTATTACGCATCCGATTATTGAAAAAGCCCATGCGTCTTTCACGACCGCCCATGGAGGAGTGGCTAAAACCCTCGAAAGACTGAAAAGATTTTTCTATTGGCCAATAATGTCTATCCAAGTAAAAATGTTTATTAAAAATTGCCAAGTCTGTAAGGAAACAAAACCAACAAATCAAAATCTCAGGCCAGAAATTGGGAATCAAGTGATTACTGAGCCCCCTTTTCAGAAGCTCCGAGAAATTTTCCACAAGTTTGGGGTACCGGAGAGCATTCATAGCGACAATGGAACGCAGTTTACGGCGAAAGGTTTCGAAAATCTAATAAAAACCTACAAAATTAACCATATAAAAACGGCTGTGTATTCTCCCCAAAGTAATGCCAGTGAACGCGTTAACCAGTCGGTACTAGCTGCTATTCGAGCGTACCTGAAGGATGATCACAGGGATTGGGATCTTTACCTATCCGAGATAGAGTGTGCCCTAAGAACAGCAGTACACTCGGCGACAGGCGTCACACCTTTTTTTGCTCTGTTCGGATACCATATGTATTCAAGTGGCGCGGAATATAAACTGGGAAAAAATTGAAATCGTTGACTGACCATCAAATTGTAGAAATAAGTCGAATTGACAAGTTAGATATAATTAGAGACCAAATAAAACAGAACTTGGAGAAAGCCTATAGTAAAAGCGCCGAGAGATATAATAAAAGAGCACGAATTGCAAATTTTGTTCCTGGCCAAGAAGTATACAGACGGAATACAGTTTTAAGCGATTTTTCTAAGGGCCGAAACGCTAAGTTTTGCAAAAAATTCATAAAATGTCGAGTGGTCCGACCTGTGGGCAATAACATGTTTGAGTTGGAAACATTACAGGGTAAAACAGTAGGAATATACCACGCGAAAGATATTAAAATTTGAACTACCTCAAGACACAAAAAGGAGGAATGAATGTGCAATAAACCTAAAAATTATTATTACCCATTTAGACAGCATATTTTTCGTTTAGATTGAAATGTCGTTAATCATCTGCATATCTGTGATAAAATACGTACCTGATAAGTTTAAGAGTCTAGAAAAGTATATATAGTACATTTCATATTTTAGCCGTGGTGACAATAGTGCAATATTGGTTTTAGGAAACCGGCAAAAAATTTTTTTTGTGTATACATAGTCTGTGATATTAGGTTAGTTTTTGTTTTGTGGTGTTCATTCCTTTTCTATGTGTAGACTTAGTTATTCATGAGTATAATTAAGTGTTGTCCTGTTGGGATTGAGTCTGCGACCTGAAAAGTGAAAGGAATTTACAAAGTAAAAGCTTTTAAAATAGATAAAGATTCACTATATACTTCCCGGAAATTATCAGTAACTGCGGTGATAGATCGAAGGATTACCAATATATCTCTGAACCTCTTTTTTTTAAACAGGCCATCAGAGATACAGTCAAAACATAGAGATGGCCTACTAAGTGGGGAATAATTGGCAGAGGCGTTACCCGATGATGTTTAGCAAAAGACGCAGTTCGCTAGAATGTAGCTTAAGTTTTTGGTTTATTCAGTTAGCCTCGATTAGAAAAATCCAGGCGTTCGATTGATTAATAAGGCACGTAATTGTGCTCTACCGACTGATGAGCGGTAACAGGAAAGATTTAATTAAATAGTGGGTGTGCCTCTACGTTTTTATTTCCACTGGAAAGGAATGCGGCAGAGTGCGGCGTTTCGGTTTTGGCAAGTCTGGTATAGATATATCATTTGGCTAGGTTCCTATTAGAAAATTCGTATGGTGTGCCTAGATTAACTTATAGGAAAACGGAGTAAAGTGCACAGCAATGGAAGTGCTATGCAAAGTCCCGGCTAATATCAGGATAGTGTGTGAGACTCTTGATCTCAGCGCGTGCTAGTTCCCCACGTTGAGCATAACGAAAAAAAAGTTTTCACCCGCACACCGTCCCCTCTTTGTATGACCAGCGAAACCGGTGTTTTGTTGCGGGCGTGTTTTCACGGAATTTACTGTTGGAGTTTTGTTTGTTGGAGTCATGTGTGGGTGAACGCAGGTGGCGTTGTCCATTTGGTTTTGTTTGTAATGCCGAGGATGCAAGTTGTGGTCAGTTGGGATGGTTGATGTTGCAGGAGGTGTTGATGTTGAATGGCAGAATTTATTGTTGTGGGGGTTTGTTGTTTTTGGTGTTTTGAGCGTTCCATTTTTTTTATGTGATTAGGCAGATGGTTCTAAAATGAGATTTAATGAATTAATAAATTAAACTTATTAAAATACTTACTCGTGGTCTGTCCTGTTTGCACGTATTTTCTAAAAGATTAAAGTCAAAGCAAAACAGTGTTGGATAACGACCAGATGGATATGAAATATGAGGATGAAATTAAAAAGCAGAGACGGGTGTTCATTCATAAATTTTTTAACCTAGGTAAACAAACTGTAGGTAATAATAAACTTGGGAAAAAAGTTCTAAAAGGAAAAAAAGAAACCCGCGTAAATTATTTAAAGTAAGTTCGAAACTTTACGTTGAGAGGCGCGATTTTTTTTAACGAAAATATATAAATGAGCGGCGAGAAAATATTCTTTTTTTTATATTTTTTTTTTGCAAGGCAAGCTCTTTTGAAGATGAGAGGCGGAAAGCTTTGGCGCGATAGGGTCGGGTAGTCGCTGGAAGAATTTATCCGTATGGTAGGAACGCGCGTAAAGATATGTAAGTCGAAGAAGTATAAATAAGGGAACTTTAGAAAGTTGGCTCATTAAAGTAAAGTCAGTGTAACAGGAATGTGTATAATTGTGCAGTAAAAAGTGTAAATAGATTTTGTAAAAAAAAAATAAAATAAAAAGGAAATAGCAAAAAGAGTCCTGTTTCTTAAGGTTACTGTGGGCTGTGGAAAAGAAATCCTGTGCTAAAATTGTG
This sequence comes from Gymnosoma rotundatum, assembly GCA_916610165.2. Lineage (NCBI taxonomy): Eukaryota > Metazoa > Arthropoda > Insecta > Diptera > Tachinidae > Gymnosoma > Gymnosoma rotundatum. The sequence goes on along the minus strand of OU744341.1, from coordinate 3,420,486 downwards.
GGCTCGGGTAAAGCCAAAATTGATTGGTTCAGAAAAAGGAATATAGAATTTTTTTTATTTTCAAAAAAAAAAACCTAAGTTATACTGGTTGTTTAAGTGTATATACGTATAGTGAAATTTGGGAATTTTTTTTTATTGCTTGCAGCTGGCTATTGGGTCATAAACAGGCTGAGTTATCTGCTGTAAAAAAGCCAAAAAAATTAAATAGCCAGGTAAAAGTTTTTCTGTATTTGTGTTTCTTTTAATCGGATTCTGAATATTGGCAAATAAGAACCAAAATACGTTAATAGGCAGTACCTTTTTTTTAATACGAGGTGGCAGAAAATCATAAAAATAAAATAATTTTGCTGTGCTTTACTTGGATGTAAGCAAAATTTAAGATATAAAAAAGGAGTCATCGAAAGTTTTCTTTTTAGGATTTAAGTATTTCCAGTATCTATTATCTTTTAAAAAAAAAATTTTTTTACTTAGTATTGTTGAACACAAAAACCTCAAAAAAAAGATAAAAGGAAGAGAATAAGGTATCTTAAGAATATAAGAAATTGTTATTGTAAAAACAACAGTGTAGTTTAAGGTTGTGAGATTGTAAGTTTGCGTGTGTGTTCCTTTTGTTTATTTACACTTAACCCTGGAAAGCCGAGATTATAGTAAAAAAGGGCGGGAAAGATTATATATAAAAACAGAGAAAAAATATATTAATAATAAATTAAGATAGTCTGTGCATTTAGTACATTCATACATATACTTATAAATTTTCTTAATTACGTAGAAGGAAAGTGCTTACCAGAGCTTAAGTCCGCGTATCAGAATTAAAGCGAAATTCTGTAAATTGGCAGAAGGAAGTGAAGTCAGATAACCTCAGGGAGCTCCTTTAGGCTGATAAATTAAATAAAAAGCGTGAGTCCTCTTTAGGGAAGTTTTAACTTAAGCCCTAGGAAAAGGATCTTTCTGGTGTTGATAAAAAAATCTACGAGTGGTTTGAACGAATATATGCATGGGTGTACGCTAGATATTATATATTCTTGGTGATATTTTTTTTTTTGTTAGTTTCATTACTTGAGAAAGGAATAGTTGGGAATTAAAGAGTAGAGGAAAAAAGTTTTTGTTTGTAAGAGTTGTTTAGTTATCATTTAATTATTTAAGTTTTATATTATAAATTTTGTTACTATATTTTATTATTAAATTATTATAAACTTTATTGCTGTTGTGATTTTTATTAAATTTGTTTTTTTTTTTATATATTTATCTATTTTATTGTTATGGTTTAATAATTAAGAAAAAGAAGAAAATTTTATCTGTATTTACCTTGTTTCCTGTAGGTTTTTTTTTTATAATAAATCATGTTATATATAGAATGAACTTATAAATTAAACGATGGTGGCTTAATTTAATAAGGTAAAGGCAACGATGGGAAGGTAAGTGGAGAGGTAGTCACGTGGAGTATGGGTCGTAAAGTTTAATCTAGTGGATGCTATTACGACGAGGTTGGGAGGGCAAGATAGGGGATGAACATCTGTCCCAAAATAAGCCTGTTGCTTGTGGTATTCTTGATGGTAGCTTCAGTTGTGTATTACTTACTTTTGTTGTGTTAGGATACGCGGCCGACGGGAAGGGTCGGGACCCCCCGAAAAAAAAGAAAGAGCTGGACGAAAACCCCGCCGTGTCAACCGGTCCGTAACAGCTTTAAAGTTATAATGAAATTTGTTTAACCAATCAGCAACTTACATTCTTTATTTCCAAAAGAATCTTAGAGATTACTGAGTAAATTTCTTATAGTTTCAAAATTAGACGATCTGCAAATGAACTTATCATTTTATGTTCAAAATTTTAATATAGTAAGCCTACGGGGAAGGTTGCGTATTATTAACCGACTTCACAAAAAGAAGGAGGTTATCAATTCAACTGAATGTTGCTTTTTTATATTTGTTCCTACAGAATTTAGTCATTTCTGAACCGATTTTGAAACTTTTTTATAATTTGATAGATTATAAGTATAGATTGCTCCCGTTTTAAAAACAGTTCATAATATGAAAAATTTATGGGCGCCCCTATGCAACATACATAATTTTTACCTGTATTATGAACTGTAAAGTGCGTTTCTTTAAAATTTAAAATTACTGCGTATTACTATAGCACATATTAACAAAAATTAATACAAAAATAAATCTAAAAACTAAAGGGCGTCCCCATATATGACGTAAATTAACCTATATGGGCCTATTTTTTTTAACTGTTATAGACAAACCCTTGAAAATTGGACAGAATATCGATTACTATGAACGTTATAATAACAAATACAAACATTTTAAATTATATGTTAAAGGGTGTCCCAATATAATGTAATTTGATATATGTGGCCAACTTTTAAACCGTTACAGACAGAAAGCTGAAATTTACAAAAGCCTGTATTGATAACTCCGCTATAATAACTAGTATAAAATTCGGATTTGGAAATTAAAGGGTGTCCCACTAGTTAATGTAATTTGATATATGTGGTCAAACTTTAGAACCGTTATAGATAGAATGGACCTGTATTTCTAAAACCCTATATCAACAAGTTTATAATTTGAATTTAGAAATTAAAGGATGTTCCCATAATTGATGGAAATTGACTTATATGGGCCTATCTTTTAAACCGTTATAGTCGAATGCTTGCAAATTAGACAGAATGTCGATTGGTATGACCGTTATAGTAACAAGTATTAATATTTAAAATTATAAATTAAAGGGTGCCACAATTTTTTATTTAATTAGATGTATATGGCCGAACTCTTGAACCTTTATAGACAGACAGCTGAAACTTACAAGGGACCTGTATAGCTAAGTTAGTAATAACGATAAGCTTATAATTTAAATTTAAAAATTTAGGGGTGTTCCCAAAATTAATATAATTTGATCTACATGTCCGTATCTAAACCGTTAAATAAAAACACTTAAAACTTAGACAGAATTTCCACTACTTTGTTTGGTGTAATCAGAATTATATATATTTTAAATTATAAATTAGAGGGTTTAACAATAGTTGATGTAATCTGATGTATATGGTCAAACTGTTGAGCTGTTATAGACAGACGGTTAAAATTTACAACGAACCTTATTGCTGAGTCTTTTGCAACAGCAACTTTATAATTTGGATTTTAAAATTAAAGGATGGCCCTATAGTTGATCTAATTTAATATTTATTGTCAAACTGTGTAACAGTTGAACAAGTATAAAGTTTGGAGATGGAATATAAGGGCGTCCCAATAATTAATGTAACTTGATGTATGTGGACATATTCTTGGACAGTTATACGCCACCATATAAAATCTTTTTTGAAGTCGGTTTTTTTTGCAAGAATTATTTTTAAGTTTTTGTTCTCTATGATTAGAAATGTTTTTGTATGAGTTTTAGCGTTTTACCATACCAAACTTGAGAACCATAAGTCAAGATCGGTCTAACACACATTCTGTGTAAAAATATTTTTTTTTTTAGTTAAGACTTGATCTCCCGTTTAGTAAAGGATACAGTGCCCAACCATACCTTATTAATTTTGTCACATATGTACTTAACATTTTGTTTAAACAAAAGTTTTTTATCTAAGATTATACCTAACTATTTAATACTTTTACTAATAGAAATGACATTTCCTTGTCAGCACAAGTTTTGTGAAGGAACTAGTTTCGGAGATTTGTTGTGTGGAAATATGATAGCATTTATTGAAATATTTTTGGCCTAAGTTTATAGTCTGTCGCATTCTCTTGATACCTTGCCGTAACATATAAAAGCACTGTCTTCAGCAATATAAAAAATAACAGTTTCCTTCTTTTGAACCATAGAATAAAGACGTAAAAAAGATTAATTTAGGACGACTTGCCTTTAAGATGACAACATCTCCAAAAAATACACCTATAATAAACACCAATACTTGCAAATTTTTATGATTTTTTCTGTCCTAATATGAATTCAAGTGAGGTTCATTGCTAATGACAGCTGTAGTGCGATTTACTAACTTTACACAATATGACCATCGTTATATTTGTTGACATTTTCTGTTGTTTGCAGCACAGATTAATGTTATTTATCTGTGGTTTGCAGCACAGTTTGCAGTAACGATTAAGTGGTTCACTAACTTCAGCTTAACGATAATTGACATCTTTATTTGTAATAACACAAATTAAAGTTGAGTGGCATCTCTGCTAACAAATGAACGAAAAACACAAAAGAGAAGAACAATGCGAATTCAGATTAATTTTCCTTGGAGAAGAGTAAAAACCACAGATAAATAACAGATTATTAATCTGTGGTAAAAACCACGGAGTGGTAAACTACTACTTTGTGGTAAAAACATGAGAATTCAAGCGAGGCACTTACATGTGTTTATTTCTTATTTGTTAATGTACACACATAAATACGTAATTTCTAATATGCACGTATGGAGTATGACAATAAGTAAAGCATAATAATTGTTTTGGTTGTAGAATTGCGATTACCTTTTGTTAAATACGGCTAAGACATATGTTTATGTGTATTCTTTTATCAAGAAATTTATTTTTAAATGAATACAAATTATTTTGGCTTAAGTTCATTTATTTTTAAGTTCTAAAAATCTTTTTTAGAAAGAAAATTTATTTTTACAAATGTATGCGGAAGTTTTCCAAAGAAAACAAGAAAAATTAGACGCTAGCAGAATGAAATGCTGCATTTTCTGGACCGCTACGACCTTCATCAGCATTCTTCGCATCTATCTACCTTAGTTGTGTATTTTTATAAACATCATCTATTTAACCAACTAACTTTGTAAATAAGAATACGAGAACACTCATATTCATATCAACATTAATTTGGTTAGACGAAATTTACACACAAACCAACGTATTTCTTTACTGTTCTCTCTGTATTTCGTCTTGTACATTTGTTTTTGCTTTGTTTCAATCATCGATTGAACACGAATGCAAATTTGTTTTAAGTCATTCTTACTTGTTTACTCACAACCTTATAGATGCTGTTCCAGTATCATTTTGATTGTTATTAAGTAAGCATGAATGCTCGCTGTGCCTTGCGTGCTTATAATTTAATTTGTATTCAATTATTATTTGAACTTTGAATATTATATAAATGAATACAAATTATTTTGGCTTAAGTTCATTTATTTTTAATTTCTAAAAATCTTTTTTAGAAAGAAAATTTATTTTTACTAATGTATGCGGACGTTTTCCAAAGAAAACAAGAACAATTAGACGTTAGCAGAATGAAATGCTGCATTTTCTGGACCGCTACGGCCTTCATCAGCATTCTTCGAATCTATCTACCTTAGTTGTGTATTTTTATAAATATCATCTATTTAACCAACTAACTTTGTAAATAAGAATACGAGAACACTCATATTCATATCAACATTAATTTGGTTAGACGAAATTTACACACAAACCAACGTATTTCTTTACTGTTCTCTCTGTATTTCGTCTTGTACATTTGTTTTTGCTTTGTTTCAATCATCGATTGAACACGAATGCAAATTTGTTTTAAGTCATTCTTACTTGTTTACTCACAACCTTATAGATGCTGTTCCAATATCATTTTGATTGTTATTAAGTAAGCATGAATGCTCGCTGTGCCTTGCATGCTTATAATTTAATTTTTATTAAATTATTATTTGAACTTTGAATATTATATAAATGAATACAAATTATTTTGGCTTAAGTTCATTTATTTTTAATTTCTAAAAATCTTTTTTAGAAAGAAAATTTATTTTTACAAATGTATGCGGACGTTTTCCAAAGAAAACAAGAAAAATTAGACGCTAGCAGAATGAAATGCTGCATTTTCTGGACCGCTACGACCTTCATCAGCATTCCTCGCATCTATCTACCTTAGTTGTGTATTTTTATAAACATCATCTATTTAACCAACTAACTTTGTAAATAAGAATACGAGAACTTTAATATTCATATCAACATTAATTTGGTTAGACGAAATTTACACACAAACCAACGTATTTCTTTACTGTTCTCTCTGTATTTCAAAAATAAATAAATTTCCTTTCTAAAAAAGATTTTTAGAAATTAAAAATAAATGAACTTAAGCCAAAATAATTTGTATTCATTTATATAATATTCAAAGTTCAAATAATAATTTAATAAAAAAAAAATTTATTTTTAAAATAAATTTTTAATGTGTGTATATCTACTTAGTAAAACAAGTATGTTTAACTTAATTAAAATAAGGCTTAAATCTAGTTTACGGGCACCGCTACAAAATAAAAAAAAAGTTGCCTATAGGGTGCAAAAAGCAAATTTAAGCAAAAAATGTTAAGTGAAAAATTTGGCAGCAACCCTTAGTTTCGGAGTTACGGCCCTCCAAATTTTTTATATATAATATGGCATTTATCGAGTAGTTGATGGGAACAAATCTAGTTTACGGGCACCGCACCAAAATTAAAAAAAAGTTGACTACGGGGTGCAAAATGCAATTTTAAGCAAAAAATATATAATGTGAAAAAATTGCCGGCAACCCTTAGTTCCGGAGTTACGGACCTCCGAAGTTTTTGTATCTAATAAGGCACATATCGAGTATTCGATGGTAGGATGGGACAATATGGGTATCATTGGAAAGGGAATTTGAGGGCCTATTCAATTAAATAGAAAAAAGGTAAAAATAAAATAAAAAAAATCAGGTAAGGCTCCAAAAAAACTATTTTCTCCATATAAACATAACTTTACTCAAAAACGAAAGAAATTTCTCCTCTATGGTATAACCAACAGCGGCTTTGCTTTCTAAAGGTTTCCTGCGTAGCCGGCCTTCGGCCGGACCACAGGATTTTCTCCTCTATGGTATAACCAACAGCGGCTTCGCTTTCTAAAGGTTTCCTGCGTAGCCGGCCTTCGGCCGGACCACAGGGTTTTCTCCTCTATGGTATAACCAACAGCGGCTTCGATTTCTAAAGGTTTCTTGCGTAGCCGGCCTTCGGCCGGGCGCAAAGATTTTCTCCTCTATGGTATAACCAACAGCGGCTTCGCTTTCTAAAGGTTTTTTGCGTAGCCGGCCTTCGGCCGGGCGCAAACATTTTCTCCTCTGTGGTATAACCAACACCTGCTTCGCTTTCTAAAGGTTTTCTGCGTAGCCGGACGAAAGGATTTTCTCCTTATGGTATAACCAATAGCGGCTTCGCTTTCTAAAGGTTTCCGAATAACTTAATTTACTTTGTAAAAAAATGTTTTTCCGCACCAGAATTTTTTATTTTATTATTTTTTAAATTTTTTCCTGCTTCAATAAATAGCCTATTATATTCCCTTTCCAATGATACTCATATTGTCCCATTCCGCCATCAACTACTCGATAAATAACATATTATATATAAAAACTTTGGAGGGCCGTAACTCCGAAACTAAGGGTTGCCTCCAAATTTTTCACTTTACATTTTTTGCTTAAAATTGCATTTTGCACCCTATAGGCAACTTTTTTTTTATTTTGGAGCGGTGCCCGTAAACTAGATTTAAGCCGAAAATCTTTGCGCCCGGCCGAAGGCCTGCTACGCAAGAAACCTTTAGAAAGCGTAGCCGCCGTTGATTATACCATAGTGGAGAAAATGCTGTGGTCCGGCCGAAGGCCGGCTACGCAGGAAACCTTTAGAAAGCAAAGCCGCTGTTGGTTATACCATAGAGGAGAAAATTCATTCGTTTTTGAGTAAAGTTATGTTTATATGGAAAAAATAGTTTTGTTGGAGCCTTACCTGATTTTTTTATTTTATTTTTACTTTTTTTCTATTTAATTGAATAGACCCTTAAATTCCCTTTTTTATTTTGGTGCGGTGCCCGTAAACTAGATTTGTTCCTAAAATAAAAACAACAACAATTTATAAGATTTTCTGTGCTTGAATATCAGCTGAATAAGCTGGTTTTCAACAACGGCAAATATAGTTAAAATGAAATGTGTTGCTGTTATTCTAGATTGTCATCTAAATTTTTGCAAATATATATATATGATTAGTGCTCGGGTAAATTTGACTGAAATGTCGCCTATATGCTTTAGAAGTATATACAGGTACCAATAGAAGTTATATGAGAAAAATTAAACTTATTTTTATACCCTTCACCACAAAAAGTGGAAAAAGTTTGTCATTCATTTCTACAATTCTTCTTATGCATAGCGAAGTTGGTTAAGCGACGTCAGTCTGTCCGTTCCTGTTAGTGTTGGAAGCAAGTTTTCTGAGGCAAAATAAATCAGATATAGTGTAGAAAGATGTGCTATGGGAAATCAGCATGGTCGGTCCATATCATTCTACGCAGCAGCACACCACGCCTACCTCTAATTTTTGCATTCATTCATTCTCTGTCACCACTACCATGTCGTATATGCTTCCATTAAAATCTTGTTTTATGACGTTTTAATACGTTTCTCTTTTTTATACATTGCTTATCTTTCTGCTGCTGTTATATTTTAATACATGTTAACATTTTTATTATCCATGGCTTTTTTTAATTTAAATTTAATTCTCAAGGTTGGCCTTAAAGGCTTGGTAATAAATAAATAAATAGAAAGTCTTCTTGAATGGCAAAATCGACAATTTCGTTCTAAATTAAATTTAATAAAAAAATGTTCTTATTCTATGTAAAAAAATGAAAATGTATTATTTGGAGTCCTTTTTGTGTTAATCTACGTTAATTTGTTAAGGAATCATACAAAATAACGCAGATGAACTAAATCACAATTATTAAAATATTGCAATAATGTTAAAAGTAGTATTATCTCTTAACATATGATGCCGAATGATACAAAAATTAAATAAATTCAAATCTTCTTAGAAAAACAAAAACTGTTATCTTTATAGAAAAATACTTAATTTTTAATCCGAGTATATATTATTTATTTCCTTAAAATTAAAAAAAAATAAATAATAATAAAAAATATTTTTTTAATAAAATTTTATTTTATTCAGCATTTATCCCAAACATTTAATTTAATGTGTTGCGACGTTAGTAACAAGGCACATTAATTTTTTTGTTATTAATATACCTTGGTTAGTACTCTGTTCAATATGTTATACAATATGTTATAATACAACAAAGTTATTTAACATAATTCAATTTCGATTTTGTAAACTTGGTAGCACACTTGGACACATTTGCAAAGGTAGAAGAAAAAACAGAGGCAACATAGCATTCTATACAATACTGTGTGCTTTCTCACTCTTATATACCTTTCTTCCACAAAAAGAACGAGGTAAAACATTTTTGCATAGCAGGCTATGCCATTCACTATGGCTACCACAACGTTTGACTAGTCTAGGAATTTGTTTTCAAAAATAAAAAATTAAGAGGGGAAAATATATGTTGTAATTTAAGTTGTGAGCATTAATAAAATGTGATATGCCTTATTTTCAGTGCAATTTTGAAACATCTTTTTATTTTCCCACAAAAAACAAAATTCTTACAAATATCATACCAACTTGTGAGACCTTAGTCATTGCTCGGCGACAAACAATATTTTTAATGTTGTAATATGTTTTTTTATTGTGAAAACTAAACATTTTTATAATAAGTTAACGTATTATTAAAAAATATATATGAAAAATAAACAAAAAAATTTCACAGGACTACTTATTTATTTAAGATTGCTTGTTAAGGTAAGCTTAAATTTTGAAAGAATTCACATAGTTGGGTTAATCATGATCAAATGGGCTAATACAAGACCAACTTAAATGTTTTTTCAGACTTAAACTAACAGCAATCTGTATGGATATAAAACTAAATAATCATTTAATTGTGTAGCATTGTTGAAAGGAAGTCATCGCAAAACTTTTTTTTTACTTTTTTGCCATTTGTGCCTGAAACACACGTTTTTCAAACCATATTGATGAGTTCTCAACTGATATCAAATCTAAAATTTTGTAACATTAACAACCAAAAACCAGTGGATATTATATGTCGGTAGTACTATTTATACATTTGACATTCCAACATTTCTTTAAATGTACATACCTGTTTGTGCTATTACACATGAGGGAACACATATGATATCTATCGCAAAATTTGTTTTCATCGCAAGAAGAGAAAGCTTATTGGGTATTAATTTGCGTTAGAGCCATATATATCAACACACAAATACGGTTTGAAAACTATAAATGAACAATAAGCATATACTAGATCTCACTTTGCGATTATCTCAGGCACTTGATCAGAATTATGATGTAAGGATAAACAATATAGTGTGTTTTTGTTTATATTTTTAAGCAAATTTTGATATTGCCATTGTAGGTCGTTAGTATGGAGACTGTTTTGTCTGTTATTTCGGCTCTGGAAGGAACAACTATTACAAAGGAACAATTGGAAGCCACCAGGTTAGCTAAGTATATAAATCAGTTAAGAAGGCGTACAAAATGTGAAAAATTAGCACGGCGTGCAAAATCGTTGCTAAAAAGGTGGCGGGAAATGGTAGGGATGCAGCAGTCAAATGAATCAGCTGCATCCTGCGTATCTAACGTGACTACAGCATCTACCATTAATTCCAGTTCTACAGCAACCGCACCTTTTAATATACCTGCCAGTGACAATGCAGTTTCTACTTCACATTTAACAGCCCAACAATTAAGTCAACAACATTATCAACGTCAACAACAATATCAAAATATGTTTAAACATCAAATGCAACAGCCTTATCATTCACAGCCTTCTTCGCCTGTTAACCATCAAGAAAAGTCTAATCATAATGAATTTTTAATTTCGATGTCAAATCCTGCAACAGGTGCACAGGTGCCGAAAAGCTCAAATACAAATTTACGTAAAAAACGAAGATGTGAGAAAAATATTAATAACGAACTAAATGCTCAACACCAACAACAACCCACCAGTTTCGCAAATTTAATTAGTGGCCTGGGTAGTACACTTGCATCATCCCGAAAAACATTATGGGAAAAAACTGAGCCTGTTGCGTCCACAGTTAAAGCTGTTGAAACATTTATAATTGAACATTCATCAAACTCTAATTCCGATTTGATATGTATACCATCTAACAATACTGTTAGTAGTAATTTTACCTCAGCAACTGATGTTCCTCCTGTTGTAATTGATTTACAAGATACAAATTCTAGTATGAACTCTTTAGTGTCAAAAGATGTCGCAAATGCATCCTCTACATTTTACCGAAATAAAATTTCTGCAAGAAAACTTAAAAAAGAGAAAAAGCGCAGGGATCGAAATGTAACGACACGTCAAAATCAACCTTTACAAGATTGCGACGATCTCAATACCACAACTGCGTCTTATCTTCTTAAACGTCCATCTGATGTCTTATTACTAGATGAGAAGTCACATTCTGCTTGTCCCACTATATCAAATATATCTGGTATGTATAAATTAAGTTTTAAATGAAAAAAAATTATAATAATCATTCTTATTTTCAAAAACTCTGCTACGTTAGTCCGAGTATTGATTTCCTTTATTTGCTGAAAAAATGATTTGGTATTATTTATGTGATTGCAAACAACTTGCGTTGTAATATCGTTGTTAAAATACGTATCAAAGTTTGTGCTTCCTTTGTTGTTCTTCAAAAGATATTCATTTCAAATCAACCGAGTTTTTTTTTAATTTTTTTAAGAGAAGTAGCAGTTCAGGCATTAATACCTACTTAGTTTGTAACCGTGCTATATTTTTTAGGAAAGGGGTAGATAAGGGAGAAGATAGGTAGTGAAAGGAGATAGATATAGCCATTTTATTAATTATTTTACTTCGATGGCGTATATACTATAGAGAAGTACCGACGAAGGAGTTGCATGTTTTAATGTTCTGAATTAAAGACGTGCACAGATATATCTGTTTATATCAGTTTTTGTGTATCTACTCTTATGAGCAGGGCTGCCGTTTATGGTTATTTCTAACCAAAAGTGGTTTTTTTCTTTAATGTGGAGATGTGAATATTTTTCTCATTTTGGTTATTTTTTCTCCAAAATAATAATTCACATGTACATATTTTTATGTTATACTTTTTAAGCTTTTATATTCTTCAATTTTTCGAATTGCTACCAAGACAACTGAAAATAAAACAGCTGTGACTAAAATCGCTAGTGCAGCCACCTGTTATGAATTCGCCTTTATGGCTACTCACTTGCTTATAATACTTTTCTTTTACAACACTGTCAACAGCTTTTAATTTTGCTAAATGGAAAATTTCACTTCAAAATGCAATGAACTTTTAATTAGTAAATCTATGGTATCAAACTATTATACGGTAAACTGCAAGTTTTGTTTACTTTGTTTTAAACAAACTTTTAATTTTTTAAACATACGTGTACAATCGTTACTTATTACATACATACATATGTAGGTAAAAGAATTTTATTTTTGTTATTATTATTAATTGAATTTAAATCAAATAAGTTACATTCTAATAATGTATCCAAATTAAATGTTATTTAATAAAAATACTACATATTGAAATTTGGTTATTTTTTTCTCATTTGGTAACTTTTAAAGCAAATTTAGGTTGTAAAAATTTTTTGGTTGTGGCAGCACTGCTTATGAGTGCGTATAGATGAGTACTTTTGTGTTTCTGATATAAGTTGATATTGTTACTTTTTCTCTTTGGATGGATACGAATGAGTAAAGAGAGAATGAGAGTAACATATCTGTTCTCCTATGTTTTGCACAAACGGGTATAAACAGATATTGATGGTTGTACCATAAGTACTTATTGTGTGCTGCGACTTAATATCCACATATGCATTGGTTTATTAAAATTGAAAAATAAAATTATTGTTTCTAAACATGATAAATATTTTTATTTGTTTTACTCGTATTGTGTTTTCTTGAAGTTGAATATACAAAACTGAATTCTTTAACAAAAATTTATGAATCTAATGCGTATAATTGTATTAAAATTACTATTATGTTTTTTTTAACAACTTTTACCAACAATTACAACAGTTCTAAAGATACAATAACTAAATATATATATATATATATATATATATATATATATATATATATATATGTATGCATGTTTCTATATTTAGAGAGACGAAAAGCCTGATAATTTAAAATCAATTAAAAAATATTTTTATGTTAAGTTTGCTTTAAAATACCTTTTGAATCCAAATTATTTTTAAAATTTTAAAATGAAGTATGAATATTTAAACATTTTTAGCAAAAATTAAAATAAATTTTTATTACCATTAAAATTGCATTGGCATTAGTTGAAATAATGAAATAGGAAAAAAACTACGATATAATGCTAATAATTTTATTTTAATTATAATTAGTTTAATAATGGTAATGAAATGGAATTACAACTGGAAAAAATAATTGTTTTTATGAAAAATAAAATTATAATAGCAAAACCTTAAAAAGACCTATGCATAAAAAATCCCTTTCGTTGATGGATATGCATTCGAAAATTTTAATAATTTATTAAATTTAAACGAGATAGGAATAAAACTTGATGTCTGATATCTAAATTTAACTCAAAAACCAGCTAGCAAAACTTATTGCTTACCTGAAAACTAAATATATTCTTATAGTGCCTAATGTTAAAACGTACATATTTCACCAGAATTTTGTGATAAAAATGTCACTTTAAAATATTGTTTTAATATGCTTTATGGCGTTTACTTAGTGTACAAAAAAAAGAAAACGTATGTTTTAAAGCCATTTAACTAATTATCGATCATAAAATTACCGCTAGTGAAAATAGTGAAAATATTAACAACATCATAAGCATTTATGAAATTGTCAACGAGTTAGTCCATCTAATTAATTGCTCCCATTTGCAGTAAGAAACTTGCATTTTTTAACAATTTATTTTCCAATCAATTCATTATATATTCTAATTAGTGGTTGACAGCCACTTATTTACGCACACTAGTAAGAGATATACTATACTGTTATATTTTATATTTACCGTTGTTAAGCAGACTATCCCTTTATTCTTTTATTTTTTCTTTAAAACTTTTCAATAATTTTTTAATTTCGAATAAATTTTACTCTCTATTTATTTAAGCTGTAGGACTTTTCTTTAATGCAGAAAAGAAGTTTTTTTAGTAAATGTTAGAAATTTTTAATACACAAATAACATAACTATAATATCCTTCTAAGTGCATAGAAAATAAAAATTGCGTTATTTAATACGTACATATATAAAAGGGACAATATTATTACTGGATGTATTCTAGAAATGTAAATGTTTTCCCTATTTTTTTTTTTTTTTTTATTGAAATTTTTGGAACTCTTAATTTTATGTTTGTACAGATGTATGTAATAAACCTATTTTTATATATTAATGTTACCTATTTACTAGTTTTTATCAAAGAGGAATTAATATTTTGAACATACAATAAAATTTCATAATTGAATTAATTCTATCCTTATAACTCAACGCGGAACTAGACAACAATTTATTAATTTTCTATTTGTTTTTATAAAATAAAATTATCATTAATATTATAAATATTGCTAATTCTACATTTAAAATCATATAATCTAATTACTAATTCTAAATATTAATAATTACAATTCGGGTTATTACTACGAAAATAAAATACTGCTTATTAGTTCTCGCCTCTATCATAAGCAGCACACAAGTATCAAAAATATGTGTGTGAAGATAAATTTTAAAATTTTTAGCTTTGCCACAAACCTTTTAATTTAACAGAGCTCTGTTAGAAAGATAACATAGCCCTGTTAAAGGAATAAAATGCGGTCTATGCATCCAAAGTGTAAATTTTATGGAAACAACGAAATATGGCAAAACCCAAATGATTGGGATTTGCTTGCGAGGTGTCCTTCTATACTTCTCCATACTTAAAATATGTAAAAGCGCGTGTTGGAACGGGTTTGGGCACTTATATTTTTAATATTTGTATTTCTCTAAGGAATGAGCCCATTTTTATGGAAACAACAAAAGATGGCAAAATCGTAATAATACAAAAATGTGTTCGAGGTATTCCTCTTTAATTGTGCATACTTGGAATTTTTAACAGCGCGAGTTGGAACCGGTTTTGGGCACTTTTAAATTTTTTAATTTGGGTTTCTCTAAGGGATGAGCCCATTTCTATGGATACAACAAAAGATGGCAAAATTGTAATAATACAGAAATGTGCATAAGGTAGTCTTCTTTCATTGTCCATACTTGGAATTTTTAACAGCGCGAGTTGGAACCGGTTTTGGGCACTTTTAAATTTTTAAAATTTGGGTTTCTCTAGGGGATGAGCCCATTTTTATGGAAACAACAAAAGATGGCAAAATTGTAATAATACAGAAATGTGCATGACGTAGTCTTCTTTCATTGTCCATACTTGGAATTTTTAACAGCGCGAGTTGGAACCGGTTTTGGGCACTTTTAAATTTTTAAAATTTGGGTTTCTCTAAGGGATGAGCCCATTTCTATGGAAACAACAAAAGATGGCAAAATTGTAATAATACAGAAATGTGCATAAGGTAGTCTTCTTTCATTGTCCATACTTGGAATTTTTAACAGCGCGAGTTGGAACCGGTTTTGGGCACTTTTAAATTTTTAAAATTTGGGTTTCTCTAGGGGATGAGCCCATTTTTATGGAAACAACAAAAGATGGCAAAACTGTAATAATACAGAAATGTGCATGAGGTAGTCTTCTTTCATTGTCCATAGTTGGAATTTTTAACAGCGCGAGTTGGAACGGGTTTTGGGCACTTTTAAATTTTTAAAATTTGGGCTTCTCTAAGGGATGAGCCCATTTTTATGGAAACAACAAAAGATGGAAAAATTGTAATAATACAGAAATGTGCATGAGGTAGTCTCCTTTCATTGTCCATAGTTGGAATTTTTAACAGCGCGAGTTGGAACGGGTTTTGGGCACTTTTAAATTTTTAAAATTTGGGCTTCTCTAAGGGATGAGCCCATTTCTATGGAAACAACAAAAGATGGCAAAATTGTAATAATACAGAAATGTGCATGAGGTAGTCTTCTTTCATTGTCCATACTTGGAATTTTTAACAGCGCGAGTTGGAACCGGTTTTGGGCACTTTTAAATTTTTAAAATTTGGGTTTCTCTAGGGGATGAGCCCATTTTTATGGAAACAACAAAAGATGGCAAAATTGTAATAATACAGAAATGTGCATGAGGTAGTCTTCTTTCATTGTCCATACTTGGAATTTTTAACAGCGCGCGTTGGAACCGGTTTTGGGCACTTTTAAATTTTTAAAATTTGGGTTTCTCTAAGGGATGAGCCCATTTTTATGGAAACAACAAAAGATGGCAAAATTGCAATAATACAGAAATGTGCATGAGGTAGTCTTCTTTCATTGTCCATACTTGGAATTTTTAACAGCGCGAGTTGGAATGGGTTTTGGGCACTTTAAAATTTTTAAAATTTGGGTTTCTCTAAGGGATGAGCCCATTTTTATGGAAACAACAAAAGATGGCAAAATTGTAATAATACAGAAATGTGCATGACGTAGTCTTCTTTCATTGTCCATACTTGGAATTTTTAACAGCGCGAGTTGGAATCGGTTTTTGGCACTTTTAAATTTTTAAAATTTGGGTTTCTCTAGGGGATGAGCCCATGTTTATGGAAACAACAAAAGATGGCAAAATTGTAATAATACAGAAATGTGCATGACGTAGTCTTCTTTCATTGTCCATACTTGGAATTTTTAACAGCGCGAGTTGGAATGGGTTTTGGGCACTTTTAAATTTTTAAAATTTGGGTTTCTCTAAGGGATAAGCCCATTTTTATGGAAACAACAAAAGATGGCAAAATTGTAATAATACAGAAATGTGCATGACGTAGTCTTCTTTCATTGGCCATACTTGGAATTTTTAACAGCGCGAGTTGGAATGGGTTTTGGGCACTTTTAAATTTTTAAAATTTGGGTTTCTCTAAGGGATGAGCCCATTTTTATGGAAACAACAAAAGATGGCAAAATTGTAATAATACAGAAATCTGCATGAGGTAGTCTCCTTTCATTGTCCATAGTTGGAATTTTTAACAGCGCGAGTTGGAACGGGTTTTGGGCACTTTTAAATTTTTAAAATTTGGGCTTCTCTAAGGGATGAGCCCATTTTTATGGAAACAACAAAAGATGGCAAAATTGTAATAATACAGAAATGTGCATGAGGTAGTCTTCTTTCATTGTCCATACTTGGAATTTTTAACAGCGCGAGTTGGAATGGGTTTTGGGCACTTTTAAATTTTTAAAATTTGGGTTTCTCTAAGGGATGAGCCCATTTTTATGGAAACAACAAAAGATGGCAAAATTGTAATAATACAGAAATGTGCATGACGTAGTCTTCTTTCATTGTCCATACTTGGAATTTTTAACAGCACGAGTTGGAATCGGTTTTGGGCACTTTTAAATTTTTAAAATTTGGGTTTCTCTAG
This sequence comes from Gymnosoma rotundatum, assembly GCA_916610165.2. Lineage (NCBI taxonomy): Eukaryota > Metazoa > Arthropoda > Insecta > Diptera > Tachinidae > Gymnosoma > Gymnosoma rotundatum. The sequence continues at coordinate 3,403,156 of OU744341.1, read as the reverse complement.
GGGATGAGCCCATTTTTATGGAAACAACAAAAGATGGCAAAATTGTAATAATACAGAAATGTGCATGAGGTAGTCTTCTTTCATTGTCCATAGTTGGAATTTTTAACAGCGCGAGTTGGAACCGGTTTTGGGCACTTTTAAATTTTTAAAATTTGGGTTTCTCTAGGGGATGAGCCCATTTTTATGGAAACAACAAAAGATGGCAAAATTGTAATAATACAGAAATGTGCATGAGGTAGTCTTCTTTCATTGTCCATAGTTGGAATTTTTAACAGCGCGAGTTGGAACCGGTTTTGGGCACTTAAATTTTTAAAATTTGGGTTTCTCTAGGGGATGAGCCCATTTTTATGGAAACAACAAAAGATGGCAAAATTGTAATAATACAGAAATGTGCATGAGGTAGTCTTCTTTCATTGTCCATAGTTGGAATTTTTAACAGCGCGAGTTGGAACCGGTTTTGGGCACTTTTAAATTTTTAAAATTTGGGTTTCTCTAGGGGATGAGCCCATTTTTATGGAAACAACAAAAGATGGAAAAATTGTAATAATACAGAAATGTGCATGAGGTAGTCTTCTTTCATTGTCCATAGTTGGAATTTTTAACAGCGCGAGTTGGAACCGGTTTTGGGCACTTTTAAATTTTTAAAATTTGGGTTTCTCTAGGGGATGAGCCCATTTTTATGGAAACAACAAAAGATGGCAAAATTGTAATAATACAGAAATGTGCATGAAGTAGTCTTCTTTCATTGTCCATAGTTGGAATTTTTAACAGCGCGAGTTGGAACCGGTTTTGGGCACTTTAAAATTTTTAAAATTTGGGTTTCTCTAGGGGATGAGCCCATTTTTATGGAAACAACAAAAGATGGCAAAATTGTAATAATACAGAAATGTGCATGAGGTAGTCTTCTTTCATTGTCCATAGTTGGAATTTTTAACAGCGCGAGTTGGAACCGGTTTTGGGCACTTTTAAATTTTTAAAATTTGGGTTTCTCTAGGGGATGAGCCCATTTTTATGGAAACAACAAAAGATGGCAAAATTGTAATAATACAGAAATGTGCATGAGGTAGTCTTCTTTCATTGTCCATAGTTGGAATTTTTAACAGCGCGAGTTGGAACCGGTTTTGGGCACTTTTAAATTTTTAAAATTTGGGTTTCTCTAAGGGATGAGCCCATTCCAACTCGCGCTGTTAAAAATTCCAAGTATGGACAATGAAAGAAGACTACCTCATGCACATTTCTGTATTATTACAATTTTGCCATCTTTTGTTGTTTCCATAGAAATGGGCTCATCCCTTAGAGAAACCCAAATTTTAAAAATTTAAAAGTGCCCAAAACCGGTTCCAACTCGCGCTGTTAAAAATTCCAAGTATGGGCAATGAAAAAAGACTACCTCATGCACATTCCTGTATTATTACAATTTTGCCATCTTTTGTTGTTTCCATAAAAATTGGCTCATCCCTTAGAGAAACCCAAATTTTAAAAATTTAAAAGTGCCCAAAACCGGTTCCAACTCGCGCTGTTAAAAATTCCAAGTATGGACAATGAAAGAAGACTACCTCATGCACATTCCTGTATTATTACAATTTTGCCATCTTTTGTTGTTTCCATAAAAATGGGATCATCCCCTAGAGAAGCCCAAATTTTAAAAATTTAAAAGTGCCCAAAACCTGTTCCAACTCGCGCTGTTAAAAAGTCCAACTATGGACAATGAAAGAAGACTACCTCATGCACATTTCTGTATTATTACAATTTTGCCATCTTTTGTTGTTTCCATAAAAATGGGCTCATCCCTTAGAGAAACCCAAATTTTAAAAATTTAAAAGTGCCCAAAACCCATTCCAACTCGTGCTGTTAAAAATTCCAAGTATGGACAATGAAAGAAGACTACGTCATGCACATTTCTGTATTATTACAATTTTGCCATCTTTTGTTGTTTCCATAAAAATGGGCTCATCCCTTAGAGAAACCCAAATTTTAAAAATTTTAAAGTGCCCAAAACCCATTCCAACTCGCGCTGTTAAAAATTCCAAGTATGGACAATGAAAGAAGACTACCTCATGCACATTTCTGTATTATTATAATTTTGCCATCTTTTGTTATTTCCATAAAAATGGGCTCATCCCTTAGAGAAACTCAAATTTTAAAAGTATAAGTGCCCAAACCCGTTCCAACTCGCGCTGTTAAAAATTCCAAGTATGGACAATGAAAGAAGACTACCTCATGCACATTTGTGCATTATTACAATTTTGCCATCTTTTGTTGTTTCCATAGAAATGGGCTCATCCCTTAGAGAAACCCAAATTTTAAAAATTTAAAAGCGCCCAAAACCGGTTCCAACTCACGCTGTTAAAAATTCCAAGTATGGACAATGAAAGAAGACTACCTCATGCACATTCCTGTATTATTACAATTTTGCCATCTTTTGTTGTTTCCATAGAAATGGGCTCATCCCTTAGAGAAACCCAAATTTTAAAAATTTAAAAGCGCCCAAAACCGGTTCCAACTCGCGCTGTTAAAAATTCCAAGTATGGACAATGAAAGAAGACTACCTCATGCACATTCCTGTATTATTACAATTTTGCCATCTTTTGTTGTTTCCATAAAAATGGGCTCATCCCTTAGAGAAACCCAAATTTTAAAAATTTAAAAGTGCCCAAAACCGGTTCCAACTCGCGCTGTTAAAAATTCCAAGTATGCACAATTAAAGAGGAATACCTCGAACACATTTTTGTATTATTACGATTTTGCCATCTTTTGTTGTTTCCATAAAAATGGGCTCATCCCTTAGAGAAATACAAATATTAAAAATATAAGTGCCCAAACCCGTTCCAACACGCGCTTTTAAATATTTTAAGTATGGGGAAGTATAGAAGGACACCTCGCAAGCAAATCCCAATCATTTGGGTTTTGCCATATTTCGTTGTTTCCATAAAATTTACACTTTGGATGCATAGACCGCATTTTATTCCTTTAACAGGGCTATGTTATCTTTCTAACAGAGCTCTGTTAAATTAAAAGGTTTGTGGCAAAGCTAAAAATTTTAAAATTTATCTTCACACACATATCAAAAATATCTGTTTCATAAAAAGATATATCCAAATACTCATGGTACAACAGATATTTGAGAGTAAAAAACTGATAATTTGCTCACTCTATGCAAAACCATAAACAACTATATGTGTTTATATCCATATTGTGAGTACGAGAGAACTGAAAACCGCAAATTTTTGGCTTCTCTGGAGGAGATGATGTCGTTACCGATAATACTGTTAAACCTGGTAAAAACTGACTACTTCTAACACAGGGGTGGGCAAGTTGCAGCCCGCGGGCCATTTGCGGCCCACGTACACACAAACTGCGGCCCGTGAACATATTAAACATTAATTGGTGGCCGGCCCTTAAGCAGTGACAGGCGACATAACGAAAGTAAGAAAAAAAAAAACTATTTCCTTTTTCGTGTATTCAAACGAAGATATAAAACAACAACATAAAACAGTCTCTAAAAATCATAACGGAAAAAGTTCCGGTAAAAATAGTTATGAAAAACTAAAATATATTCATGTTTTACTTGCTTCGAATCAAGAATTGGAAGAAAGATTAATGGATTTCAGCAGTAAAGAATGCTATTTTGATGTTTTTTCAATTCCATTTTTGTTAACAGATGTGACCAAAAGTTAAAATAAATTTAACTGCAAGGAAGAAAGGATCTTAAAATAAAATTAATGGAATTATCAAAATTAAATTTAAACAAAAAATTTAGAAGCGGACATATTTACGCAATTAATTAATAATGCAAAAAATCACTGTTGGGAAGCACATATAAATGTGAATAATTTTGTTCGAAAAATACTTTTTTAAAATCAAAACATAGATCGCTTAGCAGTTGCTACTGTTAAAATTGAAGCAGACATAAATAATTAAATAAATAATTAACATAACACAAGTAGTTAGGTGTTTAAATATACTTTTTGTTTCTTAAGTAAACAAATTAAATCTGTTGCTGGTGGTACATATTTATTGCCTAATTATTATCAGTCATATAATATAAATTTATTTGTCATATAATATAAATTTATTTGTTGCTGTTGTTGCTTTTGTTGATGAGCAAATATGCCGGCTGCAAAAACTTTTAAATGTGGTTTGTGTTTGGAGGCAATTGGGAAGACACAGGGTAGTATCCAATGCAGAGTTTGCAAAAATTGGCTTCATCTGCAATGTGCGAATGTAACTGAAAAACATCTCAGTTTATTTAAGGAGAGATCCAAATCATTCTTTTTTACCTGTACTTCCTGTTCTGATTTTTGCTTTGATTAGGCTAATACTTTTAAAAGCAGCTTTGATGATTTCCTGAAAACAAGTAGAGATGATAATTCTGAATGAAGTGTCTTCATCTATTAAGAACATTAAATCAGATGTTGTGGACTGTCATAAATTAATAAACAACATTGATGCATCGACTACGTCTAAATTTATTTCCTTGGAAACCGAAGTAAACTCTTTGCACCGCCGTCTAAATCGAAATGACATTGTAGTGAATGGTTTGCCATCTAGCTTAAATAATCTCTCTTCTGCTGTAATATCGTTGTGTGTATATTACAATATAAACGTTGCTGAATATAACATAAACCATGTTTGTTATATGAATGATAGAAAGATGATTTTAATCAAATTTAATAATGCCAGTATTCGTGATGCTCTTATGAAAGAGTATTTTAAGTCACTTTCACTAAAAGTTAAAGATGTTCTTGGTGGTGAAATTGAAAGCCTCAACTCTATTGGCGGAAATTGTTGCGCGCGAAAATTATTTCTAAGTTTAAAGTCTTGAATAAGGACAGGCCAAAAGCTGTGTTGACTCTTAGTGATGGCAAACAAATGGTATATGATTTGACTGAATGTGGTAATCTATTAAGTAACTGTGCTTAATTTTGATTAAGTCTGTATTTTAATAACTTTCTTTTCTACAATTATATACTGAAATACTTATATTTTATTTTTCTTTTTTTTTTTATTATTCACTTAATGATATCTTACTGTGCTGTTTATAACAGCAGGTATAAATAATTATATAGTTGTGTAATAACATATATATACATATACTATATATTGATTGAAAAGATGTTTTACATCATATTTTTAAATTTAATGTTTAATCTCTATTGGCTTCCCAACTTTATCTTTGCTTATTATGCCAATAACTATTGATAACAGTGATCCCACTATTAGCAATTCTTCGTTTCTTAAGGCGGGGTTACTTCCTTTTTATCAACAGCTTAAAATAGCACATATAAATTGTCAGAGTATTAGACCTTCTCATAATTGTACAAAATTTGATGAGTTTAAAAATATTATGAGTGATAGCTTTCACTTGATGGCTATTTCGGAGTCATGGCTAAAGCCATATGTCTCAAATTCATCAATTCGTATAGATAACTATATTCTAATAAGAAACGATCGGTTACACCGCAGGGGTGGTGGTGTTGGCATTTATATATACAATAAAATGATTTACAAAGAGGTTTTTAGAATTTCTGCTGATGAATGTGAGTCAGTTTTCGTTGATTTAACTTTTGATAATGTTAACATTCTCTTTGGCGTAGTATATTTGCCACAGAGAAATAAGGCTGCCTTTGAGAGTTTTCATTTTGAAATCCTCCTTAAATACACTAATATAATAATAGTTGGGGATTTTAATTGTAACATGTTTGATGTTTCTAAGTCCAGCCGGATGCGAACAATGTGTACTCGTTACGGAATCTCAGTACATCACAATACTCGTCCAACCTACTTTGATGTGGCACACTCTTCTTCTTCTTTATTGGACTTTTGGTTAGTGAGTGATCACTCTATGATTTCATTTTCTAGTCAGGTTCATTGTCCTGCTATATCCCATCACTCTCTGATTTTTGCAGCGTTCCATATCGATTTTCTCCACTCTTGTGAATTTATTGAATATCGTGATTTTAATGCTCTTGATTGGAATGGTCTCTTATCTTTTTTGTCTGAATTTGATTTGTCTTTATATTTTACTTCATCTAATGTTGATTTTCAGAATTCTGTTTTAGAGTCATTGCTTCATTTACTTTATAACTTTGTTCCTATCGTTAGAAGGAGAATCAGCGGAAGAAATAATAACTGGATGGGGTCTAACAGGATTTTGCTGGCAACTTCCTTAAGGGATTTGGCATATTCGGCTTTTTAAAGAAATAAATCAAGTGCTAACTGGTCTATTTACTGCAGATATCGTAATAAGGCTAAAAACGTGATTCGTCAAGAGAGAAGGAAGTTTTACACTGGGTTGTTTTCTGGCCTTGATGGTTCTGGGGTGTGGAAAGTTCTACGGGAATCTGGCGTAATTGGTGGTAATGGGATAGTGTGCGATTTCGATGCTGATAGTTTGAATAACTATTTTTCAAATGATACTAATTTCGTTGATAACGAAGTTGCTGATTTAGAGTCATTTGATGAGGTTGATGGTAGTTTCTCTTTCAGTTGTGTGAGTGCGAATGACTTATTTGAGGCTATATGTAGAGTAAAATCTAGGTCATTGGGTATTGACAAAATACCTATTCGCTTCGTTTATTTCGATTATTTATCCCCATGTTGCTCGGATTCTGTCTCATCATGTTAATACTATTTTAATGTCATCTAAGTTTCCTTCCTCTTGGAAGATAGCCCGTGTAGTGCCCATACCTAAATCTAAAAGTGTTCGTAGGTTTGAGGACTTAAGGCCTATTTCTATTTTACCAGCATTATCCAAGGCGGTGGAACTGATTATGAAGGATCAAATGCTTTCTTTCGTTCGTAGCAATATTAAGCCTTTACAATATGCTTTTCGATTTGGGTATAGCACTACATCTTTACTGCTTAACCTCACTGATGATATTAGAACTCATTTGAATAATGACAAATCTGTGATTCTTTTGTCACTTGATCTGTCTAAGGCGTTTAATTCTGTCAACTACAGAGTATTGATAAGGAAGTTGAAGGAAATATTTACTGCATGTAAATTAATTTTTTCATATATTTTTGGTCGCTTTCAGTTTGTTGATGTAAATAATCAAAATTCTGCTTTACTTCGCCTTTCATCTGGTGTTCCCCAAGGTTCTGTGTTGGGTCCGATTCTGTTTCTTCTCTACGTTAATAATCTTTCATATCATATTGATAACAACATATGCAAGTCACTTTTATTTGCTGATGATGTTTTCCTTGTATTTAGTGGCGGACGATCTGGGGGCTATACATTCCAGTTTGATATAAATGATATCCTTCAGCGGTTTCTTAATTGGTCTTCGGAAAATTATTTAACTATCAATTTTTCGAAAACTAAGGCGCTCAGTTTTGGAATGAGTGACCAGCTTCAACATTGCATTAATATTTCTGTGGGTGGAGCTAATGTAGAATTTGTTGATACGTTGAAATGTCTTGGCATTTTTTTGGATAGGCGGTTGTGTTTTGATAGCCACATTGATCATATTAGTGGAAAAGTTTCTGTACTATTACGTAGACTATATTCTATGAATATATTTTTACCACTTCGCATTAAGATTCGCTTGGCACATGCAGTACTAATGCCGCAAATTTTGTATGGTATTGAAATTTTTTCTGGCTCTATGGGTTATGTTATTGCCAGATTAAGACGTATTATGAATATGATTGTAAGATATGTTTATGGGGTTCGGAGACGGGACCATATTTCTGAGTTTGTAAAGCGTTTTCTAGGCTGTTCTTTTCTTAACTTTATTACCCTGCGTAATTTGTTGCTTTTCTACAGGGTTCTTAAAAGAGGAGTCCCTGCACAACTTTATTCTAAATTTCGTTTTTCTCATTCAATGAGAAACCCTCAGATTTTGATTCCTAGAATTAATAATTCGTTGTTTGAAAAATCTTTTCTGGTAAGAGTTGCACGTCGTTGGAATTATTTACCTATAGAACTTCGAGTCTTTTCTCACTCTAATAATGCGTTTCGTCTTAAACTGTATTTATTTTTTTCTACTTTGTAGCTAGGATTTCTATTATGATTTTTATTTTTTTTTGCCGGTTTGGATTAATTTTAATCGCTTTATTCACGTTTTATTCCTTACTATTACACCACTTGCATTATATTGGGATAACTGCACTTGACTTTGTGTTACATGTATACACATATTTCTCATATATGTGTAAATATGTATACAAATTTATTTTCTTTTCTTAATTCATTTTTGGTTGGGAACCAATGAGACTAGAAGATTAGTTTAATTTTAATTCTAGTTTATAAGTATCTTATATTCAGGGATTTTACTTTGAAATATAGTTAAATTGGCCTTAGAAGGCTTTTATATTACTATGGATTGATAAATAAATAAATAAATAATAAAAAAAAAATATCTAATCCACAAATAAGCAGTGACAGGTGTATTATTAATATAATTACACGAAATTATTATTAATTTTTTGTAATGTTATAGTGCAGTAATAAAAAGTATTCTAAATATATTATCAGAAATATTTTATTTTTGTTCAACTTCTAAGAATTTTCTTTACCATTTTATGAAAACATAATTTTCATTATGTGTGTGAAGATAAATTTCGAAATTTAAATCTCAGACACAAACCAATTGCTTTAACATAATTCTGTAAACTGGTTAACATAGCGCTGTAAAGCATATAAGTCCTAGGGATATATATTCAAATTGGACCTGTGGCCACATTTTTGCTTCAAATAGAACCGAACAAAATGGAAAGAGATGCCTGGTTTACTGCTTTTCTACGAACATTGTTAAACAGCTAATATGTTCTAAATTTTCAAAGTTTTTACATGTAAAACTTTTTCGTTTTTTTTCACAAGGAACCTTAATTCCAGGAGCACTGTAGAAGATGGGCGGATAAAAATTTATGGATTTTATAGAAATAATACCCTGTTATGATTCCTAGTACTTCAAAACTGTAGAAAATGGAACTTTAATAGAAATTTTTGAAGTTTTCTAAATTTTCAAATTTGAAATTTCTTTGGAGGATGAACTCCTGGAAAACGGTAGAAGATGGGCGGATAAAAATTTATGGATTTTGTAGAAATACTACCCTTTTATGATTCCTAGTACTTCAAAACTGTAGAAAATGGAATTTTAATAGAAATTTTTGAAGTTTTCTAAATTTTCAAATTTGAAATTTCTTTGGAGGATGAACTCCAGGAAAACGGTAGAAGATGGGCGGATAAAAATTTTAAAGTACTAGGAATGGGCTAATAAATAACTTACAGGTTTCCACACATTAAATTACTTAATATTATTTAACCACAACAGATACAATAAATAGCATATAAGAATTTGAAATAATTACATATCTTCTGTCCCATTCTATTAATAAGAAGTTAAATACTATATAAGTTTATTTGAGCAGCTATATTCTATAAGCTTCTCTTTGTGGGTAGCAGCATATGTTTTATTGAAGTGTCTTAATGTAGATGGTAATGAGTTAAACGATCGTACAACTCTTACTTGATATGATTGTTCTAGTCAGGATGAGTTACGGGGCATTAAAAGTTGATTAGACCTAGAAGACATAGTAAATGTAAAGAACTTCATCAAAAAAGTTGGGTATCCATTGTGGACGGCCGAGTAAAAATGCAGCAACAAACGCTTTTTAATGAAAAGAAATTTCCCTAATAACATCTTATGTGTTGTGTGTGATTTATGGTTTCACGCTGATTGTGAAGGTGTCTCGAAGGAAGTTTTCCAAGTTCTTGATAAAAATTGTAACCTGAAATTCATTGACACTACTGACAATAATATATCGTTCAGGAAAGAAATTCGAAATAAGTTTGTAGAATTTAAGAAATCTTTCATCAGTCTTACTGAGGATATTAGGCAAGTACATGTTAGCTTGAATAACAAGCTTTAAGCTGTTAAAACAGAAATCCGTGCTGAACTGTCTATCACGTTAAACAGCTTAAAGGAAGATATTTTCTATTGTAAAAATTTTGTGATTGATCATGAAAGTAGTTGCAAAAATAAGTGTAATGAGCTTGAATTGTCAAATAATCTAACCGTGCTGATATATTTATAAGTGGTATACCACAAAAAGTTGAAGATTTATAAAAAAATATTAGATCTATGTGACTTTTATGAAACAAAATGCGATGTTTAAGATATTTTACAAGTTATCTACATTATAAATAATACATGTATTCTTGTAAAATTTAATAATATATCAATTCGTGATTAAATAATGAAAAAAAACTTTAAAACAAAAAATTTATATTTATCTGATTTTTATAAATGTGACAATGACAATATAATATAACTTAATAATTGCTTTATTTACCAATGAAATTATAAATATTGATTTTTTCGGACAACTTTAAGATATTAAATTATGAGCAATTTTTCGATTTATTTGAAAAGCTAAGACCTTAGTGAATACATATGTGTATTGTAACCCTTTATGCTAAACCTTTTTCATTGGATTTATAAATTATATTCTTGTAATTTTACTATATGTACAAATGTAATTAATTGAGAAACTCATTGATGTTATTCTTAAATTATGTAAAAAGTTGCTATTTATTACACATATGTAGCTCTATTTTGCATTTAGAGTTTTTTAATTTTGTTTTTTTTTAGAACTCTTTATACAGAACTTGAAACTTATAATTTCCGATTAGCAGTGTATAATTTTTTTTAATATTAAATTCTTTTGTTGAATCTAAGATATTTTTTCATTTTTTTAGAATTAAACATTTTAAATATAGCTTTGTTTATGTTTTCTTTTTTTATTGTAACATGTTTCCCCCAAAACAGCTCTTTCTAAATATGATTTCAATGTTCCATAATGAAAATATGGGCCCTATTGCTAGTGATAGCTCTGTCTATAGATCGTTTACAAATAAAAATTGCAATTTGAGTCTGGGACACATTAATGTTCAAAGTTTAAATCCACCTAATAGATCTACTAAGATGGAAGAATTTCGTAACCTGTTATATGATTCTGGTATGAGTATTATTGGTCTCTGAAACCTGGTTTACCAGTGGGACTTTAGCTCAGGCTGTCGATATAGCCGGGTATAATATTCTTAGAAGTGGTCGTACTTATATAAAATAAGGTGTGTTCATTTACTTTACTAGTAAAAATTTGCAACGAGAGAGTAACCAAAAATTTTCCAAAATTACTCTCAAAAATGTGAAAAAGTTGGCAACACCATGTCTTGGTAGATAAAAAAAAATAAGTTCTATTGATTGAAAATTAAATAAAATTATTTATCACTGTGCTATGAATTAAAAAGTATTATTAAATTAATTGAAACATCTTTACGTATGTGTATTTAATGAAGACGCTGTGTTTTTCCTGAAGATTATCTTTTAATAAAGAAATAACACTGCAAAATTCTCAATAACGTGTTTTTGCCGGCTATAAATTTTTGTCTCATCTACTACTGTGGATATATACATATATTTTGCATATAGCGATCCTTGTTTTGCATATTAAGCGCATATGAAGCAACTATTAAATAAAATTGTTTAATTTGTGTTATTGAAACTGCCATATTAAATTAAAAAACCATAAATCATTATGCAATAAACACAATCATGTCCACCGACCATCGACTACAAGATGTCAAAAATAGAATACATGCGTGCTTATGAGAATAAATCCTTTAACCGCTACACGACTACCGACTACACGGCTACTTTTGTAGCCCGTAGCCAACTTAGGCTAATTTCTATTTTTCTTGGCTACAAAAACAGATTAGTGCTGCCAATACAATAAATGCATGAAATGGTGGTTTTAAAAACGAAATACATTAAATATCGCTATTAAAAACGCGAAAAACTTTTATAGTGGCACCATTGAAAAATAATAATCATCTGTTCATTTGTTTACATTTTTCACTTACTATTTATTTGGCGCATTTTTCATTTACTTTTTGTTTGTGAAATTTTCCATTTAGTTCTTTTTTCATCAATTTCTAATTTGTTTCATTTATATTTATTTTTTGGGTTTTTTATTGAAATTTGTAAGTATATAATAGTCATTTTTACTGTTTATATGTATTTATTATATTGCTTAATGTAAATGTTTAGTTCAATTTACAAGTATATCAATTTACAGTACATGCAAATATGGACGTGGACACTTCATACACTGAAGTCTTTGTTTCCACTATTTTAGCAATAGCACTTATAAAGTTAATTAAATTTTCTTGAGACATTTAAAATTTTTTTTTACAAAAATTCTTTAAGATGTTTATTTTTTGTAGTTAGTGGTCGATAGTTGTTAAAAGATTTAAGTAGCTGGCGACTTGGCTATTTTTGTAGTCAGCAACTTTTGTAGTCGGTAGTCGATAGTCGGTAGCCTTTGATTGTGTTTATAGCATTACAATTATGACATCTTTATGTGGAGTTTGCAAAATAAGCGTGGATATTGGCCGTAAACGAAGTCTGTTTTGTTCATCTTGTCAGAAATGGATACATATTGACTGCGATGGTGTCACAAAGGAGGTGTTTAATATAGTTGATAAAAATCGTTTTTTGAATTATACCTGCAAGCAATGCCAAGAGAATCCTCCAGACTCAGACAATGAAGAAATTTCTTTTAAACAAGAGATGCGCAGAGAGTTTATGGATCTGAAAAAATCACTTAGAGATCATGCAGTTGAAATGAAAAGTGAGCAAGAAAAAATAACCTCGAAGTTTGAGGCGGTTGTTGAGGGTATGCGTAAGGAGTTATCTGAAAGACTAAAAGGAATTAAGGATGAAGTGGCTACGTGCAATAATAAGGTGGATGCTAATAGAGCCATTACAAGTAAAAAAATTTATGAACTGGAATTACAAAACCATTTACTTCAATGGCGTATAAACAGGCCTGATATAGTTATAACTGGCCTTGCTGATGATATCGTAGACCTCAATAATGCGGTAGTTTCACTGTGTAAATATTTGAAGGTGGACATTGCTTCTGATGATATTATTTATTTATTTTTTATTTTATTTTTTATTATTAATGCAACTTACATTAAAAAAAAAAGTTCTATCCTGGTAAAATTCCGTAATGTTTCTTAACGTGATAAGTTGATGTCCGAATGTTTTGCAACAAAATCCTTAAAGCGGTGTGATGTTGATGGTGGTAGTACTACAACTCGGGTTTACTTGAATGACAACTACTCGGCTCTTGTTAATAAACTTTTAAGGATATGCTGGAAACTTGCTAAGGATAATAAAATTGAATGCTATACTATTATTAATCGTGAAATTCCAAAATGTAAAATACACCTTTCTAATGGTGGCTGAGATCTGGAAATTTGATCTTAGTTATCTTTCTTCTTTGATAGATAAATTTGATAAATTTTTCTTTTTTTATATTTTTTATATTTTTTTTCTAATATTTAATTATCAATCAATAGGATAATATTTAAAATTGGGTTTATATATAAAAATTTAAATCAAATTTGTTTGTATGTATGTTTTTTTGGTGAATACATGGCTCCCCCCTAAACATAACTAATGCATAAATTATTATGTATCATAATCTAAATCTTGGTCCTGTAGCCAGAGATAGCGCTATTTTGCAAACAGCTCTTTCTGCAGATTCCAACAATTTAAACATTGGACATGTCAATGCACAAAGCTTAAATCCTTCATTATCTAATGTTAAACTTGAGGAATTCAAAAGCATTTTTAAATATTCCTGTCTTGATATTATTGGTATATCAGAAACCTGGTTTAAAACTAATGTACTTTCTCAGTCACTGAGTCTTCCTGGATATAAGCTTGTTAGAAATGATCGCCCAGATGATGTACATGCTGGTGGAGTCTGTTTTTATATTTCAGACAAATTAAGATACATAACATTGTTTCGAAGTGATCGGTATGGTATTTGTGAATGTCTTTTTGTTGAAGTTTTTGGTAATGGTGTTTCTGTAGTTGTTTGAGTTGTTTACTTACCTAACGGTAATATAAATGCATTCGAGGAACTGCATAGTGATTTACTTGATCGTTTTACGAACGTTGTGATAATGGGGGACTTCAACTGCAACCTCTTTGATGTTTCATTGTCAAATAGGTTTTGTTCTTTTAATTCAAGATGTGGACTTACATGTATACATAATTGTTTACCGACACATCTGTGTGTGCGAAACAATAGTACCTCTTTAATAGATTACTTTATTTTAAGTCAACCATCCTTAGTTGCTCATAGTGGTCAGTTGCAATTTCCTTTTTTTTCATCACATCATTCGTTAATTTTCATTTCACTTAAATTTACTACACAACGTAATGTAAACGTTTTTGGATTTAAGGATTATGATAGGATTAATTATGATGAGCTACTTCAATGTATTAATCAATTTGATGTATCTCCTATTTTTTGCACTGCCGATGTTGATTCCCAACTAACTGCGTTTAACAATTTAGTGAATGAGCTTCATGGTTTAGTACCTACTTATAGAACGGGAATTAAATCAAACGATACAAATTGGATAAACGCTAGGGAAATCATTCGTGCTAGGTCCCTAAGAGACTCCGCATATTGCGCTCACCTTCGTGATCAGACTGAAAATAGCTGGAAAAATTACTGCAAACTTAGGAACAAAGCTAAATCAGTTATAAGAAAGGCTCGAAGGAAATATGGTATGAATCTTTTTACTGGTGTCGATAACACTCAGATGTGGAGCAGATTACGCAAACTGGGTTCAGTTTGTCGTGAGTGCCCTGAACTAAATGAGACCGATGTAGAATCGATAGCTGAAGGCTTTTTTAATAATCTAAATCCAAATCATTTAGGTAACTGTAATTTTGAAAATTTTGTAGATAGAGAAAATTCTTTTGCGTTTTCTACCGTTACTGAGAATGATATTATACTTGCTATAACTTCAATTAAATCTAATGCAACTGGATATCACTTGATTCCTATTAAATTTTTAAAAATGATATTCCCAGCAATCTCTTCATTGCTTCGTCAACTTGTTAACACAATGATAACGGTTGCTAAATTTCCAATTGCATGGAAATTGGGTCGTGTGGTACCAATTGCTAAAAATAATAATTACAGTGTGGATAATTTAAGACCTATTAGCATTTTACCATCAATGTCAAAAACTGTTGAAAATATTATGAAGTCACAAATTTTATCTCACTTTGAATGTTTTTCATTAATCCATCCAAACCAATACGCTTTTCGTCGTAATCACAACACCAATTCTCTGATTCTGACTCTCACTGACTCAATAAGAAACCAGCTTGATAAGCATGAAAGTTGTACTATGATATCTCTTGATCTCACTAAAGTGTTTGATCGTATTAACCATAATATTCTTATTGGAAAGCTTAAAGAAAAGTTTAACTTTTCTAAATCTGCTTGTAGATTAATATACTCGTATCTAAGTGAGCGTTCACAGTTTGTTACCCTTAATGGCTATAACTCTAGCGTCGGTGATGTTTCCTCGGGTGTCCCTCAAGGGTCTGTATTAGGCCCTATACTTTTTCTAGCCTACTTAAATGACTGCATTTCGCATATGGACAACACTTTTTGCCAATCTTTTGTTTTTGCTGATGACATATTTCTATTGTATAAAAATGATGCTGAGACTAGTGATACATTTGAAACTCTACTAAACAACCATCTTAATTCAATTTTAAATTGGATGCAATTAAATTATTTGGAAATTAACTCAAATAAAACCAAAGCACTGTGTTTCCATTTACCTAATCAAAATCCTATGTATCCATCAATTCATATCAATGGATAATCTATTGATTATGTTGACTCAATAAAGTGTCTTGGAGTGATTATTGATTCCAGCCTTAATTTTAATAGTCACATTGATGTGTTAACTAATAGAGTCTGCTTCACTTTAAGAAGATTGTATTCTTTAAAAGCTTACACACCTAAACAAGTTAGATATCGTTTGGCTCATTCCTTATTAATGTCACAGTTTAACTATTGTCTTGAAGTTTTTTCCGGTGCCCTCTCTGGAAACTTAGATCGCCTTGAGAGAATAATAAGAAAAACTGTCCGGTATGTGTATGGTGTAAGACTTTATGATCATGATCGTGTTACTGAGCTTATCCCGGAATTTTTAGGCTGTACGCTTGATGATTACCTACAATTACGATTACTGCTATATTTTTATAAAATCATGAAATTGGGACAGCCACATTCTCTAGTTGCTAAATTTTGCTTCATTTTGTCAACACGCAATATACAAATTGAAATACCTCGTATTCACCTCTCAATTCTGGAACGCTCTTTTAAAGTAAGGATCTGTCGTATTTGGAATCATCTGCCACCTCCGCTAAGATTGTTCTCATATTAATTTTTAACATACAAAAGAAAAGTGTTTCATTTTTTAACTACCGGGGTTGTTTAATAAAATAATGTTTAATTATATATATTTCTAAAATCTGGCTTTATGGGATATTTATTATTTAAATTGTTTTATTTTTTAGCAATATTTATGTGGCTGGGGAGCCATCTGTTAGCTATATTTAATATATAAAAATTTCTTACTTAGTTTTAAGTTTAATTATAGTTTTTACCTATTGCCTAGGTTGTTTTGGGCATGTATATTGATCTCTAAATACATTTATAATTGGCCATGAAGGCTTCCATGTATTGAAATTAAAAATAAATAAAAGTAAATGAACACTTTACTAGCTAAAATTTGCAATTTAAAATAGTGTTGTAATGTATAGGAACATATGAGTACTCAATAACTACATATATATATTATAAAAATTATGTGATTATGGTCATTTATATTCAGCATTGTCGTGACTGGCGTTTTTCGAGTACGGCTTGTTATAGAATAATGAAAAGTTTTGCAATTTTATTTAATCTAGTACCTGATGTAGTCGAAACACGCTATATACGATAAAGCTCATTAACTACTTTTGAATAAAATTAATGAATAAAATATCTCTTTAATTAGATTATACGTTATAACAGCCTGCCTACACATAGAATTTTTATTTCAAATATCGGAAATAACGACAGAATAAGGTCGCAGAAATGTTATTTCCAACTTTGTGATTTTTTTCCAAGCGATTTTCATAAAATGGTGTTTTTAATGCGTGGTAGAATAAGCATGCGTTAATAGATATTATTATTTTGACACCTTCTGTGTTATTATTATTATAATTATATAATATTAAGTATTTTATAATGTGATTTTATGAAGAACTATTTATTTAATAAACACTAATTAGAAACGCAAACAAATGTGAGTTGAAAAAGAGAATTTTTGTTCGTTATTGTCTAACGTTAATGCTCCGCTTTTGCAATAGTTTCCAAAATATAATAATAATAATAAACACCCGGCGAAAAACGGGTTAAATATATTTTTTAAAGAAAACAAATTTAAGCACTTTTCATTGTAATAAAAAGCTTTATCCAAAATAAAATATGTGTCAATTTAAATTTATTTGCAAATATATATTTGAACTAATTGAATTATGTGCCTGCTTAGTGTAAATTACCGAGTGGCTATCTACTCACAATGTTTACAACACTAAGATTAACAGCCGGTTTATGAAAATTAAAGAAAAAATTTCAATTCAATTCAATTTCATTAGACATCTTATTTTGCTTCTGTTGTTCCTAAAATACACAAAAATAAATTTATCTTTTTAATACTTTTTATCGTTTTAAAAGTTTACATTTACTTACAATTTCTTAAATTTTCCAAAATATTTTCATTTTCAACTTAATTTTGAAATATTTTTTTGTAAACACAAACGCAAAACAGCTGTTTGAATAATTATTGCAAGTAAAAATTTTACTTGTAAAAACTTGCAAGAATTTGTCTGTCTCTCAATTTTTTACGCTCTTTCGACGCTCTCTCGTTGCAAATTTTTTGGGTTAATGAACGCTTTCTAGTAACAATTGTTACAAATTTCTAAAAATTTTTAGTAAATGAACACCTATAGTTTATATGAGTACTGACTTTGGAAATTGCGAATCTTTGCTTGTTGAGATATTAACTGATCGAAGTTCCCCGATATTAGTTGGTGATGTAGATATATTTGAAAGCTTACACAGCGATCTATTTGAAGAATACAAAAATGTAATAGTAATGGGTGATTTCAACTACAATCTTTTTAATCAAAATATGTCAAACAATTTTCACTTAATGTGCCACATGCTCGGCTTTTTTACGGTTCACAACTGCGTCCCAAATCATTTGGATTTAGTTCATGGATCCTATTCACTAATAGACTATTTTGTAGTTAGCAGAACATCATTAATCCACACCTCTAGACAGTTCGTTTGCCCATTTCTGAATTCATATCACAGTCTGATATGTATATCACTTAACGTGGAAGTTTATTTTGTAAATGAATTTGTTAAATTTAGGAACTTTGATAATATAGACTATGAACTCTTTTATTTGCACGTTTTTCAATTTAATTTTTCCGTCTTATATAAAACAAACGATATAGATTTACAGCTAGATGTTTTTTATAAATTGCTTAACGAGCTTTATTGTGTGGTTCCGATTTCAAGGGTACGTGTTAATCGGAGGAATATAGATTTTATGAAGTCTAGAAATGTTGTACAAGCTTGTTCTTTAAGAGATTTGGCTTATCAAACCTTTCGTAGAGATAACACTAATATAAATTGGAAGGTTTATTGTAAATACCGAAATAAAGCAAAGGCGGGCATAAGGAAAGAGCGAAAGGCGTTCGGAATTCGATTATTTAACACTAACGATAGCAAACTGATTTGGAGTAGGTTCAGGAAAATTGGTGGTGCTGGGGATGAGCAAATCCCTTTGGATGATATTGATGTGCATCTTTTAAATAATAAGTTTTTAGAAAATTATCATGAAATGTGTAGCATATTTTACTCATTACTGTCATTAAACCTTAAGTATGCTACACAATTTTGCAAATACTATGATGCAAGACCATTTGCACAAGATCGTGAATAGGGCCATAGTAATGAGTAAAATATGCAACACAATTTTGCAAATGCTATGATGCAAGACTATTTGCACAAGATCGTGAATAGAACTAATGATGTTATTTTATAGTAAGAAGTATCAAACTGATGTATTTAAAAGGCTAGTTAATGATTATCTACAGATAATTTTAAATTGGATGACAGAAAACAGTTTTTTTATTAACTCACAGAAAAATAAAGCCATCCAATTTTCATTCTGTCACCAAATTGTTCAATGTCCGGTTATAAATATTGTAACGACACGTTTTCGCTCTAGCCGGGGTAGGTCAGCGGATGTCCAGTGTCTTACATAAAAAAAAAATTATCACAAACACCTTTGTTTTGTTTTACGTTATAAAATTTATTTTATTATAATTTTGTTTTTTCCTTAAATTTAACTGGTTAAATAATTACATAAAATAGAACTTGAAAATTAAATGCGATTACAAGGAAATATTTAGTTAGCCCAGCCACACGTAGTCAATTAATTTTTTGGAGAATCGGGCAGTAAGATCTAAGCAGGAAGCGATCTACCACTGCGGTGGCATACGCACGACCAACAAGGGTTGACCTATTCCACTGGGCAGCGAGAACCTTGACGGCAATCGCACAATCTACGTCCAGGCGGCCCAAGTTTTAGCGATTCCTTACCGATTTGTCCACGTAATTAATTCTTATATAAAAAAAAACAGGAGTCGTCAAAGCGTTTACGTCGGTCTAGCTAGGAGACGGCAACACCGAACTTCAAGCCAGGCGAAGTATCCGAGTTGATTTCTGGGTTGGAAACTATAAAGAGGAATTGATCTTTTATTGGAGTGGCATACGCACAACTTCGATATCAGATCTCTTCTCCACTGATCAAGTCTTAGCATTCGATGGCATACGCACGATCAAATGATCCGACTGTAGCTGCCAACTGACTAACTTTTTAAAATCAACTTACCCTCTACTTAAGTTACAACATACTAATTTGCGCACACGCATAAAACATTCAATTACTCTGTCTCTCGTGTAGCTGAGAAAATACGAATGTTATGACACCCGATGTTCCACTCTTGAGTGTATAATGACACGAGTATGATCCACTCAAACGTGAAACAAGCGAATGCATATATAATGCTTACATATCCACAGAATTTATCTTACTTATTTATTACAAAAACAAGAACAAAAAAATAAATATTCTTTATTTAGAGTATAACGAGCAAACACAAAATGAGTACTCTGTATATTATAAAAAAATTAAAGAGCATGCTTTGGGCAATTCTCTTCGTGTGGCTAACCATCATACAAAAAAAATATAAAATACTTCATATAAACAATTGAATTGAGGAATGTGAAACAGTTCATTTAATTAGGTGTGCCCAAAAACAAGTACAGCGACTTTTGGTCGTCACAATATATTGGGAAATGAAATCGACTTCGTTGACCACTTAAAGTTTCTTAGAATATATTTAGATCAACATCTCTGTTTCGAAAGACATGTTAGCTTTGTTTCTAAGAACATTTTTTTATTTTGAGAAGATTATATGCACTTAGTTCTTATATGCCTTGTCATATAAGGAAACGAGTGGCTCATGCACTTCTTATGTCGAATATAAATTACTGTATTGAAGTGTTAAGAGGTGCGTCTATTGGTATAATGACTAGATTACATAGAGTTTTCGCAGATTTTTCTGGGCTGCAGCTTTTAAAATTATGTCTTTGCTTTATTGTTTGGACAAAAATCTTTAGTTTATTTAAAATGTTTGTCAGAAGTTTCCTGAAGAGTTAAGTAAGCGATAACGAAATGCCCATCGAGACGTGCTTTGACCCTCAATAATCAATATCGGTAATTAATTAATCCGGATAATTAAATAAAAAATAGCACGAAGTTTGTATAAAAATTATGTTCTTTTACGTCCTTATTGTGTTTTTTTTCTGATAAGAGTGGCTAGATCTTGGAATGGATTACCTTCAGAACTTGAATTTTTCTCAGACTCAGTGGCCACTCACAGAAAAATTTTTAAATTGCTTCAATAATTAAAATAAAAAATTCTGGCAGGGGCAATATATATTTTTCATTACTTATTCTTTTAATAAAAAAAAATTAACTTAGAGAATTGTAGCTGTTTTAGTGGGGAATTGTAGCAGTAATCTTGACTTATTGTATATATGTATTGTAATAAAAATACTTATATCATTGGCCTTATAGGCTTCCTATGTATTGAATAAAGATAAAATAAATAAAAAAAAAATAAAATAAAAAAAAAATAAATTCGCAAATTTCAAAAAATTCCCTTAAAACTTTTGAGTCAGCTATTTATGAAATGTCTAGCGTCCTTAAGGTTATTATAGAAGAACGTGCTAGTTATAAAAGCAAAGTGGAAGCAAAAATTATGATTTACTACTGCAGAAGCATATTCTTCATTTTCGCAGAAACCGCTCAAACATTGTTCCAACTGGTTTATCAGATAATTGCGAAAACCTTAAGGATATCTTTATAGCGTTATGTGTGTACCTGAAGGTGAAATTTATTCCAGTGGACATTATAAATGCGCTGGGTATTAAAAGCAAAAGAGCACTACTAGGGAAACTTCATGATATTTCTGTTTGAGACAAAATAATGGCTGAACATTTTTATGTTAAATCATTAAAGAGGTGTCACTTGGAAGGTGGAAATACAGCAACACGTATTTACTTAAACGATAACCTCTCTTTCATGGCAAGCAAACTGTTAATGCAATGCTGGAAGTTGGCAGACAAGAAATAAATTGGACGTTACTTTATTATAAATCGTGAAATACTCAAGTGCAAGATAAGACTTTTAGATGGCAATATTAAATTTGTCAATCTTATTGAACTTGATAAACTTTTCAGTTTAAATTTTTTGTACATTTTCAATGTAGCTTATGTTTGTATGCTAAATTATAGGTTGTTTTAAAAATATTTAGCATATAATTATGTGTAATTTATAACTATGATTTTATTTCATTATTTGCTAGTTACTGCAATTTATCTTCTTACCTTTGTTTTTTTTTCAATAAGTTGGATTAAAGGAAAAAATTAATAAATTTATACTGATAAAATTACTTTTTAAATTACATACATAATAGCCCAATTCACAATCTTGTGCAAATGGTCTTGCATCATAGTACTTGCAAATTTGTGTAGCATATGTTTAGTCTACACTAACAAAACATACAGTAATGAGTAAAATATGCTACACAATTTTGCAAATGCTATGATGCAAGACCATTTGCACAAGATTGAGAATTGGGCTAATGTTTTTATACCCTTCACCACAAAAAGTGGAAAAAGGTTAGGTTTAGGTTTGTCATTCCGTGTGTAAATTCTCCAATATCCATTTCCGACCCCTTAATGTATATATATTCTGACTTCTTATGCATAGCGAAGTCCATTGAGCTATGTCCGTCTGTCCGTCCGCGTTAGTGTTAAAATTTCACAAATAAATAAATATGTCAATCGATCGGATATAGTGTGGAAAGAAGTGCTATTTTAAATCACCATGATCGGTCCATGTCCTTCGAGGCAGCAAGCAAAACAACACGCCTACCTCAAATTTGTCCATATTGCTTGGAACAATGAAGTAACTCCAATTAAAAAAAAATAAATATATGGAGCGATAGAGGAAATAAAATATCAATATTGGTACCATTTTATTTATTTTTTGGTGGGCGAGGTAGGGTTTAAAACGCCTTCGCGTATACAGTGACCGTCGTCAGCTGCGTCATGTGGTGTTCACTCCACTAAAACAATCTCTTCTCCTCTCCTGGGGAAACTCCCTTCCCGGAACCGCTTTCTGCATTACTTTGGGAAGGGCCCAGAACGACATCCTAGAAAAGTATCAGTTTTCTACTCTCCCACGTCTGGGACCACCATATTTGTAGCCAGCATCATGCTATTATCTCGTCTTCCTATGTCTTTGGTGGGGAGGTCTCGATTTGCGATGCGTCGAGGTCTCTCTTCTTTTTCTGAAGGATGCATTTGCAGTACCTTTTCACAGCGTTCCATCCGTTCTCACACTCTAGCATTTTGTCAGCTATGTTGGTGGACGTAAATTCCCCAATCTGCTCTTCAAAGGTGTCCTTCTCAGCGTGCCATCTGATGCAGCTGAAGAAAGTGTGCTCAGCGTCATCGTTCGGCGTTTCGCAGTAGATGCAACCAGGGTCATCTACCTTTCCCATGCGGTGTAGATCAGAGAAACAAGCCGAGGCCTATTTATCGGCGGCGGCGGTGCGTTTGAAAAAGTCAATCGGCGCGCCGGCTGCTTGTGTAAAGTCTTAATGTGACAAATAAGCTTCTAAAACCAAAAAATATACATATTAATAAAGATTTTTATACCTAAAATTGAACAAAGTTATCGAAATCACAGTTTATTTATTAAAAAAAAATCAAAGAAAAAGTTTAAATATTTAAACATTTACTTTAAAACTCATCTTATTGAGTTATACACATTTTTTTAACATTTTGTATTCTGCAAAAGTCATACGATATCAATATTTTATTTAATAACAACATTAAGGATCAGTTGTATTAAACTTGCTGTTGTTTAAGAGTAAAAATTTGTGTGCCCGATAAATAGCTTTGCATTATGTAAACTTCCATTTTTTAATTCTATTATTTAACAAGAAAATTTATTATTTGATATCTTTCCTTTTTATATTAATTTACTTTAATCGTGCTTAAGCAAAAAACCCCGACTTCAAAACAGACTTTACCTGTCTGTCTATAACGGTGCAAGAGTATGGCCACATACTTGTAATTCCATCAACTATTGGGACATCCTTTAACTTCCAAATTTAAATGTAATATTTGTTGTTTCAGCGGACTTCGCAATTCAGGTTTGTTGTAAATTTCAAGCGTCTGTCTACAATTGTTAAAAAGTATGGCCATATACATCAAATTAAATACCTATTGTTGCACCCTTTAATTTATAATTTTTAATATTAATACTCATTACTATAACGGTCATAGCAATCGACATTCTGCCCAATATTCAAGCGTTTGCCCATAACGGTTCAAAAGATAGGCCCATATAAGTAAATTTACATCAATTATGGGGGCACCTCTAATTTTTAGATTTATTTTTGTATAGTTTTTTGTTATTGGGAGCCATAGTAATACGCAGTCAATTTAAGTTTTACAGAATCGCCCTTTAGAGTTCATAATACACGTAAAAAATATGTATATTGTATAGGGACACCCTTTAATTTTTAAGATTATGAACTGTTTTTTTAAACGGGACCAATCTGTAAGCATAACCTATCATATTAGCAAAAATTATCAAAATCGGTTCAGAAATGACTGAGTTCTGCAGGCACAAATATAAAAAAAGCAACATTCAACCGAATTGTATAACCTCCTTCTTTTTTTGAAGTCGAATAATAAAAATAGTTACTCAATGGTTACTGTGTTTTTGTATTAAAATTTTTGAATTTTTTAAGGCTTATTTCCTTATTGGTTCAATGGAGTTCTCATTTAATCAATATAAGACTCTAAGAGTTTCTCTACAAAATTTGTAGAATCTACTGATGAGCCATAAGGATATGTTTTTCCCGCAGTAATACATTTTATTTTGTAGTTTTATATAATAAATTTTTCATATCATGAAATATTTATTATCATGATATAAAATATTTATTATTATTAATAATATTTAATGGATAAAAATAAATTGAGTGAAGGTTTTATAATGTAAACCTATATATCGGTCCGAGAAAATCCTGCTTTTAAGCTATTATATCCGGCGGCTAATTTTGAGTCGGCTCAAGCTTTGAGTCGGCACAAATCGGCGGCGGTGTAACAATTTTAATTTCCACGGCGGCGGCTAGCCGCCGATTTTGAGACGATCAGCTTGGTTCACTGGTGTAGATATTTTCGAAAGTATCCGTGACCCGAGAGGAACTGGATCAGGAAGTAATTAACTTCCCCAAAATTCCTCTGAGTCCATCTTCCTACGTCCGGGATGAGGGTCGCTGTCTATCTTATTATTATTGTTATTATTATTATTATTATTATTATTATTATTATTATTATTATTATTATTGTTATTGTTGTTGTTGTTGTTGTTGTTGTTGTTGTTGTTGTTATCATTATTATTATTATTATCATTATCATTATTATTATTATTATTAATATTATTATTATCATTAGTATTATTATTTTTTTGGTGGGCGAGGTAGGGTTTAAAATGCCTTCGCATATACAGCGACCGTCGTCAGCTGCTTCCTGTGGTGTTCAATCCAATAAAACAATCCCTCCTCCTCTCCTGGGGAAACTCCCTTCCCGAAACCGCTTTCTGCATTACTTATTAGTATTATTGTTATTATTATTTGCTTTTTTGATTGGAGTTAATATTTAAAAATGCTGTAACTTTATATCTCAAATTATGTATTCGGTATTTATGACACGCAGTAGGTATAACTTCCTTTCATTAATTGGACTAAATATTTCGATAATAAAGTACCAAAAAGCCTATACGAATGCTGGCCTTAAGTTTACGATTATCAGGTACTTTAAGGAGTTGTCGATGGTCGTTCTTAATATGTTGATTTTTCTTACAAGATATGCTTGTGTCGAAAGAACTTTTTCTGTAGTTAATTCTATGAGAAGCAAATTGAGAAACAAAATGTAATATTAACTTTTCAATTCTTTACTAGTGGCAATATCATACATGAAGATTAATAACATAAGTTGTAGCGCATTCATTCCTTAGGAAGGTATGTTATTAGATTTAATACAAATGAAATGTTTCGCAATAAGATACAAAAAACAATAACATTGAACAAAATAGGTATGAAAGTTTGATTTAATAATTTTTTTATTTTTAACATTTGTAAAATAACTTAATATACCACTATAATCTCGAGGTTTAAGCTTTAGTTATTAAAATAACTTAAAACCGCTTGTTTTATGATAAAAGAAGTAAATTCAAATTAATGTTTTTCTAACCTTTATTACTTATTTTTATATACTGGCGATATTCGACAAGCCATTTGGCGAAAGCTCGAAATATATTAGCAAAACTATCCTATCTATCCGAGTTGCGGTTTATCTAATAAATCACAAACTTATTAGTTTTGATGAGATTGCACATTATGTTAAACAATTTTATTTATTTATAATAGTTTCTTCTACTGATGTAAATTAGAGCTAACTGCTCTAAGTAATTAAATTGAGAGCCTACATAATTTGGTACCAGCATACGTGGTTAGGCAACCATTGAATGAATCATAGCGGATTGAACCGTTCTAAAATCTTACGAGATCAGGCTTAAATTGCTTTTCTTAGGGATCGCAGTAGTGATAGCTGTAAAAACTACTGCATACTTAAAAATAGTGCAAAACCAATAATATGCCAAATTCTCAGTATGTATAGTACAAGCTTGTTTTCTGTTGAGGTAAATAACACACAGATGGTCCGTAAAATACGAAAGTTGGGTTGTATAGAAAGTGTAAGTGCCAACTTAGATGAGTCTTATATTGAATCAATTGCGGCGGCTTTCTTAAACAATTTAAATCCCAATCACCACAGTGTTGTAGATTTTATGACATTTATAGAAAGTCCAAATAAATTTTCTTTTTCAAACATTACTAAAACTGATATTTTAATTGCAATAAACACAAATCAAATGCAACTGTCTATGACTAGATACCTACAACAATTTTAAAATCTATAGCTCAATTCACAATCTTCTCTGGAAAAATTGAGGCAACACTGATGTTGCGTGTGATTATCAGCTGTCAATTTTTTTTATCTTTTTAACTAAATTATCAGCTTTTAAATAATTCTTTTGTGTTTTTTCTTTTTTTGACAATTAATTTAATTAAAAATATAATCAGGTGAATGATCAGACTTATACTTATTAATGTATAATCTGGTTTTCCTCTGATTCCGATTGTTGAGGTTATTTTATGTACCATTGCTGATAAATACATAATATACTGTTGCTGTTTTTTTATTGTGAAGACTTTTACAAAATGCCGTCTGTTAAATGTGGAAAGTGTAATGAGTCTACTGTAAAATCTCTTGGCCGCATCCAATGCAATTCGTGCAAGTTATATTATCATCCCTCATGTGCCCAGATTCTGGAAAAGTATGCTGGTCTATTTGATGATAAGCAGAATACTGCTGTTACATTTACGTGTGAGGCATGTCGTGACAACGGCGATGATGGTGATTCTTTACGTAATGAAGTGCGTGCTTTAAGAAGCGTTATGGATGACTTTATAAAAACCAGCCAGGATGATCGCAACTCCTTCAAGAATTCTATGACTCAAATTTTTTCTGATTTTAAAAGTGAGGTCTCGTCTTGTATTAATCAAATGAAGAAGGATATTATTGAGTGCAACAAATTAATCAATAATAGTGATACATCTAATAGTGCTATATTTAATGCTCTTGAAATTGAAAACAACTCACTTCACCGTAAATTGAATCGTGGGGATATCCTTATAAGCGGTTTATGTGACCTCCCATCAACAATAATTTCTTTGGGCTCCTTTTACAATATAAGTGTCTCCGAGCATAATATAAACCAAGTATTTTATATGAATAATAGTAAAAACATTCTTGTTAAATTTAATAGCATTAATGTACGGGACAGAATTATGAGAGACTATTTTAAGAAAAGGTCGCTGAAATTGAGTGTCATTATTGGCGGTGATATTAGTAGTCGAGTGTATCTAAATTATCACTACTCCCCTGCTGCATCTGCTCTTAATTTTCTGTGCCGCAAGTTACTGAGACTGAAGAAAATTGTAAAATTTCGAATACTGAACACAGATAAGGTTAAAGCCAAGTTGACTCTTGCTGATGGGAATGAGGTTGTCTATGATTCGAGAGAATGTACTGAGATGTTAAACAGTAATTAGTATTTTAATATTATTTTTAGATAACTTTTTAATTCAATCATTTAGTTCTAAATCTTAAAACTTTATACATTAAACTTTCTTACCCTCTGTTTTTCGATTCCTAAGTAAATTTTTAGTAAAATACAAAAGTGTTTTGTTTTTGTTACAATAACAAAATGCGTGTGATTATAGCTTAAAATTTACTTGCTTGTGATTGAAAGGCTGGAGGCTAACGTTTTTTTGCAATGAATAATTGAAACATACTTCCTGCCTTGTCAAAAGTTGTTGACATAGTACGACGTCTTTGCTAATTAATTTAACTGATGTTGTCCGTTTTAATTTAAATAATGATAAATTGTCTTTATTAGTGACATCAGATTTAACTAAAGCTTTCAATTCGGTTAATTACTCGGTCTTAATTAGCAAGTTAAGGGACAACTTTGGCTTTTCTAGATCAGCTTGTAAATTGATCTATTCGTATTTATTACAAAGATATCAGTTTGTTGATATGAAGGGGGTAACATCTTACTTCCCTTATCGTCTGGTGTTCCTCAGGGCTCAGGTCCACTTCTTTTTATATTATATATGAATGACCTCCCAACTTGTATTGATAACACCATTTGTAAATCATTTATCTTTGCTGATGATGTCTTTCTGTTATTTTGTGCTGATCGTGATAATAGTGATGTTCTAGAAGCTAATTTCAATTATAGCCTCTCACAGTTTTCTCAATAGTCGACTTCAAACTTTTTACATATTAACCCTTCTAAGACTAACGCGATTCTTTTTGGTAGGCATGGACCTGAATTTGCCGGCTTGAATATTTTAATTGATGGAAATAGAATTTCACTTGTTGACCGACTTAAAGTTCTTGGCATCTGTGTGGATGATCGACTTACATTTGAGGCCCATGTTAACCTTATTTATTTTATGGTTTTTGGAATTTTGCGAAGAATATATTCTAATAACATATACTTACCTTGTTGCCTTAAACATAAATTGGCTTATGCTATATTAATGCCCCATATTTTTTATGGGCTGGAAGTTATATCTGGTTGTTGTGGCTATGTTTTAAATAGACTTAATCGAGTTGTGAATACTATTGTACGGCACGTTTATAATGTTCGTAGAAGAAGTCATATATCTGACTTTGTAAAGGATTTCCTAGGTTGTAATTACAAGCAATTCATTTCCTATAGAAACCTATGGTTTTTCTACAGGACTCTTAAGAGTGGACAACCTTCTCAACTTTGTTCCTTATTTAATTTTACTCGTTCTACTAGGAATTCTCAAATTATTATTCCTAGAATTAGATATAGCATATATGAACAGTCGTTTCTAGTTAGAGTAGCTCGTTGGTGGAATAAATTACCTATTGAACTTCGTTTATTTTCGCATTCTAATAATGCGTTTCGTTTGAAACTTTTTCGAACCTTTTTAATAAATTCCATTTTACCCTTTACCTAATACTAATTTCGCTGCTCATTTTTCTACTTAATTTGCCTAATATTCAACTCATGCCTTGACTGTTAGATATGCTAGAGGCTACTTGTTCTTTTGATTCTCTGATGATATCTTAAATTTTACCACTATTTGGGACTTTTTTGTTGCACCTTAATATTTAACACTTCTTTGGCTGGGGAGCCAATCTGTAAAGCTTTATATAATTCGTTTGCATATATTTAAGTTTAGATTGTTATTATATAAACATATACACATATATATTATATTCAGGAATTATCTATAAGTTATTTGGCCTTAACAGGCTTTTTTATATTATTGAAGTTGAATAAATAAAAAAAAACTTCATACTTCTTCATAGCATATTCTTTGGCGAAGTAAAACAACTATTAAAATGGCTATATATTTATTCTTTCCCCACCTGTCTAATCTTTACAACTAAATAGGTTTTATTACCTGAAGTGCTACTTCTCTTAAAAATAAAGAACATGAAATTTCCCCCATTTTAAACAATTGCTACATCCTAGTCAAAATGCTTTTCATCGGTTTCATAACACAAATTCCATGCTCATTGCTTTAACTGACTTCATGAGGAAACATCTTGAGTTGAATATGAATTGCATATTGGTATCCTTAGACTTAACCAAAGCTTTGACCGTATAAATTATATGCTACTTATTAAAATGTTTCGTGAAAAATTTAACTTATCTACAACTTCCTACTTAGTTTTGCAATTTGTTTCATTAAACGGATTTTGCTGTTCATAAGTCTCTAGGCAGTTCAGGATGTTGTTTTTAGTAGCATAGAGCTTGCATCTAAAATTGATTTCATTATCAACTAATATTTCTTTAAGTTTTTCTCCTTCAGTGTTGTCAGTAGTGTTTCCCCAATCCCTTTGCCTTCCATTTAGTAAGTCTAAAGAATAAATTATATAATCCATATGCATACGTACAATGCAAGTTTCTAAAAACTAAGGGGATTTAACTGTATTATTTTGGGCAACCATGTTGCCGAGGAACTGGCAAAAAAGGGGGCTATGTTTGACGAGAGTGCCATTGACACCTTCTGTGGCATACCCCTCTGCTTGCGGACAGCGCATCGATGCTGCTCTCTACGAACTAGTCTAGATCAGATGGTCTAACGAGTCATGTTCGACCGCTAGAACAATCTGGCCCTCTTTGGATCGGGGCAAGGCGGCTGCGCTGCTGCAGTTGCCGAGGGTTCGACTGCGTGACTTGGTGGCTGTGGTCACTGGGCACTGTCTATTTGGGATCCATGCTAGGAGGATGGGTCTCCTATTTAACGACTTCTGCAGAAGTCAGGACGAGAAGGAAGATGAGACGGTGGAACACCTCCTCTGTCAGTGCCCCGCGCTGGGATGTATACGGCTGAGGTATCTCGGTCAGCGGTAGTACGGGTGGTCAATGGGTCCAGGTAGGATTGCTTCCTTTTCAGGGCACAGTGGGTGATTTACTGGCCTACAACCGGATATCGTGACTCATTCAGGCGGTGAGCGCACACTTTGGCCGACTGGCCTTATTTAGCGGATTTTTGGACCTTCTCCTTATTCTTTCACCCGCAGTTCTTTCTGTCTTTCTCTTCTCCTTATTCTCATTTCTTTTTCTATATCCTGCCTTAATCTTCTTTCTCTGTTTCTTTTTCTCTCTCCCTTCTGACAGCAGGTAACACAAAGGGATCAATCAATGGACCTAAGTGGGCTGTGCCAATACGGCTGCCTGCCTAACCTAACATAACTGTATTATTAGAGTATATGTTATATTCTAGATTACTTTTAATTTATATGTTCCATCTTTCCATATCACGTTGTAATTATTATATCCTTCACCACAAAAAGTGGAGAAAGGGTGAAACTAAGTTTGTCATTCCATTTGTAATTTTTACAATAAAGTAACTCCAATAAAAAAAAAACAAATATATGATGCGATAGAAATTTAAAAAATAAGAAAAAACATCAAGTAAAAAAATTGGCGCTCGCCCATGTTTTCCGAGTTATGGGCCTCTGAAATTTAAAAATTTTTTAAAATATCCATATTGATCATTTTAAAGCTTTTGATGACATCTTTAATGAAATGAGCCTATGACATTTGTATGTAAAATTATATATACATATGTTTTTTAAGAGAAGTAGCTCTTCAGGCATAACCTGTTTAGTTATTTTTAGTAACCGCACTACATTCTTTAGGAAAGGGATAGATGAGAGATAGACATGTGGTGACAGGAGATAGATATAGCCATTTTATTAATTATTTTACGTTCTGATTTTTTGTGATCATAAGTAGCCGCGTTGTGGAAAAAACCTTTGCAGTTTCGGCATTAGGCCAAAACCGCCCGTTTTACTTGTTCCCCATTTAATTATGTAATAAAAAACCCAGCAAGAAATGAGTGAGCGAAACTTATACATACACAGTTTTCTAATAACACATGGTGCAGCCGTTGTACGGTGTTGTCGTTGTACTGCTTTTGGTGTTAAATTGAAATTAATTTGTTTTTTGTTGGTTAAATCTAAGTTTTACCTTGTGTTTATACATACCTAATTAGTAACGTTCAAAATACAGCTTATAAAAAGTTTTGTACTTAAATCTGCTACATAGATCAGGCCAAATTTGCATTATATTTTTTTGTAACAAAAGTCACTGGCAATGCTGTTTGCTACAGACATAAAAGTATAAAAATGTTTACATCATTTTGTTCTACGCATGGATGGATATTTCCATCATGAGTGAGCGAAACTTATACATACACAATTTTCTATTAACACATTTGCAATAATTTTATACTGAATGGCGTTGCTGTTGTAATAAGTTTGGTATTAACTTAAAATGAATTTGTTTTTTTTTTTTAATTTATTATATTATTATTATAAGTAGTATTGTTAATACTTTTTAGATTTACATTAAATATATTAAGTAAGAAATAATATTTACAAGCTTTGAGAAACATTAATATTTCGAATAAAATTAACAACTTGTTTTTTAAATAAATTCTTGTTTTGATCATTTCTAATATTATTTGGCATCGTGTTTTAAAGCTTCAGTCCTTTGATTAATTATTTTTGCTCCACACCTTTATTTGTATTTTGCAACCTGAAATCACTTGCATTTATTAAAGTATATGGTTAAACATCTCCTACATATCTTAGCTGTTCCATATGATAAGTTGGTGTATCAATCGTTTTCGTTTTATGGATGAAAGTTATTGTGTTCAGTTCAAGCCGCTTTTGTATGTTTAAACATTTTAATGTGTCTAACATAAATGCTATTGATGTATGCCGACTACTTTTTAGAATTGAGCGCATTGCCTTAATCTTTAATTTTTGCAGTCTGATTCGTGCAAGCATGTGTATATAATAGTGGATCCTTATTCGAAATGAGGTTTAATTATCGTTTTAAATATATTTATATCCGTTATAACACTTTCTTTCTGAGTTGTTTAAAAAGACAAATCTTCAATATATTGTTTAAATTTTAAGTCTCTTTATCCATCTATAATTTCTTAACTTTTTCTACTATCCATTATATCTAATTTTTCCTTGTGCTTATACAAATGTTTACATCTTTTTTTTATTTTAACATTGAAAATGTGATACAAACTTTGTTCTTCGCAACGATGGATATCATCAGTGATTTTCATTTGATGGATCAAATGATAGTCGCTGTTCTTGTAGGGAAGTGTTTTTATATTGTTTACCTAACTTACATTACTTTCTGGGGTAACGAAAACATGGTCTATTATATCCGCGGTTGCTGGGATTTTTTGTTGCAAATTAGGTTACTTCATGAACTTAAAATCCTCTTTTTGAAACTTACAGCTCTTTCAAAATATATTTCTAGACCATCTTTTAACATGTCTCAAAAAAATTAAAAATTTGTAGTTACTCAAGCAAAACTGCTCTTTTAGACCTTCTGTACATGTTGAAAAAAAATCAGGTTTATATCCCAAGCTGAACCGAAGTTATAGCAAAAATTGTCGATATGGCCTTTCGTATATTAGACGTTATTTAATTGTCATAAAGTCATAAGTTATTGTATGTCATTTTGCTTTTTATAAAAACATTACTGCTTTAAGGTAACGGTGCATCATTTTGTTTACAGATGTTGTCTTTGTAAAAAGAACAAGCAATAAAAATCACATTTTTTTCTTTTTTAATTGCTCTTCTGTCGCTTGAGATACAGAAATGTTGTTTTTGTTTTGTGTTGTTATTATAAATATGACTGTGTAAAACTACACAGTCTTACAAAAGTTTACATACTACCGCGAAAATTCTATTTTTTTAATGAAAAATACGTATAAAATTATAATTTTTGTTTTATTTTATTTAAAAGTATTAAAAATTAAAAAATAAACATAAAAATAGTTCAAATCCGAAAATCCATTTTTAATAACACAAAATATATTACTTTCTAGTTTAAGGCACTTTTACATAAGTTTACATACGCTAAGTAAATTATACACTAAAACTTAAAATCAGTATTTGGTATGGCCCCCTTTGGCTTTTATTACATCCGCTAGACGAGCAGGCATGGATAATGCCAATTTTTTTGTAACTTCGGGTGTAATTTTGCTCCATTCCTCTATTAATGCTTCCTTCACGCCCGAAATTGATGTTAATTGGCGATTTCTAAGATTTCGCTTTAAAATATCCCATAAATGTTCAATAACGTTTAGATCGGGAGATTGTGGGGGATGCTCTAGCTTATGTTTGACGTTATAAAGAAGCCATTCTTTTACCATTTTTGAAGAATGCTTCGGATCATTGTCATGGAGAAATATGGCGTTTTCTGTCAAATCTAGTATTTCCACACTAGGCAGGTAGCTATCCTTTAAAATGTCGATGTACATAGCCTTATCCATAATACCATCGATTATCCTTAATTTACCAACGCCATTTGCCGCCATACATCCCCAGACCATGACTGAACCGCCTCCGTGTTTCACTGTTGAGTTGATGTTTTGGGGTTGTAAGGCAGCATTCGATTTTCGCCAAACTTTGGCCCGACCGTCACCCCCAAAGACCATAAATTTACACTCGTCGGTGAATATTTCCCTTTCCCAAAAAGTTGGGTCACTTACGTGAATGTTCTCATACTTTTTGGCGTATTCTAATCGCTTTTGTATGTTTACAGCCCTGAGAAGTGGTTTTCTTCTTGCAACTCTGCTGCTGTAACCCTTGCTTTTGATAGATCTGCGGATAGTCTGATCAGAAACGCTTACTCCTAGGTCCGTTCTTATTTTGCGATTTATTTCGACCGCACTTTGTTTGGGGTTTTCTTTTACCAACCGGATAATTGCTCTATCTGTGCGCTCATCTAAAATTCGGGGGCGGCCAGTACGTACCTTACTTTCATAATTTCCACTTTCCTTAAAGTTTTTTATTATTGTTTGCACTGTCGGCTTCTTTAAATTTAAAATTCTTCCAATTTCACTTAGATAATTGCCTTCATTCCGCAATTTAACCGCGGTTTTTCGAATTGGTTCGGAAATTTCTTTTCCTTTGCCCATTTTGCTCAACGAAAGACACTTTGCGATTAAAGAATTCTAATTGCGACCACTTCTTATAAAATAACAACCTTTACTGATGACTTAAAGCAAATATCAAGAAAATGTGTAACGGTACTAATAACGGTACATTAGGTTTTTTGCAGAGTATGTATACTTATGTAAATTTGACATTTTAAACAGTTTTAGTTTTTTGTTGTTATTTTAGAAAATTTAACTAAATATTTATTGCGAAGTATTTATTACATTTTTCTTTTGTATACAAAGTAATAAAAACCTGTAAAATGTACCAAATATTCTTACATTGACAAAAAATTTAATTTTCTACATCGTATGTAAATTTTTGTAAGACTGTGTATAATATCGTTCTCTCTTTGTTTTTTCTTTACTTGAGGATTTATAGCAGTTTAAAAAACAGATCGCTTTTTTAATATGTGTACCAAATGAGATTGTGACATTGTTATTACAAACATTTTAGTCGAAGAGCAAATTCGTACGTTTTATTTTGATATAAATCGCTTTAACAAATATTTTATCTGTTGTATTTTCTTTTGATAAGCGTAATATTAGCAACTTTTTTTGTAAAAGATATTGAATACAAAATTTAATAAATAAATGTACTTGTTTTATCTGGGACGAGTATAATGGTAATCGAGGTGTTACAGAATTGGGAACATGCATACTTCGATACCTTAAAGGTTATCCGAAAGGCTCAGATGTTATTCTTTATTCAGACAATTGCGCCGGACAACAAATAAAGAAATATATGCTTGCTTTGTATATCTATGCTATCCAGTATTATGGACTTAATTCGATCACTCATAAATATCTTATTAAAGGCCACACTCAAAATGAAGGCGATTGTGCACATTCGTTAATTGAAAGAGAAGTAAAGCGCATGCTTAAAAGTGGCCCCATATATACCCCAAAAAGTTTTGTCTCAATCGCCAGATCAGCAAAGGAGAAAGGTGATCCGTATCATGTGATTGAATTATGCTATGAAGATTTTTTGGAAATAAAATCTATTGTATCCGTTTTACAGCTTACAACCTTTAAACAGTTCAAACTTTCCAATGTTAAGATTTTAAAAGTCACAGCAGACGAACCAAAAGCTGTTTTTTACAAAATGTCTTATTCAGAAAATATCTTTAAAGAGGCCAAAATAATGAATAAAAGAAATTATCTTGATAGCTTTCAACTAGAGCGCTCCTATCCATCAAAGTTGGGAATTTCGCAAAAAAAGAAGGCTGACCTTACGGATTTACACGATAAAAATTTGATACCATCATTTTATAAACCATTTTTTGAACAACTGTAGGCAGTTGTGTTACAAGTATTATATATTGTTTTATTTAAGTTTTGTTCAAAGTTATATTTAATAGCAATGTTTTAAGTGAATTAATAAAATGAAATAAAAAGAGCATTGCGTCTAATATTTATAAAATTGATTTTCTTATTTAATTCGGTAATTTAAGGTTTTTAAAATTTTGAGTTATGACATAATCACAAAAATACGCAACTCAAAACAATTGTTTAATTTATCACAACGACATATTTTGATTTAGAACAAATAACATTTGAGTTATTTGTTGGTTTACTGTCACTTCGCAAAACCCTTTTTTATTTTATATCATCAAAAACATAAAAAAAACGTTATCTTTATAAATTAATGTTTTTTACTATTAGAAAAGACTTTATATAAGATAATTATGTCAACTTAAATATGTTTCCGGCAATTAGATCATAGGACTTATGTTTTGAAATCTTAAATCGCATTTTGCCAAGTTAAAGTTTTATTGAGATATGACTATGTTGCAATAAAGGAGCGAAATATGTTTAAGTTTTCATTGCTTTTGGTATAAAGATGAAAAAATTAAGAGTTTGTTTTAATTAAATAAGTCTTGCTTTTTTAAATTCCCAAACGAATTATTAAATTAAGATTTTTATTTTAAATTCTTTAATTTTAAAATCTTGTATTATTAAAGTATTTTTAATAAATTCTATCAATTCATTTGTGTCTATCAATTATGTTGATAGGTGTTATTTTTTATTTTTTTTTTTTAGAATTCACTTCTAAA
Source organism: Gymnosoma rotundatum (assembly GCA_916610165.2). Classification (NCBI taxonomy): domain Eukaryota; kingdom Metazoa; phylum Arthropoda; class Insecta; order Diptera; family Tachinidae; genus Gymnosoma; species Gymnosoma rotundatum. Next base: position 3,366,330 of record OU744341.1, on the reverse strand, counting down.
TTTTTATTATTTATTGATTCTGATTATTTTTTTCATTTGTTTTTTGCATTTTGTTCATTGCAGCAATAGCTGAATTTAGTTGTGTTTTCTTTTTGTTGATTTTTACATGATCTTTAAATGTTTTATACAGATCTTTATCACACAAAATATCATTGTCAGTATCAAGCACTGCATAATAATTGTTTTTATATTGCTTGTATGATGATTGATCCATATTTTCGGTTCTTATTTTTCTAACATTTTCGATTTTATTGTTATTCTTTTTATACCCTTCACCACAAAATAAAGCCCTCTAACTTGTTTTATCATCAATTCAATATAGGTTGATTATTTTTGAAATCGTCTCGGATAATGTAAAATTTATCTGCATACGCAAAATTAAGTGATTTTTCAATTTGTATTATCTTTTTCATTTCCTAAAGGCTCTTACTCCACTTCGCCATTGTCTTGGATTTTTGTCAATTTCGTTTTACATGTTTAATATATTGTTTTATTCTATAAAGTGTTTATTTCGGCATTGAAATATCGTTTTTCTAAGTTTACTGTTATTTACAAAACATTTTAAAATGCTGCTAGAATCAGTGCGTACATATGCTGTTGTGGTTTTGTCTAAATATAGCTCAATATTTGCCATCTGTTGTCAGTGTTGATTTTCGTTTTTCTTACTTGCAGAATTACTACTTACTTATATTTCAATTTCTGTTGGCTGTCCAGGAATAAAATCTGTTTTAGAAAAAAATTTCATAGGTATTAAGTAGAAAAAGATCTGCAGTGATAAAATGAGTTGTTATATTTTTTCCATTATCGTGCGTAAATGCTCTTATTGCCTCACTGTATGAGCTTTTAACGGCCTGACTTGAATGTGTATAGTAACACAATTTTTAGGAGCAAGATTTAAAATATCTACTTCTAGTGTTGTTATAATGTTCATCTGAAATGAGTAAAGCTAGTTCCTGAGTTGAAGTCTTTTTAGTTTTTAGACAATAACAAAACCAGCAAATATATCTGTTTGATTTTTTTTCGTTAGCTGCGCATTGGTAATTTTTGCAGAAATATAAAAAATAGGGAAACAAATAAACCAGCCGCACTCGTGCAAGTAGTGACCGTGATTAGAGCCCCAAACTCGTTGCTATTTGTCGCTTTCCTTGGTGGCAACAACTTTCGGAATAGGTAGCAACAACTTTAGAATAAAAAGGCCAGTTACATCAAAGTTCCATGTAGCTTTTGGGAAAAATTTTTTTCGCCCTATTTTTTTTTTTTTTCTAAAAATTAAAAAACAGCTCAAATGATATCCCAGTTGAGTTTTATGACGTCGCAGTGGCGTGAAATACAAAAAAAGGAATAAAAGTCTGGAACTTTTAAACTGCTTACCCAATTTTCATGAAACAAACAGCAATTTATAGAGCTTTTCGCCTATTGCATTTGGATACACCCTGTTTCAGTACAGGGTGTTACCACAGGACGTCAAAGTAGGTAACCTAAAATTTGCAAAATGTTTCAGAGCTTATAACTTTATCAAAAGTGAACGGATATCAAAATTTTTTTATTCTAAGTAATCTACATACTCAATAAAACAAGAGGTTTTTTCGCGGGGTACCATAATTGCGTGTATCCTTTGCAGCTGTTTAAATGAAAAAGATATACAAAGTGTATATATATATATATATATATATATAATATATATATATATATATATATATATATATATATATATATAAATATAAAATATAAAAGTTAAATTTTGTGAATAAATTTTAAATATCTATGGACATATAAAAGACATTAAATCAAGTTTTCATCCCATTAAAGACCAATACATACGTAACTAAAATTAATAAAAATTTTGGCAAACAATAAAAAATTGTAATTATTTCTTCAATCGCCTTCCCAGGCGAAAAGCCAATGACGTCTTCTATAAATTGCAGTTTGTTTAATGAAAATAGGTTAAATGGTTTGGAAGTTCCAGACTTTTATTCGATTTTTTTATCTCACGCCGCTTTGCGTCGCATAAATTCATATAGCTAATATTTCTTACATTCCTAACGTAAAATCCGTTTGGGATGTTGTTTATTTTAGCAACTGGAAAGCAAGAGATCTAATGTCTCTTCTTAACTTAACTAAATCATTCTCTTTTTATAACCTGCGCCATATAAAGTGGAAACAGGGTATATCTTAGTTTGTCATTCCGTTTGTATTTTCTACAATATTAATTTTTTGCCTATGCAAACCAGTTAAAAGCTTTTGAAGAGATCTTTCAAGAAATATTAAAATTTTTGAAAAATGCTTAACCCATTAATTTTATGTAAAATATATAGTACCTAATTTTGTTTCTCTTTTTTGTTTAACTCTCTGTCACGCCAATATTTGTTTTTTGATTAATATATGTGGTGAAGGGTATATAAGATTCGGCATAACCGAATATAGCACTTTCACTTGTTAGATTCATTATAGCCTTCACCAAAAAAAGTGGAAAAAGGGTGTATATAAGTTTGTCATTCCGTGTGTAATTTCTACAATATCCATTTCCGGCCCCATTAAGTATATATATTCTGACTCCTTATGCCTAGCGAAGTCGATTGAGCGATGTCCGTCCGTGTTAGTGTTGAAATCAAGTTTGCCGAGGCAAGCAAGTTTAGTGGTATGCAGTTTGCCTCGGCAAACTTGATTAAAAAAAAAAATAAATATGCCAATCGATCAGCTATGGCGTCTAAAGAGGTGCTTACAATAGCACGTTCTGTTCATGTCCTTAGAGGCAGCAGGCAAAACACCGCATTTTCATTTAATTTGGAAAAATAAAGTAACTCCAATAAAAAAATAAATATGTGGGGCAATAAAGAATTAAGAAATAAGAAAAAAAGAAACAGCATGTAAAAAAATAAGCGCTTGTCCGTATTTTCGGAGTTACGGGGCTCTGAAATTTTCAAAGTTTTTAAAATATCAATATGTGTACCATTTAAAAGCTTTTGAAGAGATCTTTAAGAAAATACTCTCTGTCACCCCAATATTTGCTTTTTTGATTGGACTTCACTAAAGGAGATTTGCATAGATGGTGAAGGGTATATAAGATTCGGCATAGCCGAATATAGCACTCTTACCTATTTTAGTATTACTTTTTGCTATTGGGAGCTATAGTGGTTTTTGTTTGTTAATTTAAAAGTGGTGCCCGGTTCAAAATATACGTAAAAACATATATGCTGTATGGGGAAAAAATTTCATTTTTGAAAAAATAAACTGATTTTAAAATACAACCAATCTGTAAGCAGTACCTATCAAATGAGAAAAAAAAACTAACAAAACATACAAAAGCATAACATCCTTTTTTTGTAGTCGGCTAAAAATAATCATTTTCTCAAACTTTAGTGTTATATATATATATATATATATATATATATTATTTTCTATTAAATTATTTTCTATTTTCTTGAGCTTTGGGTCCTTATATTTTTTAATAATATTTTATTTCAATATTTCGGTACTTTCTGCGTACCTTCTTCAGGAAACAAAATTAATATATAACCAAAATAACAAAATTAATTAACAATTGAAAAATTTTTTTGTCATAATGAAGTTAAAAAACAATGTTTCAAAAAATTTTCAAAAACAAAAATATAAAAAAAGTGTTTTGTGTTACATACATATATTAAGAACAAAAACATTTATGTAATTTTGTGAATTAAGTGTCTGTATATATGAGCGACATTATCGGTATCTGCTTTAAAATTAATTCTTTTAGTCAATGGAGTATTTACAATGTGTAACATTTCCAAAATATACCGTCTCTTATAATTTTTTTCAATACCAAGAACTGAAGCATTTTAAAGCAGATACCGATAATGTCGCTCATATATACAGACACTTAATTCACAAAATTACATAAATGTTTTTGTTCTTAATATATGTATGTAACACAAAACACTTTTTTTATATTTTTGTTTTTGAAAATTTTTTGAAACATTGTTTTTTAACTTCATTATGACAAAAAATTTTTTCAATTGTTAATTAATTTTGTTATTTTGGTTATATATTAATTTTGTTTCCTGAAGAAGGTACGCAGAAAGTACCGAAATATTGAAATAAAATATTATTAAAAAATATAAGGACCCAAAGCTCAAGAAAATAGAAAATAATTTAATAAAAAAAAAAAGGGTCAAATAATCATTATTAAACTAATTATATATATATATATATATATATATATATATATATATACAACACAACAACAAATGACCGCTCAAAACAAGAATTTCTTATCCGGGGAATAACTATCTGCGGATTCCTAGTAGAACGTGAAAATTTGAACATTGAACAGATTCGGGAAGGTTGTCCATATTTAATAATCCTATAGAAAAATAGCGAAATACGGCTTTTAACAAACTTCTCAAAGAAACATGACAGGAAAGGGCGCATGTATACAGAAATATGCATTCTTCTTCGAATGCTATATACATAGCGTACTACTGTATTGGCGATTAGCTTTAACATAGATGAAATACCTTCCAAAGTGCCAGAAAAAATTTCAAAGCTATATGAAGTATGATGATCCACAAAATCAATACAACAACCACCAAAAGATATATTCAGTTCAGGACTAATATATTCAGGGTTGCCAAAAACCATGGCTTTCGTTTTAGCGAAATTGACATGTAACTAGTTCTTTAATGACCAACGTAAAAATCGTCGAAAACTATAATTAATATTGGATTGTAATACATCATCACGATCAGGTCATTAACGTACATTATAAAGAGAAATGGACCTAAAACGGAACCTTGAGGAACCCCAGATAGTAACGGAACTATTTCAGAATAACTATTTTTCAAATCCACAAACTGAAATCTGCAACATAGATATGAATATATTAACTTGCAGGCAGATTTCGAACCGAAAATTTTTTTTATTTAAAAAAAAAAGAATGCCGCAAGCCCATAGGGCCTAATTGGCTAATCTACAATACAAAAGCAATTTATGTTTCTAATAAAATACAATTTGGATAATTAATTAACATTTATATATATGTATATTAATACCTGAAGTTTGCACACACCTATAAGTTTCTGGAAAGGACTATTTGAGATGAAGTTTCAACAACTTCCACAGTTTAAAAACCACTGTGTTAAGTTAGCTATAATTATAATTTTAACGCAGGAAATTACTTACAAATTCAATAAAAAAAATACTTGCAAAGTTTGATAAAGTGTGAGAAAATCTTCGCTCCTGATAAGGTATAACCAAATTCCATAATCTAACAATATTTACCTGAAATTATCTTGCCATTGTCAAAGAAACGTGTGTTGGATAAAGAAATGAATATGTTCTATTAAAGGTAACAAAGTTAAATTTACTAAGTAAATAGTTAGGTTTCCCACATTTAATATTTTTATAAAAAATATTACTCGTCTTAACTGAACATATTGAGTAAAACTACAACCTAGCATATTGGCATAATACTCACTTACATGGTCGACCAAACAAAATTTAAATATATAACGAATCACTTTGTTAAAAGCCGTTTTTAACCTATTAATGTTTAAGGCACTAGTGCAGGAGTATACTTCAATTCCATAAATCAACAAAGGTACGCATAAAGACAAGGCGACCCAACGTCTGATTGGCAAAGGCAAGTAAAAAGCAACACTGTAAAGTCTTCTAAAATAATACCAAGCGCTTTGTACTGAGGCACAATTTCCAACAATTCATCGTTAAGCACAATATTTTAAGTGATCGTATTTTTGGAAAAAATCATAACTTTGCATTTCGTAGGGCTTAATTGCAAAAAATTACGTCGTGACTAGGCAGCTAAGATCAAGCTCACAATTAATTCGTTCCACAGTTTCGTGCAAAGTTAATGAATCAAATTCTGTTAGTAGCTGAATATCATCAGCATAACTATACGCCTTAAAGAAAGATAATTCATGAAAAATATCGTTAACATATAAAAGAAATAATACGGGACCCAAGATGGAACCCTAAGGTACCCCTCAATTTGTTGAAAGCATACGAGAGACCTTTTGTTCAACTTGAACAAACTGCCAACGTTCAGTCAGCAAAGAAAAATTGAGTTTACATGCGCTGGATCTAAAACCAAAGAAACGGGAGAGTTTACTTATCAAAAGTTTATGACTAATCGAGTCAAATCCCTTACATAATCTAAAAATATTAATACACTAACTTTTTTCTTATCCAAATTTTCCCTAATGGACTCCGTGATATCTAAGATAACACCAGTAGTGCTATATCCATTTCTAAATCCTGACTGGTACGAGTGAATCATTATGCCCCTATTCAGAGGCGACATCATTTGATGTTTTATAATAATCTCTAATGTCTTAGCACAGACCGACAATATGATTATAGGGCGGAAATCGGAACAATTTCGGAGTGTCTTAATCTTTAGAATCGATACTATCCTACCAACTTTCCATATCTTAGGAATAACTGAAGTAGTCAAAACTTTGTTAATTATAAATGTTAAATGACGTATTATGACTGGAGCAATAAATTTAAAAAAACGAATATGTATACCATCAGCACCAACAGCCTCAGATTTAATACTAAAAAGTGCATTCAAGACATCATTCTCATTAACATTACAAAAACTAAATCCTTCCGAACTTGCTGAATAATCCGTATCATCATCCACAATGTCAGTCATGCAAGAAAATTGATTAAATTCATCTAAGGAAAAAGAAAACCTTAGATTTCCGTCTGACCTCAGAAATACCATAGTTTTTATTTTACGCCACATTTGCTGCTGGTTACATCCTGAAAAAATTCTCATACAATAATTCCTACGATGTCTCCTTATTACAGCTTTTAACTTATTCCTAGCTCTCTACAGTAACTAGCAAAATTAGCGTCCGATGTATTCCGCCTATAAGTACGGTACGTTAAATCCCTAACACGCTTAGCATAATATATGCCATTATCATTCATCCACTGGTTATCTTCTCTATTTCTTACAACTCTACGCTGTGGAACATTCTCTTTAAACAAAATGTGTAAAATCAAGTTAAAGCTTCCAACAATTTCATCTACTGTCGAACTATCGTAGACACCAGAGAAGTCCATGTATTCAAGCTGAGAAACGCAATGATCAAAATTTAGTTGTTTATAATTTCTATAGAAAAAGATGTTTGTGTTATAGTTTGGGAAAACATTATATGAAATAAATATTGCAGCATGATATGAGTTAAGAGCAGGAATCTGAAATTGGCTTTTACTATAATGAAGTTAAAAGGTTTTTATTAGTATTTTCTCTAATAAGGTCAGTCAAATTAAGCAGCTAGGAAGTTGTATTATGACCTCGCCGAAAAGCGTACTGGGACGGTGAAATTTTCGTAGTAGCAAAGGAAAGAATCTTGTTCTTCAATTCATTTTCAAAGACCTTGGAAGCTTTTGGGAGGAAGATGTGTCTAACATTCGTCGGATATGAAATTGGATAGCAAAACTTAACAGCTTTTGCAAGATAATACGGCAGTAATATGTATGGAAAATTTTGCAAATGTTAAATAGTTTTAAAACAGTTTCTATACTTTGAGATTTAGGGTGTATATTATATTATTGTACTAGCTATTCCAGTTGAGCTTTGCTACCCAAATAGGAATACTCGTACCACATCTACTCTTCCAATCTAGCCCGGTTTTAAGTGCTTATTCACCGTAAGAAGGATTTTAACACTCTGCCTATTACAGTTTTCTAGTTAAATGATAATCATTTTTTACTTTGCATGGGAGGTACCACGCCCACTGCTCTTATTTAGTTAGTAACTTCCCAGCCTATAAAATCTAATACCTGATTTACTTGTGGAGAGTTTCCAGATAGTTCTGGAGGTACACGATAGTAATTTTCCATATTGTAAAGGAGGTACCATGTCTACTGTTCCAGTCCAATCTGTATTTCGCCAAACTATGTATATTCATAAGGAGGTTACTGGTGCAAGAGTCTACCTGTTATAGTTCTCTAGTTACACGGTAATAATTTTTTACTTTGTATGGAAAGTACCACGCCCACTTTTTCAATCCAGACATTTTTTCGCCAGATTATGCATATTAATAAGTACCACGCCTACCTGTAACTTAAAAAAAGTACCTTATTTAAACAACCGCTTTCCGACAAACAAACACATTTTGTGCTTAATATATAGATTCTGGTCAGTAATTAATATTAATATGTAAGTTATCTTTCCTGAAGGTTGACCGCATACTTATATCTGCTAGTGATTTTTGAGCACTAAGTTCATTGTCATAAGTTTGCCTTGCACGGGACCTAGGTCTAAACATGGCCCGATTGTCTCAAGTTTTAAAGAGCGATTTATCTGAACACTAAACAATGCTTTACCGAATTTTACGTTAATGTCAATATTGTTACGTTTTTACTTACGGTAGGGTCTTTTAACTGCAAATAAAACACGCCAGGAATTATTTTTGTTAATGTGCGGAAAGCATATCGCTATCGCTTTCATAGCTCATTAAAGGCTTTTACACAAATTTTCAATAACAATTGTGTTCAATCAATAAAGTAAAAACATTATGAAATCTAAAAATTACTTAACAAAAAACACAGTAACAGAAATTGAATTTTATTTCTATTTTTCTTTGTTTTATTTTTAGAAATTCTGTCATTGTCAAACAGTTCAATGAGCTCAGTATTTCCATCTGCAGATGCAATGTCCAAAAATATATTTCAGTCCGGCCAAAATGAATTGGTATCTTCACCAGCAGAAATGACTAAATCAGATTTAACATTTGCAGGAAAATTTAAGCAAGCTACGAGTTCAACATCAACAGGATGTAATGTCTCAAATTATAACAGCGATAGCATGAATGTAAATATACTGAATAATAACTCGCCTAATCGAAACAAATTTTCATTGTTTGGTGGTATTGAGGCAACAATATCAAACGACAGTTCGTCAAGTAGTCGAACTACACCATTTCATGACGTTATTATTGCTGTGAAAGGGGAAGCAAGTAATAGTAGGCAAAACATCGAAGATATCATTGGTAAGCATGATATCAATGAGAAGTCTGTGTCAAACATGTCTAATAAAGGAAACTCCTCTACAGACAATACAATTGCTGTTGATGCGTCGACTATTCCAGGCGTGACATTAGTGGATTTTTCATCGCAACAAATTGCAAAACAACCAAAGAAAAGAGGTCGCAAGAAGGGTTCTAAAGGAGTTGATTCTCTAATTGCAAAAGAAACGAGTTTAACGTCACAAATGCTTAAATCTTCTCTAGGTGTTGCCGGCAAAAAGGTAAAAACTACTAAGGAACTGTATGCAGAAATGGAAAACAGAAAACTTCGCAACTTTAAGGCAGAAGGATTAGGAGAAATGGCAGGAAATATATCTGCAAATTGGACAGGACAACAACAGCAGCAAAGATCAGTTAATTGTAGGCGTATTTCATTTTGTTCAGGTTTGTAATTACATTTTTGATTACAATATAAATTGATTGTTTCTTTAAACAAATCTGCAAAAAAAATCAGAAACGTGATGAATCGATTTCAAATAATATCGAATGTTAAGATGGAAAAAGTGTGATGAAGTGTTACTTTAAAATTATATGATTTTTTAAAAAACTTAACTTCAAACTGTTAATTATGTTTGTTATGTGGTAGATAAATTATTAAAAAAAATTGTCTATTCATAATTTCGTAAAAAGTACGAAAGTCTACGTCTTATATGGTAAAATTTTTAAAAGTTCCAAAGTATTAAATTATAGCGCCTTTGGATATTCACTTCTACATACGAAATCATTTTGTTTCTAACGTCTAAAATTATGCTTGAATGTTTTACCCATTCTAATCCTTTCAAAAACTAATAAACTGCATCCTTTTTTTAATTCATAAATAGATCTATCTGTGATCGAAATTTAATAAGAATCTTTTATGCCGTTTTGACATGATTGAGCAACAGACTTTCAAACATTCACATATATACAATATAAAAGATATTTAAACACTTTTTAAAAATATTTTTTAGAACATTTCAGTCAAATTAAGGGTCGTTTTTTTTTCAAGACACAGTTCGTTTTATCTTGTTTTCGTAAAGCTTGCGTCATTCAACAAAAAGTTTGAGATATTTCCAATACTGAAAGAGATTTATGATAGTGTAAGTGTGGATTTAAACTAGTATTTAATAAATTAAATTTTCTAGTATTGTATAAAAACCACCACTTCAAAAACGATGAAAAATCGTTTAACATGCTACACAACTTCTTGTACTGCAGAGCTGAGCTGCATAGATGGGTCGCTTAGTGCGCTCTAGTACACTAGTAAGATTTTTTTTTAATTTAAATATTTCTTAAATACAGGGTGGCTGATGAATTTTACTACATTATGACACTCAAATAGCTTTTTGTTAAGCTTATATACTCTATTTTTATTAAATTATTAAAAAAAATACATTTTTATTAAAGTAATTTATAAAGGTTTGAAAATAATTGAATTTAATGGACTCTACCATCGGTAGCACATGTTATAAAATATATATATATATATATATATATATATTCTTTACTGCCTGGAGCGTCGGGAATTGCCTCGATTAACCTTCGAATGGATTGCTTTAAATTATCCAAACTTTTTGTTTTCTTTTGTTAACTTCCTATTTGCAATAACTCCACAAAAAAAAAAAAAAAATCAGGCCCAGTAAGGTCAGTAAGGGGCCAACGGAATATGGAGTTTCTAGAAATCAGCTTTTTTGGTAATTTTATCGAATCAGAAAGTCTGTTGGCTTAAGTTTGCTTGTAAATGGAAAGTTATATGGGGAATATAAGTTTTAATTTTAATGCAAAATTGTCTGCAGTGACTGCCTGCTGATCCCCATTTGAGCAGATCGGGTTCTTGTCGAAACTCTAGAATTGGATTGTATGGCAGCAGCTACAGCAGCGATAGTTTCCTGCTTCCAAACTGAAGGATCTCAATGATAAGGCTTTCCTGCGATTTGCCAAGCTCGCCAAAATTATTCACGAGCCTCGTTATAGTCCTTCTGCTAGGAGGAGTACCTCCAAACGTGCTCATGTTCTCTTTGGGCTTAAACTACGGACTCTAAAGCTTAAAAGCTACGCAATATCCAAATTCTTGTTTCATTGTCCTAAATCTCCATTTTCATTAAATCCGAAGGTTAATCTTCTTTTTTTTTTGTTTTAGCTTTCATCAGTCACCCTGTATATAGAAATAATACGCTGGCCTTATTTTAGCAGAAAATCGACATGAAAATTTTCACCGACCCGTACTTGGTGGACTTATATGATTTGATAGCAATGTGTGTGAAGTTAAATTATAAAATGTATAACCCTAGCCATATTCTGTTACGTAGCAGAGCTAAGTTAATCACTTAACTTAACAAATGTTAACGCGAAAAAGCTGAAACACGTATTTCCCGACGATATTTAAGTAATATTAAAGTATATAGGCAAAAAAATATAAATAGAAGAGTGTTGTATATGTACTTAAGTTATGTTATGGCTCAATGTGCATACGTAATTGCATTGACATTGTACTAGTCAATATTGTATAAATATATAATATGGTAACACTGAATTAAGAAATACATTGCAATGACATTTCTTAAAAGATAATACAGAGAGCACTCCTAGCTGTGTCTTTAGTGATCTCTAGTAGTCTTAAGTGTAGGAACACAACAGACGACGGTAACGCAATTCTTTCAGAATTGGGAGAAACTCATTTTCTATTATGATAGGATGGTTGTCTTGAGATAAGATTGGCTTCTAATGCATAATCTGTAGTATGTGTAAGCTTTTTGGTGAAGTCTGGATATCGGAAATATTTCGTTTTTTTAATCTTTCTTCAGATATAGTAACCGGTAAGACCTAACAATTGTTTGATTTGTTTCATTGTTCTTGGAATTTGGAAATTAGAAACACACTGATTTTTTTGGGTTTGGTTTTATTGCCTTAGCTGTAACAATGTGACCCAATTATTCTGCTTCCTTTTTTAGGAATTCTGATTTGTCTAGCTGGATCTTTAAATTTGCCTTTCAAATATTCATTTTATAGAATTTAAGTGTTCTTGTAACGACGTAGAGAAAATGATCACGGTGTCTAAATAAACTAAACATATTTTTTTATATAATCTTTAAGGACAGTATTCATAAGTCTTTGAAATGCCGCTGGGGCTGTCTTCAACCCGAACGGCATCCTTAAAAATTCATAATGACCTACTTTAACATGAAGGCTGTCTTATGGATATCCCTTTCCTCGATTTATATAGCGAGGTCTAGTGTTGGGAAGTGCTGACATCAATGACAAGTCTCTATTCATTTGTCCACTTGCATCGGCCTTCTTTGGCACGATCCAAATTGGGGCGGAATATGGCGAATTTATGTTTCTTATAATATTACTTTTTAACATTTCTTGTATCTGATCTGAAATTATTGGTATATCATTTACAGTCCTGATTTTATGTTTTAATGCATTTGTGAAACTAAGTGGTGTATCTTCTTTGAAAAATATACACTCCCTTTTCCCCAAATTGCAATCGTGAATAGTTCACGTGAACAATTTTTCACGTAAACATAAATTCCCCTTATCATGATTGATTTTTTCCCTCGAAATTTTTTCACTTTTCCCTTAGATTTGTTCACTTAAATTTTGAAAATTTACATCAATAACACATTTTGTTGATTCGATATCAGTTACTGCAGCGTAGACTGACATTATGCTCATCAAGATGCAAAACAAAGAGATCTATTGGTTATAAATTTATAAAGATTTTTTATTAAAACCATTTTTAAATGAAAAAAATGGAGATAGAAAAACTCAGATATAAAAATTTATTTTATTGTAATGGGTCAGTAGCAAGGTCTAGGGTAGGTTAGGCAGGCAGCCGTATTGACACAGCCCACTTTGGTCCATTGTTTGGTCCTTTTGCGTCTAGGGTAACTATAAGGAATTTTACGCGTGTTGCACGTCACGTTCTTGAAATAAAATTGTTCTCTGTTGTAGTATCTTCTCCTCTTGCAACAATACAATAGTACAAATCACTTAACTTTAAAAAATTTGGAATATTTTTTTCCCTATTTATATTTTCTTCTTTCTAATTTGCATTCAGTACGAATTGATAGCGGGAACAAACATTCGCATGAAATTCACGATAGCAATTTTCCCTTCATGGGGAATGAAAATTTCATGGGAACAAAAATTTCACATTTTGTTCACGATAGGGGTTATAAATTAACATTTTTTTTAAAGTGGTAAGACCCATTGGTTCATTGACGTTGTGTTCTAATTTGTTGTTCTAAAGTTTAAAAATCTTTCATACTGTTGCTATAATCGCCTACCTTCTGCGTAGCGATCCGTTTGATTGTAACGTAATGCTCTTTACAAAATATTATTTTTTCTGTCCTTATCATCGTTAAAGAATATTGGAAAGTTCTGACCATTCATCTGAATAGAAATAGTTGCATAATTTATACAGGCTTCATATGTTTTAAGTTTGACATTTCCTAGCAATCCATCGTAGTTGTTTTGAAAGTTTATAACATAAAACTGAATAATTATATCAGTCGTATTAAATTCTTTAAATTATGGAATTATTACTTTTTGTTTCACATTTACTTCATGTCGGAGAGATTTAATAATAAGGGGTTTGATTTGGTGAGTCCAGATTGGGTGACAAATACCTGGATTAATTATTGAGTTAGTGGCTCCAGTATCTACTATTAGCTTAATATGTCCTAGCATTGTTTTAACTTTCATATGTGGTAATTGTTTCCCGAGTCTCTGTCCTGAAAACTTTCTGATATTTTGTTGACATTGACGTCCATAGGTTCGCGTTGTTGTACAGGTTAGAAATTCTGGTTGTTATGACACTGAATGTGTTCTCTGGGTATATATTGTCGTTGGAATTGATTTCGGGGCCTGAAATAAGTAAAGTTATTGTTTTCATAGTGTGGTTAGACTGGGTTTCTGTTGGTTTGCTTTTGGTTATAAGTAAATTTATTGCTAGCGTCTTGGCGGTTATCTAAATATTTTTGACTTTCCCCGTTATTTCGAAAGTTTTGGAATTGATTTGGTCGATTATGAAAAGAGTTTTTGTGTGGACGACGATTATTATTAGGTTTGTTGTTAAAATTTTGTTGTTGCCTGAATATGCGTAACCTGCTTGAAACAAAATGTCCATTGCCTGTTCCATATCTGTTGTAATAATTAAAATAGTATTTGATATTTATGTACTTGGGATATTCGATTTGGCGATATAATAAAATAAAAAACCAAAAGTATGTATACATGTTTGTATGTCTGTCTGCGTTTGTTTAGAAACAGCCGTCACAGAACCATTCATTTAAAAGAAATGTAAGTTTTATAAAATGAATGTTTTTGTGGATATAACTATAAGACAGGTGATGTAAGGAAAATATAGATATAGCCATTTTATTGGTTATTTTACTTCGCCGCCGAATATGCAATGAAGAAGTACCGAAGAAGCATGTGGAGCATATGAAACTTCTTTCGGGCGTATTTAACTGACGTACTTATTTTTATATCCTTTTATTATTAGTATTCAGTAGCATACAGCACGACAGCGTGCTATGCAGTCAAATATAAGCTGGCGTCGACACTTTTGTTTTTACTATAGGCATTTCTGACATATATAATCCCTTCCAGCGATTTTCACATTTGAGAGGAACACTAATCAAAAATATATTATCACTTGATGCTCTTAAAAAAAAGACATGTCTTGACTCTTCAACTGTTCAACGGCTGATTTTGAATTAATTTGTTCTTGATTTTAGACAAAATTTTTTCATTTGTAGATGTGCTTCTTTAATCTAACTGAAAGTTATCCATGTATGCAAATATTAACCCTACGGCTTAAATTTGACAGGCGAAAGCATACAGCAACTAGGTAACTAATCGTTTTCCTGAACGAATATTTAAGTAATGCTTCCTATTAAAAATTGCTCTCGGTCTACATTAAAGTATGTATAAAGCGTTATACAACTGTTTACTGTAAACCGCTCTGGCCTTTAGTGTTTAATTATTTTGTTTTTCCACTTCACATTACTTTTTCCCTAGAAAGTAGTGGAAGCAAATTACATCTTTTCATTACTTCTTTTAGATTCGATGTCGAAATCGATGTTTATCACACAACTAATCGTGATAATATGTATAAACCATTCATAATAATTTGCTTTTACAGATATTAATGAGAGCGATAGCTGTACGATGACATCGGAACCATCACGTGATAGTGGTAATGTTTTGAGTAAGACATCAGTTTGTAAAAGTGAATTACCAAACGACAATAACATTAATTATTCAAAATACGGTTCCCAGTTTAAAATTGGCGATGCGAAAAGCGATGAAGGTAGCAGGCAATTGACTGAGAAAAGCACATCGTTAGAAATAACATCAAAAATAAAACACGATATACAAGAAATCTTAAAACTATTAACACAACCACCTAGTGTTAAAGAAATTGAATATGAATGCTTGAATAGTATAACGCCATGTTCATGTATTATTGAAGAAATAACTGCTCCTGCCTATAATGAATTCAATGAAAGCATTTTTGACAACAACAGCAAAGATTCGAATTTTAATGCGACCAATAGTACAAATATTAGTGAAAAAGATAGCAATCATTTAAACATAAAGATTGAGCAAATGACAAATGCGACCGACTGTTTAAAACGTAACGATAAAAATCAGAACGATAGTCTGCCTCAGCCAGTGCCACCTGTGAAAGTGAAGAAGTCGATTTTTGATTTGGATTTTGACGATGATGAGGATCCATTACATTCAATAATAGCCGATATTGAAGGTAAAAACTTCAAAAACACGGCGGAAATAACAACAGTCACTCCGCCCGTTATTGATCCCAAATCTGAGCACATGTTAAGCTCTGAAGATGATCCCGATAAAGTTGACCATCAAACACTACATGCCTTAAACGTTCCTACATCTCCTTCAAATAATATATTTATTCCATCATATAAAGTAAAGTTTGATCCTGATTGTAAGGCTAAAAATCGCTTCGAAATACAGACACAAAAAATAACAAAGTTTCACATTGATAATTTGCACAACTGTTTTATACCTTATGTTAACGGCAATTGGAACCACGCCGATGATGTCACCACCCTCGACCGTGAAAAAGATGAGGACTTAATTCTTGATGGTTACAATGTGGTGCCCCTTTATTGTTCTGATATGAGCGAACAAATCGCTAAAGATCTCAGCCATGTAAAATTTACAAAAAATTTTAAAGTTAAACACTCTAAATGTCAAAACAAAAATGAAATATTATTTTATATACCGTTTTTAGGCGTATCGCGAATATTTGATGTCGCCGGATTAAAGTTGAGCAGTAAAAACATAAAAAAGCTAACGTTGGACGAAGAGAAAGAAAACGTCAATAATAAATTAAATAATGAAATAACTAATTCAAGTGCACTTGATACTACTGATGCCAAAGAGAAAGATGAAAAGGAAATGGAGACTATGAAAAACATTAAAACGCCGTCGAATAGTGTAAAATTGAAAATAAATAAATACTTTAAAAATTCTGGTTTTAAACATACTAAGAGACATGCAACTTTAATGAAGCGATCCACAAATAAACGTCCTAAACTTAATCTTGAAGAAATCTTGGAAAGTAACAAAAATGATTCAAGTGATTCAGATAGTCATAAAGAAATTAAGGTTCATAGAGATTTATTTTATCATGAAGAAATATGCCCAGTTGTTCGAAGTACTTCTCATTTCTACAAAGAATTCCTATTTCATATAAGCAGTTGCAGTTCTGGTGGCAGTAGTGCAGACGAAGAAACAACTTATGAAAGTGCTAAATGTAGACAACGAACGACGTCGTCATCTTCATCACCATTGCCGTCTTCTTCAGAATATCATATGTTAAACTTCCAGCAAGAAATAATACAAGCAGAGTTAGCGAAAAGGGCTGCTCTTACTATTGAAAATAACATCCCACACACTCCGATTAATAGAATGTCAGATGCTCCCAAAATTAAAAATGTTGAAATTGCCAGCAGCGGCCATAATGATGATGGTCATGACAGCGATTCCGACGATCTACCTGAAGAAAATAATCATATGTTACTATCGTTTAATAATATTTACAACAAATTTACCCGCGATGAAAATACTGAGCAACAAAATAAAGACCACGAAAATAATATGCTGAAGCAGCAACTCCAAAATTGTGATGACTATAATAATTTAAATAATAATTTTAATTTAATTAAATATATTGATAATAAAACTAGCTCTTTTAATAATATAAATAATAATAATACTAATTCATGTAGCAATCATTATTCAGATACAAACATCAACATAAGCAGCAGCAGTTGTAGTCACCTTCACCAACAACAACACTACAAAAACGATAATAATGTACAAATGAAACCATTTAAAGAATATCAAACTGGCATTCGTGCCGTGGATGAAGATGTTAATGACGACGACGGTAATAATTGTGGCCGTTTGCAAAAATTTAAAGAATGGCATGAAGTTTTACAACTGCGTTCATACAACGATGAGTTGCTAACTGTTTTGCCATATGTTGTACTGGAATAAGATTTTGTATAGATTTCTTCTGTTAAACTATTTTACGGTATTTTTTTTTTTATTAATTATATGTACTTAGTATATTTTCTTTATCAGTTGGACCCATTTTCAGATATTATAGTTTTCAGTTATAGGTTTAGTTATTTTGAATTTCCTTGCAATTTAATTGTTATTTTTAAGCCAGGTCTGATCATTATTATATACTGACGCGTAAAATTTTATTCGAATATTACATTCAGCTGTGTGTAGTTTAGTATACTTTTACCTTTATTCTGCAATTTATATACTTCCTATAATTGTTTCATGCCATTTCTAATTTCAAATAGACGTTTTAAATATGAAACAAACACATTGCTCTTTGAATGTTATAACCAGTGATATAAAATCATATTTTTTCAAAACCCTAGCTTTTTTTCTGTTTCCATTGTTTTCAACTCGGCTTAGTAATGTTGATTTCGATTATCTTAAACTTTATTTTAAAGGATCATGCATTTACATAAAAGTTTTATTATTGTTATTATTTTTTTTAATAAATTAGTAAGTTTGTCTATATTATTTAACGAGTCTTTGCGTGACAAAACTGGTTAACACTATAGTACCAAATAATTTAAAAAATATATCTTGCATGTACTTTGAAATGTGAAAAAGAACCTGAAGTCTACAAAATGCATTAATATAGTTGGCCTGTTTTTGTTGATATGTAATAGTTGCCTAAAGCAGCTCTATGCCCAAGAATTCGGCAAAATAGCAAAGTCGCCAACACAACGTTTTTAAGCTTTTTAATAAAAGCAATGTAATTACTACGTTTCGTCAATTGACATAGACAGAATTAATGATGGTCATACCGGTGAAAAAAAAAACACATATACAGTATGAATTACGTCTTACGTCTTTTAATGTTTTAGAAAGGTCACAAGTTCTACATTAAAAACCAATAACACATAAACATAGTTATTGTGTATTATACGTAATATCCATCTAAAAGACTAACTGTAAGCAGTAGTAGAAGTAGTTGGGTAGTGATATTTTTAAACTTTGAACAAATCGATATCTTATGTAAAGCTAAAAAAGGATTTTTCATTTCATATTTTGATTTTACGTTTGAATTGGTTAGTCGTTATCGGTAATTGTTTTAATTTTTTTAATAAGTTGTTTAATCTCTTTTATTTACATTAGATTATTGAATACAAATTTATTCCTCATTAATATTTTTGAAACGTGTTACCAAATTGCCGCAAGTATTTTACATTAAAAACCAGTAACAGAAACACCAGTTCTTGTACATTTTGTATGATTTTTTTTTTAACTTTGAAACAATCAAGATTTCTCAGGTAGAGTTAAAAACAAAACCATTCTTCATTCAATATTTTGAATTATATGTTTTAATTGCAAATAATTAATTGTTTAATTTATTTATTGATTTAAAACTTTTGAATTTTTAGATTTAAATTATTGAATAAAACTTTATTTCCTGCAGGTAAATCTGAAACATGTTTTAAAAATGTTCCAGCTCATTTAGAATAAAACTCGGCAGTTTTTGTGCATTATTTTCATATTAAACCTAAAACTTTTTTGAATTTACTTATTTTTAGCAGTAGTCTTGTCTTTTGTATCTTTAAAATTATTGGTTATACATATATTACACAATAGAAGACAATATTTTTATTCACTTTCAAAATTTAAATAATAAAATATTGTAAAAAATCTATATCAAACCATTTATTATCAATTAATTTTTCAATATGTCAAAACTTTTGTTTTAAATATTTGATGTTCTGACTGAATGTAGTATTCGAAGTAATCGCAACGTTTGTTCTTCTGGTTTTATAATTCAGATTAATAGCCGTTACAATTAATATTATTACATTTTTATTATTAAATAAATTTGTCTCGACTTTATTTATATTGTCCTGATATAAAAACTCTCAACAGGACATTTTGCTGTACAGAGCTGTTGATACAAACAATGTTGATAAAAACTTGCAGCAAAGGTCGATTCTTTAGATATCACACTTGATTTTCACATTCGGTCTAATTTGTTACTATTATTATAGTTTCAAACAATAATTTTTTTTTATTTTTCAAACAATATTTAATCAATATTTCAATTGTTTTAAAAGCTTTTGAATTTTTTCGTTTAGTTCAAAATCGCATTTAAGTTTTAAATACAATAGTAACAGTTTTATTGTATTTTTTTAATTAATGTTTAAAAATAAATTTTTTATTTTGGGTTTCATGTGTTACAAAACTATTTTTTTGAAATCCTGTTGCAGAATTATGTTGAATGTTTAAAATTTAACAACATCTCTACAACTGAATAGAAGAAAATATGCCAATCATATTGTAAATATTTAAAAAAACGACTATTCCATAGCAAAGGTACTGGCATGTAAGAAAATTTGGAACTATTATAAAATCAGTAAAGGATTTTCTCTACAAATTGTACTTCAAATAATTTATATTTTATTTACTGTACTACTCATTAAAATATTGAAATTCTTTAATTGAATGCCAAAAATTTGCAAATATGAGTTTGGTTTTTAATAGTATTGTTAATATGAAGAATATGCGGGTATTACTTTTTTTCAACTGCTGCTGCTTATGATAATAACAAAAAACTTACACAATATATACGTGATGAAATGTAAAATTTAATTCTGTAAATTTGTTTTATCCATAATTGTTTTTTTAAATATTTTTAATCATAATGAATTTTTTTTAAGACTTTGAAAAAAATAAACATTAATTAATACATGTTACCTTTAAACTGTAATCCTAATATCAGAAAACTGAATTTGTAAAAATAAAAAAGAAGGATTATACATGTTGTTAGTTGCGTACGGTTTTATCTAGTAGTCCTGTCCATAAATAAAAGACTTGTACGTAATGAAAGAATTTCAAAACATATAAAAGTAAAATTAATTTTTAATAAAATTTCGTTGATAACACCATTGTTTTTAGATAATGGTATCAAAATAAAAAGATTTAAAAATCGCGGTTTTTCCTTAATATGTCACCGTCAGGAGTTTTTTTTTTTTTTTTGTCTGAAATTTTATTTTTTTAAATCGCCATGTAATTGCAATAAATTAATAAGTGTGTCTATATAATTTAATTGCAGTGGGTGACAAAATCATTACGGTTTGTGAACTGACGCTGAAAGAATCAACGTTCGTCTACTTTCATGTACAATATTTCAGATTTTCTAATTGTTTAAGCACTAGGTCAGTTTTTTTTAATAAAAATGTATTGTTTATTCTTTTTTTTCGATATTTCGCCACACCATTAGGTGGCGTCTTCAGAAAACATAAAATAAAATTATTAATAATAAGTTTTCTCAAACATAAAAACAAAAAATTAAATTGAAAAAAATTGTGTCAATCAAACTCAAACAAATTAATAAACCAAAAGACATAAATTTAAAACTCAGAAAACATTCAATACAAAAAATGATTCAAATGTTTAAACATATACATTCTCATAAATTTTAAAACTCAGAAAACATTACTATTATTTATAAATTAAAAAAAAAAACAAGAAACAAAAAACAAAAAACAATACAAATATATTCACAAAAATTTTCACGATAAAAATGTTACAAACAATTAGATACCTCCTAATGTTTACTATTTTGTATGCACTAAATGTCGTATAACATTGTGCAACATTTTCAGTATCAGCCTTAAAGTTTATTATTATTTTTTTTGTTGATGGATCTTTAATAAACTTTATTTGTAACATCTCTAACATATACCTATGTTTATAATTATTTTCTATATTTATAACTGATGTATCTTCAAAGTTGGGATAATGACTAAATCTGGCACAATGAGAAGATAATACAGTTTTTTGTAGATTATTAACATCCCTGTATCTTTGATCAGACTTATATACAGCTATTCTGGTTTTTAGTTAATTTTTTGTTGTACCTACATATACTTTATTACAATTCTCACTATCATTACCATTACATGGTATCTTGTATACTACATTTGACATATCCATTTTTGTATTTTATCTTTTGTTTTACTGAATAATTTATTTAAAGTATTGTAAGTTTTATGTGCCATTTTACATTTTTCAGAATCAAAAATTCTTGATTTTTCTTTCCTTTCTACTATTTCTGGTACATAAATTAAAGACTTGTAAACTTTTGTTTTTTCAATTTGTTTGACTTTGATAGACAAAAAATTTTTTTAATTAAATTTTTTTTATGTTTGAAAAAACTTATTATTAATAATTTTATTTCCTGTTTCCTGAAGATGACCCCACTGTGTGTGCTTGAATAACCAGAAAATAAAATTTCTGATAGTAAGTTTATCATAATTTTCACTTTGCAAGATCTGGGGGTTACTCTCTAATGCAATGCGAAAGTCAGTTCGATGCGATAAGAGTACAATTTGATATTTTGTCTTGTTTACGCAAACAACTTCGCAAAATAATTTAAAAAAAGCCACACTGGCGCAACACAATAAACAATAGGGAAGAATGACAAAATAAAATGTCAAAATTTGTAAACAAGAACATTTCTGTTATTGAATAATACACAAAGCCTCGGGGCCAATACAAAGTATTATTAATTACACACATTTAATGAAGATAACAGAAAAAGTGATCTTTGATGAACAAAATATTATAATTATAATATACAAAATTTTTAGTTTGGTTTTTTTTTTTTTTTTGTTCTTTTATAAAAAATTATATAGTTATGGATTCAGTGGCATTATGGATGGAGGCGGACACTAAACATAAGATTTAAAAGGGTAGCATGAATACTTGCGCCAAGGCATTTTGATGTTAGCTTCCCGTTGTTGGTTTCTTCCATATGTAGAAGTTTTATTATCTGCTCCTTCATAGTGGAGGGCGGGCAATATTGTGAATCACAACCACGTGTACTAGAAATGCTCACGTTATTCTTCCGTAAACATAAATATTTATACAGTGTCAGCTTCACATTTTATATACAAACATACATTATGGCTGACTTCCAAAACGTCAGTTGTTTTGTATTCTAACAGTGTGTTGTGTTTCATAATGCCGTGGTACTAAATGTTTACAATGCAGACCATTCCAAAATGTCGCAGACAAGCATTAGAAACATTGCAACCGAGCAACTAGGCATCATTTTCTGAATTGATACTTTGTTTTTCAAATTGTATACAAACTTTTTATTAATAAATTTTGAAAGTCAGCATATATTAAAATACATTACTTTTTTCCTACCCGCTTTATCCCTTGGGAAGTCCATTGGAATTAAGGTCGTCCGCCAGTTTGGGCTACAAATTTTTGGCGCATTGTTTGGTATTCCCGCGCTGCAATTGTCCCTTGGCCAAATCGCTGTGTTGCACCATAACATCAAATTTTGAACTGCGGTTGCTGAGTCTGTTTTTTATTTTTGGTCTTAAAATATTAGTATCTTTGAAACATGTTTAACAATGTCGCAGTTATTTATCATTTTTATTACTAATTGTTAATGGTGGCAAATTCAAATTTCTGATTTGATATTATGAATTATGTTTCAATTGCATTCTCAGTTTCAAAAATAGTTTAATTTTTTTATATATTTATTTATTTCACTCAAATATTTCAATAAATATTTATTGCCTTTAGTACTTTCGAAACAAGTTAAAAAACAAAATACACACAGATCGAGTATATTTTTCATAATTTCCAGATAAAAGCTACAACGTTTTTTGATTTACTAATGGATGATTGTAATAGTAGTGACTGTAGTAGTTTTTTTTTATCTTTTTATGGAGATTTAAAAAGAAAAAAATTTCATTTCGTCGCTTTCAAAAATAATTTAATTTTTTCTTATAAGTTAAATAACACTTTTTAGTGATTTTAATCTTTAAAAAATTGATAAAAAATTTGTTTCTTGCTAGTAACTCTGAAACATGTTTTAGAAATTTCCTGACTGTTTTACATTAAAAACCAGAAACAAAAACTCGCAAATTTTCGTGCATTATTTCCATATAAAAAAAGCCTTAGATTTCTTTAATATACTAATTTTTGGTGGTAGTCTTTTTTATCTTTGAAATTATTGGATATACAGTGAATTAATAAAGTTTTATCACACCATGATTTTCAACAGGAATCCCTCAATAATTTTGGATCTGCTTAATTTGATCAAATAATAATGATGCCGTTTTTAAGATAATGGTTTTATTCACTATTAAACATAAAAAAATCATCTTTTTTTTTACTTCTACTATACAACGCTATACAATTAAAAAACAAAAAAAAGTTTATACACACAAGTGAAAATTTTCGGTTTATTCGTAGTTTTTGCATGTCTAGTATTTGGTTGAACCTCCTTTAGCTTGAATAACTGATTCTAATCGTCGACTCGTACTTCTTACTAGGTTTAGGGCTAGGACGTTTCATCATGAGTAATGTTTTTCGCCACGAATTAAATACAAAAAAAACTTACATTTAAAACTTGCCTACTGAGAATTTAAAAGGTGTAGAAACATGAAGTGAAATAAGCAAGTGTAAATTTACCGTTACACAAGCGATCAAAGTGCATAAATGCAGTATATCTTAAACATTCTTTACATAGACGTACTGTGTTTTTTAGTTTTTAAAGCTTTGTGTATAAGATATAATAAACTAAAAATTAATTTTTGTGTTGGGTGATCAATAAACCCATCTATCATTAAAACGTTTATCAAGTTAAGCAGATTCAAAATAATTGAGGGATCACTCTTGAAAATCATGATGTGCCTAAACTTTATTGATTATATATCTGTACAACACAACAGAAGAAAATATTTTTTTTCTCTTGAAAAACAATCTATATAAATCCAACTATTGTTTTTTTAAAGCTGTTGGTTTAAATATTTATTGTTCAAAACTGAATGTTAATTCAAAGTAATCGTATTTAGGCTTTAGCGTTGTAATTATAAAGTGAGCAACGTTGTTCTGGTTTCTTAACTCAGATTAATAACTGTTACAATTATTATTATTACTTTTTTATTATTAAATAACACTGTTTCAAACAGTGTTTACTAGATATTTCAATATGATTATTATATTCGATTGTTTAAAAAACTTAGGAATTTTTATTTAGCTCAAAACCTTAATTCCAAATATAACAGGTTTATGGTATTTTTTTTATCAATTGTTAAAATTGAAATTTTGTTGTTTGTTGCAAAATTTATGTTGAGGTAATGTCTGAAATTAAACGAATCAAAGAAAATATGCCATATTGCAAATATTTCAAAAGCGACTTGTCCATGGTAAAATACTGATAATGAACTACTTTCTTTTCTAAAGCTCATGCATTAAATTTAAATTACAGTAAAGGATTCTCCCGACAAGCTGTACCCATTTAAATATAAACAATTTTGAAACCATTTATACTAAAATAATTTTTTAAAGGATGAGCCTTAATGTTTGTGTATTTTATTTCTTTAACCAATCACAAAGAATTTAATATATCATTCTAATGCTTTGATTTTCGGTGTTTTTTAATTTGATGCCAAAAATTTGTAAATGTTATTTTAGTTTTTAATATTATTATTAATGTAAAGAATTAAAAAAATTGTGAACTGTATGCTGGTACTATCTTTTTTCTAAAACTGCTACTGCTTAAAATATTAATAAAAATTTAAGAAAATTGTACACACTATATACTGAGACTATTGTACACTAAGGATTTTGATGAAATGTAAAATGAAATTCTTTAAATTTGTTCTATCCATAATTGTTTTTTTAACATTATTTTTAAACATGTATGAATTTATTTTTTTTTCTCTTATTTTTAGTACTTGGAATTGTATTATAAAAAATTAATTAATACATGTTACCTAAATTACTTATAGTACTGGAAAATATAATCCTAATATCAGAAAACATGTAAAAATAAAAAAAGAAGGATTTTGTATGTTTTTTATGTGTTCAGTTTAAACTTGTAGTGCTGACCATAAATAAAGGACTTGCAAGTAGTGAAAGAAATCCAAAACACGTTAATTTAGGGAAGTAATTAATTTTTAATAAAACTATCTTTAAAAACTGCATTCTTTGTTTTGTTTTTTGATAATGGTATTAAAATAAAAAAAATGAATGAAACAACCAACTAACAAAAACGTGGCTTGAAAATGATGTTCTAACATCGAAAGCGCTCGCCAAATGTACTAAGTATACAGCCAGAGACGACGGTTTTCACCGAAAGATATAACAACAGTATAATATTTACTGGCGGAACAAACCTAATTAACTTAATACCGGATATAGCTCGTCAAGCTAAAATACTATTAACTAGACGCACTAACAAGACACTACAACTACGACCCAAACATACGCTTCCCAACGCGTACAACGTGTATCCCAATTGACATGGATAAAGACTGAGATACGCTTTACATTCAAAAAGGCAAACTCAATAAGGAGATTTATCATACTCATTTAAAAGTAACAGACTTATTGACAAGACATACACCCCAATTCTAAATATTCCCAGGGAATTATTTCCCTGTTAATTAATTTCTCCTGGGAATAAAATTCCCCTATTCTAAACACTTTGGGAAAGGAATAACAAGGAAAAAAGAATTCGAAAAATCGAAATCAGCTGTTTTTCTTCAGCTGTTTAATTTTGTGAAAAATTTTGCTAATATAATTTTATAAACAACAACCGCAAAATCTTTAAAATAATAAAAAAAAAAACAAAAATAATGTTTAGTGTTGCGTTTAGTATTAATGCTGCTGAAATGGAATACGCTAAAGTTCAGCAAAAGGAACAAAAAAATCAAAGAAGATATCTACGGGATGCCAGCAACCCACTCGAGTTTCCGCAAACTTTGTAAGTATATATGTATGTATACGAAAAAACTTATTATACATACAGGTTTGAAAAATATTATCGGGCAAATAAACCGGTATTCAAGTATCCCTTAGAAGTGTAAACGACCAACATACAGCCAAAACTTAAGTCGTTTTGAATTTCTCCAATAATTAAATTGAGAGCGGCTTTATGTTCCTTCGCCGAAGGTGGGTATCAAACGGACATAGGAAAGAATTCGGATGTATCTGTGGCCCAGAGTAGTCTTAGGAAAGCTCTAACAGAAGTTATTAATATTTTTAAGGAACACTTATGTCAAAGATGGATTTATTTCTGCCGAACAGAAGAAGAAAAACGAAAAATTGCATTAAACTTTTATGTTAAGCATGGCATCCCTAGAGTAATAGGATGTGTTGACAGAACGCGTGTCCGCATAATTTCTCCTTTCAAAAACAAGCATTTATATTATAACAGAAAGGGTTTCTACAGTTTATTTCAAAAACTAATACTTAAGCAACAATTTTTAAAGGTGTGCGATAATGAGCTGAGGAGTCAGGACGATGATGCCTCCCATCCCAGTGCGGTTCATGACTCTTTTATTTGGAATTTCAGCGAGTTGCGAGCTCATCTTGAGCAAGAATACCTTAGAATCTGGAGCAATTATTGTCTTCTTGGTAAATTTGCGAAAACATAATACAAAATTCACGAATTAATGCATTACTTTATAGGAGATGCAGGAAATGCCCTGGAACCATGGCTTTTGACGCCTCATAGATATCCACAGGATGGGTCTGTGGAGACAAAATTTAATTAAATTCATTCCAGGTGTCGAAATGTAATTGAACGCACGAATGGTTTCTTAAAAAATAGATGGAGATGTATTCTAGGTGCTAGAGAGCTGCAATTCAGTACAGAAATATCTGCATTCATTTTAAATGCAACACCGACGTAAAAGATATTGAAAATGTAGATAATTTAAGTGTTCAAGATACTAATGTAATATCTATAGCCTCGTCGCTATATTTATCCTTTGCTCAAAATATAAGAAATAATCTATAACAAATTTCTTCTTTATAAAGGAACTACACATGTGTATAAGTAAATTCACGTATAATTTTAGATTTTATTATAATAAATTACATATGTACCAGAGAACTGCAAGAGTGTCTGTTTTTAATACTCTAAGTATACTCATCTTAAATGCGGTTGCGGTGTGATCGCCACCGCATTTCTTTTGTGCGAGTATTTTCTATACCCATTCCATTTGTGTAAGTGTCTAGCATACTCAAGTAAAATGTTTGCGATGCTGGTTTTACTTTTTTCGTACTCATACTCACAACAAACACCAAGAGAGAGATATTAACGTGTGTAGTGAGAGGAAAACAGAGTTATCAGATCAGAATTATTAAATCAAACACAATATCAAAAGTCGCCAATGTCTAAATTAGCTAACATACATACTTCTTTGAAATTATGAAAGTTTATTTAATATATAACAGAAAATAAATTTAATAGAACCCGTAAAATTCGCCATATTTTCATTTATTAAAAACACAACAAAAGTTTACTAATAACTCAAGAATAGTTCATTGTTTATTATATTACGTTTTTGTTAGGGTTTTTTTTTAAGTCACACAGGATAGAAACTTAAAAATTCTATTCTTTAAGCAAATACATTTTTTTAAATTAATAAATAGGTATAAAAGCAAAAATTATATTTAACAAAATAAAATATGTAAACTAAAAAGTTTATTTTATTTATTATTATTTATGAGGTCTATGCCTATTCAGTCAATGCAATATTACATCTGCGTATATACAGTTTTGTTAAAACTAAAAAAATTAAGTAATTTTCCTTTTATTCACGGATTCATTTTATCATTTTGTTTTCCTTAATACCGTTAGTAGCACGTTTATGACAACAAGGCGCATAAACTGAAAATAATTGTTCATAAAAAACAGCAACAAAATAAGTATATCTGCTTTAAATAGTGTACAAAAGCTGTGTCTTTAGCGGTTTTTATTGCATTTTATTCATTAAATATGTGTTGCATTTCATAGCTATGAAAATGGTTGTTGTCTGTTTTTCTGTTTATAATGTTTAAGCAATAGATTTGATCAAATTTTGTTTTTTTATTGTTTATAAATAGATCTGCATACAATGCAGTATTTCACAAAACGGCAGTAAAAAACTTTAATAGGGTAAAAATGTGGCAACGTTGCTTACAAATAAAGAGAATTAAAATATTCTCGCGTACGAGTATAAAAAATACTTAAAATTCTGATTGCGATATTTTTGATTCTCGTTTTTACAGAAATGGGTAAAATAAACACCGCAACTTTTTATTGCGGTGTTTTAAATACTTGAGTATGAAAAGTATAGAGTAAGTATAGAGTAACTATGCGGTGTACTTGTGCAGTTCTCTGATATGTACATACTTCAAAAACAACAACAATTAACATTTTTTCAATAAAAAATATATATCACATACTTTAATTCATAAAGACATGGATTATTCTTGTAAAACATAAATTTTACAAAAGTTTGTAATTAAAATTCAATATTACTTTTTTATTTTTACAAAAATTAACAAAAAATCAAATAAAAAAACAAAAAATCTTTTTAGGTACAAAACATTTCAAATAAATTTATATATATAGGTTTTTAGCTTAGATGTTTGAGATCCTCAAGCTCCAACAGACGGCGGTTTTTCTCAAATTTGTCTTCGACTTCCCTGAGTCGTAATTTCTCCATCACTGAATTATGTCGCTTTTGCTCCTCTAGTTCTGCTTTCTTTAAATCACACAGGCGGTCAATCGAACGGTATATCTTTTTTGTGTTTACCTGCTGTTCCTTCATCTCTTCCAGCATTTTCTTTTGTATACTGATCTCCTCACTAAAGATGCCGCTAGAATAGGTGTTTTTGCATACATCCTTTTGAAAATCTGGGTTGAATTTCTTTTTTGGCGGCTTTTGTGGAGTATTCTTATCATTTTCGCGCAAACTTTTCTAAAACAATTTCGTCATCAAATACCAATTCTAGTAGTGCGGGTGGAATGCTTTCTGGAGTTGGGTTTTTGCTGGTTGATGCCTCTAATCCAAACGACGTAGCCACACCTTCCACAGACTCCTTCATTCCAATTAAATTATAAATAGATTCTTTCAGTTTCATTTTTGGGCCCCCGCCGGTGGCCCTGGAAAATTTTAAATTTTGAGCCTCTTTGTGCCGTACGTACTTTTTCTGGTCGCAACAAACCTGAAAAAGATTTAAAGATTTTTGTTCTCTTAATACAATTATGTTTTATAGTGATTACTTTTGTTATAGATATGTACCTTTTTCCATTCAGCAATACTTTTTGATGGCAGCCCTAATGCGTTCAATTCTGCCGTCAAACTAGTTCAGACTCTATTAAGCTCTTTTCTGCTTCCCTTAAACCATCCGCGAGCAATTTCTGGATATAATTCCATTGTGCTTAAAAGAATTTCCATTTGCTTTGTGTATGTGTTTTTCGACCTGAAAGCGAGAATAATTATTATTTTTATCACATTTAAAATCAAAATATTTAAAACTTACATTTTTTGGCACAATTCCCTTTGAATTTTTTTGGCGGAAATTTTCCCAAATTTCGTCATTACATTCTTCCTTTATTTGATATTCGTAATACCTACCATTATTCCCGGGGAAGAGTTTTCCAATTCGAAGTTCATTAAGAATAAGGCAAAAAAGAAAAATATTCCGGGGAGATTTCGTTTAGAATAAGGGAAGAGCGAATAGGGAAAAAACTCCCAGGGAATTGTTATTTAACAATGAAACAATGCTAATGGAGAAGAGGCTAAAACAATCTACCTTTTGACGAAATACAAAAAACAATTGAAACCCAAATTGTAGACGCCGAAGATACTATTACGCATTTACACACTGACCGACAAGAACTGATGAGACACAAGATAGCCGATGTACTTGAAAAAAACAATAAAAGAACACATTACATCTAAAACAAATCCTGACGAAAAAAAACTAATAAACAGATAAAGGCAAACCTTCGGAATAATCTATTAATTACTAAAGCAGACAAAGGGAACACAACTGTAATAATGCACAAGAAAGACTATATAGAGTAAACGCAAAAATTCATACAACAGGAAAAATGCACAAAATTCAAGAATGACCCAACCGATTCATTCCAAAGGGAAATACCAGTTTGCTAAAACGCTGCAAAACGTTTACTGACTGAAAATTATACATGAACATGAACCCAGGACCCCCTACACTCAGAGCACAACCCAAAATTCAAAAAGAAAACATATCAATTAAAAACCTGCGCCTGCATATAACTTGCTCAAACACCTCACCACATTATTAAAAGAGAAAATAAATTTGCAGAACATATACATGTTACGGAATACACAAGACTTAATCAACAAAATTAAGGACATCAAAATCACTAATAATACGAGACTCGTTTCCTTCGACATAAAGGATCTATATACATCAATACACACGCACGAAACTTTGACCATCCTACGTAACATACTTTCTCACTTATACGACAAATCAATATATCAACGAAATAATGGATATTGCAAAGACGATATTAAAGCAAAATTACTTTAGATTTAATAATAACTTCTATAAACTACCTGATAGACTCGGCATGAGAAACCCATCATCCGCAATTTTCACAGAGATTTTTATGCAACATTTAGAACAACTAAACTTTAAAAAACTGATGGAATAACATAAAATAAAACGTAGACGACATAATATGCATCCTAGAAAAAGTCAACGCCGAACAAGTTCTAACAGACTTCAACACGGGGCTGTATGTAAATGCATCACAGCGGTGCATAATGTCTTTATTCTACACTGCCACTGCTAATCAGATGTCGCGTATGCTTGGATTGTCTAATTTTACTTTGCATTTACGAAGAAATACTGTAAAAATGGAATACTTAATAATAAACTGGATTTGTAAACTACATGATACAAAAAATGATAAAATTTGTGTAAAAATAATAAAAATAAAAAATATTAAACTTATCAAAATTTATACTCACACGTTCAGTGCGTCAGCAATTTGTATGATTAGTCTTTTGCTTTTATTTGCACATAACATACTTTAGTGAAGCATTTATGAACACATGACATATGCAGTGCTGCCACTTTTTGCATTTACAAACGTACTGCCCATTACATGCAGTGCAGTGATGCATTTACGAACAGGCTCAACATTACATAACAAAAACACATACATAATGGAAAAAGAGCAAGACAGAGCTTTATATTATCTTGACATACAACTATCAACAGGTTCTCAAACTATCCTACTCATCATAAACTCGCATCATTTAGACATATGATTCACAGGCTTAAGCTATTGCCTCTTGCTCCAGATAAATACAACAAAAAACTCGATACATTTTACAATATAGCTAAAAATAATGGTTAAAACCACACAACCATCGAGAAATTAACAGAGACATTATTAACGAAGAGGTAAACACAACCTCTGAAACGATGTTTACACCACTAAAATTATTAAAACACTCTTACAAAACACTCACAGATGGTTTCATTCATAGATGGAACTTACTTACCAATTTGTTCAGATGTCTGCCGATAATCCACCAGCCAAACAAATCGCTTCCATTTGCAGGTAAGTTTCTGTAAAAACAAATTCACTAATTCACTTTTTATTTTCAGCAGCTACTTACCAAGTTGTTCAGATGTCTGCCAATAATCCGCCAGCCAAACAAAACGTATCTATATGACAAATCGCTTCCATTCGTAGGTAAGTTTCTGTAAAAAAAAATGTGTTAATAAAACAAACTAATTTCATAATTTTTTCAGCTAATTTAGGCCAATTCTTCAAATTGCCAGCAGCCAACACTTACCGATGTGCCAAAAAATAATTAAATTAAATGAAATTAATAATGTGTTATTTTTTATTTTTAAATAAAATTTTTCACGTTTGCCAACAAAAATTTTTGTTTATTTTGTAGCTGTGATTTTTGATTTTTGTTTGTATTTTGAGGTAAGAGCTGTATGTATAGTTGACTGCTTTTTCGCGTTGTTTTAGGATGCCACTTTTTTATTTTCTTTCTCATATTTAGGGGTTAATCGCAGATGTTAACTTAAATTTTAAAAGTCAGTTCTAATGCTATAAACATAATCATGTCCACCGACCATCGACTACAAGATGTCAAAAATAGAATACATGCGTGCTTATGAGATTAAATTTTTAGCAGCTACACGACTACCGACTACACGGCTACTTTTGTAGCCCGTAGCCAACTTATGCTCTGAACACATTCGCTACAGCAAGATACACGAACACACGACAGCAAATGACGCTAGCAACATTTGTCGCCTTGTACGCAGCTACATAATTATTTTGAAGGCAGCAGCTACATAATAAAAATACGAATTAACTGTATTTCAGTGATGTTATTTAAGCGATTTTTAAAGAAGCAGCTCCGATTTATAATTAAAAAAATGTTTTAACTATTTTGTAAGAGGCTATTTAAAGAGTAGAATAATTCGTGTGGATTGTCTTTCAGATTGAAAATATATAGAAGTAATTCTCAAAAGCAATAATAAGTACAGTAGTGTGCGTCACGTATTTTCTTGTCCACTTAAATAAAAAATACTAAAAACCACAGTTTTTGATATCTATTAAAACCAATCGTGTTATGTGTTTACAGATATCCCATACGACAATTGAAATTAATATAAGTACTTCAACCAGCAAGTACTAAGAAGAGAAGTAAATTTTTAACTAAATGTTGTCCACACAAAAAAGGAATTTTAGTTTTATGTACATCTTAATACATTACTCTGAAATTTTTACAATTATTTTTCGTACACTTTCGCCATGACAATTGTAGTATTTTTAATTCGTCGGTGTGGCATTTCTAGTTTTTTTTTAAATTCAAATTTCGAAAAATATATTTTAAGCAATTATTGAAAAGTATGTAAAAAGTGTTAAAATTTTTCTATATACAAAACTAAAATGTGCTGACAACTGTTTAAGTACAATTATACTGGTAAAATTGGGTGATTTTACATTGGTTTCTCTATTTTTCTACTAAAAAAAAATCTTGGTTCAAGGTTCCATAGGATCTCCTCACAAAATTTTACTTAAATCTATCCAGCAGCACTTACGTGAGACAGATAAGAATTCAATAAATAGTTATTTTGTATTCCAAATCAATTATAGTCTTCATTATTTTCCTTAAATATTTCATGTACTGAAATTATCCTTTTACAGTTTTATTTTATATTTTTATTGTTCTTTTCGTTTTTTATAATAAGAGATTTTAAGCACTTATTATTTTACATGTCTTATAGTACTGACATCACTAAACTGTTTATTGTCGCCAATAAAAATAGAAATTAGTTTAATTTGACTGCAGCGGCGAATTCAGCCCAGACAACAACCTGCCGCCTTGTTGCCTTGCTGTCAATAAATTAATCATTCTCATATAAACACATGCATTCTAATTCTGACATTTTGCAGTCGGTAGCTGCTGACTCGAATGTGTTCAGTGCATTAGGCTAATTTCTATTTTTCTTGGCTACAAAAAACAGATTAGTGGTGCCAATACAATAAATGCATGAAATGGTGTTTTTAAAAACGCAATACATTAAATATCGCTATTAAAAACGCGAAAAACTTTTATAGTGGCACCATTGAAAAATAATAATCATCTGTTAATTTGTTTACATTTTTCATCAGTTTATTACTTTATCTCGAAGGGAGAACATCTGCGCGCGAGCAGATTAAAAAAAAAAAAGTGAAGTTATAATTGAAGTCGCAACGCGCACAGTTTTATTCAACAGGATTTTCCACTTCCTATACGAAGGTATAGGTTGATGTGCAGTTCCTGGAGAGACTAGTAATATCAAAATACTTGTGGGATACCCTGGCGCTGTAGTTATATACCCCTGCCATTATTAAATTAAGATTAAAAAAAATACATTTTTCATTTACTTTTTGTTTGTGAAATTTTCCATTTAGTTCTTTTTTCATAAATTTCTAATTTTTTTCATTTATATTTATTTTTTGGGTTTTTTATTGAAATTGATAAGTATATAATAGTAATTTTTACTGTTCATATACATTTATTATATTGTTTAATGTAAATGTTTAGTTCAATTTACATGCAAATATAGACGTGGACGCTTCATACACTGAAGTCTTTGTTTCCACTATTTTAGCAATAGTATTTATAAAGTTAATTAAATTTTCTTGAGACATTTAATTTTTTTTTACACAAATTCACTTAAAAAAATCAAGTTTGTTTTGTTTTGGTTAACTTAAATACATACATGTATGTCAAAACAGATGTTTATTTTTTGTAGTTAGTGGTCGATGGTCTTTAAAAGAATTAAGTAGCTGGCAACTTGGCTATTTTTGTAGCCAGCTACTTTTGTAGTCGGTAGTCGATGGTCGGTAGTTTTTGATTGTGTTTATAGCATAAGGAATCTGGTTATATCTGTGATTACACTTACCTATCCAATAATAAAAGACCGAAATATTAAACTATTTACTCCAATAAACATGACAGATATTAAAAAAATTTACCTATATAATACCATTTAAACGGACAAAGTTACCTAAATCTACCACCCGTTATTCTTAACACCCTATTTTAAACACTATATCTGCAGTACTAACAAAAACGTGGCTTGAAAATGATGTTCTCACATCAAACGTACCAAGTATACAGACAGAGACGACGGTTTTCATCGAAAGATACAACAACAGTATAGTATTTACTGGCGGAACAAACCCAATTAACTTAATACCTAACAGATTAGTTTTAAAATAATTCTTGGGAAAAAACCGGCTTCAAAACAGATTTCATCTATCTGCCTATAACAGCTCAAGTGTATAGCCACATAAATTAGGTAACATTAACTATTGGGACACACTTATATCTCCAAACTTTATACTTTTTCAACTGTTCAATAGTTTGGCAATATACATCAAATTGTAGCAACTATAGGGTCACTCTTTAATTTCCAAATTCAAATTATATACTTGCTGTTGTAGTAGATTTAGCAATAAGGTTCTGTGTAAATTTCAACCGTCTTTCTGTAACGGTTCAACAGTTTGCCAATATACATCAGATTATATCAACGATTTAATTTATAATATAACATTTTTATACTTCTTATTATACCAAATAAAGTAGTGGACATTCTGTCTAACATTAAGGTGTTTGTAAACAACGGTTCAAAAAATACTGCCATATAGAACAAATCACATTAATTTTGGGAACACCCTTTAATTGTTAAATTCAAATTATAAGCTTCTTGTCATAGCGGACTTAGCAAAACATGCCCCTTGTAAATTTCAGCTGTCTGTCTATAACGGTTCAAAAGTCCGGCCACATACACCATATTATATCAACTATTGGAACACCCTTTAACTTCCAAATCCATATTTTATACTTGTTGTTATAGCCGAATTAGCAATACAGGTTCGCTGTAAATTTAAAGCGTCTGTCTACAACTATTCAAAAGTATGGCCATATACATCAAATTTAATGAACTATTGGCGCACCCTTTAATTTATAATTTGTAATATTAATACTCGTTACTATAACGGTCATAGAAATCGACATTCTGTCCAATTTGCAAGCATTTGTCTATAACGGTTCAAAAGATAGGACCGTATAAGTAAATTTACATCAATTATGGGGGCACCCTTTATTTAGTAGATTTATTTTTGTATAATTTTTTGTTTTTGGGAGCTATAGTAGTACGCAGTCATTTTAAATTTTACAGAAGTGCCCTTTAAAAAAAATTAGTATGTTGTACGGGGACGCCCTTTAACTTTTAATATAATGAGCTGTTTTTAAGGCGAGACTAATCTGTAAGCATAATCTATCATATTACCAAAAATTTTAAAAATCGGATCAGCAAGCAACATTCAGCGGAATTGTATAACCTCCTTTTTTGAAGTCTGTTAAATAGTCAGGTCCGCTATACATTAAAAAGTGAAGCGTTTGGTGACGATAAATGTTTGTAAACTAAATTTGCAATGTTTGTTCTGCTTTATATTTTTTAATATCATTTTCTAAAACTTTATACCCTGTTCGGACATGTTTTCTTAATTGAGTTAATTTAATTTTAATTGCGCAATTTAATTTGGTTTTCACACATGCTCGATTAAGCTTAATTTATTTAAATTTTTTTTGTTCGTAAAGTTCAAAAATGGATAAAAATGACTTTTTTTTAAATATTAGTAGTTTACAATAGAAATATTGAACTACTGCAATTACTGCGACCGAGTTTTGAATCCATACTATCTGAAATAAAATAATTTAAAAATTCTGCAATAACAGTTACAGCTTCATAAAATATAAAACCGGAATACAAATCAAAGGATATTGTGGAAGTTGGTAAGTGAAATGGCAATAATTTTGTACATATCAATGAAAGTTTTTAAATAACAAAATAGCCAATCTGTATTTTGGGAAATCACTTGAAATTGCATATTTCATATGACCCGCCAACCTCTTCAAATTTTTCGCTATTTAAAAAAGACATTTGTTAAATAATAATAAGATAAAAAATAATTTTAATTTGTTGCCATTTTTTTTTTGTTTGTTTATACTTTTACAAATGGCATGTCAATTTTATGAATTTCTTCTTCTCATTGAACATTATTCCCAGTAAACATACTTGTTGGCAAGGGTTGCATTTCGTATTTTATTTAATTAGTGATACAATTAAGAACTAATTGCTCAATTTAGTAATTGATTTCTTATATGGTAAATTGAGCTCAGTTACGGACTTAATTGTGTAAATTTCTGAATTGCGCAATAAAAGTGTATGTCTAAACAGGGTATTACTTTAACATTTGTTTGTTTACATTCATAAAATAAATAAAAAATTAGATGAATTGAACTTATTTTGGCTTTAGTTCAGTTTATTTTTAATTTCTAAAAAGATTTTTGTTGTTAATTTCTAAAATCTTTTCAGAAAATTTTTAAATTATGTGTCAGTCTTAATTCAACTGCGATTGAAGTTGCACGCATCATAAGTTAAATTACGATTTTTTTTGGACAATAACAAGTGTTGAAGTAAAAAAAAAACAAATAACCATAATAATTTATGTTAGAGTTAGCGTTTCTCAATATTATAAATAAACGCTACATTGTATCCCATTTTGTTTATGTAAAATATGGTGACACTCAATATAAAAAAAGTTAGTTATTTTTTTTGCTCGAATTTTCTAAGCACGTTTTTTTAATCTTTGTTCATATTATAAAAATCATTATATTTCTAAATAATCTTTTTTTTAAATTGAATTAATAATATGCATATGATTTTATTTTTGTTTGTTTGGCTGTCTTTTTATTCGGAATTATTTCAACAATTTATTTAAATATTTCTTTAAAAAAAGCAACAAAAGATCAAAACAAAAATCTGAAAAACAATAACAATTGTGCACTCAATGTACGTGTAATCGTACAATTGATCTGCATTCTTGTTTACAACAAAAATTGCATTGAATATTTGTTGAAATATCAAAATGAACAGTAATGTAGTTATTGAAAAGTAACAAAATTGCATTGGAATGCAAAATAATAAAGCCAATTTAAGTGAAAGCAGTTCCGATGATGATTCCAGTTGGCGGTGCGTTAGCCTGCCTTAATGCTTTATCCAAAACGCCAACAACTCGATGTGCGTCCATCGACTTCAAACCGTTTCGGTGTTCTTGCTAATGTAAATGTTGAAATCGAAGATGATGTTTCTGCAAAAGAACCGCAGCCACTTAAGCCGTTTAACATATGCTCAAGTTGCTGGTTCTAATGACGAAATGAGTAATGTCCTTCAAAAAATTTAGTCAATGCTTGAAAAGCAAATAGAGCTCACTAGTACCTTAATGAATATGATGTCAATGCTTATTACCAAACTATGCAACTAGATCTAATTATTGCAGAATGGAATGCTAATGGTATTCTAAACCATTTAAATGAAGTTGAAATCTTTCTTAAAAATAATTTTAGAGATATTTTATTAGTATCATAATCACATCTTACCAGCAAGTCTT
Organism: Gymnosoma rotundatum; assembly: GCA_916610165.2. Taxonomy (NCBI): domain Eukaryota; kingdom Metazoa; phylum Arthropoda; class Insecta; order Diptera; family Tachinidae; genus Gymnosoma; species Gymnosoma rotundatum. The sequence continues at coordinate 3,327,918 of OU744341.1, read as the reverse complement.
TTCTTCGAATAAGAGGTTACGATGTAATAACTGCTAATCAACCAACTGACAGAGCACATGCTGTAATAAGTGTTGACATAAATGTTTATTTATGTCATGATATTATTTATAAGCTTTCGTATGTATTAGTGCTAAGTAGACAAGAATTGTTAGAATCCTGATGGTGTGGCAACCTTGCCATCATTAGTTTTAAGAAAAGCCTAGAAAATAAGATTAATAAAAAAGAACACGTGAAAGAAGAAAGACCTTAGCGGAATCATCCATATTGAATTGTTTCTTTTATTAAACGGATACTCATTACATGGTGTAAGAAGTGGGATCCTTATAGTTTGGGTGAATTATAAAAATAAAATATAAATATCAAAAGGAAAGTAGAAATATTAAATGGAATTCTCGCTATTTCAAATAAAGAAGATAAAGGGAAAAAAATAGTAAAAAAAAACACAGCACAAAATGGCGGCTGCTGACCGATTACCACCTGAGTTAGACTGTGCAAATCTGGCGAATGACTGGCCGAACTGGAGAAGAAGTTTTGTTGTGTATATGATCGCTACCGGTAAGTCAGGTGAGACTGAACCTAAGAAAATTGCGAACTTCCTGTGGCTGGTTGGCGTTGAAGGTGCAAACATATACAACACGTTGTTTCCGAATGATGGAACGCAGGACTCTCTGCTTGGTACGGCCGTTGTTGGAGAACAAGCAGTACAGCGTTCATTGGATGACGTACTTAAGAAGTTTGATGAGCACTGTTTGCCGCAAAGAAACAGCAATGGAATCCTATAAGTTTAATATGGTGTCACAAAAAGAGAGACAAAAGTTTTTAGAATTTGAAACTGAATTGAGAAGTCAAATTAAGTACTGTGAATTCAAATGTGAGTGCGGAAAGTCATATGAAGAGCGTATGTTACGTGACCGAATTATTGTCGGCGTGTATGATAAGAAACTGCAGCTGAAATTGTTAGACGGACGAGATGAACAACTGTCTCGGGTTATTGATGTGTGCAAAACTTTTGAAGCAGCAAATTTAAATAAAAACATACTAGATGCGAAACAGACATTGACTGTGTCAAAGGTGGGTGAAAATTCAGAATCAACATCAGCAACTGCTGTTAATCGTGTTTATTTTAACTGTGGTGGAGTGTGGACAGCGGTAAAAGAATGCAAAGCCAGGGAAGCCACATGCAGATCGTGCTTAAAAATGGGTCATTTTCAAAGAATGTGCCGCAAACCTCGGGAGAAAACAGAAGCTAGTAAATCTACTGGATATGTTAGCAACAAGCAGAGAGTGGCTGGTCGTAACTGGAATGAAGCTGAAGGTAAAAGTTATGGTAATGGTAGAAAATTATGTAGTTTATTAAATTTAAAAAACACCCTTAGGTTAAACTAAGTAGCATCTGTAAGCGAGCGGTGGACCAAGAAATATTTAGTAGTAGATGAAATAGTTAAGTTCAAGTTGGATACAGGGGCAGACGTTAGCTGTGTGCCACTAAAGTTGATTAAGAAATTAGGCATTAAGCTTGATAATCAAAAGAATGAATTTCCTGTGTTTGATTATAATGCAAATAAAATAAAAATTTATGGCACTTGCCTACTTGAATGCGTGGATTTAGTTTCAAAAAAAGGAAAGCTAGCTGAGTTTGTGACTGTGAATGACAATTGTGAACCAATACTGGGGTTGAAAGAGTGTACAGACTTTGAATTAATTAAACGATTGGACGTGGGTAGTGTTGTAAGCAGGGATTTGAAGGCATCATTCATGGAGAAATATAGGGATGTTTTTCAGGGACTTGGTAAATTTCCAAGAACTTTTTCAATCTTTTTAAAGCGAAATTCTAAACCGAAAAACTAACGGGTAAACGGGTTTTTTCGGTTCTTGACTTAAAAAGCGGATTTTGGCATATGGAGCTGGATAAAAAAAGCTCAGATCTTACAAAATTTTTGACTTCCTTTGGAAGGTTTAGATTCAAGCGAGTTCCTTTTCGGCTCAGATGTGCTCCGGAAATGTTTCAACAGGAGATGATAAGGATTTTTGGGGATATAGGGGGAATTTTGATTTATTTTGATGATTTAGCTATCTGTGCTGCTAGTGAGGAAGAGCATGATCAGATCATGGAAGTGGTGATGAGTAGGGCTCGTGAAAATAATATTAGATTTAATGATGAGAAAATTCAATATAGACAAGAAAAAGTAAAATTTATGGGATATATTTTATCGGAAGGAATAATCATGGTGGATTACAAATATACTGACGCGATATTAAGGATGAAGAAACCGGTAAATAAGGCTGATGTATTACGATTTCTAGGGTTGCTCAAATACTTGGCCAGGTTTATACCGAATCTGTCACGACAGTCCGCGGAATTACGAAAGTTAACACGAAATGGTGTAGCGTATAAATGGACACAAGAGCATGATCAGGAATTTGAGAAGTTGCTACGATTAGCGACAACAAGGCCAGTGTTAGCAATCTATAATCCAGAGCTACCAGTGGTCATACAGACTGATGCGTCTAAGGATGGGTTGGGGTGCGTATTAGTTCAGGATGGACACCCTGTAGCTTTTGCTTCCAGGACGCTCAGCTGTAGTGAACAGAAGTGGGCTCAAATTGAGAAAGAACTTTTGGCAATTGTGTTTGCTTGTCAACGATTTCACTATTTCCTGTATGGACGACCGTTTACGGTTGAAAGTGACCACAAACCGCTGGAGTCATTAGTTAAACGTGATATCGACAGCGTAACAATGCGACTTCAGCGCATGTTTATGTATCTCTTAAAATATCCGCATATAACAGTAGTATAAGGCCGGGAAAGGAAATGTTACTTGCTGATTGTTTATCAAGGGCTCAGTTAGCTAAAAGGGAGGAAATAGAAGAGTTATCGGGTGTTATTCATATGGTTACAAAATCAGTGTGCATTACAGAGGAAAACTATGAGTACTATCGACAAGTGTTGAGCATGGACCATGAATATTTACGGATTGTCAGGTATGTTGTGAACGGTTGGCCAGGTTATCATCACTTGGATGATCTGGGAAAAAAGTTCTAAAAGTTGAAGGGTGAACTACATGTTGAAAATGAGTTGTTGTTTTTAAATCATAGACTAGTTATTCCCTCGGGCTTGCAACCAAAAATTGCAAATTGGGTACATTCATCACATTTAGGAATAGAAAAAACACTTGCTAGGGCTAGAATGCTTTATTATTGGCCAGGGATGAATAGACAAATCAAGGATATAGTTACTTCTTGCAAAATTTGTGAGCGGTTTAAAAGAAATAATCAGAAAGAACCGTTATGTCATGAAGAAGAACCAAAGTATCCCTTTCATATAGTAGCAATGGATATTTTTGAGTATGCCGGTCGTGACTATATCGCACTTATGAACGCGTACTCGAATTTTGTTGTATCATCTGAGATAAACAATAAAACAACAGGACAAATTATAAAAACGGTTCGTAAGATATTATATATAGTAGGATATCCAACAGTAATTAAATGCGACAACAGCCCTTTTGGGTCTGCAGTGTTTGAAAGATTTGCTAGTGAATACAATATTCTATGTCGATTTGCAAGTCCCCGATATCCTCAAAGCAATGGGTTGGCTGAAAAAAGTGTTGCGATCGCAAAGAATATTCTAAAGAGATGTTTTGAAGTGAATGATGTTAACCAATTCCAATATCACCTGTTGGAATACAACACTACTCCACTGGCGGACATGGGTGTGACACCGTCCGAGCTATTTTTTGGCAGACTAGTAAAAACCAAATTGCCAGTGACTGGTTCACTTTTGATTAGAAAAAATACAGATGAGGCTACAGTTATAAAAAAAATTCAAGAAAAAAGGAAAAAACAAAAGTATTACTATGATAGGAATGCTAAAAGGTTATCGCCGTTTAAGAAGGGAGATTTAATAATGTTTAAAAAAAATGGGAAGGAATGGCACTACGGCAAAATACTAGATTCTTTTAATGATAGGTCGTACTTGGTCACAGATGGCTTTAACAATTTTTTTAGGCGTAATAGACGTTTCATTACCAAAACAGCAAATGAAGATTTCAGTGCTAGTGATCTGTTATATGAAAATAATTTAACACAGTTTGAAGGGCGAGCTAGTAGAAATTCAGAGAGTAGAAATAGTTCCCCTAAACTTAATGAAGGCAGTTGCGTAGAAAATAGTTCGACGGTAGCGGAGAACACCGGTACTAGGGAAATTAATAATCACGTAGATGAATCAGTACCTTCCGTTGAGTCTGAAGCGTCCGGATCAGTATCTAGATCCGATTATCAGGAAGGCACTGATTCAGATACGAAAGCTTTCGAAACAAAAACTACCAGGAGTGGTCGAGCTGTAAGGCCCCCACTACGGTTTGGTAGGGACTATGGTGTAGAAACTTGGTCCAAACGCTGATAATACTAAGTATTATATCGACTAGAGATTAACAAAAAAAAACAAAAACAAAATAGCATGTAATAAGTGTTGACATAAATGTTTATTTATGTCATGATATTATTTATAAGCATTCGTATGTATTAGTGCTAAGTAGACAAGAATTGTTAGAATCCTGATGGTGTGGCAACCTTGCCATCATTAGTTTTAAGAAAAGCCTAGAAAATAAGATTAATAAAAAAGAACACGTGAAAGAAGAAAGACCTTAGCGGAATCATCCATATTGAATTGTTTCTTTTATTAAACGGATACTCATTACACATGCTGGTGCTGCGGTTTTAATAAAGTCTACAATTAAGTACGGGGTTTTAGAGCTTGTAACTGTTTTATATATGCAGGCAGCTGGAGTTAAAATAACTTGCAATAACAATAGTGTAGCAATATATTTCGTTTATTCTCCACCCAGATATAGTATTTCTTGTGATCAATATGAAAACTTTTTTAAAAATCTTGGTCATAGATTTTTGGTAGGTGGCGACTTTAATGCCAAACATAATTGGTGGGGCTCACGTTTATTAAACTCCAAAGGAAAAGAACTTTTTAAGTGTATTTCCAGAAACCAATACAACTTTTATCAACGGGCTCACCTACATATTGGCCAAGTGACAATTCAAAAATCCCCGACCATTTAGATTTTTTTATACATAAAGGAATTCCAGGAGCACCTCTGGAGATTGTACCTAGCGTTGATTTAAGTTCCGATCATAGTCCCATCATTGTCAGTTTCACTACCAACGTAAAAACACGTCAAAGATATACCAAAATGTCACCTTTTTTAAACACTTAGTTGAAAATAAAATTGAAAACAGGGTATAAAATTGAGCAGGCATTTGAAAATTTTTCACAAATAATCCATGAAGCTGCATTTATGTCTACACCTCAAAATTGTAATGACTACTCTTCAAGATTTCAAATATCAGTGGAAGTAAGGAATCTAATTAATATGAAAAGAGAATTACGAAATATTTGGAAAAGAACAAGACACCCCTCTGATAAGCGTAATTTTAATCGAGCAGCTAGTCATGTTAAGACGAAGCTAAAAAAACTAAAAAATAATTCAGTACGCAGTTTTTTTTATCAAATTAAGCCCAGCAAACAATAATGAGCACAATTTATGGAGAGCTACTAAATACTTAAAACGATCACAGACACGCAGTATTCCAATAAAAAATTGTAAAAACGTATAGTATAGACCAGACAGAAGCACAGCGGAGACGTTCAAAACTTTTCTTGAAAGTATTTTTAGACCATTTTCATTTTGCTCAGCCCAAGAAGCAGATGAAATAAATGACTTCATTGACATTCCATGTCAAATGAGTCGACCTATAAAACCTTTCATGTTTAAGGAGGTAGTGATGGAAATTAAACAACTTAATGTAAACAAATGTCCTGGATATGGCATTCTAGACTCAAAGGTTCTTAAATCCTTACCACACAGAGCTCTTGTATTTCTCACTTTATTCAATTCTGTTTTAAGACTTTCGTACTTTCCTACACAATGGAAGCATGCATGAACATTCTGTTGAATCGTATAGGCCTATTAGGCTGTTGCCAATAATTTCTAAATTACTTGAAAGACTGTTAAAAAAACGACTCTCTTCAATTCTTGAATCATTAAAAATGTTACCCGATCATCAATTTGGATTTCGAAATAATCATGGAACCTTCGAACAGTGCCACAGAATTGTTATAGCAATAAGAGATGCGTTAGAGAACCAACAATACTGCTGTGCAGTATTTCTTGATGTCAAACAAGCTTTTGACAGAGTCTGGCATAATGGACTTTTATATAAATTAAAGCAACTACTTCCAGCTCCATTTTACATTTTATTAAAGTCATACTTGTATGATCGTAGTTTTTATGTTAATGTCAACGGTAAAAACTCTGAAATCAACTTAATAAAATCAGGTGTGCCACAGGGAAGCGTATTTGGTCTAATTCTTTATACAATTTATACTGCAGACTTACCTACAAAGAACGATGTTATGACAGCTACCTATACGGATGACACTGCAATCTTAGCCACCAATGAATCGGCATTTGAAGCTTCGTCCCTTGTCCAATTACTACTCGATTTAATTAACAAGTGGTTAAAAAAGTGGAACATAAAAGTCAATGCTGAAAAGTCAACTCATGTTACTTATACACTTAAACAAGGTGATTGTCCGCCTACTTATCTTAACGAAACTATGATTCCCAAATCAAATTGTGTCAAATATCTAGGTCTGAATATTGATAGACGATTAAATTGGAAAAATCATTTGCAGCTGAAGAGAAAACATCTTAATATAAAAACAAGAAAAATGTATTGGTTACTATGCCCAAACTCAGAAATTAGTTTAAGTAATAAATTAATGCTATATAACACAATTTTAAAGCCTATCTGGACTATGGTATTCAGTTATGGGGAATTGCGTCATACTCTCATATTGACATTACCCAGAAATATCAGTCTAAAACCTTAAGACTCATCACGAAAGCACCATGGTTTATTAGAAATAATAACATTCATACTGACCTTGACATTCCTAATGTAAAGAAGAAATTAAAAAACTATGCTCCAATTATATGAACAGACTCAGTAACCATAAAAATATCCTTGCTATAATTCTTCTTGACGATACTAATGAAGTGAGACGGTTAAAAAGACGGCATATATTAGATCTTCCCTTTCTGCCTTAGTCAAAATGTATAATGTGAATATTATGTAATTCTAAAACTTTTTTAGTTGTTAATTTATTTAAATCTATATAATAGATCAACTTAATTAGCTAGAGCTGAAATTAATATATTGGTTGAGTTCAATGGCACTAAACGCTTCTGTAATTGTTTAAGTATTTATAAAATTTTGCTTATTATTTTATTGTTTTAAAATAGATTGCAAATAAATAAAAAAAATATATGTGCAAAAGATGTGCAGAAGATAGTGATGAGAATAAATTTTTATGAAATTAGAGATGTGAAATGTGAATTCATTTAAGAAAAAAGTCAGTTTTGGAAAATTTCGAGTTGTAACCCTTTAGTAATTAGGTTGCAATATAATTTGAGTTTATAACATGAATGATATTGTTTGTTGTTTAGCCGTGGATTGTATGAAATCGGATTTTTTATTTATATTGGTAACATTTTCAAATCTGTTGAAAGGATGCATCATATAATTGCAACAGTGTTATAAAAACCTACTACTTTTTGCACCTGTTCTTAAGCTGAGTACGTGCTGTATGATGATTGCCTATTACATTCAGCTATTTATCTTATGATTCCATTTTTGTATGGAGCTTTCTAGATTTTCCTATTTTTTTTTAACTTACTCATAACCTGAATTTTGACGATTAAACATATAGCATATTGAAGCTTAAAAGTGTTTTTCTTTTTGCTAACAGGTTATGGGCCCAGGAAGCTTATATTAAAGTAAAAATACAAAAATTTTCTCTATTAAAATATTTTGTTTAAAATTACGGAGGAATCCATCTATATATTCCACCGACTAAACTGCAGCAACTATGGTTTGTGGAAGTTTAATGTTGACGCTGTGCTAAAAGGCCAAGGGCTATTAAATATAGAGCAAGGAAAGTCAAAGTTTGAAGAAGCGCTATCGCAAGAACAAAAGGAGTTATGGATGAATGGAATACTTATATCTTCAATTGAAAAAGATCAAGCGAATCACGTATTGTCATGTTCTACTTCAAATGAGCTATATGAAAAATTACAAGCAGTTCATGATAACCAAAGCGAAGTTAAAGTTACGTGTTTACATGCAGAATATTTTTCGTTAAAAATGCAAGAGGACGAGTCAGTAGCAGCATACGTTTCGAAGGTTTCATCGTTAGCCGCAGAAATAAAATCGCAAGGAGAAAAACTGTCCGAAAATATAAAAATGGTGCGAATCATAAGCAGCCTGCCGCAAAAATATCAAAATTTTAAAACTGTGTGGTACAATATAAAAGAGGGCAAAACAATAGAGAATTTAATGGCAAAATTACAACTAGAAGAAGATAAGCTTAAAAAGAACAACGATACAGAGGCAACAGAGGCAGCTTTTAATGTTAAATCGGAAAACCAAAAAAGGTCCATTGCAGCGAGAAAGAGGTCATCAAAATATCATTTTTGTCATAAACTGTTAATTAAGTCAAACTGTGTACTGAAGGACAAGAATGAGAATGTTTTAGCAACTGGAGCTAGGGACTCCAAAAATCAATTTCGTATGATATTTCAATTGAGAAATAGTCATACAGCAAACTCTGCAAATAATCTCTTTGACAGTGGCATCGCAGGCTTGGGCACATAAGTACTGAAGCCATTAAAAATATGTGTGAAAAAAATTGGTTGATGTGGTATGTGTGACAGATAAAAGCAGTTTCTTTTGTGAGGATTGTAAGCGATGCAAAATGCATAGGTCATCACACAAAAAGACCGAAAAACGTGTAGCGTCAAAATGCTAATACATCCACATGGATTCGTGCAGCCCTATGAGTGAAACTGGCATTGGAGGAGCTTGATACTTTATGTTATTAAAGGATGAGAGCACAAGGTTTAGGTATATTTACTTTTTATCACACAAATCTGAAGTATTTGAAAAACCTAAGGGTTTCTTTTCCATGGTGCAAAACATTACTGGTGAACGAGTAAAATATATACGGTGTGACAATGGAAAAGAGTTCATAAATAAAGATATTATCGAGTTGTTATCTAATAATGGCATTATTCTTAAAAAAAATATCACCGTACACCCCAGAACAAAATGGTTTCATTGAAAGGGACAACAGAACAGTCCAAGAGTCGGCACGTACTATGCTACTTTCAAGTGGCTTGCAGAAATTTTTATGACCTGAAGCAGTAAGAACAGCCGTTTATGTTCTCAACAGATCATCAACGGCAAACAGCTTAACAACACCATTCGAGAATTGGTTTGGTAAGAAACCAGATTTGAGTCATATTAGAATTTTTAGGACTGAATGCATGGTCTACCAACCTTAGCAACTTGATAGAAAGAAATGGGACGTTAAAGCAAAGAAAATGGTCTTAGTTGGATATGAGCCGACAGCAAAAAATTTTCGTCTTTATGACAATGAAGTTATTATAAGCTGCGACGTTGTATTTAATGAAAGAATTGCAAAATTTGTACCTTTTGAAGATGAAGAAGACGAACTTAACATGAACTGTGAACATCAAAAGTCAAATATGCAGGATACTTCAATACCAAATACCAAAAAGTTCGCCAGAGTTGGTTAATAATGAAAGAGAACACCAACGATATACCCTGAGAGAGAAAGTTGTGCCTCCACAGCGATTTGGATTTAAACACATGAGCTGCTTAGCAACCATTTTCGAACCAGAAACATATGACGATGCTGTGAATTCTGAATATGCAAATAAATGGAAAATGGCGATCAAAGATGAACTAGATTCACATGAAGAAAATCAAACATGGGAACTGGTGAAGAAACCAGATAAGAAAAATATTGTTGGATGCAAATGGGTGTTCAAAATTAAATCTAATCCCAACAAAGAACCAATATTTAAAGCGCGATTAGTAGCTAAAGGTTACTCTCAAGAGGCTGGGATAGACTTTAAAGAAACGTATTCTCCAGCCGTAAGATTTGATTCAGTGAGAGCAGCAATTGCTTTGGCTGCAGCAGAAGACATGGAAATGGTGCAGTTTGACGTAAAAACAGCGTTTTTGTACGGCGATCTCAATGAGGAAATATACGAGGGCTGCTATATATATTTCTGGCCTGGCAACAGTGAGTGGTGCCAGGTGCAATCTGACATTTCCATTGGAAAGTTTGTCATTTTTAAGCATAATCGTACTCAAAACGTTTTGACGTACGACCATTACGAGGGCTGCTATATATATTTCTGGCCTGGCAACACTGAGTGCTGCCAAGTGCAATCTGACATTGCCATTCAAAAGTTTGTCATTTTTAAGCATAATCGTACTCAAAACGTTTTGACGTACGACCATTATTTGTGTTGTTAACAGTGACTTGAAAAAATTTATATAGAAAAAAATGGAATTAACTCGTGAACATTTTCGTGCCATCACTTTTCACAACTTTCGACGTGGATTATCACGACAAGAGTGCATTGATGAACTTAAATCTTTGTATGGCGATGAAGCACCATCCTATAGCACTGTGAAAAATTGGTATAATGAATTTAATCGTGGCCGAAGCTCGCTCAAAGACGAATTCTGTGAAGGTCGTCCAAAAACGGCTGTTATGCCAGAGAACATTGATGCCGTGCGTAAACTCATAATGCAAGATCGACATGCGACATACCGAGAGATAGAGACATCCTTGGACATTTCTTCCACCAGCATACATTCGATACTGCATTAACACCTGGCCGTAAAAAAGGTTTGTTCTCGTTGGATCCCGCACAATTTGAAAGTCGCCCAAAAAAAGGCTCGTGTTGATTGGTGCAAAGAAATGTTGCAAAAATACGATTGCAGTGCTTCAAAAGACGTTTATAAGATCGTCATAGGTGACGAATCATGGATCTATGCGTATGACCCCGAAACGAAACAACAATCGACCGTGTGGGTCTTCAAAGACGAGCAAAATCCAACGAAAGTTGTTCGTGGAAGAAGCACTTCGAAGCAAATGGTCGCCTGTTTTTTCGGTAAAACTGGTCATGTGGCGACTGTTCCGCTTGAGCAACGTAGGACGGTCACTTCTGAGTGGTACACTACAATTTGTTTGCCTGAAGTCATCGGAGAAATTCGAAAAACCAACAAGAGAAGACAAATCATTGTTCACCATGACAATGCGAGCTCTCACACATCGGCTCAAACCAGAGCGTTTTTGACCGGCCCAATGGGTCATCCGCCGTACAGCCCTGACTGACTTCTTCTTGTTTCCGCACATCAAGAAAAAAATGCGGGGTCAACGATTTTCGTCGCCAGAAGAAGCTGTTGAAGTGTTCAAAAACCATGTTTTAGAGGTGTCCCAATCGGAGTGGAAAAAGTGCTTCGACAACTGGTTTGAGCGCATGCAAAAGTGTATAAATCATGCTGGAGAATACTTTGAAAAACAATAAAAGCATTTTTGATTATAAGAATTCGCATTTTCACTATTAGGCCAGAAATATATAGAGCAGCCCTCGTATATGGAAATCCCAAAAGGTATAAAAGTGGCCAAAAAAAAAAATTTCGTTTTTCGACTTAAGAAGGAACTTTACGGTCTCAGACAAGCCTATCGAAATTGAAATAACAAATTTACTGAATTTTTAAAAACTTTCAAAATGAAACAATCTATTGCTGACCATTTTGTTTTTAATGAAAATATTCAAAACGCTGAAATAATTCTGCTGCCATATGTGGACGATGGTTTAATAATTTCGTCAAGCAAAACTGGTATTGAATTGTTTATTTAAGAGTTGTCAAAACAATTTCGTATTACTTATGGTGAAAGCAATTACTATGTTGGGCTTGAAATTCAAAGAAATAGAATAAATAAATCCATTAAAATAAACCAACATATAACCAACCAACAACCAACATATAAAGAAAATTATCAAAAATTTTAATATGGATGATGCAAAAACAATTTCAACACCAGATTGCAATGTGTATTTAACCAAATCGAGCTCAGAAGCAGATGTTCAGTATCCGTTCAGACAAGCCGTTGGTTCCATATGTTTGCGGCTTTGGTTCCTAGACCAGATATATCGTATGCGGTGGGAAAAGTAAGCAAGTATACTGAAAATCCTAAAAGTGTTCATGTACATGCCTTAAAGCGAATATTTCGTTATTTGAAAGCGACAATGGACTATTGTATCGAGTATAAATCGAAAAACACCATTAAATTTGAAGGGTATACTGATGCAGATTTTGCTAGAGATGTCGACACAAGAAGATCTACAACTGGTTATGTGTTTCTAATCAACGATAGTGCAGTAACTTGGAGAAGTCACCGTCAACAAAACCGTAGCATTGTCTACCACAGAAGCAGAATGTATGGCGGTATGTGAGGGTGCAAAGGAAGCAGTTTGGCTTCAGCAGCTATTAGCAGATATTGGTTACTCACAAACTTTACCCATTACTCTTAATGTTGACAACCAGGGAGCACTTCGTCTAATTGAAAATCCGGAACTACATCATAGTACAAAACATGTCGACATTAGGTTACAGTTTATCAGAGATCTTCAGAAGAATAAGACAATAGAATTAAAATATGTCAGTAGGGAATTGCAACGAGCTGATATCTTTACAAAACCTTTACCTAACCAATTTTTTTAGAGCCAACTTAGAGTCTTTGGGAATGTCGCAATTGAACGATGAGTGAGAGTGTTGAAAGGATACATCATTTAATTGCAACAGTGTTATAAAAAACTACTACTTTTTGCACCTGTTCTTAAGCTGAGTACGTGCTGTATGATGATTGTATGGAGCTTTCTAGATTTTTCTATTTTTCTTTTTAACTTACTCATAACCTGAATTTTGACGAATAAACATATAGCATATTGAAGTTTAAAAGTCCACACGTGTTTTTCTTTTTGCTAACAAAAACTATGTATGATCCTCTAGTGCCTTGGGAAAGTTGATTTCAACACGAACAAGAACGGACAGACGGACACCGCTCAATCGAATTCGTTATATATATATATATATATATATATATATATATTTTTTTTTTTTTGTTAAGTTACACGCAGCGGACAAAACGCAATGCCAGCATTTAATTTTTCCATATCTTTTTTTTACCTTTTGTTTATATTCCTGCAGGTTGTTGTTTTCTACTTATTCACTTCTTAGTACTCATTTACCGCAATTACATTAGCTGAGACATTTTTCGACGCTTTTTTTAATAAAAAGACTTAAAGGTAAAACGAATTTCTTAAGGCCGGGACACATAGAATCCATTATACATAATTTAACGTATTCAGCTGAAAACATAGTTACGACGGATGAGGTTGACACAATGAGTACTTTGTTGACGGACAAAAAATCATTAAAAATAGCAAGAGCTAAAACAAAACAAGAAGAAGCAGCAAATAATAGCTGCCAACGTACGTAAAAAGTTGAAAAACTTTTTGCTATTTAAAAAAAATTATCCCGATTAAAATAACAAATCACCCATATTGATTATTGATTGAAAGCACGTCTCGATGGCCACTTCGTTCCGCTTACTTAGCTCTTCAGGAAACATCTCACAAACATTTTAAATAAACTAAAGATTTTTGTCTAAATAATAAAGGTAAGCGAAAAATCAAAGTTTAAGCAAAAACAACCCTCAACCCTCGTTCAGGCCTCGGACAAGCAGTGCTAAAAGAAATTTAAAATATAAGTGAAGTCTTTCCTTAAAATTTTACGTCCCGAGGAATAAATAAAGAACGTGTTTGGAAAATTTTTAATATTCGGTTTGAGAGTAAGTGAAAGCCGAGTTTGTCCTTTTTTTTGGTATTTTGTTTTATCTTCTAACCTACAATATTGTATATGTGTGTGTATTGTATTTAAAATTTATTATGTTAATTTAAATTTTATATATTAATCAAAGGAAATGTTTGTAAACTTTAAAAGGAAAAGAAATATGGACCGTTAGAATTTATAATTATGAGGGAATGTGCAAAGAATGTAAGTGTGTGCATATCTGGTTTTGTGGGGTCATTAAAAATTTTGTCGGAAATGGAGCTGGCCATAGTTGGGATTTGGGCGGCTGGTAGAAAGATCTAACTTCCCTAGGTGAAGTGTTTAATTGTAGTAGTGTTGTAAATTTTTTTCTTTAGTATTGAATAATTGCTGCTTGTCCTAGACCTGAACGAGGGTTGAGACCGCACGTCCCGTAAGTCTCCGAGTAATCTGAGCTGACCGAATAAATCGTTTAGGTGCGTTCGGACATGTAACAATATGGCGCCCAATATGAAAAAAAGGATAGAACATTTTTCTCGCATTAAAAGGTGAGAGTATAAAATGGTTGAGTAGAAGAACGAAATGCAATACAATAGCCCAATTAAAGTAAACCCATAGATCAAAGCATGTCAAACAGTAATCTGATAAAATATATCGGGATAACTTATAGCCGTTTCATTCCCTAGGATTAAAGTTAATTGTACAGTGGAAATGGCAATTTCTTTAGAGGCCAGTAGGATGGTGCTACTGGTTCATAATGAGGTGAAGGGATTATCCTTAGGAGAACTGTGGATTTCCTAATAGAACGCCCCAACCCTCTAATAGAATATTATGGAAGATTAATATTGTTTGAAAAAATTATTGTCGAGAAAAATTAAATATACTACATTTTTGTATTCATAAGTTTATAGATTTATAGATTTCTTTTTTTTAAAGTTTATTACATTATTGTTATTAACATTTTTTTGCTTAAAATTTTTTTGTCGTTTGAGTTATTTACCGTATAAATACATCCATTTAATTTGCGTTAATAATTATTATTTTATAATTAATTTATTGGTATCTTTCACTTAATAAATTTATTTTGATTGATTTTCAACTTAGCTCCTTTGCCATAATCGTTTTATATTTACATTTTAAATTTTAATTGGTTTGGTTTTACAATTAATATTTTATTGTTAATTTTTTAACTGTTCATCTACTTAGTTAGTTAGTCGATGTAGGTTTTCCGTCGAGCTGAAATAGGTTCATGCTTTATGTTAGTATAATTTCGGTTGCAAAATTAACAGAAAATTAATCGACAACAGATAGGGCCAGTGAGGTATGTAATGTAATGTAATTACTAGGTTGCAAAGTGTAAACAGAAAAAGACCTGTACCCTCTATTTTGAATAGCTCACACCAGATACCGTCAGAGCAAAGAAAAATCGGCGAGGTAGAAATGGCTAACAATAATGAAAATTCCAATATCATAGATATGTCTGACACAATAAATGTTAGGACGTAAAGAGTTGGTATTGCGGAGTCAGGAACACCGGCTATTTCCAATTTTACACATGGAACAGCTAGTGCTGCTATCACAAATACTGAGCAGAATGTCAGAGATGTCGCTCTAAGCGGAAATGTGATAGACCAAAGGGCATTAGAAGATAATATGAAAAGAATGATGAAAGATGAATTGGCAGAAATAAGAAAAGCAGTGAGTGATCTGTCTAGAGTCGTGCAAGAATTGACAGTTGGAAGAGCTCAAAATATAGAATTTGCTCATGAGGGCAATCGATTGGTGCAGAACGTCAATTAAAACCCTTCATTTCGTCTGTCGGGTTCAGAAATTAATAGAATCAACATTTTCAAAATTTAGGGAGTAATAATCCTGGATTAATATCAGATCGTTCGTCTGAGCCTGTTGTCTTCGCTTCGCCAAGTCCGGCGATTTACACTGTCGATACATCACTGACAGAAACCCAACGAGGTGCTCACTCAAATGGGCACGTTAGAACCGTTGACAAAATACTGATTAGGGTTGATAAATGGGGCTTAACATTCGACGAAAACAATAATCACATGACCGTAGAAGATTTTATCTTTCGATTAGAGACATTACAAGCCCATTACGATATTCTGTGGGAGGAAATTCTTAGGGACTTCCACCTATTGGTAACGGGTCCTGTAAAAGATTGGTACTGGCTTCGTATCCGCACACCTGGGATGATGAAGTGGCCAACCTAGCGATGCGAGCTCCTGAACCAGTATAAGAATCATATTTGAAATTATGCGTGACCTTGTAGAGAGGAAGCAGCAATTAAATCAATCCATCGATAAGTTCTTTCATGAAATGAACAAATTACGTTCATTGTAAAAGAAATGTCAAAGAAAATACAGCCAGAATCGTTTATCCGATTGCAGTTTCTTCAGTGGAATAATTACGCAAAGAATGCATAGAAGCTGAACGTAATTTTCCAAGAAGGGAGATAATAAACACCACCTATACTTAACACCCTGTTAAAACTCTCAATGAAGTCTGTTTTGAAATGGTGGATAGCCATGAAGTAAAAGATGATCAACAAACATATGAAGAAATCGCAGCAAAAGAAAATTCTAATTTGTTGGAACTGCCAAACTGAGGGGCACGGGTTCAGAGATTGCGAATGGAGCGAAAATTATTTTGTTATCGTTGAGGAAGAGCAAATGTCGTAGCTCCAAAGTGTCCTGACTGTAAACAGGAAAACCGCAAGAAAGGCGTGGGAACTGCTGGGGATCACGTCAGTCACAAAACCCCAGGATAAAAACCATAAAATTTTTAAACAATAACTTTTCAGAAATGAGACATTACCTTACAATAGATGTTAGAAAGCAAAACTTTAAAAAAAATTAGGTCTAGCGTTTTTAGTTCAAATAATCGGGTTAAAAACATACCTAAGCATATTTTGCAACTAAGAAAGAAATTTGCCGAACGTCGAAAAAGGAAAAGATGCATTTTGGAATCTATCAACAGAGCAAAGAATAATAAGAACGATCCTAGAATTTTTATAAAAATTGGAGTTCATGATAAAGAAGTTACCGGCATGTTAGATAGTGGAGCAACAGTAAGCATGTCAGGTAAAAATTGTAGGGAATTTATTCTAGACACAGGACTTGAAATGATGCCAATGTGGGCAGGTTTAATTACAGCCGGGGGTCAAAAACACAGAATATTGGGCAAACTAAATGTTGTGTAGATAATTTGCTAAAACCACATTCCTATTTTTAACTGAACGCTTTAAGGGTTAAATCGTACTTCAGCTGTTTAATTATTGTGAATAACATGCTATTTGACATTTTGTTTTGTAAACCGCGTTATTGCACCCTTTTTTGTTCTATTATCTATTATTTGACTATTTTTTATTTATAACTCGCTCATTTGAATTATAAGCGCCGTTATAAGTTTTAAATGTCCATCAAACGTTAAACAAGGAGGTGCAAAAACTGCGGTATGTATCTGTTATAAAATTTGTTTCTTTATATTCCTTTTTGTAATACATCCTAATTTTCATTTTATAGAAATAAACGACTTTGTATTTATTTGCAAGTCAAAAAATAACATAAATGTTTTAACGCAAACCTCCTTATTTGGACAACTGTTACAGCCGTAACAATTTTATTTCGCATTTTTTTATGTAAATTTGTGTGTCTCAACATGTCGTGTACTTGCGTTTTTTGTCGTCAAATAGAAAGGCTACACAAGTTGGAATAAATGCCTCCACCAGTAGTTCGCAGTCCACCGTTTTTGAGGAGTACAGCCAGCGCGGATACTGTTGTAACTAATCCAACTTCTTCACAACAACAAAAAATGCAGCCAGAATCAAATCCGCCAGCACAGAAGCGCCAAAGGGAAGTAATGCCGAGAGGACAAGTAAGTCAAGCCCAATGAGTATGCAGCCATCAACCTCAAGAGAAAGCGTCCTCCTAGCAGACATGCAAAAGCAGTTACAGTATTTGAAACGCCAGCTTTCAGATACCCAATCGCAACTCATAGAAAGTATAAGTAAGTGCCAGCAACTGGAATCTGCTTTACAGCCATCACAAACGGTAAGTGACCATAACCAAACTTTTTTAAATGTGCCAAATAGTTCCGCCATTGTTTTAACAAATACAACAATGGAATCCCGCAATTCGCAACTCACGAATACATCAACATATACGACTGCACACATGCATTATCAACAGCCTCTGTCAACTTCTAGCGCTGCCGCGTTGGCGTCAACGCAACATGCGTCAACGTCGTTTAATATACACATAACTCCTTTAGCTAATGATTATATGGCACCATCTTCTGCAGCCAGTCGACAACAACAGCCAATAATTAACAGTTTGAATGCAAATGGAATACTTAATATACCAAACGATTATATAATCCCAAGAAAAATACAAGACCTCCCGGAGTTTAATGGTGATCCAGAGGACTGGCCATTGTTCTATACTGCTTATACCCAATCGACAGCAATATATGGATACACCAACTTTGAAAATAATCAAAGATTGCAAAAATGTTTAAGAGGGTATGCTAAGGAAATGGTAAAGTCTTTACTGATCCATCCTGATAACGTCGGTGCTGTCATAGACCAATTAAAGTTTCGTTTTGGAAGGGCAGAGCAGTTAATCCATAGCCAGCTGAAGAAAGTAAGGGATGTGCCGTATATTACTGAAAACAATTTAGCAAAATTGGTCTCGTTTTCAACAACCGTAAATAATTTGTCAGTGTTTCTTAAATCTGCTCTTAGAGGAACTCATTTTAAAACTCCCTATAAGCAAGAGGTTGGAGTGGGCCAGAATCGCAATTAACATTCATCCTTATCCTACAATCGAACATTTCAGCTCATGGTTCCAAACAGGTTTATTGTGGAAAAGTGATTCAACAGAGTTGCCAGATAGCTACCAAATGGCCTCTTGAGGGAATAGAAAGAAAAATGCGACGTGATGATAATTTTTCTGCCGCCTATAAGGAAGTTATCAATGGTTACATTAAAAAAGGGTATGTTCGTAAAGTATCACCAGAAGATGTCCACATAATATCGCCAAAGAAATGGTATTTACCTCATTTTGGTGTCATAAACCCTAACAAAGAGAAAAAGAAAATTAGATTGGTTTTTGATGCAGCCGCAAAAGTAAATGGGATCTCTTTGCACGATAATTTATTAAAAGGCCCCCTGTCCATTTCATCGTTGCCAACCATGCTCTACAGTTTCCGAAGTGGAAAAATTGCCGTCACCGCAGATATTTGTGAAACGTTCCACCAAATGTTAATACATCCAAGCGATAGAATATCGCAACGTTTTCTTTGGAGGAATTGTGACCAAAACTTAGCACCTGATGAATATGAAATGATAGTCATGATATTTGGGGCTACCTGCTCGCCATGCTCTGCTCTCTATGTTATGTTATGAAGAGGAATGTATGCTGAGGAGCATACAGGTTACCACCCCAAGGCATTGGAAGCGATCTGTGATCATCATTATTTGGACGATTTTATAGATAGCCATTGAAATCTCAAAGCAAGTGAAAGAAATCCACAAAAATGGCGGATTCAATTTAAGTGGCTTTACCTCAAACTCAAATGATGTCATCCTTGCTCTTGATGGTACACCCTGATCAAAATCGATTTCAGGTAACGACAGTATTGAAAAAGTTCTTGGTCTTTTTTGGGATTCGGCATCGGACAACTTCATGTTTAGTTTAAAATTTAGAAAAGTGGAGCAAGATGTAATATCTGGTGATAAAAAAACCCACAAAACGACAAATACTCAGTATCATCATGTCAACCTTTGATCCTTTAGGATTTTTGAGCCATTATGTTGTTGGTGGTAAATTAATACTTCGTAAGATTTGGAAACGAACGATCCGTTGGGATGAGCCGATACCGGATGACATAAACGTATCGTGGGAGCGGTGGCGTAAACAACTTAAAAATGTTTCAAAATTTCGTTTACCAAGATTTTATTTCCCTCCAGGAAAAATCAATCAAATCCAATTACACATTTTCGTAGACGCCAGTAAAGAAGCTTTTGCAGCAGTCGCCTACTGGAGATTGGTTTTATCAGATGACAGTATTGCCGTTAGCTTTATATGTTCGAAGACAAAATGTGCCCCTTTAAACAAAACCTCAATTCCTCGCTTAGAATTGCAGGCAGCCGTCCTAGGAACGAGAATTAAACAAAACGTGCTGAGTGAACACAAAATAGTTCCAGACTCGACAATTATATGTAGCGAGTCCTAAGATGGATTTCAAGCAGCCATAGAAATTACAAACCATACGTTGCGCATAGAATAGCAGAAATACCTACATCAACTAATATGGAAAATTGGAAATAGGTATCTAGTAAAGACAATGTAGCCGATGATGCTACAAGATGTTATTCAAATATTGATTTTTTTACATCGTGTCGATGGTTGAATAGGCCTGCGTTTCTGAAACGAAAAGAAGAAGACTGGCCAAATTACGATGGCGTTGCTCTTGGTCCTGAAGATATATATGAGGAGGAAATTTGCCCAAAGGTTTCACTTTTAGTTGTCAAAAATGGATTTATAAATATTGAACGTTTTTCGTCTTACAATCGCTTGAAAAAACCATTGCTCAAGTTCTTCGTTTTATTGACCTGTGCCGTAAACGATGTGGTGAATTAGACCGCCACGGTATAACATCTAAATATTTAGAAAACGCCGAGAAAATAATGTGCCTGCAAGTACAAAGGGAATCATTTGCCGAAGATTTAAAATGCATTGAAAAGGGACAGCCAGTAACAAAAGCCAGTAACTTAAATAGTTTGATGCCGTATATAGATGAGGTTGGTCTACTCAAGGTTTTTGGAAGGATTGACGCAGCTAGCAATCTACCTTATAGCACCCGCCGCCCAATCATTTTGCCCAAAGATCATTACATCACAAGACTTCTTGTAATGCATTATCACTGTGAAATGAAACACCAGAACCATGAAGCCACAATTTGCGAAATTCGCAAAAGGTTTTGGATACCACAGCTAAGGCGCCTGTTGAGATGTGTCGTAAGTAAATGTTTTAATTGTAGGAAAAATAATGCCGCTCCCGTTGCTCCGGTTATGGGTCCACTACCACTTGATCGACTTGAACCACATATTACTCCATTTAAATACACTGGACTTGATTATTTTGGCCCATTGACGGTCAGTGTTGGACGTAGAACTGAAAAAAGATGGGTTGCGTTGTTCACCTGTTTAACTATACGCACTATTCATCTTGAATTGTCTCATGATTTCTTTCTTTCTTTCTTTATTTAAAAATTATGTAATACAAAAAGCCTTCACTGGCCAAAAAATTATTACAATTGTATATAAAAAATTTGTTAAAAAGTAACCCAAATCTTCTTATGACTAAGTACACGCTATATTTTAACTAATAGTTTTGATGTAATATTAGTATAAAGTATAATATAGCGAATATAACTAAAATTAACGTTTCGTAAACAGACAGCCCCAATATGTATCAGTAAAAATAATGAATAGAGATCCAAATTGACAATGGGCTTTATATAATTTTTATCAATTTTGATTATGAACAAAGTGGTCAATCAATTTTTTCCGATAGATTGGTACAGAGTACAAAAATAATCGTAAGGTAGTAGGTAAAGAGTTCCACAGACGAGCAACTATTATCAAAAAAGATTTTTCAAAATATGTGTTGTATATTCTTGGAATAAAAATTTGAATATTTCTGGTCGAACGTGAAAAACTAAACATGTGTACTAGAAATTGTGGGGTATCATTTTTAACAATATTATAAAATGTTAACAAATACCTTAAAGTTACGAAATTACTGAAGGTGCACCTAAGAAAACGTTCAACATAGGGCGATATATGATTATAAGTCCGTTGATCACGATTGTAAAGCCTTATGCCAAAAATTTTGGTAATATTTGCGGAGGACGTAGACAAGAATATTTCCATACCAAAAGTTATTTGCGACATTAACAGGGCATGACTAACTCTAAGTCTGACATGGTATGGTAAAAAAATATTCAGGGAATAAAGTCTTCGAAGCGTAAAACTTACTTTTGCACATATATTATCTACGTGATGTGAAAAAGTTAGCTTATCATCCAAAATGATGCCTAGTATTCTAAGCTTATCAACCACTTCTATCCCCCTAGTTCTTAAACAATTGACTAGATCAAACATCCTTATCGCCCCAAATTTCATTATTTTAGTTTTAGATATATTTAATGTCAAGTAATTAGAGGTCATCCAAGAATCTACAAAATCTAAGATATTAAGAATAGTTGACTTAATTATTTCTACAGAGCTATTGCCCTTAATTAATAATTGTATATCATCCGCAAATGCGTACATGTGACACATCTCAGATTCAAGTAAATGAAACAACTCATTTAGGTACATACAAAATAATAAAGGACCCAAAACTGATCCTTGGGCCACGCCTAATTCCACTTCACGTTCTTGAGAATTTCCGCCATTAAATGTTACAAATTGTCTTCTATGCGTTAAATAAGAATATATTAATAAGCAAGACATTCTACAAAATCTAAATTCAGTGTTTAATTTTTTAATCAAATTTACATGGTTAATGCGATTAAAAGCCTTAGAAAGTTCTAATGATATTAAAACGTTTGGTATTCCCCTGTTCAAATCGCTTCTAATTGACTCTGTGATTCCCAGCAAAGTAGAAGAAGCACTACATTTCTGACGATACCCTGTTTGTCGATCATTCAAGAGCAAGTTTCTTTCTATATGCTCCATGATTTGATTTCTCATAACATGTTCAAAAACCTAAGACAATATTGGCAAAATACTTATTGGTCTTAGATTTTCTTTCTCATATGATTTGCCAACCTTTGGTATCGGTACAACCTTTGCCAATTTAAAATTATTCGGGAAAACAGAAGTAGTTAACATGGAGTTAAATAAATGCAAGATATGATCATCTAATAGAGGGAAAATTATTTTCATGAATTTTAATGGTATGTTGTCATCGGATTCTTGCATCATCGCCTTAAAAAATTTTATGAACCGCAGAGAAGTGCCAGTTAGAATCAGGTCCGACAATGGAAAAAATGTTGTTGGCGCCAATGAAGAGGCATATAAAGGGAGTGGAATGGGTATTTAATTGTCCAGCAACCCTTCAGAGGGCGGAGTATGGGAAATAATGGTGCAGTGCGTCAAGCGAGTCCTACGCCAAACTATGAAAAATGAATCTCCGAAGGAACATGTACTCCAGTCGCTCCTTATCGAAGCTGAAAATATAGTAAATTCTAGGCCGTTGACGCATTTGCCTATATCTCCTCATGAAGAGGAGCTTTTGACTCCGAATCATATCTACTGGGTACACCTAACATTCAACAAACCCCTGAAGTGTCTGCTCCTGATAAGAAAATATTCTCCTTAAAGAAACAGTGGCGTGTTGTGCAGGCCCTAAGAGACAGATTTTGGAAGCGGTGGGTTTTAGAGTATCTGCCAACCCTAACACGAAGAGTTAAGTGGTGCGAACCAACAAAGCCCCTGAAAGAAGGGGATGTTGTTTTTGTTTGTGATCCTAATACTTCAAGAAATCAATAGCGGCCAGGTTTGGTTACTCGTTTGTATACTGGGTCGGATGGAGTCGTTCGTAGAGCGGATGTCAAAACTTCAAGTGGTGTGCTGCATCGTGCTGTTTCAAAATTAGCTGTTTTGGATTTAGATGATTGCGAAGCTAATCGCTCCACGGGGGTGGGGGTGTAAAATAACGCTTCAAGGGTTAAATCGTACTTCAGCTGTTTAATTATTGTGAATAACATGCTATTTGACATTTTGTTTTGTAAACCGCGTTATTGCACCCTCCTTTGTTCCATTATCTATTATTTGACTATTTTTTATTTATAACTCGCTAAGTTGAATTATAAGCGCCGTTATAAGTTTTAAATGTCCATCAAACGTTAAACAAGGAGGTGCAAAAACTGCGGTATGTATCTGTTATAAAATTTGTTTCTTTATATTCCTTTTTGTAATACATCCTAATTTTCATTTTATAGAAATAAACGACTTTGTATTTATTTGCAAGTCAAAAAATAACATAAATGTTTTAACGCAAACCTCCTTATTCGGACAACTGTTACAGCCGTAACTATATTTAATGTGTATTAATTAATTTCAAACATAACCGAATTACCCAAAAACCGTTTTTTTTAAATAAATATTTATTTTACAAACGAGATCTTATGTATATATATATATATATATATATATATATATATATATATATATATATATATATATATATATATATCATACACGTTTGAATTTTCTATTAGTGCATTAAAGGAATGTTTCTTCGACCATCCAATAATATTGTCAGAAGCATATATCGCTGGTCTCATGTAGAAAGGCCCTAACTCGCATAATTGTGATTTTACAGAAGTAGGTAAAAACATAACAGAATCTGTATTTATCACAATATATTATTTGAAATGCAATTGCTTGTAATGTCGTTATTTTTGATACTATTGTATTCAAATTTTGTGGCGAGGGGTATTTGCATGAAATGTAATGGAATCACGAAAAAACTGAATTTCATAAAAATTCGAATTAGTGCCTTTCTACATGAGACCAGCGATATGTATTTTTTATTTTAAACACTCTCTTTCTAGCAACAATGTTGCTAAGCATTTAATCTATAGCCAATATTAGTTGTGCTATTAAGAACCTTTATATGTCGGGAGTAAATAAATCCTTTATTAACCGTAGTAAAAATTATGGATTGACCCATTATAACATTTTTTTTTTAAATTCATAACTTATAGTTATATAATAATTGCTATTTAAAAAAACGGAAAGTGATGTGATTGTAACTGCTTTGTCGTTTTGAAAATCTACTAAACATATCTTATTATCTTAAACCGAACTGCCATTATAAGTAATAGAATTGAGAAACTTCCTTTTTCCTTTGAGAGCCGAGGTACTTAGACGTATTGGGAAAAACAACACTTAAGTGATAAAAAAATATCGGATAAAAAAATCTGTTCCACATTTTACAATCGTGTATTAAAATCTATAAATTTCTTTCATATTACTCTTATTATTACAACACAAAGGTTGGTATAAAATACTGTCTACAAAATATAAATTTTTTACTAATAATTTTGGTGAAAAAAACAGTTCGAGGCAATTTTAACTAACCAATAAATAATATGGAAAACCTCGTGATTAGTTGCTCGCTTGGTTCAATATTCTAGACCGACGACGTACATTAAAAAATTTACACAAACGTCTTATCAAAAGAAACGGAAAATCCCTTAAAAGAGAAGGTAAAAATCGTTTCGTACAATAAAAATGTAATATTATTTTTATTTATGCAACAGTTAAAAACAATTGTTTAATTTAGTCTTGGAACAACAGCAGAGTGTAGCCAGGGTAACTGGTTTTCTTTCCATTGGCCTTCTCTGGCAACATTAAGTATAATTATTAAAAACACTTTGCCGATCCTTAAAACTAAGCCACAACTGTATTGTCAAATTGTTGAACCAACTTATCTCTAGTACTTTCATGTCGATTTTAAAATATCCATAGTAAATTCAAGCAGTCTTCATCAAACATATGGGGAGCTAAATCGAATAACAATATCAAGTAAATTGTTAATTCTATAATGCTTATATTAAAATGAAAGAAAGTAAATCTCTTGCACCTTTAACCATAATCACAAGATTACAAAGCTACTGTGACTATCGGAGTCATGTATCCAACTATGTACATCAAGTTCGAGGAGGCCTCATCGATCATCATGACTAAGTTGGGTAAGTTGTGGATTTGCCTTTCATTACTTATTTTTTGTATCTTTCTTTCATTATTCTAATTTTATTCGTCGACATGATTTTAGCTTGATTAAGAAATAGAAATATACAGGAAAATAGGAGTAACAATCACATATTTCATATTATGACTCGTTATTTTTATTCGCTAAATGTTATTTTCTTTTAAACTCATTTTCTTAAAATTCACTATTCTTACTCCTGGTTTTGTTTTGTTTCTTTTTCTCAACGATTTATATATTTTTGCAAACAGTGCTTAAAATCTAACACTGCTTACAAAGGCCTTTTATTTGGTGATAATTTTTTTTAAATACAAATTAAATGCCCTATGCCTAAAAGAACTTAAATATTTTTGTTATAGGTATTCCTTTTGCAAAAATAAAAGGTTATTATTCTGTTATTGTAATTATTGTAAACACACATACATAATGTGGTTAGGATATATAGAATTATTTTATAATAGGTATAACGGATTGAAATAAAGTGAAATTTTCATAATGAATTTCTAAAATTATACTATATCTGCTCTCTTACATGCAATGGAATAAAAGGGTGATATACACTGATAGAAAAAATCATCGTTGGTTTGATGACGCTATAACATCAAAATTTAAACATCAATGTTATGAAAGATGTCATCAATAAGGTATAAAATGGCATCAATGCAATGACAGACATCATCATAGAATTTTGTCATATTTTAGATGTCATCTAAGTTATGACTACAATGTCATCAACTTGATGCAATATTTCGTATACGATTATTTCGTAAAATATATATTTAAGAAAAAAGTAAATAAAGTTTTTATAATTCCAGTTAGCATTTTAATTGCAACTTGATTATTTTTTTTTTTTCATAATGTTTATTTTTATAAGCGTTTTTATGAATTTAAAAAATAAAATCACATTTATGTAAGTTCATCATCATTATTATGACCAAACAAATATATAACTAAATATGCACGGCCTTTTGAAAACAATGCTTAAAAAGCAAAAGCATATATACAACGAAGATGATGACACCCCGTCGTTATATTGATGACACATAATTATGATTATAATCATCAAATTTGGCGCTAACGTAAAAAGTAATGAGAGCAAACTGCTAAACACAGAGAATTTTCTCATATTCATAGGGAGTGATGTTAATATGTCATCAGATTGATGAACTTTTAGCATCATATTGTTGACACAATTTTTTATGTATATTTTATAACTTTTTATTTTAATTATAATATAACATAAAAATTACCGAAAATTATACCAACAGTATAAAAATTGAAGTTCTTAAGTTTTCTGTTTTGTGAAATATATACATACATATTGTAAATAAAAATTATATGTATCTTTATTGTTAGAAAAACACATGGATTTGAAACTTTTATTGCTTCCGTATTACATCAATGATTGCTGCTTCGATGATATTCTGCCGTTAAGTTTATATTATATATATATATATATATATATATATATATATATATATATATATATATATATATTGTATTGATGATATTTTTCATTAAATCAAGAAGTTTCGTCATTACATTGATGACATGCTTTAATTGAATACATAAGTTTCGTCGTTGCATTAATGACATTTTTTCATTAAATCGAAATATTTCATCATTGCGCTAATGACATTTTTTATTCATTCGAAATATTTAGTCTTCGCATTGATGACATTCTTTCATTAAACCAAAAAGTTTCGTCATCATTTTGATGTCATTTTGTCATTTAATTGATATCGGTTTTTCATTCCGTTTACGTCAGCGTGTCATTGAATTGATGACAAAATTGTGATCCTTAGCATTGATGACAAAATTAGCAAATAATGACATGGTTGACATCACAACAATGACAAGTGTCACGGGGTCAAAAACGAAGACATTTGTCATTGAATTGATGTTAAATTACTTTAGCGTTATGATGATTTTTCTATCAGTGTAAGACCGGGGATTCTAGGAAAATATTATCGTGCCGTCAGAATTATGGTAAGGGAGGGTAATGAGGCAAGTATTCCCAACATCATTTGGGATACATTTTTATCTTAGGTTGTCGATTACTACCTTTCATTTTAAGCATTTTCTTATATAAAAAAATCGCAACGGGCTATTTTTTTACCTGTGATTATACTGGTCCACAATGTTGTTTAGATGTCATTATCGGCTCAGTATAAAATTGATTAAGTGGATGCTTGCTTTTGATTGGAATAAACATACAAGCCTTCTGGATTTTTTTAGATACTTGAGAGTTCGAGTTGTCTAACCGCTGACCTCTGTGTATTACTTTTCTGTTAATTGTAATTATCTACCAAATTCAGTTTTTTATTTTGCACAGATTTTGTAATAAAGGATGAGTAAATTTATTAGTTTAGCTTTAGCTGTTAATATTAGGACCTATATTATATTGCAGTCGGTAATTTAATATCCCTTATTAATGGTAAGTGTGATAACTAAAAGGTTATATAGATTTGCAAAATTTTTTATTACGGAATTTGCCCATAGCCCTGCTTTGTTTATTAATAGTAATCATACCTATAAGTTGTATACATTACCCTTTTTGTTAACATTATTTTGTAAGAAGAACGAAACGCAATACAATAACCCAATTAAAGTAAACCCATAGACCAAAGCATATCTAACAGTAATCTGATAAAATTTATTTCATTCCCTAGGATGAAAGTTAATTATACAGGGGAAACAGCAATTTTTTTAGAGGCCAGTAGGATAGTGCTACCGGTTCATGATGAGGTGAAGGGATTATCCTTATGAGAATTGTGGATTTCCTAATAGAACGCCCCAACCGTCTAATAGAATATTATGGAAGATTAATATTGTTTGAAAAGATTATTGTTGAGAAAAATTAAATATACTAAATTTTTGTATTCATAAGTTTATAAATGTTAGAGCAAAAACAAATAAATACTTGCTTAATTCATATTGAAGTACTTTTCAATTAATGTCATAAAGTATATGACGTCAGATCTGTACACCTGGAATGTATAAAAGGGAAAAGTTAAACTGAATAGTTTGTCATTTTTTTATAAAAATATTTGGTAGTGTACATAATTGAAAAATAATATAAATAAAAAGTTTCTATCATCAGAAGTGGGATAAATTTAGCCTACACCGCATTCTATTAGGAAGATGGCTGAAGATGACTTTAATCTAAGAGGTCAGATTTCGGAAAATTTGAACCTGCAGGAGGGAAGTCCAGAGTCGAGATCTAACAGTTTTGTAATTACGATGGAGGCAATTCATAAAATTTTGGAATCCACACAAAAGTCACAATCAACCGACGCATTGGTGAGTTTTCCGAGTTTTGATCCGGATCACTCCCGCGTTGATATTCAGAAGTGGTGCGCGGATATTGATACAAGAGTACAACGAGACGGTTTGCAGAATTTTGACATTTTGCCTAGAATACAAGTTTCTCTGCTTGGGAGAGCAAAATTATGGTTCAATAAGTACGGATATCAACTAAATAGCTGGCCGGTCTTACGTGCTTCTTTGATACATGCTTTTTCTAATGGTGCAGACATTATTACAGAACTCAGGAAGGTTGCCAACTCAGAAAGCAATGAATATGCTTTCTATACGGAGTTTGTAGTGGAAAAGGTTTGTCAAATTAATCAATTACCTTTTGAAATTCCAGAAGACAAAATGGTCAAAATTGTCATCGGATGCATTAGTTAGGTTAGTTTGAGAAATTCTCTTACATTTGTTATGCCATCAACTGTGCAAAGTTTGATCAATCATTTGTCTTCTGTACGTGAAAAACCTTTAAGAGAAGTATAAAATATTACACGCCTTTTGCAAGAGGATAAACCAGTATCCAATATTGAAAAAAAGGACAAGTTACCTAATTCATTGAAACGTAAGCGCATACAGGATGAGAAACGTTGCCATGGATGTGGCAAAAAGGGTCATATTAGAGCTCATTGCACGGAAAAACAAACGACAAACGAACTAGTTGTACAGAAAATACCAAGCAAACCCATGGAAACCAAATTTAAGTGTTCTTTTTGCGAAAAATCTGGACATGAAGAACAGACCTGCTGGGCTAAACAACGAGCTGACCGAAAACAAATAAATCTATGCAAGATTTCGTTGGTATAAGATAATTACACTTCAGTGGTTATTAAAGGAAAATTATATCGTTGTCTTCTTGACACTGGATCTGATTGTTCGTCTGATCTGACATTGCTGAAAAAATATCTGCGAAAAGCACTACAAATTTACTGTCTGTGCAAGGTATTGGGAGAGAACCTATTTTACTATATGAGATGCTTGAAACATTTGTAGAATTTGAAGACCTTACTGTTGAGGTTAGCAGTCTTTATTTGATTGATAAAAAAACATTTACAAAATGAAATTATTATTGGTAAAGGCATTTTGAAAGATCCTACCCTTACAATTACGGTTACTGCCAATGGATCGTACTTACATCGCAGTAAGTCAGTTTTTTGTCTCAAAACCAAAAATATTGTTACCACAACTGGTAGTATGTCAAAGCCTCGTACAATGGAGTTGGGTGTTGTTTTAAATAAGTACTCCAAGCACTTTATAGCGGGTTTTCCTACGGAAAGGGTAACTACAGGATCCTTAAGTATACGTTTAACCAAAGATGCCAATATTTTCCTTTAGGCCATATGGGATGGTACACAGTGAGCGGTATATAACAAAAGAAATTGTTGCAGATTTGATAAATAATGGTATAATAAGAGAGAGCCACTCACCGTTTGCGAGCCCAATGATTCTTGTCAAAAAGAAAAATGGACAGAATCGCCTTTGTGTAGATTTTAGAGTACTCAACAAAATAACTGTAAAGGACCGCTATCCTTTGCCGAGGATAGAAGATCAACTAGATGAATTGTCTGGAAAAAAATATTTTGTATCATTGGACATGGCATCTGATTTTCACCAAATTCCAATTGCTGAGGATTCTATAGAAAAAACTGCTTTTGTCACACCCGATGGACATTACGAATATTTGTGTGTGCCATTTGGTCTCGCTAATGCACCTGCTGTTTTCCAGAGGGCCATAAACGTGGCTTTGGGTGAGTTACGCGGCAAATTGGCTTTGGTATACATGGATGATGTGTTAATAGCATCCAAAACCATTGATGAAGGTCTTGAAAAGCTTGATATTGCACTCAAGGCATTAGTTGAAAGTGGGTTTTCTTTTAAATTGGACAAATGTAAATTTTTGCAAAGTACTATTGAATATTTAAGACGAGAAGTGTCTGGAGATGGTATACGACCAAGCAAAACCAAAATTGATGCATTAGTGAGTTCTCCGACACCAGGTAATGTTAAGCAAATACGTCAATTTATGGAGCTAGCGAATTATTTTCGGAAACTCGTACCAGAATTTGCCGCAAAAACTGCTTGTATCACGGCATTGACTAAAATTAATACGGAATTTCTATGGAGTAATGAATGTCAAGCAGCAAAAGATGACATAGTAGAACAACTCACAACTCGACCATTATTAATATTGTTTAATCCTAATCTTCCAACAGAGTTGCATACGGATGCAACTGCAAGTGGATATGGAGCTATCTTATTTCAGCGACTTAATGGAAGATTGCATGTAGTCGCTTATAATAGTCAGGCAACTAAGTCGTATGAAGCAAAATATCATAGTTATGAGTTGGAGATACTTGCGGTGGTAAATGCGATGAAACATTTTAGGCATTACCTAATCGGTGTTAAGTTCTTGTTAGTTACTGACTGTAACGCTTTAAAGGCAACAAAAGAAAAAAAGAATTTACTTCCTCGCGTTGCTCGTTAGTGGATTTTTCTTCAAGATTTGAGTTTGAGATTGTACATCGAAGAGGGAAGACTTTATCACATGCAGATTACTTTAGCCGAAATGTGCCACCTTAGAAATCATAGAGAAAATTTAAAGTGGCGATATCAACACATCAACACAGTTCAAACTCAAAAACGGATTGTTATACAAGAAACTGGAAAACACTAACAAACTTCATGTACCCCAATAATGTAGATTGTCATTAATGAGACGTTTCCATGAAGAAAACTGTCATGTCGGATAGAAAAAGACTCTTATGAAGATACGAAAACATTTTTGGATACCGCATATGACTAAACATGTCAGGAAGGTCGTGAATTTTTGTTTAATTTGCCTGGCCGTCTGGAAAGAAACAGTGTGAACTTCACCCAATAGAAAAGAAGACAGTTTCATTCGATGTGGTTCAGCCTAATTTTATGGGACCATTTGACGGAAAAGTGTTGGAATGCTTGTTTTTCCATTAAATATGTGTATAGTCAAAGACGAATAGGTTTTTATATTTTTCTTACAAAAAAGGTATTTAATTCAACAAGAAACTTTGAGCGGGTGAGAAAACATATTAATTTTTACATTTGACATAACAATAAAAAGCAAGGCTATACCGATTAAAAATTAACTCTTACACAAAGTATTTGTATTGCAAAGTACAATTTCTAAACAATTCAACACTCCTCCTCAATACAAAATACTTAAAATAAAATATACAACATTTAGTATAATCCCATTAAATTAATACAATTGTTATGTTTAATTTTCCCTAAATTTTTAGTTAAAACATCGGCGACCATTTCATTAGTTGAAACATATTTTATGACAATGTCATTGTTTTTGTAAGCATTACGAACAAAATGATATTTAATATCAATATGTTTGCTTCGCGCATGATATACTGGGTTCTTGATTAGTTGCTGTGCACTTAAATTATCACCATATATAACAATTGCTTCTTGCGTATTATTTAAACCAAGCTCTAAACATAATTTTTTCAAATAAACGGCTTCTTTAGATGCGGCACAAAAAGCAATGTACTCTGCCTCGGTGCTGCTGAGAGCTACGGTTTCCTGCTTCTTTGACTCCCATTAAAAAACACATCCAGCATAGAAAAATACATACCCTGTGTATGACTTGCGTTCTACTGGATCACCTCCCCAGTCTGCATCTACGAATCCTTCGATTGGCTTACTAGTTTTTTGGAAGTGCAGCCTAAAATCTTAAGTTTTATATAAATATCGAAGAATGTGTTTTGCTGCTGCCATATCTTCATTGTGCGGATTTTTATTTTTTTGCGAAAGTTTATTTACTGAGTGCAAAATATCCGGTCTAGTTGTAAGAGCAAGGTACATAAGTGTCCCTATTAAGGATTGATACTCCGTTTCATTTACCTTCTCACTGTGATCGTTGGAACATTTTAATTGAAATCCTTCATTCAAAGGTGTAGACATGGGTTTACATTTATTCATTTTGTATTCATTTAAAAGTTCGTTTATGTAATTTTTTTTGGCATATGGTAATCGATCCAGTTTCTCCATCCCTCTCGATTTCTATCCCCAAAAAACAGCTTATAGGTCCTTTATCTATAATTTTTAATTTGTTTGATATTTGCTTCTTAATATTCATCAATTCATTCTTATCTGAACATGCTAAGATAATATCATCAACGTATACTGCAATATAATTCAGCTTTTCTTTTTTATGCCTTGTATACAAACATGGTTCACTTGTACAGGCAACAAATCCGATATCCTTTAAAACATTATCCAGCTTCAAGTTCCACTCACGGCCAGACTGTTTAAGTTCATATAAAGATTTCTTAAGTTTTAATACTGCATTAGGATCTTTTTCAATTTCAAAATATTGAGGAATTTTCATATATACGTCGTCTTGAAGTTCTCCATTAAGATACGCTGTTGTTACATCCATTTGATGCATATGAAGTTCATGCTCGACAGCTATTGCAACAAGAAGTTTGATATTAGCATATCGAATAACCGGCGAAAACGTTTCTTTATAGTTGACGACGTACTTTTGGCTACATCCCTTTGCAACTAATCTAGCTTTAAATTTTTCTATTTTTTTATTTTTGTCTTTTTTTAAAGAAAAAATCTACTTGCAACCAATAGCCTTCTGGTTCTTAGGTAATTGAACAACGGACCATGTATCATTCTCAATTAAAGACTTATATTCATTTCTCATGGCTTGTATCCATTTGGCAGCATGTTGTCCGCATAATGCATCCATTACGGTTTGAGGAATAATTATTTGTTCTTCATTCAGTACATTAATTGAATGGTTATTTTCTTTTCGTGGCCTTCCAGGCTTACCTGTTCTTATTAGTTTAGGCCTTCCTCTTTGATTTTTAAAATCAACTAACCTATCTATTTTTTCAATATCTGGTTCATTTTCGGAATCTTCATCGATATTTGCAATGTTTTTTTGTGATGCAGTAGAGTCGTCATTTAAAATTGCATTCTTACTTTCTACATAGGGTTAAATTTAAAAAAAAAAACATTTTTATTTTCATCATAGTTTTTCTTTCTTAAAAATTCTGTCTCAATAAAAATGACATCTCTTTTTATTTCTACTTTATTAGTTTTAACGTCATATAATCTGTAGGCTTTAGACTCTTCGGAATATCCAACCATTATATACTCTTTGCCTTTCGGATGAAACTTTTTCTTAACAGTTTTATCTAGCGCTACTGCTGTTGAACCAAAAACCTTAAAGTGTGCTACAGTTGGCTTCTTTCCTGACCAAATTTCTTAAGGAGTTTTGTATTGATTTAATTTTGTAAGGGATCTGTTTCGAATATTAGCTGCTGACGCTATTGCTTCCGCCTAAAAACAATCTTCTAAATTTGCATTTACTATCATGCTCCTAGCCATTTCAACTAAAGTACGGTTAGCCCTCTCAGCTACGCCATTTTGCTGAGGTGTGTGAGGTACGGTTAACTGTCGCTTTATACCGTTTTCTTTCAAAAAATTATGGAATTGATTGCTCATATATTCTCCACCATTATCGGTGCGAAGAATTTTAATCTTTTTATTTAATTCATTTTCCACCATGGCCTTGAAATTCTTAAATGTTTGAAATACTTCACTTTTCTCTTTTAAAAAATAAACGAATATCTTCCTTGACATGTCATCAATGAAAGTTACAAAATATCTTGACCAGCCAATCGATTTCTTATTCATTGGCCCACATACATCACTATGTATAATTTCCAATAAATTGCTTGATACGGTTTCAGAATGTGAAAAAGGTTTAGAAAAAATTTTGCTTTTAATACATGTTTTGCAAACTAAATCGGACGGAATGTTTGGAATATTAAGGCCGTAAACTGAGTTATTTCTCGAAATATCTTTTAAAGTTTGAAAATTTAAATGACCGTATCTTTGATGCCATATATCTAAAGATTCCTTTTTTAATTTGAATAAAAACTTGAACTTTCTTCAATTTTTACTATAAAAAGGTTATTTTCTTTTGTACCTTTTAAAATAACTGTTCCGTCTTTTTGCACAAAAAGAGCTTGAGTAACAGATATGAAATTACATTGCATATTTGGAACATACATACAGTTTTGAAGTTTAATGAAGTTTAGATTCTATGGTATGGTCATCAACCAATCTTATGACTTCATCGAATTCTTCAAAAGATGTAAACAAATTACGATTACAACACATGTGTGATGTTGCGCCACTGTCGATGCACCACATATTCATGTTGAATGAATTTGTTTCAAATAAAAAACTTGCTAACACTTTATGCTCTGACTTACCGACTTGATCTTTACTTTGAACACGACACTGTGCAGCAAAATGTCCCTGACGACCACATTTAAAGCATTTACCTTTTTTATTAAATTTTGTTTCTTGATTCGGCTTCTTTTTTGATGTTGAAAAAGCTTGTTGTTCTATACGTTTGTTTTCTGATATTCGCCGCTCACCTTCTTCTAATAACTTGACTTTAAGCATACTTAACGTGGGTAATATATCACGAGCTACGACAAAGGATTCAAAGGATTTAGGAAGACTTGATAATAAAATAATTACAAGTAGTTCATCAACAATTGTCACATTTATTTCTGCTAGTTCTTCAACCGTTCTAGAAAACGTATTCAAAAATTGTGAAACATTGTCATCATCTTCCATTCGAAGTTGCATTAATTGCTTAAAAAGCTTAACCTTTCTTGCTGGACCACTGGGAAGGAATATTTCTCTTAATTTTGACCATGCTTGAAATGATGTGCTGCAATTTTTTATGTGATTGGTTTGAGACGGTTTCACACACAGCTTAATAGTTGCTAAAGCTTTTTCGTCTTTTAAAGACCATTGTCCCACTTCATTGGCATCTTGCGGTTTTAAACACTCGCCACTTGCAAACTTCCATAATTCCGCATGCACCAACAAACTCTTCATTTGTAGAAACCAAATTTCATAATTATTTGAATCCAATTTCTCTATTTGAAATGCGGAACTCATTTTGAATTTTTATTTTTCTTTCAATTTTTCTACACTTTTTTTGAATATTATATACACTGACTCATAGGCCCATAACCTGTTGGAATTCTTGGTTTTCCATATAATTAGTGCATAGTCAAAGACAAATAGGTTTTTATATTTTTATTACACCACGTCTTTATTCAACAAGAAATTTTGAGCGAGTGAGAAAACATATTAATTTTTACATTTGACATAACAATAAAAAGCAAGGCTATACTGATTAAAAATTAATTCTTACACAAAGTATTTGTATTGCAAAGTACAATTTCTAAGCAATTCAACAAAAAGATCATCGTTATATCTTCATTTTGATTGATGCTTTTACAAAATTTGCAGTTTTATTCCCTTGTAAAACCCTTACAGCTGCGAAAACTGTTCACATGCTTTATAACTATGCAATGCTATTTGGAGCTCCAGTCAAACTTGTAAGTGACAGAGGCACTAATTTTACTAGTGCTGAGTTTAAAAACTCCTGCATGTCTATGGGGATAACACATCATTTAATTGCTCCTGGTGCTAGTAGGGCTAATTGACAAGTGGAACGTTATGTGGACACGGTTGCTGTTACATGGCCTAACACACCTAAACGATTTATTTCGGTTAGCTCAGAATACTCGGAGATTTACGGGACTTGTGATCTTAACCCTCGTTCAGGCCTAGGACAAGCAGCAATTATTTTATACTAACTGCCAGTCCCACGATGGCGCAATCGATCGTTCGTTCGCACAATTACATTCGAAACAAAAACAAATTCTTAAAAAATTGTTTTTGTATTTAATGAAATTATGCGAACGAACGAACGTTTGCGACATCGTGGGACTGGCAGTAAATAAAAAAAACTTTACAACACTACTGCAACTGAACACTTCACCTAGGGAAGTTAGGTCTTTCTTCCAGCCGCCCAAATCCCAACCATGGCCATCTCCATTTCCGGCAAAAATTTTAATGACCCCACAAAACCGGATATGCACACACTTACCGTCTTAACACATTCCCCTCAAAATTATAAATTCTAACGGTCCATATTTCTTTTCCTTTTAAAGTTTACAACCATTTTCTTTTATTAATAATTAAAACTTAAATTAACATTACAAATTTGGTTTTTCTTTATACAATTTTAACAAAACTTTAATTTAGAAGATAAAACAAAATACAAAAAGAAAGGGACAAACTCGGCTTTCACTTATTTTTAAACCGAATACCAACAAATTAAAAAAAAAAAACGTTATTTATTTATTTCCTCGGGACGCAAAATTTTTGGGTAAGACTTCAATTATATTTTAACTTTCTTTCAGCACTATTTTTCCTGCCTGAAGGAGCTCCCTAAGGTCGGTATGACGCTATTTATCACCTTTAAAAAAAACAACCCTAAAACTCCGTCTCTTAGAAACCTCTGTAAATTCTACACTTTATATTATTTTTTTCTGATAACGAATCCCTTTAATTTAATGCTTTATTTAATCTCTTTAAAAAAAATTTTTCTTTGCCAAAATAAAACTTGATTTGATATAAACTTATCTTTGATAACTATGAAAGAAAATAATTATGTATTAAAATTAACAATAAGAATACTAACAACACTAATAATAAATACAAATATTCAGTTTTAATAATAACTTAGCTTTGCTTTCAGCAAACTCCTCAATAGCTCCGTTGGATACCATACATCTTCCTCTGGGTTTTAAGGCGGATTCTCCCCGAGATACTCTTCCGGACAGTTCTGCAACTCGATGATTTGATGACCACACACATAAAGCTTGTAAAATTCTCTGGTATTTGTTGAATTTTTGTTTTCCCAATAAAAAAGTTCTGGTGTTTTATGTTTTGATTATTTCTTTATATACGGCTTTAATAGTTATATGTACATATAGTACATACGTATTAATGTACATATATACATATATACTAAGTATAAAAACTAATATAAGAAAATATGAATCACTCTAATGATTCTTGTTTGCTTGCATACGTACATACAAGCTGTACGTAAAAAAGCGACTTTGATTATGCATTCCCAATTTTGATTTGTAAAAGCTTGTTGCTAAGCGTAAAAACAAATCATGATCGAGCATGCACAGTCATGTATGTGTACTTTCTTACATATACACAAGTATATGTAAGATAAGTAGAAAAAGGCTGCGTATGCATTAGTATGAAAGCTTTCTGTTTTAATAAACGTATCATCTTTCTGCATGCCCAATTTTAAAGTAATATTTGGTTACTAGGCATAAATAATTATGATCAGTTACATACATATATACTGTGAGCGTCAAAATAAAGTGTACACAAACATTTTCTATAAATTAGTTTTTATTTCAGACTTTAAAAATACTATTTTATTTAACATTTTATGTTTTTTTAATTGTTATTCAGTTCTCTACTTGAACTTAAAAAAACAACAAAAAAAATTTACAACAACAAAAGTTATAAAACAAAAACAAAATCTAATCCATATTTTACGCGTCAAAATAAAGTGTACATCTTATTTTGTAGCATTTTAGCGAAGTAGAATCGCAAAAAATACCGTTACGTTTTGTTGTTTATTTACTTTCTTGCTCTTTAAAATCACTACTACTGTTTTATAATAGACAGACGCAATTTTCGGACTATAACTTCTTTGCAGAAAGAAATTTGTTATTTTATTAAAAATGGGTAGACAAACATCAACAGAAGTCAGGGAACTTGTGATAAAACTTCGAAAAGACGATAAAACTTTTCGTGAAATCGGGTCTATTATAAACAGAAGCCATAATACAGCAAAGAGAATAGTTGATAAGCACAAAAAATTCGGCAAAGTAGAAAATCGTCCAGGTGCAGGCCGACCAAGAACTTGAAGTGAGTCTGAAATAAGGTCTATTTTGAGTGATGTGAAGAAAAATCCATTTAAAAGTGCTATTAAAATATCGGAGGAAGTTTCAGCAACAAAAAATACCAACATTAGCGCCAACACAACACGAAGAGCTCTACACGCAAATGGTCTACATGGTCGGTTGCCGCGAAAAAAGCCACTTATATCGTTAGTAGATCAGAAAAAACGTATTGAGTATGCAAAAAAGTACGAAACTAAAGATGGTTCTTTCTCGAAGAACATTTTATTTAGCGATGAGAGTAAATTTGAGGTATTTGGCCAGAAAAATCTGTAAAAGTATGGCGTACAAAAAATACAGAGTATGATGAACAAAATCTAATATCTACGGTTATGCATGGAGGGGTTCGGTGATGGTGTGGAGATGCATTGCGGCAAGTGGAGTGAAAAGCTTGGTTTTTATTGAAGATACCATGAATAAAACGGACTACTTAAACATTTTTAAAAACAATTTGTCATGTAGTGTGGATAAATTGGGCTTCAAGGGACCTTGGATCTTTTAACAAGACAATGATCCCGAATATACGGCAAAGATAGTAAAAGAATGGCTCCTTTATCATACTCCTAAGACATTAGATCATCCTCCCCAATCACCGGACCTTTACCCGATTGAGCATTTGTGGGAGCATCTTGACTGGCAAATACGAAAGAGGACAATTACTAACAAGGATACGCTTAAATCCCTTATAATGGAGAAGTGGCAGAAAATTTCATCTGACATAACCAAAAAACTAGTTGAATCGATGCCCCGGATGAATTATACGTGTACACTTTATTTTGACGCTTAAAATATGGAATAGATTTTGTTTTTGTCTTATAATTTTTGTTGTTGTAAATTTTTTTTGTTGTTTTTTTAAGTTTAAGTAGAGAACTAAATAACAATTAAAAAAACATAAAATGTTAAATAAAATAGTATTTTTCAAGACAGAAATAAAAACTAATCTAAAGAAAATGTTTGTGTACACTTTATTTTGACGCTCACAGTATATTATTTGTTCTATTGATTCTTTTTTGAATATAAGCCAGTGTGTCATTGATAAAGAGTTTAGTTTTATTTTAAAATTAGAAGCGTGATATTAAAACTTAAAGAAGTGTAAACTAAAATTATCAAAAACAAAAAGGATATTATATCCTTCTTAATTTTGTAAAAAGGACTCTAAAGGACCCTAAAATTAAAATAAATGTTAAATTAATAAAATAAATTGAAAATCTTAAATAAAAATAATAAATTAAAGTTTGTGTTTTAATAAAAAAAGTAAGCATAAACGTAATTGGCGCAGTCGGTAGGATTGCCCGGGTATCCTTGCTAAAATTTTTTTTTACTAAAGCGGTACTGGACATTTTAATGTCCTAGCGGGCATCAAAAAAAAAAACTTAGTTAAAGGACGGATACTTCCTCATAAACTAAACAAAATGTGAACATGTGTTAATACAAATAAATAAAATTATTTCTTATGTGCTTTTTTAATAATATTGCGAAAAAAAAACCAAAAACGTTAAAACTAAAATTAATAATTTAAACAAACCT
The DNA here is from genome assembly GCA_916610165.2 of Gymnosoma rotundatum. Taxonomy (NCBI): domain Eukaryota; kingdom Metazoa; phylum Arthropoda; class Insecta; order Diptera; family Tachinidae; genus Gymnosoma; species Gymnosoma rotundatum. The sequence continues at coordinate 3,287,608 of OU744341.1, read as the reverse complement.
TAAAAGAAAACATTTGAACAAAATAAAAAATTTTTTTTCTTTAAAAATTGTGGAAAACAATTAAAATAGAATTTTTTTTTTTCTTTGAACAATTACAATTCAAGCAGAAAAAAACAGTTCAAAGAAAACGTGAAAAAAAAACAATTCCATAAAAGACACTTCTTTTTAAAACTGAAAAGCTTGGACAACATATTACTAATAAAATACCAAACTAAATAAAAAAAGAAAAAAAATTATAAAGGACATAAAAAATATCATCCTAATAAAAGAGGTTGTTGTACATTAGTGTTAAAACATATTCATAAAAGCTTGGTGATGGACGGCTCATTTGCGGAAACGTGCTGAAATATCTAAGGTCCATTGAATTTTGTGCAGCTATTTTGGAAGGAACCCGATAAAGGCTCAAGGTCCACAGTTGGTGCAGAATAATTAAGTATACATATATATATATATCATATAAATTTTTAAGGCATTTAAATTAAAAATTGTCCAGAAAATACAAAAAATAATCAATTTTCTTAAGTTTTAAACAAATCTATTCTGTAAAATACCAAAAATATAAAATATTTATTCGTTTTTCCTTTTTTTATATACGAAAGTCTTTAACTTGACGAGTATATATATTTTTTTTTGACTTTTCAATAAACAAATAGATTTTTTTTGAGTCGAAAATTTATTATTTAAATTTTTTTTTGGTTTTAAATTATAATATTAAATGTACTGAAAAAAAGTAATAAAACAGCATAAGCTATATAATAAAAACTTTATTGTAAACTAGAAGAGAAAGTTATACAAAGTTTATTACATATATATATATATATATATTTATTTTTATTATGGCTCAAGAAAATAGCGCCCCTCGTACTTTAACTGTAGATCCATTAAAATTTCTTGAAAGATTACCCGATTTTTCTGGAAATAGAAATGAGTTGTATTCATTCGTTGCACTTGTTGACAGAATTAACCCTCTTCTAACCCAATATGATAACCTTTCGCAAGTTTTATTTTTTGATCTTATTAAAAGCAAGCTTAAAGGCAAGGCAAGAGAAACAGTAGAAATTAATTTCCATGCCCAGTCGTGGGAAGAAATTAAAACAATTCTAACGAATAATTTTGGGGAAAAACTTAGTGCCGAGGAGTTATATGATAGACTTAGGGCAGTAGTTTTTAGAACGAATGTTATTGAATTCTATAACGAAATAAAGGAGAAACTTCGAAGTTTAAATAATAGAACTTCTTCCGATTTAGGAGTCAATTTAAATAGTGAGCAAATTGCTAAGAATAATATGCGTACAGCACTAAACATATTTAAAGTAAAAATGCCAGAACCCATGAGATCAATTCTAGCTTCTAGAAATCCTGAAACACTTGAAGATGCGAAAATAAAAATAGCTATTCAAAGAAATTTGATAACTCTAATGCTAGGAATAATCATAGGTCTTATGTAAACTTTAGTACGAATAATCAATCAAATGGAAATAATAGAACACGTCATTATTTTAATTCAAACGGAAAAAAACCAATACAGCCGCAGAACTGATACGAAAACTAACCAGGGTAATGTAAATATTTCAAGTAATAACAATAGGTACCAACACGATAATAAGCAATTTGGCAATAACAGTAATCGAAATAATATTTACTACAATAATATTAATCACGGTCGGCACTTTATGAACAATTTTCCAAATCCTCAGAATCATCAAACTCTTCCAGAGCCTATGGACATTAATATGGTACAAAACTCCAATAAATTAGCGGCATCACCCATTTCACATAATGTTTCCCTTAGTAACACTTCAAAAGGTATTAAAAATCCCCAATTAGAGTTAGTAAACCAAAATGATATAGTACAAAATTTTCCTTTTCAAGCCTCTCCGGAGAATTACCATATATAGAATTAAAAAATTGTCTCAAATTTATAGTGGATACTGGAGCAACACATTCAATTGTGAATCCAGGAATATGCAACCCAAAATGGAAAATTAAATCAGAAAGATTGAACTTAAAGACTTTACAAGGCAATGTAAACGCTGATATTGTATATCAAGTTCCAATGTTTCCCGAATTAGGAGATACTAATGACAAAATTTTATTAATTGAATGCAAATTTCACAATCACTATGATGGTATTATAGGTAATGATATCCTACGTAAATATAAAGCTGTTATTGATTATAAAAATAATCATTTAAAAATCAACAAAAATAATATTCCCTTGCTAACTCAAAGTAAAATCCAAACGGTTCAGTTTATTTCAAATATTGAAAACGGGTTAATTTTTATTAAGAAACATGAAAATGATGGCACAACTATTATTGATGAGGGAGTTTACAACTTGCACAATTTTAAAGTTGAGATAGAAACCACTGCCAAATGTCCGAACATAATATACCTCAATGAACATAATTCATGGCCAGTTTCTTCTGAAAACTACTTTCTAGTCGATGACAAATTATCACACACAGATTGTAGCAAAGAACCTTTAATAGAACAAGTAAGAACAGAACACTTAAATTCCGAAGAAAAACTTAATTTACTCAATCTTTTGCAAAACTATAGACACTTATTTTACGAAACAAATTCGAACTTGTCCTTCACTAATGCAATAAAACATAGAATTATTACCAAAGATGATATGCCTGTCTTTTCCAAAACATATAGATACCCTTACGTCCACAAGCAAGAAGTCAGAAAACAAATACAGGAAATGTTAGATTGTAAAATAATTAGGCCGTCGAATTCTCCGTATTCAGCTCCGATATGGATTGTCCCCAAGAAAGATGATGCTAGTGGCCAAAAAAAGTGGCGAATCGTAGTCGACTATAGAAAGTTGAACGAAAAAACTATAGATGACCGTTTTCCCATACCAAACATAGAAGAAATTTTAGATAAACTTGGAAGATGTTTATATTTCACCACCTTAGATTTAGCGAAAGGGTTTCATCAAGTCGAAATCGATGAAAGGGACACCCACAAAACAGCGTTTTCGATTGAAGGTGGGCACTTTGAGTTTTTGAGAATGCCATTTGGTCTTAAGACAGCACCCGCCACGTTTCAAAGACTAATGAACAACATTTTATCCGATTTAGTAAATAAAGTGTGCTTAGTTTATTTAGATGACATCATCATTTACTCTACTTCTATACAAGAACATATGAATTCTCTTCGTCTTGTACTTGATAGACTTTCAGAAGCCAACTTAAAAATTCAAGCAGACAAATGTGAATTTATGAAAAGAGAAACAGAATTCTTAGGACATGTTGTCACACAAGAAGGAAAAAAACCAAACCCTAAAAAAGTAGAATGTGTATCTAATTACCCCTTGCCTAAAACACCTAAGCAAATTAAACAATTCCTAGGTCTCAGCGGTTATTACCGAAAATTTATCAAAGATTATTCAAAAATTGCAAAACCAATGACGAAGTATCTAAAGAAAAACACTAAAATGAATATAAACGATTGGGAATATATAGACAGTTTCCGAACTTTAAAAATGCTTCTTGTAAACGACCCAATTTTAGTTTTCCCAAATTTTAACAAGCAATTTGTTCTTAATACGGATGCAAGTAACTTTGCTTTAGGCGCCATCCTTTCACAGGACAATCATCCTATATGTTATGCTAGCAGAACGCTCAACGAACATGAGGTCAACTATTGCATAGTAGAAAAGGAATTGTTAGCAGTAGTTTGGGCCGTCAAGTACTTCCGTCCATATCTCTTTGGTCGAAAATTCATAATAAAAACTGACCATCAGCCACTACAATGGTTATTTTCAATCAAAGAACCCAATTCTAATTTAATTCGTTGGCGATTGCAGCTAGAAGAGTATGACTTTGAAATATTTTACAAACGCGGAATCAACAACGGAAACGCGGACGCATTATCCCGAATAGAGCCACAAGTAAACTTAGCAGAGCATCATAACCCTAACGTTATTATTCAAAGCAACCTTCCTCTTAATGCGTATCGATACCAAGTTATTATAGAAAAAAAATCTAATCTCCTTAAAATTGTTAACAACAAAGTTTTTAACAATAATAGAAAAACCATTACAGCAAATAACTTTGAAGAGAACGATATGATAGCTATTATAAAGAATTATTTCCACCCAACAAAAGTAAATGCAATTTTAATAAGCGATAGCGATCTTTACGAGCTATTTTAAAACACTTTTTTCAGATATTTTAAAAATTCAAGATTAAAAATTGCAAAATGCAATAAAATTCTTAATGACATTCTAGATAAGAATGATCTTAAGAATCACATTCATAATGAACACCACAGAAACAATCATCGTGGTATAAACGAAAATTTTCAACAACTCAAAACCAGAATATATCACCCAAAATTAAAGCTCAGAATACAGCAATTTATCAATAATTGTCACATATGTAATATCGAAAAGTATGATCGAAAACCTATTAAGCAAATGTTTAGAATTATATTGATGTCTTTTATAGTTTACAGAAAACGTTGTTTCTTACCTTTATTGACAAGTTTTCAAAGTTTGCACAGGCAATAAAAATCGAAAATAGATCATGGGTTGAAATTAAAAAAGCTCTAACTCAGTACTTAAGTTTCACTGGAAATATTGAAAAAATTGTGACCGACAATGAGAAAGAAATATTGAAATTCATTTCACATCAAACAATAACCATACCTCAAACGCAGACGTTGAACGTCTACATAATACAATGAATGAGCACATTCGCCTCCTTCGTCATGATCCAGACAGAGACATAGACTCGGTTGAGGAAAAAATCTATAAAGTAACCACGTTTTACAATAATTCCGTCCATTCAAGTACAGGGTACAAACCTATAGATTTCTATAATGGTCAAATAACTATGGAAGATTATCCAAGTATAAAAGAAAGAATGAATAGGTTAAAAGAAAAAGCAATATCAAAACTAAACGAAAACCGCGAAGATTGCGTAGCTCAAACTGGTGAAGTATATTTAAAACAAGAGAGAGGTGGAGAAAATCATGCCAGGTTTAGAAAGGTCAAAGTAGATAGATTAGATGACGATCACGTTATAACACAAACAAGACATAAGTATTATAAATCTCATATTAAAAGGAACAAACATTTACGAATTAATACATAACTCATTTCTTCAAACATTACAAACTTTAGCGAAAGGAATATATACATATATATATATATATATATATATATGTATATGTGTATGTCTGTGTCAATGGATTTTGAAATAATTAACCTTTTATAAAATTATGTTAAAATAAAATCTCTTCAACGTTTAAAATGCATAAAAATTTTTGAAATATAATACAGATAAGATAAAAAAAACAAGAAAGGGAAACACAAAATATAAAGATAATTAATGTTTTACTTACTTACCTGAAAAGTACTTTTAAATAAAAAAAAATAATAACAAAGATATTGTTATTTATAAAAAGAACACATTGAAATAAAAACACTAAATTAAAACTGAGCAATTAAAAGTTAATTTTAAATATATAAATTTAAAAAAACAAGACATGGAATATCTATTCAAACAAATTAAAGTTATAGTAATAGTTTAAAATTTATACGTACTATTTACGTAAATTTATATTTAAAAAACCTATATGTAAGAACATTATATAGAATTTCGTATAAACTAAATACATACATATATACCTGCTCACAAATAAAATTAAATATTAATTTATACATAAATGTACATAACTATGAATTAAGAATATTCACGAAAAAAATACTAATTAAAGCATAATATTAATACATGCATAAATATGTAGTATATTTGTGTATTTGTAATTACACAAATTTTTTTTTCATTAACTTAAATCTCGCCGGAGCTTCAATCAAACGGTCGGGGAGTTATATGTACATATAGTACATACGTATTAATGTACATATATACATATATACTAAGTATAAAAACTAATATAAGAAAATATGAATCACCCTAATGACGTTTTTTACAATATATTAAATACGTACTTGTTACTATGCAAATTACACCAATCATGCAGAAGCATGCAGATTCTTGTTTGCTTGCATACGTACATACAAGCTGTACGTAAAAAAGCGACTTTGATTATGCATTCCCAATTTTGATTTGTAAAAGCTCAGTTACATACATATAAATTAACAACAGTGCGTGTTATAATCGTTACACGATTTTTATTAACACAAACGCACGTTTCAATGTCGAAAATGTGACTGAATTTTTATTTTTTCAATTTCTATAACAAATTTAATTTATGTTACTAAGTTAACAATAAAAATAAATAACAGAGTTTTACAATGAATATCATAACAACAATAAATACAATTAATTAATTATAATTTACATTAATAAATAATAATAAATAAAACAATAATAATAATAATAATAACAATAATTTATAATAGAATGTTGTAGGGTGTTAACTGCCCCCCTTTTAAAATTAAAACGTCCTCGTTTTAGCTAGCAGAAATAATCAAATTAGTTTTTTGAATGATATTACCTAATGTTATTTTTATGAACCTGTTTGCCACGTATTATAACCTTTGTTCCCAAATCCTTTTCAATGACTTCTTCCAAATATACCTTATCAATTTTAATACCTAATCTTTTATTTCGTCGAACAAATACTACATCTCCTACACTAAAATTTCGATTAGCACTACCTAAATTTTCAATTTTCTCCTGTGTAGCTACTATCTTTTCCCGTATATTCTTTAAGTTAACAACACCTAGAGATTGAAGAATATCAATAGGTTTTTGATTTGTAATAGAATGTATAGTATTATTATATTTGTGAGTAGAAATAAGTATTAGATCTGATATGTTATCAATATCATATTGTATCCTAACACACCTAGCTATTTCAAGCAGAGTCGAATGAAACCTTTCCACTTGTCCATTACTCTCACTGTGCAAAGGCGGTACGAAAAATTGTTCAATCCCAAAGAAATCTCTTAGCATTTTATGTATGGTTTTTGATTGAAAAGACTTTTCATTATCAGACACTATAAGCTTTGTGTTTTTAAAAATATTAAGAATCTGTAAAAGAGCAACCTTAACATCAATAAGAGCTCTTGAATTTATTGGTACTGCAATAGCATATTACGAAAACTTATCAAGACAAGTAAGAAAATGTACTTTACCAGTTGAAAAAATATCAATATGAAGTATATGTCCAGGAAAATCTGGAATTGGTGATGCACCGATTATTGGTTTTCTTGGTTTTCTATTGTATTTACTTTCTAAACATATCTTACAATTTTTAATGATCGAATAGAGCAATTTCTTTATTTTTGGAAAAAAATATTCAGATGTAATTTGTTTATAGTTTTCATTCAATGATCTGTGCGCACGATTATGCTCTAAATTTAATGTCTCCAACTGATCGTTTTCATTTGTTAAATCTATTACGAGCTTTTTAGTATGAATAAATTTCACTGATGGGAAATGATCTAGAACGTCATTTTGAATTTCTGCCAATGTACCCAAGTCGCAGTGCATTGCATTGGCTACACGAGGATTAACACAGTTTTGTAAAGTAAGTAAAAGTTTTTGAATGTCGGTGTAGGTTATTATATGCCTCTTATATTGCCGAAATATTATTTTCGTTATTTTGCTATCATTTGGACCTTTAGAAATTATCAATTTGTTGGTAAATTGATTTACTGAAGCAGCTATTGATTTTATTGTTCTTGAATAAGACATTTCACTATGTATTGTTTCAGAATCAGTGTTATTGAAGTTGTTCATGTACTGACGCGACAATGCATCTGCTACGACATTTTCCTTGCCGGGTTTATAATAAAATTTTGGAGAATAGTCAGATATAAATGCTTGCCATCTTTTGATTTTAGGGTTTGGGTTTTTTTCCGAAGTTGCGAACGTTAAGGGTTGGTGGTCAGTAAAAATGTTAATATTTTTTACACCATACAAAAAATGTCGCAATTTTTGCAAGGACCAAACAATACAGAGTAATTCTCTTTCGTTGGTTGCATAATTTTGCTCTGTAGATGAAAGCGTACGAGAAATCATGGTAATTGGCTTACCATTCTGTGACAAAACAGCCCCAATAGCATTTGAACTAGCATCTGTTGTCACTTCAAATGATTTATTAAAATCAGGATGCTGAAGTAGTACATCTTCAGAAGCTAGTATACGCCTTACTTTTTCGAACGCAGTAAGCGCTTCCTGACACAAGCTAATTTTGACATTCTTTGATGTTTTTGCATTAACATTTCCATTTTCTCCCCGAAGGTAGGTGGTAAACGGTTTCACTATAACAGCATAATTTGCGATAAATCTACTGTAATATCCAGCCAGACCAATAAAAGATCTTAACGCCCGTAGAGTTTTGGGAACTTTAAAATTAAGAATATCCTGGACCTTACCAGGAGATGTCTTGATGCCATTTTGCGAAACAACAAATCCTAGAAACTCAACCTCATTCCTAAATCCAGATTTCAAATCAAGAGTCGTAAAAAATTTTGATTTGCCTAGATTCGATAAAGTTACAGTAATATCCGGCATTGGATATTTGTCTGGGACAGTAAAGTCATTTATTTTCCGGAAATCAATGACCATACGCATTTTTTGCCTACCTTTAGAATCTATACCTTTTTTGCTGACGACATGGATAGGTGAGTTATAAGCTGATGAAGATTTTCTAATAATGCCATCTCTTAATAAATTTTCTATTTCGGTATTTATAAACGTTGTCGCAGAAATAGGATACGGATAACTACGAGAATAAATAGGTTCTTTCTTTGTCAAATTTATCGTGGCTTCAACTTGAGTGTTAACAGTAAGCGCTCGCTCCGGATCAGCAAAAGCAATTACATTATTTTGAATAATTTCTTCGAATTTACTATACAAATCAACAGGAACATATTTTCTATCAATTTCTATTGAATTTACCTGGCTGCATAAAAAATGGTTAATTTGTTTCTTTCCAGTTTTATGAAAAAGGACTCCATTCTTTGCATCAATTAAGGCTTCTATTTCCTTCAAAAAGTCATAACCTAAAATACCATCAAAAGAACTTAAACATGGCAATATAAAGAAAGTTGTTGTCCAATTCAAAAGCTTTATTTCACATTTTTCTTTAATAAGCGTAGATCCATTTATTAATTTAATTTGAAAGGGTTTATTCACTTGCTTAATATTTTTAATAAAATCTAAATTTCGTATATAATTTTTAGAAGTACCTGTGTCTATTAAAAGATTCAGCTCTTGCCCATTCATTGATTTTTTAACAACATAAGGCAAGAGCGACTTTACACTAAAAAATTCAAATTATCGATTGCATCATCTTCGGATTCGTCATAAGTAGAGGCTTCATTTTCAAATATATCTTCATTTTCGCCAAATGGTTTGGCATAATTGATTCTCTGAATATTTTGAACTGGAGACTGGCCAGAATTATAACTAACCAGCTGCCGTCCAGATTTATTTTCATAGGAAATTGGCTTCTGGCTCTTATTATTGAAGTTTTTTGGATAAGCTCCTAGAGCATTTGTAGGTGGTGTTGGCTTTCTAAAATATGTTGTACTTTTATCAACATCCATTGGAACAGGCGATGGGTTTTGTTTGTGGTTTGTAGAACGGTCAGAAAAAACTTCTTTAGGCAATCCATTGTTCAAAAAAGGTACCGTCATTGGTGAAAACTTTCTTGAGTTAGCAAATGCATTTGCGAACCTATAACGTTCATGATTTTTTTCAAGTTCTTGAGCCGTAGCCAAAGCCGTAGGCAAGTCTATTGGATTTGCAGAAAAACAAATATCACATAAAGGTTTACGAAGACCTGATACAAATACACGTAACGCGTTTGCTCTTACTCGCTCATTTAAAGCTTCGATAACATCATGATTCGTATTAGTCATGAGAATTTTATTTATAATCAGAGTAAGTTGCTTATTTACTTTATCATAATATTCATTTATAGTTAAATTACCCTGTCTCAAAACACTAAGCTCATTTTCTAACAAATACAAAGGTCTTTTATCAGAATAAGACTGATCTAGTCGTGAAATTATGGCATCAAAATTAAAAATTGTATTATAAGAGCTCAAAGTAGCATTTGCCTCACCAACAATCTTATTTCTCAAAATACCCATGGCAACATAATATGCTTCAGATCCCTTTATATAATAATTTAAAGCAAACTTCGCAGATTCCCTCCATGCCGGGTATTCGCAAGCATTTCCACTAAATTGGGGAAGTGATTTTATTAAATATAGTAAATAAAAGAACAACTAAAAATAAAAACTAAAACAAAAATAAACATATAATAAATATTATAAAATGAAAGATAATAAATAATCACAAATAAATAAAGTATAAATTGAATATAATACTTATATATAAGTATACTATGTATGTTGATAGATTGCGGCTTCTTAATCCACTTCCTGCTGATTCCTCACTTAATTAAGTTTGTCTTCTAATACCATATATGTATGTAGTTCATTCTTCTCGTATTATTTATTTGATAGCACCAATACAACAATAAAATATTTGTTTTTGTAATATTTGGCTTTAACAATTATTAAATTAGCATTTTTTATATTATTTGGCTGTACACGACAAGTTTATTACTATTTAATCAGGTTTCAATTATTTTTTCTTTGATGTCCTTTAAAGATTGAAGGTAACATATACATATGTATTTATATTTAGTTTTTTATTACCACATTGGGTTAAATGCACAAATTTTTATTTTTGTTTAAAACTTTCAACTGATGTTTGTTCCATTATTTTTTATTTCTCTTTTGTGGTTTTTATTTTTATGTTTGATTAATTGCAAGTAATAAGTAAACTAATTTAATTTAGCACATTTTAAAAATTTTGAGATTTTTCATTATATTTCGTATTTAAAATCTTAAATTGGTAAGTTTTATAAACTGTTATTGTATTTTATATATTAAAGCTTTTCGCGTTGGGCGCCAATTAACTACAGTGCGTGTTACAATCGTTACACGATTTTTATTAACACAAACGCACTTTTCAATGTCGAAAATTTGACTGAATTTTTATTTTTTCAATTTCTATAACAAATTTAATTATTTTACTAAGTTAACAATAAAATAAATAACAGAGTTTTACAATGAATATCATAACAACAATAAATACAATTAATTAATTATAATTTACATTAATAAATAATAATAAATAAAACAATAATAATAATAATAACAATAATTTATAATAGAATGTTGTTGGGTGTTAACTTATATATATTATTTGTTCTATTGATTCTTTTTTGAATATAAGCCAGTGTGTCATTGATAAAGAGTTTAGTTTTATTTTAAAATTAGAAGCGTGATATTAAAACTTAAAGAAGTGTAAACTAAAATTATTAAAAACAAAAAGGATATTATATCCTTCTTAATTTTGTAAAAAGGACTCTAAAGGACCCTAAAATTAAAATAAATGTTAACTTAATAAAATAAATTGAAAATCTTAAATAAAAATAATAAATTAAAGTTTGTGTTTTAATAAAAAAGTAAGCATAAACGTAATTTTTAATCTCATATGCCAGTTTGCACAGCATTTTAAATTTAAAAAAAAATATTTAACACTAATATTGTGCACTTTCTTAAACTGTTCAATATCAGGTAGGTATGTGGTGGAAACTTTATAAATCCGTTTGTTTTAATTTTTGGCACTTTAAATGCAGTTTTGTTTTTAACAAAATAATTAGTTTTTTTTCGCAGTTCAAAATTTTTAAGTTTCTTTGCTTTTGTTAATTTTATTAACTTTCGTTTGACCACAACAAACAATAATAAAAAAACTTCTTTTTACTTTTACAAATCACCACATAAAAAAAATTCATTAAACACTTAAGACAGTTTTCGTTACACCAAATAATCTTTTCAAACGAAACACCACAAAAAAGCCCTTTTTCCTACTCATCTTTTGCTTTTATACTGTAACGACACGTTTTCGCTATAGCCGGGGTAGGTCAGCGGATGTCCAGTGTCGTACATAAAAAAAACAATTAACACAAACACCTTTGTTTTGTTAGACGTTATAAAATTTATTTTATTATAATTTTGGTTTTTTTCTTTTTTTTTTGTTTTTTTATTTTACTTAAATTTAACTTGTTAATATTTAAATAAAATAGAACTTGAAAAATAAACTAGATTACAAAGGAAAAAAAATTAGTTAGCCCAGCCACACGTGAGTAAATTAATTTTTTTTGGAGAATCGGACAGTAAGAGCTAAGCAGGAAGCGATATACCACTGCGGTGGCATACGCACTACCAACAAGGGTTGATCTATTCCACTGGGCAGCGAGAACCTTGCCGGCATACGCACAATCTACGTCCAGGCGGCTCAAGTTTTAGCGATTCCTGACCGATTTGTCCACGAAATTAAGTCTTTAAAAAAAAACACAGGAGTCGTCAAAGCGTGTACGTCGGTCAAACTTGGAGACGGTAACACCGAAATTCAAGCCAGCCGAAGTATCCGAATTGATTTCTTGGTTGGAAACTATAATGAGGAATTGATATTTTATTGGAGTGGCATACGCACAACTTCGATATCAGATCTCTTCTCCACTGATCAAGTCTTAGCATTCGATGGCATACGCACGATCAAATGATCCGACTGTTTAGCTCTATAGCTGCCAACTGACTAACTTCTACTTCAGTTACAACAGACTAATTTGCGCACACGCATAAAACATTCAATTACTTTGTCATTCGTGTAGCTGAGAAAATACGAATATTATAACATCCGATGTTCCACTCTTGAGTGTATAATGACACGAAGTGTGACCCACTCAAACGTGAAGTAAGCGAATGCATATGTAACTCTTACATAACAACAGAATTTGTTCTTAAAACTGCATACATTGTTTATCTTAATTATTTATTACAAAAACAATAATGCAAATAAATGTTCTTTATTTAAAGCATAAAGAGCAAACAACAAAATGAGTACTCTGTATATTATAAAAAAAATAAAGAGTATAATTTAGGCAATTCTCTTCGTGTGGCTTAACCAGCATACAAAAAAAAAATACAAAATACTTCATATAAATAATGGAACATTATTATGTAAAAAAAAACAACAACAAAGGCATTTGTTTGTTTGTTGAGGAATGCATAACCGTTGTTCATTTTATTAGGTGGGCCCAAAAACAAGTTCAGCGACTTTTGGTCGTCACACTACCCCCTCCCATTTTCCCAAACTTTCCTAGTTTAGGCGGGTGGTTTTGGGGTGGAGACGGTTGGATGGTCATTCTGTAGTGATAAACGGGGCGTGTAAGATTACGAACCGTAAGCGACTCTAAGGATTCTGGGTTCCTAGATCTGCGTTTATGGTTGCCTGTAGTTCTGCTGGGAGTTGATCGCAGGGAGGGTCGGAACATGACTCGGCGGATGGGCGGGGGGTTTCGGGATGGTTGGTTACACACAAGTGACCAGGGTTCTTCAGGAACTCGTGAAGGCATCTTTCTTGCGGGATTCTGTTGTACACTTTTGTACCGCTGACAGGCGCCACATTTCTGAACGTATTGTCTTTCGTCTCGAGGCAACCCTGGCCAGTAGTAGCGTGTTGCAATTTTATTTAATGTCTTCCGAACTTCTACGTGCCCACCGGCAGCCTGATCGTGGTTTTCCTGCATTACTTGTTCTCGTAGAGGGGCAGTTACACACAATTTCCATGGTGTAGTGTCGTCGTCATTAATTTCCCGCGTAAAGTGGCGGTACAGTTTTCCGTTTTCAATTACGTAGTCTGGGAAGTTTCCAGGATTCTGCCGGACCTCCTTTATTTTGGTTTCCAACCAGAGACAGCGCGGAGGCTTCTGTGTTGTTGCCAGCGTGATTTTGGCGATTGGGTTCCGTGAGAGCGTATCGGCGACTACATTCTGCTTTTCCTTACGATAACAGACAGAAAACTTATATTGTTGGAGTTCAAGGGCCCATCTAGCTAATCGTCCGGTGGGGTTATCAATGGAGCTTAACAATTTAAGAGCCAAATGGTCGATGATTACCCGGAATTCATATCCCTCCAGGTATGCTCGCATTTTCCGGATTCCCCATAAGATGGCGAGACACTTCTTCTCCGTCGCGGAATAATTTTTCTCAGCTGCATTCAGGTGTCTACTAGCGACCTGTTACCATCGACATTGCAAACATCAACCCTAATGAACGTTTGTCACCAGTGACCGTTGGTCAACGCGGGGGAGAATGTTGATACTTAATCAACATAATTTTATTTTTTATTATTTTATCATTATTAAAAAACATTGCACAATTTCTGTATTTAAATTCCATAACTATTATTGTTGACTAAACACTTTATTTTATAATCCAATTTTTTATATTAAGTTCATTAACCATTGTTGTTGACAATTAACATTTTTGTTGACTAAACATTTTTTTCTTTTAAGTTCAACTACCTAAATATTTGTATTAAGTTTCTTTTAGCATTATTGTTGACAAAACAGAAATTAATATTTTAATTTTAATAATAAAAAATAGGTTCAATAATTTTGCAAAAATGTATTTTTCTTACTAAGCAATTTTATTGTAAAACAATTTAGTATATAAGCATGAAAAATAAAGAAATTAATTATTATTATTTTAAAGCATTCAAGGTATTTTAATTTACAACTACCAACATCCTACAACATGATGCCCAACAATTTCTAGCACTTGTACGGAAAGGTGTTTTAGCTCAAAACAGCTTCTCCCCGTTAGAATGGCCTGTGGGGGGCCGGAGTGAAAAGTTTCAAGTCCCATTTTAAAAAGATTTGCCACAGCCAACACTTCACGTATGAAGAATTTAGCACCATGCTAACCCGCATAGTGGCATGTCTGAATTCACGGCCCTCGAGTTCAGTGACCAACGACCCAAAAGACTTATGCGCAATAACCCCCGGTCACTTCCTCATAGGCACCACCATTTTGTCACCCCCGAACCCAATTTATCCGATCACTCGTTAAGTTTAGCAATCGCTGGCAGAAAGTGAAAATATTACACCATCACCTCGCCCGTCGATGGAAATACGAGTATCTTATAGAACTCCATAAGCGGACAAAATGGAAGTACCCGCAGCGAGACTACGCGATCGGAGATCTTGTCGTCGTGCGACAAGACAATTTACCCCCACATCAATGGCGTCTCTGTCGAATTGATAAAGTCTATCACGGCCTGGACAGCAAGGTCAGAACAGTTGACATCCGCACCGCTACGGGTGTCATCACGCGCCCCATCGTTAAATTAGTGTTGCTCCCCTACCCCGAATCGCAATGACAACTAATCTTTTCCTTTATTTCGTTCTATTCTTTTCTAGTCATTATGCGGCGTTCACCACGTAGAAGCTCTTCCCCGATTGAGCGCCAACGGGTTATCATTTGTTTAAAATCCACCTCGTATGACTGCCGCCTGTGCCAAAAGGATCAACCATTGCGAAAATGTAAGAAGTTTACCATCATGTCTGTTTCCGCATGAGAAAAAACGGTACGACGCCATCTATATTGCGAAAATTGTTTAGCACACTCGCACCGGACTAATAAATGTCGCAGTGCTGAATGTTGTAAAATCTGCAGGGGTAAGCATCACACACTTCTTCATGGCCCCCCCAAAATACGTCGTTCAAGCGGTACTGGAAATGCTACGTTGATACCTACCGTCATTATGCAAATATGCCTAAACAAGCAATGGGTACAAGTCCGTGGTCTAATTAACCCGTGTGCCACTGAAAGTGCCATCGCCGCCTTCATTGTCAACCGTTATCAACTCCCCGTTGAATTGATCGACAATAAGAAATGGTACAAGATGACTTTTCGTTCACGTTTTGAGGGAGCAACCACGTTTACCGTCACCGCCAGAGTTGACGACAAGCTACCCCTCAACCAAGCCAGAAAACCGCTGGACAGCCGAGTAGCTCAGCACTATGATAATTTCCGTTTGGCAGATCCAGACTTCTATGGCATCACACCATCAACGTCATCCTGGGAGCCGAGGTATACCCGGAGCTCATCAGAAGCGGTCTTCAACCAGGCAGCCTTGCATCGCCCCTCGCACAGGACACAGCTTTGTGATGGGTCCTAGTAAGAAAGTTTGGTCTTTAGGTGCCACCAACGACTAATCATCATTATTCTATTATACATTTATTGAACTTATATTTATATTTTGCTCTAAGATACTCTATCTTTTTGAATTATTGAATTTAAATTTACTTATATTATACTCTATCTTTTTTGAATTATTGAATTTGAATTTATATAACT
This sequence comes from Gymnosoma rotundatum, assembly GCA_916610165.2. Taxonomy (NCBI): domain Eukaryota; kingdom Metazoa; phylum Arthropoda; class Insecta; order Diptera; family Tachinidae; genus Gymnosoma; species Gymnosoma rotundatum. The sequence goes on along the minus strand of OU744341.1, from coordinate 3,271,386 downwards.
TTTTATACTCTAAGGTGCTTTATCCTTTTTTGAATTATTGTATTTGAACTTTGCTTGAGATATTTAAAATTATACATCCTTGTTGGATTTTGTAACTTATTTTCCCACACAGGGTTGTAATTCTGGCGTGCACTTCCACCCTACTATTGATCACATATTTCTTTTAGTTGCAGTCCTGCAAGGGGGCGGGATGTTTAGCCGCAAACCCTACCCTAAGGTTTTGTTACGTGGCAGAAAGGCAGAATGCGTTTAAAACACTCTTTTGCCCTTTTTTTGCTTCTGTGTAAATAAAAAAGACAGAAACAGAAAACAAAAAAAGGGCAAAAGAATGCGCGGTGAAATTTAGTTTAGTTGCGTAGTGAATCTCAAATTGTAAAGTTCAAATTTCAAAGCAGGTTAAGCAGTGTTCATTCATTTTTTTTTGTGTAATTCATTAAAATACTAAAAAAAAATCAATATTTATTATTAATATGTGTAAAAATCAGGGATAGAATAAAAGCTATGAAAATTTAATTTATAACAAATAATTGTGATTTTTAATGTGATGAAGTCGATCGTGCGACTAGCAATTTTAAGACTTGGCTAATTTTAAGACTTCTAAAAGAATTAAATAACTTAATGTGCTGAAGATAAATCATACACTGCCGGTTGTTGAAGAGTGAAAATAATATAAAATAAACCATTTTATTACACGATCAAAACAGTGAACTTGTCTTGATTTTTTTTGTATTATTTTGTATTTTATTATACAATAAAATAACCCCAAATCAAAGTGCTTTGTTCGGTTGTGCCGAAGCTTTAATAACTTTTACCATATATGTATTATACATATATCACCATAAAAAAATATAGGAAAAGAAAACACCCTAAGAAGATTACATATATTCATCATTGTACACTAGCAAGAACCTAAATTGAAAGGAAACAAACTTTTTCTTGTACATCCCGGTCATATACTATCAACATTAGAGAGTCGCAGAGGAAAAGACTGTAGCAAAACAGTCATTCCAGGAGCCCGGACCCACCGTAGCCACCTCCCTGAGTAGACGTCAATCAACGTCATCGTTGCTGATCAAACCGGGTAAGTCCTAAGTATCTATCCCCACAACTCTGTGGGACGACCCCACCCACATCAAGGTGGATGAATCCCCCTTAAACCCCCACAGAGGTTTTTGGCGCACATAGGGTTTCGCAGTGTTGTTGATGGTTGTAATTTGGTGGGATCATTCTCTTGATCATCCGATGATGTTCGGCTCTACCTGGGGGGGCTGTAGGAGGAATACTCTCCAATTCGACCGCAAGCGTAATCAGCTCATCGAGCGTCTTAACGTCTCTCCTACGTATGAACCATTGGTAGTCTGGAAGCGAATTTCGAAAGATCCTTTCCATCTTTTGTTCCTCACTCAGTTTAGAATGGCGCATCAGATCTTGTAAAGCGAGCACATAATCGCGAAAATTTTCTCTTGGTCGTTGGACGCGACGTCGGATATCATCATCCAGCTTCTCGATATATCTTGGTGGCAAAAAGAAAGTACAAAATCACTTTTGAATGTGGCCCATCTCTCCCATCTCTTATTATTGTTGCGCCACCAGATAGCGCTTTGTCGCGAAAAAGTTCCGGCATTACCTTCAAAACGCATTTGAGGTCGAGCTCATACAGCGCCGCTAGCTCCTCCACGCGTTCAAGAAATCCTAATGGGTTCCTACCACCATCAAACTTAAGGCCCCATTTACGAATTATCTCCATCGCATGCAGAGTATCCCCTGCACTCGATGGACGTGAAGTGGGTTGCAAACCGACTGTAGTTTTCGGACTCGACTGTTCTCCGGAGGTCAGAAACATTGCGTTGGGTACGGCTAAATTCGAAAATGGTGTTACGGGAATGTTGGTCGCCTCGTGTTTGTTCTGCCATTCTTGAATGACAATGGCTTCCCTCTCGTCAGGTTCGCCCAGGACGTACTTCGCCAGCCTCTTACGCATTTCATCGACCGTGCCATCGGTGTTCAAACTGCACTGGGACAGGTATTGCCCTAATTCTTCTTTTCTTAGTGTATAGATCCAACTTGTCTTCACCATGACGTACAATGAACCAAAACACAATTCGGCTTTTTTAATGGTGTGGCTTGATAGAAATATCCAAGCGTCTCTAAATTGCTTTTTTTTTAAATTAAAATTGTTTTTTTTTTAATTAAAATTGCTTTTTTTTCTGTAGGCACTTTTTTTAAAAAAAAGTGTTCCTGTTCGGGCGCCAATGTAACGACACGTTTTCGCTCTAGCCGGGGTAGGTCAGCGGATGTCCAGTGTCGTACATAAAAAAAAAACAATTAACACAAACACCTTTGTTTTGTTAGACGTTATAAAATTTATTTTATTATAATTTTGGTTTTTTTCTTTTTTTTGTTTTTTTATTTTACTTACATTTAACTTGTTAATATTTAAATAAAATAAAACTTGAAAAATAAACTAGATTACAAAGGAAAAAAAATTAGTTAGCCCAACCACACGTGAGTCAATTAATTTTTTTTTTTTGGAAAATCGGACAGTAAGAGCTAAGCAGGAAGCGATCTACCACTGCGGTGGCATACGCACTACCAACAAGGGTTGATCTATTCCACTGGGCAGCGAGAACCTTGACGGCATACGCACAATCTACGTCCAGGCGACTGACCGATTTGTCCACGAAATTAATTCTTTAAAAAAAAAAACACAGGAGTCGTCAAAGCGTGTACGTCGGTCTAGCTAGGAGACGGAAACACCGAACTTCAAGCCAGCCGAAGTATCCGAATTGATTTCTTGGTTGGAAACTATAAGGAATTGATCTTTTATTGGAGTGGCATACGCACAACTTCGATATCAGATCTCTTCTCCACTGATCAAGTCTTAGCATTCGATGGCATACGCACGATCAAATGATCCGACTGTTCAGCTCTATAGCTGCCAACTTACTAACTTCTACTTCAGTTACAACAGACTAATTAGCGCACACGCATAAAACATTCAATTACTTTGTCTTTCATGTAGCTGAGAAAAAACGAATATTATAACATCCGATGTTCCACTCTTGAGTGTATAATGACACGAAGTGTGACCCACTCAAACGTGAAGTAAGCGAATGCATATGTAATTCTTACATAACAACAGAATTTGTTCTTAAAACTGCATACATTGTTTATCTTAATTATTTATTACAAAAACAATAACGCAAATAAATGTTCTTTATTTAAAGCATAAAGAGCAAACAACAAAATGAGTACTCTGTATATTATAAAAAAATTAAAGAGTATAATTTAGGCAATTCTCTTCGTGTGGCTTAACCAGCATACAAAAAAAAAAAAAATACAAAATACTTCATATAAATAATGGAACATTATTATGTAAAAAAAAACAACAACAAAGGCATTTGTTTGTTTGTTGAGGAATGCATAACCGTTGTTCATTTTATTAGGTGTGCCCAAAAACAAGTTCAGCGACTTTTGGTCGTCACAATACCCTTTTCAATTTTTGTTACAACTCGTAACTCTTCCATAATTCTAGAAATTTCTAAGAATATCGTTCGATCTCTTTCTGTCAGCTTTTTCCCTAATTTCTATTATATTTTCTGTACAATGGACCCCTGAGCTTTATTTAAAAGTTCATAAATACTACATCAGGTGGGTAAAGTTCTATAGACGACCATTGATACTATGAGCTTTTATGATTGAAAATGTCAATGTGTCAAAATCACATTGAAACATATACTGCCTTACCCAGTATTCTACAGCACAATGCTTCTCTCTATTTTCATTGACAAATCTGACACTAATACTTTTACAAAACTCATACAATGTAAACAAACAATGACAGGAGATTTTACTACCACAAAATTAACACACGAGGAAGTAAAACAGCAAAATTAAATTGAATTACTTTAAAATTTATTTAATGATAACATTTTCCTTTTTTCCTTTTAGCATTGCTCTGTGGCCAACTGGTGTATGAGTAGAAGGTGATGTATCGTTTCTCTCTGTTAATAACCTTAACTTTAAACTTTTTACTTTTCTTTCAGGTTACTTTCAACTGAGCATTGTAATATAGGCGGTTTTGCTTAGCCGCCAGCAACATTCAATGGCTAATGTTTCCATCGCGGTTGGCCATCCGCAAATACACAAAAATGGAACAAAGTCATGGACATACAAATACGATAAAAAAAAACATACTAAAACCAGGACTTGGGTCGGAGGTGGTTCCTCCAAATTACAAGAGACCCCCCCCTCTTTTAAGTGAATAAGGGACTCGAGGTTCTAGTCATATTTGGCCCCCTACCGACGCTTCTACTAGGATCCGCCACGAATAAATTTTTTTTCGCCATTGACTTGGCATAAAATTTATGGTCGAGGAACTAAATAAAAAAACAACAAATAATGTATAAGAATTTTTTTATTATGAGGGATGTAGGCCGCACGCAACATTGCTAACTTATTAAGAACGAATTTAGATAAATGTGGTGAATGGACTGGTTATATCAGTCGTGTACACCTAGCTCTTAATACAACGGTTAATAAAACAACTGGATTTTCTCCGTTAAAGGTATTAACAGGTATATCGGGGCGAACTCCAGATATTAGTGCATTATTAGCGAGTTCGAAATTGAGCCACAATTTGACGACGTAGAAGAAATACGATAGCTTGCCAGTGAACGATCAGAGTTAAATGCAACTAGAATGAAAATCAGATTTGATCAAAATAAATGCAAATCAACTCAATTAAAAATTGGACAAAAGGTTGTCTATTGTAGTAACCAGAGGCGTAAATCGAAGTTACAGCCGTATTATGGTAGTCCTTATGAAATAGTTGGTGTCCTTCCCAATCATCGATATAAGTTGAAGAAAGAAAACTGCAAAACTTTTATTGTTGCAGCAAGCAAGGTCGTTCGTCCGTTAAATGACAGTGAAGACGAGAAGGATATTAGTAACTAATATCAGGTAAAATTTTCTAAAAACAAAAATCTTCATCCAATAAGAATCGAATTTATGAACAAGCTTAAGATTGCTTCTGAGTCATAACTTTCAGTTCAGGTGTTGAAGTTTTAAACAAGCTTAAGATTGCCTCTGACTCATAACTTTCAAGTGATAAAGTGTTGATTTGCAAACAAGCTTAAGATTGCCTCTGAGTTGCGATTCAAAAAGTAACATCTAAACTAATGATTTTGTTTACAGCTCTGGATATCTGGTGGTTAATTATACAAGGGGACAGATAACTGCTGTGGAATTTGAAATAATGAATTCGTGGTTTCTGTAAACTGTTTGTTTCTTTTTTGCGATTTTATATTGATCTTTCTGTAATAAACAAATGATTGTTTTGAAAACAAGAAGTTCGAATTCATTGAGAGCGATGATTTTACAGGATGGCTGTGTTGTTTTACGTCGTTCTATTTGTATTGTTATAAGCTGGTATATTAAAAGGAATCACAAAATCAAGTTTGGCATGGTGTAGATAAAGTTCCCGACTAGCTCGATCAGGTTGGTAAGTTGCTTGATCCGTATCCTTGACGTATTAATATATATCCTGAACCCTCCATCCTGAATAAAACCAGGAGTTCAGTCAAAACTATAAATTACTTTTTCTTATACTTGTCTTACCCTAACCACATTACAACAGATTATCTGCATGCCTAGCTGTAACGACATGCGAGCACGTTTTCCCATTGACGCATGGATGCTCGTAGTTTAACTGCCCCTTTGTTTAGTGATCACTTCCCCTTGTTCATACCTTTTCCAAGCCTACACTCCTCTCAAATAAAACGTTTAGAGTTCCATATTTACTTTAATTCATTTTATTTCATTAAAAAAATACTCAGCCGATGGCCTTGGCAGCCAGTGCTAACCTTCAGGGTTAAATATTATTAATTTTATATTTATATAATCTTAATATTAAGTAAATAAATAAATAAAAAAATACCATTTTGTAACTAGGCTTAATTGAAAGAAAATATATACTAGTTATATTCTTAAATATTATAATATATGCTCAGGATAAAATAAGGTAAGTATTTATATATATATATATATATATATATATATATAGATATATATGATAATAAGTATAATATAATAGTATATAATATATTTACAAAAAGTTTTCTCTTAAAATTTTAACGTACACATACTTCGGCTACCCACTGCAATGCTGATCTATGTTGTTGTTGGAGCTGTTGATTGTTGCTAATGTTTGCTAAAGCTGTTGACTGACTGATGCCAATGTTTGTTCCTTGATATATATGTATATTTGTTGTTGTTTTCCTTTTTGTTTAACTTTTAATAAATTTTTTTGGCATATCAACCTATTTGTTTTGTAACATTGCAAAACTGTTGTAGATAGAATACAGCTGCAGTTGCTTTTGGTTTTAAACATTTTACTTGCACATTGTTTTAAAGTTTATTCATTTAATGTTTGACAAAAATAATGATTGCTGTTAATTATAGCTATTTTTGTTCATACAAGAAGCACAGTTATATACTTATTACACATGTGAATCGAAAAGACGTTTTCATAATTGCACGATGTGACACACAATTGGTTAATTTTTATAAACTGATCTTTAATGTCTTAAAAAATAATGTAATTTTTAATTAAGCGTTACCACACCAAAGAATTGAAAAAATGGTAAAAATTTATCGTCAAAATGAATATAATGCAAATTTTAAAATGTGTTTGCATTGCTGGAAACTGGAAAAACAACACCCACTGACTACAATATGGAAAAAAAGATCAATCTGTAACAAACCTGCTTCGTATCGAAGAATTTTGAATTTCAACTGGATCGCATGAAAGAAATGAATGAAAGTGTGGAAAACAATTTGGTTTCTAGTGTGGCATGACCCACGAAGCCTAAGGACGAATATCAAAAACGTGGTATTTGCCCACGTATTTACCTTGGAGGTCTTCAATTTCATAGAGAGAAATACCAACTTTCTTTCGAATTCTACACTTAATAAACTTGGGCAAAAATTTTGCATTCTAAAAACTTCTTGACCTTCCTTAAAGTCTACAAGTTTTGATCTTGTGTTATAAGTTTTTGCAGCTTTTGTGTGCGCAATAGATATGTTCCTGCTTATTTTGTCACGAATACTCTGCAGACGATCGGTACGTTTTACTACTGTGTCATCTGTCAACATGTTAAATTTATCCAAGATGGCATACGCAGAACCGTGTGATACCATGTTTTGTCCAAAAGCGGCATAGTACGGGGAGCACTGTATTGTTGAGTGAAAGTCACTACGCAAAATTTGTAAAATCTTTGTTATTCTTTTATCCCATTTAGTGTGGTCCGGGTCATATATGAGATAATTTCCTTATTTACCCTTTCTGAGGCATTTGCCTGTGGCGAATAGAACCCTGTTATGATATAGGTAATGCCATATGCAGAGAAAAATTCCTCAATTTCTTTAGAGGTGAATTGTTTCGCGTTATCGCTGTGGACATATTGGGGAACCCCGTAAGTGCAAAAGATTTCGTTTTGAAGAAAATCGATTACATTAGTTGATGTTGCTGATTTCAAAGCCACCACAATCAATAACTGCGAATTTTTCAATTTAGTACACGGGTATGGTCGTAAAAAGTCGCAATATAGCCTTTGGAAAGGACGAAGCGCTACAAGTGGGCTCCCCGCTGCTGGGCGTAATATTTTGTTGACTGGTTTTATAACTTTACACTCGTCGCTGGTAGGTTAGGTTAGGTTGTACAGGCCGTCGGCGCAAAAGAAAGACCGACTCACTTGGGTCCTAAAGGTCCCATTGTGTTACCTGGAAACAGGATGTGCAGGGATCAGATTGAGGTCCCTACGGCACCATCTAAGATCCACATCCAAACCAACCCGAAGACCGGATAAACAAGTTTATCCTAGGAACATCGCAGACAGATAAGTCTGCAAGGCCATGCAGTCTCGGACTGCCAAAAATAGCCGCTCTATTCCCAGAAAGAGCCGGGCAGTGGCAGAGCAGATGCTCCACCGTTTCCTCCTCCTCCTCATCTTGACAACTTCTACAGTAGTCATGATGAGGAAGATTTAGTCTCCTAGCGTGGGCACCAATGACGCAGTGCCCTGTCAGCACTGCCACCAGTGTGCCCAGCTGCCCCCGAGGAAACCTCAGTAGATTTGCGGATCTCCCACTATCGTACTGAGGCCACAGTGTCCTCGAGACCCTGCAGGTAACCTCTTCAGACCACCTAGACTGTGCAGCCCTGAAGAGTTCCTGCCGAAATATAGCTTTACAACAGCTTAAAGGGACCCCCACCAGTGGATCTATTTCTCGGTCTTCCAACCGGGCTCCAAGTCTGGCGAGTTCGTCCGCGACCATATTTCCGGGTACGCTCGAGTGAGCTGGCACCCAAAACAGTTCTAGGTTGGAATGTCTCGCCATCTCGTTGAGAGATGTCCGGCATTCACGAACCAATCTGGATTTCGTATAGACACCTGATAGGGAGTTAATCGCGGCCTTGCTGTCAGTACAAATCGGGATATCCTCTACGTATATCCTGTGGTACCTCATCCAGCAAGCCGCCCTTCTAATTGCTGAGATCTCAGCCTGTACCACGCTACATTGATCATTAAGCCTGAACTTCATCCTGATCCTAAATCTACGAGTGGTAGCGGAATGGCCGGAATCTTGTTTCTTCTCGTGAAGAGTACAAGCTCCGTTTTCCAAGCGTTCGCGCTAAGCCCACTCTCAGTACACCACCTACTGACGCAGCCCAGCGCCGTTTGCAGACGTTGCGATAGCGTGTCGGGATATTTTCCCGACACTGCAACCGCAACGTCATCCGCATAAGCCACAGTCCTGAACCCCTTGCAGTCCATATCTGTCAGTAATGTGTTCATGGCGAGGTTCCAGAGAAGGGGAGATAATACCCCCCCTTGTGGTGTACCTCGCTTAGCTACCCTGTGTATGGTAGCTAGCCCCATGCTGGAAGTAATGACCCTATTAGTCAATAGATTCCATACAAAGCCTATAATCGACCGACTTACGTTCAGTCCCTCCAGGGCCACCGTAATGGCCTCTGGTTTCACATTGTTGAAGGCCCCTTCTATATCTAGAAAGGCAACCAATGTATATTCCTTATGCTCTAGGGATTTCTCTATGCATCCGACAAGCGTGTGTAGTGCCGTCTCAACAGATCTGCCCTTGATATACGCGTGTTGAGAGGCGGAGAGTCGATCCGTATTAATCGTCCTTCTCAAGTGAAGGTCAATTATCCGTTCCAGAGTTTTAAAAACGAAGGAGGATAGACTTATGGGTCTAAAATCCTTCGGTTCAGTGTGCGAAGTCTTCCCTTCCTTGGGAATGAAGACCACAGAGCAAAAAGTCCACGGTTCAGGGATATACGACCATGTAATACATGCTGTGTATATCGGAATGAACCATGGTATAACAATATCCGTATTATGCTGCAAATCAGCCGGTATAATGCCGTCAGGACCCGCTGATTTAAAGGGGTCAAAACTACCCAAAGCCCACATAAGTCCCTCCCTATTTATAGGGAAGGGAACTGATGCCCGGCAGTCAAATGAGGCTGAGTCTTCTCCCCTAAAAGGAGCACAGCCCGGAAAGTGAGTCTCCATGAGAACCTCAAGGGTCTCTTGTGCACTCAGGCTCCAATTGCCACATGGTTTCTTAATGAAACTAGGGACAATGGGCGTTGCCGATAGAATCATACGAAGTCTGCTCGTCTTGGAGGAACCCTCCACTCCACTACAGAAGGATCTCCAAGACCTTTGCTTCGCATTTCTCACCATATTCTTGAACCTATTCACTGAGGACTTATAAGCAGACCAGTTTCCTGATCTCTTAGCCTCATTGAAGAGCCTACGGGAGGCTTTTTGTGCCTCCGCAATATCCGAGTTCCACCAGGGTGGTTTGCTCTTACCACGGCAGATATTTAATCTGCAAGATTCCGAAGTCGCGCGCTCAAACGCATTGGTAAATGCATTCACCGCGGTTTCAATGTCCCTCCGATTTTCTATTCTCGGTGGGCTCGAAAGAAAACCAGAAAGGAGGGAGCGTTGACGCTCCCAGTCCGTTTTCCTTCTGTTCCGTCGGGGAATAACCCCATATACCCGAATTACCACATCGAATTCAATATACCTATGATCAGAGAACGAGCAGTCACTAGAGACCCTCCATGCCCTAATCAAATCTGAATGCTTAGTACTAACTAGCGGAACGTCAAGAACCTCCCTTCACTACAACAAAAGTGGGCTCTGACCCAACGTTTACAACGTCTAAATTATTACAAAGAATGAAATCAAAAAGACACTCACCCCTTGCATTGGAATCCGAGCAACCCCTCACGACATGCTGTGCATTGGCATCTGCCCCGACAATAACCGGCAGGTTCCGTGTGGCCATCATAACCACTTTGCGAAGCATTGGCGGTGGTGCTTCGCATTCGTGCGCCATATAGCTGGAGACTACTATAACTGTTCCGCCATTTGTCTCCCAGGCAGCTGCTACCGTATCTTTATCACTGTAATCAGAGAGAATGAAGATATTCAAATTGCTCTTAGCCACTATGCATGATCTGATCTTACCTGGACCATTCATATATAGCAGCTTGAAGCCTCTAACACCAAGCCCGCAAACCATGCCCCGATGGAGCCATGGTTCTTGGGCTAATACAACCTCCTCCCCTCTCTCTGAGATGAGGCGGAGTAGTGCAGCGGAAGCTGCTTTAGAGTGGTGAAGGTTTACTTGAGTCACCTTCACCATCCCTGTTTACGGATACGATTGTGACGTCGTCTTGGTCCGAGTCCAAGAGGGCGTCCTCGTCAACTGCCTCGTCCATTCTCTCAAAGAATTCACCCACAAACTCAGGGTTTGATAGGGTGCCTTCCTCAGAGATCAGACTGGCAGTCTCCTCATTTACCACATTTTCCGGTGTAGGCTCATCAACCTCCGGAGTCAGGTTGCCCCTGTCATCGCCTCGATAGACACGAAGAAGGATCGTTTCGAAACCGTAATAGATCCTTCCTCGTCTCTCCCGAAGCGGCGCCAGCGATTCCTGACTCAGCAGGACAACAATCCGTCTGGATGCACCTTCAGGTTCAGAAACCTTTGCTACCTTCCAGTCACTGGTTGGTAGTTCAGGATTTCCTCCCCGAATGAGCTCCATTATATACTTAGGCTCAGCAGTTTCGTCCGGTATATGTGCCGTGGCTCTAGGCCTGCGGGGTATCTCTTCAAGAGGTACCACGTCAAGCTTCGCTCATTCACATAGGCCTTCCAAAAGAGCGACGGCCTGCTTTAACAGCATAGCCGAACGCTCGTTTGAACATGCCATGAGTTTGAAACGTCCACGAAACCAACCTGCATCGTCACATTGAGGAAAGGGTCCTGGGTTGTCTTTAATGACCCTCCAGAACACTCCCATCAACTTCTTGCGGACCACCTCCCAGTTAGCGTGGGAGACGGAACTATCTGCCTTATTTCTGTCAATGACGGCGCGTACCAGGTTGCCCTTTGCAACCTCGCTAAAGGTCCTGTGCATTGATCTATGTTTTGGACGCTTTGTAGCGGGCTGCTGACTCTGCGCTTGAGCCTCCTCCTCAGATCTTTTCCGTTTAGGCACATCTGTAGATGTAGAAGGGGGCTTTTGCAGGCCAGCCAGATAAAATCTCGCCCATTTCAGCGAGGTAGATTCCTCCTTTGTAAGGGACTCAGATGGCTTTTTGCCCAACTGATCCACACATTTCTCGGCAGCGCGCCGTTTTAAAAAGACCCTTCTGGCAGGTGGGGCGTGCCGTGGGGGAGTTGTTTTGCTTTTTGCGGCTGGAGGCACAGCTTGGGAACCCGAAATCTTGTTCGCAGTTACCTTACTGGCAGGGGGAGGTGAGACATTGGAACCCGAAATCTGGTTCGCAGTTCCACTGCTCACAACCGGCACTGGGTTAGCTGTGGAACCTTGCTGTGTTTCTACAGCGCCCGAAGCAGGGATTTTAGCCTTGGCGGCACGGACCTTGGCTGACCTGGTTTCCCAGAGTCTCCTCCTGCATTCCCGGTGACACCAGTAGTTTGCAGACCAGTCAGGCCTGGCGTTCCTACCTGACTAGCCTGGATCTCAGTAGCATTCGATTCACCGCGGCCTGAAATCGCCACCGCGGGAATAGGGTCTCCGGAGATTATTAAGCCCCCGACCGGATACTTGGGGCATTTATTTTTCTTTTTCATTTCATGGGGTGGGGTGTTGTTGCATTTTATACATACTGTTATGTATTTTTAGACGCTGCCTAGTATGGACTAGGCAGAACACTAAGCCGCACCAATATGGTAAACAGACGCTCGTGGATTTCGGACAGTGGACCGTGGATCTAGCTGACCCAGAGAAACGGACGAACCCTGACAGAATGCCCAGTCTCATTAAAAGGGGAAACATTCGTCGCTGGTAGAAATAAATAATTTTACATCGTGTGCCATCCTTGGCCAAAAGTATTTTTGCCTAATTCGAAAAAGTGTTTTAGCAAAGCCTCCATGGCAACCTTCCTTATGGGCGGACTTAAAAGTGTTCTGGATTAAGGTTTTTGGGATCCACAACTTCCAAAGACTATCTTCCTCTTCGCTAGCGTTTCGAAATTTTACGCGCTTGTATATAAAATCTTCAGAAAGACGTAAGTCTGGTAAGGCCTCGCAATTTTTGCGAATGTTTTCTTTTATGCTATTATAGTCTGCGCTATGAAATTCATCGGAGGTTAAATCAATTTCGGGTGGCTCACAATTAGCTTCCAGCTCGTCCACATCAAACCTAGAAAGCGTGTCTGGCACTAAGTTTAAGGAACCCTTTCTGTGTTCCATTGCAAAATCGAAGTTTTGAAGCTTCAAGCTCCACCTAGCCAGTCTGCCATGTAGATTCCTTTGGCTCATAAGCCACCGAAGGCTGGAGTGGTCCGTCACAACTTTAAAAGGGAGTCCCTCAACATACTGCCTAAAACGCTTTATACAAATTACGGCTGCGAGGCATTCCAATTCCGTTACTGTATAATTACGTTGCGCTATGTTCCACTTCTGGGATACAAACGCAATTGGACGCTCTCTACCCTCGTCATCGAGTTGATACAGGACTCCGCCTACGCCTATGCACGACTTATCGCATTGTATGACAAATTCTTTTGTAAAATCTGGCTGCGCCAGGACCGGCGCGTTTGAAAGAGCGGATTTTAGTTCGTTGAAAGAGGAAATTGCCTCCGGGGTGAGACGAAAAGCTTTGTTTGTTTTACGCAAACAATCAGTGAGTGGACCAGCCAGTTTGGAAAAGTGGTTTATAAAGGCACGATACCAATTGGACATGCCAATGAAACGTCTGACCTGCCGCGGTGTTTTAGGTAAAGGAAATTCGGTGATTGCCTTAACTTTTTCCGGATCGACTTTTAAGGTGCCATCACCTATCACATAGCCAAGGTATTTTATTTGGCGTTGGCAAAATTTACTTTTGCCTACGTTTATGGTTAGACCGGCGGATCTTAAACATTGAGCAACTTCTACCAGTAATTTGATATGGGTATCGAAATTTTCGCTGCACACTAGGAGGTCGTCTAGGTAGACAAATACGTTATCCCTAAGCTTGGAAGGTATTACTTTGTCCATCAAACGGATTATTATTTGAGGACCATTGCAAACTCCAAAAGGCATAACTCTGTACTGGTATAGCGGCCTTCCGGGGATTGCAAAAGCAGTTTTCTCTTTTGATGCGGCCGATAGTTTAATTTGGAAGAATGCATCCTTTAGATCGATTTCGCTTATGTAGTGTGTGTCTTTTAGTCGGTTAAGCAACCCATTTATATGGGGCAGAGGGTAAGAATCTTTTTTGGTTAGCGAGTTTAATTTTCTACAATCAAGACAGAGTCTTATTTTTCCAGGTTTGCGCACAGTAACTATAGGACTACACCAGGGAGAGTTAGATTCTTCTATGACTCCTAGCAAAAGTAACCTGTCGATTTCTTTGTATACTTCCTTTTGCCTAGGAGGGGATAGGGGATAGTGTTTTGATTTTACCGGGGTAGAATCACCCATATCAATGTTTTGTTCGGTAATATTGGTGCAGCCGAGTCCTAGTTTTTCATACGATGGGAAATTCAAAATAGTTTCATCAAGTCTATATCTCTGTTCTGGACTAAGGTCATGAAATAATAACTCTGGTTTGTTATTAATTTGCATACATGAAATCTCTGGTGTTACTTGTGGGGCGAGGGAAAACGTCCTCCAAACGTCTACTGTAAATGGTTATTCCTTAATGATTCAAGATTATGTTTTATTTATTTATTGGGAGCTCTTATTGTAAGCTCACCAATTAATTTATTTGTTCAAAATGAATCTATGTATTGTTCTTACAAAATGTTACGTCTTATATACTACTTATGTGAAGAAACTAAAATCTAGAATTGAGTGATTTCCTAGAATACACTCAAGAACTTATTTCTATACTTATAATGTAATTTACCAGGCGGTCATATTTTTAGTTAGTAAACCAAAAATATGATTGAGTGGTTTCCCAATGTTTTACTTAAATTTATTACTGTGGGAAATTATGTTTAAGTGGGCATATTAATTAGTGTGCGTTTGGAATGCGCCAGCAATTGTATAATAATACAACAACAACACACACTGCACTTGAATATAAATCAGTTTGTTTATTAAATGTTATTTGACACTCTTGTACAAATTTGAATTTGTATTGATGAGTGTGTTAAAATTGTTTAAATTTTTAATATGCAATTGTGTGTTGGTTATAGTCAATTGCTGGTCACGCTACACCTCCACTTTTCACAAGAATGTTTATATAACGATAGTTTTATGGACATTCTTTTACAACTAGATTTTGTATTAATAATTTGTATTAAGTATATTATTATTAATTTTTTTTTTTTTGTATTTATTCTAGATAGTGTACAATATTGGTTAACTATTATTTAGTGTTATAAATTTTAAGTCTATTCTTATGTATTACTTGTTCTTTATTAGTTTTCTTATCAACTATTGTTATATTTTCTCTTAATTCTATTTTCTTAATTTTATATGGTCCCTTATATTGAGGTTCCAATTTATGACCTGAGTCATTTTTGACTAAGACGAAATCTCCTATTTTAAAATTAAAATCTAACATATTCCTATCGTAATTAATTTTTTGTTTTAATTTATGCTTATCTAGTAGTTCCTTAGCTCTCTTATGTGCTACTTCTAACCTAAATTTTGCCTCTTTGGCGTAGTTATCTATATTATACAGTGGTGCAATCCTATCTACTTCATTAAACTGGTGAAATGCATTTGGGACTTTATCAAAAACTAATTCATATGGACAGTAACCATGTGTTGTCGATGGTGTTGTATTGAAGCAGTATGTAAAATATTTAAGCCATTCATCCCAGTCGTCTTTGTCAACTGATATATATGAACGAACATATTCATTAAAGGTTCTATGACTTCGTTCTATCGTCCCTAACGTCTGGTGATAATGTGCTGTTGATGTTAATTTTTCAATTTTCAAAAGATTGCATAGTTCAGTCAGTATAGTATTTTTGTATTCTGTACCCATGTCCGAAATGAACGTCTTCATAGGTCCACAGGTAAGTACAAAATTCTCAAATATCGCTTTAGCGATTGTTTTAGCAGATTTATTTTGAATTGGCATTGTTACCAAGTATTTTGTTAAGTCGCATATCATTGTTATAGCGTACTCATTTTCATAAATTGACTTTGGAAATGGTCCTATTGTGTCTACGTACACCGTATCAAATGTTTTTTGCGGTGTTTCTGTAATAGTCATCGGACCTTTTAAATGTTTTGTTGTTTTTGAAGTTTGGCATTTATGACATGCTTTTACATGTTTTGCAATGTCTTTTGTCATATTTTTCCAGTAGTAATATCTTTTTATCTTATCTGTGGTTTTGTAAATTCCACAATGTCCTCCTTCAATAGGATCATCATGATATTTCAGCATTATTTCAAGAATTGCCTTGGCATTCTTGTTATCAATTTGGGTCACCTTGTTTAGTAGCGCTACTTTAATTTTATTTAATACTTTATTGCCCATATTTTTAAATTCATTTATTGAGATAAACTCGAAAATTTTCTCAAGAAGGTGCCACTTGTAACTTTTCAATATTTAATTTACCGGCCACTCTTTCTAGCCTAGAGAACAATTGTCCTAAGTCAATCTTCTCATTAGTAAATATATCATTAATTTGTACATAAGTTATTACTGATTTTCCTTTTTTGATATAACATCTTTTAGGAGAAATCTTTAACTTGTAATACTTTCGGACGTCAGTGTTCTTTATTGGTACAAATATTTTGGGCTCTTTATTTTTAATATTCTTATACTGATTATCTAATATTTTACTACTGGTTAAATTTTTGTTATTATTAATTGTCACCGATCTTGTCGTGACCTTTAAAATGTTATTTATTTGGTAAGTCATGTCTTTCAATTGATTTATTGTTATACGCGATAGCTCGTCGGCTACATAATTGTCCTTTCCCCTAAGATACTCCACAGTAAAGTCATATTCCTCTAGGTCAAGTCTCATTCGTGTTAATTTAGAACTAGGGTTTTTCATAGAAAACAAATAAGAAAGTGGTCTATGGTCAGTTCGGACTAGGAAGTGCTTTCCATATATATATGGTCTGAAATGTGATATTGCCCAATGTATAGCAGTTAATTCTTGTTCAATTGTTGATTTATTGCCTTCTCCACTGGTGAATGTTTTTGATGCGTATGCAACAGGCATTTGTTTGCCGTTATGTTCCTGTGTCAGTACCGCACCACAAGCATGTTTACTTGCATCTGTTGTTATACAGAATTCTTTCGTGAAGTCGGGATACTGTAGTAATGCTGGTTTCATTAATGCTTTTTCCAAATACTTAAATGCTCCATTGCAATCGTCAGTCAATTCAAACTGTATTCCTTTCCTGGACAACCTTGTGAGGTGTCTAGAGTGTTCAGAAAAATTTTTTATAAACCTTCTATAATAATTACAAAAGGCTACAAATCTCTTTGCACTGTTAGCATCGCTTGGTGTCGGATAGTTTTTTATCACAGAATATTTACTATCGTCCGGCAATATTCCCTTATCCGTGCATTTATGACCAAGATAAGTTACCTCTCTCATAAAAAATGAACATTTTTCGGAATTTAATTTTAGATTTCGTTTGCGACATAAGGCAAAGACGTCTGTTAAGTTTTTAAGCATATGTTTTTCGGAACATCCCAACACTACCAAGTCATCCATATATAAAAATGCTTGATCTGGTTTTAGGCCACTGAAGGCAATTGTCATCATTCGTTGAAATGAATTTGGAGCTATTTTTAAACCGTAAGGTAATCTTGAAAATCTATATGAACCATTGTTGGTTGAAAATGATGTTAAATCTCTTGAGGTCTTATCTAAACCTATCTGATGAAATCCGGACATCAAATCCAAACAAGAAAAATATTTTGCTCGTCCTAGCTGATCTAAAATATCATCTATTCGCGGTAAAGGAAATTTATCCGCCATTAATTTCTTATTTATTTGTCTATAGTCTATTACCAGTCTCCATCTTTTGTTTTCTGAGTTTGGTAGAGATTTCTTGGGCACTAACAAGATTGGACTGTTATACTCTGATTGTGATGGTTCTACTATTTTGTCATCTATTAATTTTTTGACTTGTTTATTAATTTCGTCTTTGTGCGTGTGTGGTATCCTATAGTTTTTTTATATATACTGGTTGTGTATCCTTCATCCTCAATTTCTGTTCATAAAAATTATTAGTTGTTATTGGTTCTGATTCTAAACCGAAAATATCACTATATGTGGAACATAATTCTTTTAGTTCATTTTTAAATTGTTCTGGAAAATTTTTCTTTAAAATTTTTAATACTTCATCTTTTCTTTGTTTAGTTTTACTGGGCATTTCCTTAATTATGTTATAATCCGATAAATTTTCAGTTCTAATGTTTGCTTGTGTAATTTTTGATATTGTGTTGTTAGTATTTAAAATACGAACGAATGCTCTGTTTGCTTTTACTAGTGTGTTTGCAATAAAATTTCCTGGTTTAATTTCTTGATTAGGAATTAAAATGTCCTTATCTGAGTTATTAATTTTGATTTCTCGTATAACTTCAGATCTTGGTGGCAAAATTACGTCAGAACAGCCATTTGTAATTGGTATTTTTATTGGATATTTCATATCAAAAGGGCGAAGGATGAGGCAGTCATTAGTTTCGTTAAAATTTAAAATGCAATTGTATTTCTTAATGAAATCCATACCGATGATTCCATCACACGGTATTGGAAAATCATTGTTTAATACTTGAAATCTATGTGGTATTAAAAGATTGGTATACCTTAAATCAAAGAGTATACTTCCAACTGATTTAATTCTGCCTTGTCCTATTAAACTTAAATTTGTTGTTCTGTTAGTATTTATCTGTTTTATATTGAAAAATTTTGATTTTATGTGAGAAATGTCTGCTCCAGTGTTTACTAATAAAGTTACTAGATGATCAGTTCCATCTATTTGAATACGGATAAAATAACATAAATTGAGGTTGAGGTTGTATATTTTTCTGTCTATTGAATTGACCCGATTCCGATTCATTTGAGTCAGTTACTCTAATGTTGCTGTAGTTTCTACGGTTGTTATTATTGTTGTATCTGTTATTGTATTTGTTATTGTAGTTAGTGTTATTGCTGTTATTACCACGATTCATATTTCGTGGGTAATTATTTTTTTCAGGTAAATTTTGATAAGATCTGCGGTAATTGTTTGAATTATTGTTATTATTTCTTTGTTTATAAAACAATATTGCATTTTGTTGCCCAGTTGCTTCAGTGCAACTGCTTATGAATTTGCTAATAGCTTCATTCATATTATTAAACTGACCTGCCTCCATTATAAGTTTGACTTTGTCAATGGTGCAGTTTTTGGTTAGTGCTTTAATAGCAACATTTGTTGAATATTTCGTGGCTAACTCATTGGTTAGTCCATCTGATATGTATGAAGTTTCTAAAGACTTTGCAAGAAGTTCTATTTCATTGCAATAGGCATTAGCTGTCTTATTATTTTGTTTTATGTTTAAAATTTTGGCTGTCATTACTTCGACAGAATCACCCTTCACTGTTGTCTTTAATTTTCCTATTATTTGTGCAATGGTTTGCTCATTGCTAATTAGGTTTCTAGCGTTCCCTTTTAGTTTTGTTTTTATTAGGGACACCGCAGTGGATTCATGGTCTCCCTTTATAGTTTCGACCAAAAGCAGCGAGTCAATGAAGGATTGCAGGTTTTCTGCTTTTCCGTCAAAGTCGATGATCAACCTTGACGCTGTGTTCAGCAAGTCAATTTTTGGTTGTGCCATTTTCAATTTTGTTAATTTTGTAATATAAGGCACGCCTTCGTGTAGTGAATCAGGCAATTGTATTTCTATTCCCTTTTTGGCTGCCAATCTAGATAGTCTGTTTTTTAGATCGTCAAAAAATGCGTTTGCTGCTGTCTGATGAGCAGTAGTAAGTCTATTGTAATTTACGTTGAATAGGACTCGTATTTGTTCCAAACGTTTAAGAAGATTATCTAGGTGAAATTTAAATGTATCAGTTTTAATTTGTCGGTCAATGTTCAGACATTTGTATGATCGATCAAAGTCTTCTTTTATAGTTCTAACTCTTGTTAAAATATCCTTCCATTCCGTAAAAAAATTTTTTTTTTTTTTTTAAACTTTATCTAAGTCATTTGTTCTGCTACTGTATTTTTTCTTCAGATTTCTGAAATGCATGGCATAAATATGTAAAATAGTTCTAAATACTATCAATGCTGTGATTATATACAGACAAATTTCTATTTTACTCAGGTCTATTTCTTTATACATAATTTTAACTTCGTTTATTACATTAGCATTAGGATGCTCTATCTTTGATTCTGTTCCCCCCATATCTAAGAAAATTTATTTGTTCTAGTTTTCTTTTTTTTCAATTTTTTTCTGACCATCTAAGTAGTCTTATAGTTTCCTCTTCTATTCTGGGTTTCTCTAAAACATCAATTTTTGCGGGTGTACCTTTCATCCCAATTAATTCCCATAGTTCTGTTATCCATTCTATTGTCTTTTCTATATTTTCTTCTTTTTCTTCTCTAGAATCCCAGGATATTGGGTTTTTACTTCTATTTCTACTCATTATGAAGGATCATATAATTATTCATTTATATATTTATTTGACATAATTTAACATTATATATATTAAAATAACTTAAACTCTATTTTTTAAATATGATGTTATCAGTTTATTTATAGTATCTATTCGTTCCCACATCTGGGTTGCTGAATCCCAGCTTGGCGGTGGTTGGCAATTTATAATTCTAAGGAGCACTGCCTTCTCCCTTTTTAGCTTATTTGTATAACCCCCTCTGCGTTTGGGCCTTTTAGTTTTTGGGATTACTGTTAAATTTTGTACTTGTGCGTCCTTTTGGCGTTTCTTGTACTCTTCTATTGTCAGTGGCTTTGGGCCTACTGACGTCATTTGGTTATATTTAAAAAAAATTTTAAATTTTTGTTGCCACGAGCGAGTTGTCGCTTACTGGCCCTATAGTGCGTTTTAGTACGGCGCACTTTTTTTTTTTTTTTGTGTTTTAATTTTACAAATTTTTACAAATATTTAAAGTTATAAAGGGCATCCTTTTTCTGGTCTAATTGTATGTTCTTAAGCCCGGCTGTTTATGTTGATGGGCATCCTTCTTTTGGATTTGACAAAATTTATGCCTTTTGGCCAGGCGGACCCTCCTTTTAAATTCAATTCACCAGGATTCTTATGTTAGCAGGATGAATTCTTGTGCCAGGTTTGGCGGTATCATGCAAAAACGTCTTCCTTCGATATTGATTTGATAGTGCTCCGCAGTTAGAGCTACTAAGTAAAATAACTTATTGGAGTACACTGGCAGGCTCGCCATGTAAATGTAATTCCTGTAATGTAAATGGTTATTCCTTAATGATTCAAGATTATGTTTTATTTATTTATTGGGAGCTCTTATTGTAAGCTCACCAATTAATTTATTTGTTCAAAATGAATCTATGTATTGTTCTTACAAAATGTTACGGCTTATATTCTACTTATGTGAAGAAACTAAAATCTAGAATTGAGTGATTTCCTAGAATACACTCAAGAACTTATTTCTATACTTATAATGTAATTTACCAGGCGGTCATATTTTAAGTTAGTAAACCAAAAATATGATTGAGTGGTTTCCCAATGTTTTACTTAAATTTATTACTGTGGGAAATTATGTTTAAGTGGGCATATTAATTAGTGTGCGTTTGGAATGCGCCAGCAATTCTATAATAATACAACAACAACACACACTGCACTTGAATATAAATCAGTTTGTTTATTAAATGTTATTTGACACTCTTGTACAAATTTGAATTTGTATTGATGAGTGTGTTAAAATTGTTTAAAGTTTTAATATGCAATTGTGTGTTGGGTATAGTCAATTGCTGGTCACGCTACACTACACCTAAATAACCTTCTTGTGATAACGACGGTGCTATATAGAAGGAAATAAACTTTGTTAATCCTCTGAATGTCACTGGAAGTAAACAGTAACCTAAAATTTCATTGTTGAATCCATCTGCAGTCTTAATGTTTGAGCGGAATTTTCTCATCTGAATATTATTTTTATTTAGGAAGTCTAAAGTATTCTTTCCTAAAACTGAAACATTTGCCCCAGAATCTAATAGAAATGACAATTCTATACCACAAATCTTAATTCTTGCGAACGGTCTGCCATCGTCAGCGTTTGATAACCAAGTTGATTCAATTGTTCTTCGAAATACCTTTCGCGCTTTATATCATGATCTACATTTCAGGATTCGTCGAGATGGTTTATGTTCAACAATTTTTTTTTCGTTGTAAGAAATGAAGTTGTCTTCGTTTGTGTAGGGAAAGGTTTTGTCTATCAGAGTGAAGTGATATCGATAGGTCAGGGTCTGTTTGTAAAATTTGATCTAATTTAACTTCAAAATGATGTAGCTCTTCCTTGGGAGGATTACGCTTATCGGTTGCAAAAAACTCGGAATTTATTTCGGAGAACGAGCATCCGCGGTCACCTACTCGCTCCGTCTTCTGTTTTCCGGATGTGGTCCATTGCATTTTGGTGTAGTTACACCTCTCTGCCCACATTTGCAACAGAAAATATAACGTGTTTCTTCCGGGCAGTAAATATAACTATGTCCCATTTTCAAGCAATTCCAGCACTTAACTTTTGAGTAGTCTTCCTTAACGTAAGGTTTAGTTGTTACTAGAGCCTGTAGTTGAGGATCAGGTTCACCCTCATCCAACACGGTGACTACCTCGGCTGAAACTTCGTTTACATGTCTTGGTCGGCCGATGACGTTAGTAGAAGTCTTATTTTCGTTGAGACATTTTTCAGCTTTCCTACCCAATAACCGCAGTTCGCTTAAATCTCTGGGATCGAAAATAAAAAGCATTACCTTCAATTTGGGGCTTACACATCTTTTAATTACTTCTATTAATGACATATCTGCCATTGGACTTCTGAGTTTTAGATTTAATTGAACGATTGATGAGTGGAAGTTTTCTTTAGGCAGTTTCGAGTGTACCGAATTCTTTAATTAAAGTAAAGGCTACGTTAGGATTTTGCTTAATGTATGTAGGAATGAATACTAGACGGAATAAGCGATCCTAAGAGGGTTAATAATAAATAAGCTAAGCGAACGCAGACTAATGACAGAGTTTTACTTACGCACAAGCAGAACAACGGGACAAACGCAGACGTATAGACAAAAGAGAGAAGAAAAGAATTGATTTAAACTATGTAAAGAATAATTTTAAGTCAGTTCATAAGTCATCATCAAATGAGTAACAACTCATGCATAACTAGAAATAAATTTAATTTATAAAAATAAAGCGAAAACATCTAACGTTTTTTTTTTATTTGAATGTGGGTAATCAAACCTACAAATGGGGGCTCGACCGGGATCAAAACTGTGGAAATTGAAGTCGAAAATTACGATTGCCTCTAAATAAAAACGGTGAACCTAAATTTTTAAAAATTATTTAAATACAAAATATTGTGACGAAGTGTGAAGAAAACGTTCATTATAAAAGTAAAGTGAGGAAAAAAAATTAATGTAAAAAATAAGTGGTTAATGAACATATGCAAAATTATATTTGCAAAAATAGCTACAAAAATTTAACGAGACTATACATTAAATAAAACTGTGTAAATTATTTTCCTGGAAAAAGTTAACTCTTTAAAATAAAACATAAAAAAAATGCGTCACCAACAAAAACATCGTTCCTTCAAAGCATATAGTTATTAAAAGAAGTGCATATAAGAAAAAACACAATGACTTTATGAAAAAACGCAGTAGCTGAGCAAAAATATATGTAAAACAAAACCAAATTCACTTGATCTATATAACAGATGAGAGACAAAAAAATATCAAAAATTTTGTGTCTGTGAAAACAACAACAAAATTGCGTTCAACAAAACCCACCCTGGGCCCAAATCGTCGCATTCGTGATCGAATGACTTTGATCGAAATTTTACATTTTATGATCGCCGTACTCGATATCGAATAGCTTGCATCGAAATTTGAGATCATGGCATTCGATAACGAGTAGTCGATCGAATACCTTCATTCAAAATCTTTTACATTTTTAAACAAATTTCGATTCGAACGCTGTCGAATGCCGCAATCCGGTTATTCGATACGTCACAAAATTTTACTCGATACGAAACCTCACTCGATCACGAATGCGGCGATTTGGGCCCTGATTTGTATGCAAAAAAGTGATGAGAAGAGTACGAGAGAAGCAGTATTTATTTGCCGATACATGAAGATAAATTGTTTTAAGTCTGCAATTTACAAATTAAGAGTGTCAGTGAACGGCAACCAATAAAAGGAGAAGAATTATTATTTATGAAAAGTACATATGTAAGTGTGGAAGTTGTAAGAATTAAAGAGGGTATATAAACATTTTATATACTTGAACAATGAAGTTAAAGAGTTTCATAATAAATGATGATACTCTAATTTTTAATAAAAAATTAAAATAAAAGAAGTAAAGTAAAACTAAGATGAAAAGATGTAAAAATTAAAATTAAAGAAGTAGTCTAAAACTAAGATGAAAAGATGTAAAAATTTAAATAAAAGAAGTAAAGAAGAAAAGAAGTAAAGAAGAAAAGTAGTAAAGAAGAAAAGTAGTAAAGATTTTAATCAATTGTAGTAAACAAAATTTAATTTTAAAATTAAATTTAATATTTGTTTGGAAAAAGAATTAAATAATTGCATTTTCAAACATCAATTGAATCCTAGAGTCAATTATTTTAAAAAATTCGCGGAAAACGAAAAGTTTGTGCAAATTAAATTTTGAAATACAAATAAGTTTAATGAAAGAAAGTAAAGAGGTAAAAATTTTGAAGAGAGAGAGAGAGAGAGAGAACTTAGTAAATAAAATATAAAATATTTTAACTATAAAATATCAATATAGTTGCCCTATTCACAAGCCCCCTAGTAAGTGCTAAGTGCTAACAAAATACAACGGTGCTAGCTGTGTTGTTGGTAATTTTCATGCAAACATACGATACAACACTTAGTACTTTTTTTCATATGTTTTTCAAACGTTGTATAGTGCCTTATTTTTTAATGTGATTTTTGTTTTATGTTTTTTTATGTTTAAGTGTTTTATGTTTAAAAGAATTATTATTTTTGTGTTCATGTGTGAATTATATTAAATTAAATTGAATTAAAAGATATTTTTATTAGTTTTATTTATTTAATTTATTGATTAGAAAGTGGAACAAGTCATTTCTATTGTATATAGTAGGAGTGGGTATATTGGAAACATATCTTAAGGTTTGTTCTCTGCCACCTTGTTCTAAATTATATTTAATAATAATGTTATGAAGAATGCAGCAAGCCATTATCCAATCATCGCATCTTTTCTTATTTTGTGCTGATAGCATTTTAAACTTAAGTTCTTTTAAGCTTCCAAATTTTTCCTTCAGTAATATAACTTACTTGAGTCAACCATTAATATATCGAAACTATATTTTTCACACAAAAAATTTATTAATTTACTTTTTTCTGTTTTCTCCCCCATCTGGCTTATAAATAACAAATAATGAATAGCACTTTTCTTCTTCTTATTCAGTTTTTGACGTATGAAGTACAATGTACAATGGCACATTGATACAATGGTTGTTCACAAAGAAGTAAACAAAAGGTAGTATGCAAGACTACCTACACCTTAGCAGAGCTTGTGAATAGGGCAAGTATTTTTTATATTATTTTATAATAAATTAATGAAATTTTACTTTATTTTTGGCTTTTTGGTTCTTTTTTAATTAATTTCTAAACATTTTTAGAAAAAAAATTATTTACAAATGTATGCGGACGTTTTCCGAAAAAAACAAGAAAAATTAGACGCTAGTAGACTGAAATGCAGCATTTTCTGGACCGCCACATCCTTCATCAGCATTCTTTGCATCTATCTATAAAAAAAAATCATTATTTTATAATATTATATTATTTTCCTGTACATTATTACATTTTCTTGATTTTGAATTAATAATATTATATTGAGTTTGTATAGAGCCTGACAGACAAGATGAACAGAGACGATATTTGGAGCTTAAATGTAGAGGAACTTAGGATTAAATAGGATGAGTTAGGACTCAGTAAGACTGGCAATAAGTGTGTTTTGCAGGATAGACTTTTGACACATTTTGGGTTGGAAGTTACATTAGACAATAATTCTGATCTTGACGAGTGTTCTTTTGAGGATGCCAATGATGCTCCGATGTTACCCCATAGTGCATTCACTTTGAAGGACGTTCAAGATTCCGTTTCAGCATTTACGGGAGATGGTTTGCCAGAGGTTACGCAGTGGGTAGAAGAATTTGAAGATTGCGCGTGTACAGTTAAATGGAGCGATCTCCAGAAGTTTATATATGCCAAGCAATTGCTGAAAGGCGCTGCTAAAACTTTCGCTAGAAGCGAACCTGGCGTAAGAAGTTGGAATTCCCTCAAACAAGCTTTGCAGAGAGAGAGTTTGGTAGGAAATTGTCATCATTACAGGTCCATAAGATGTTAAGAGGTCGGAAAAAGAAGTCAACTGAGACATTGCACGAGTATCTCTATAGTCTCAAAGAAATTGGAAGTCCTATCAAAATAGATGATGAAAGTTTGATCGAATATTTTATAAATGGAATAGGTGATTTTGGATCTAATAACGCTGTTTTATATGAAGCGAAAAATTTGGATGAATTAAAAGAGAAAATCACTATATACGAAACGTTCCACCGAGTCGTCACACTCGAAGGGAGCTCTTCCGAAAGTTTTTGTCAAGAGCGTGGTAGAACCTAAAGAGGAATGGCGTTGTTTTAAATGCGGAATTAAAGGACATTTGTATAATACTTTTACAAGCGCTCAAGTAAAATGTTTTAAGGGCAAAGAAAATTCCACGTTGCTCGAGAACGCGATATTCTATACTCCGCTGTGTTGGGAAACGATATTTTAAAGTTTGTCAATATTTTGATCGGGGAAGAGGGGGCTAAGTTCACTCCCAAGTCATCAAACATGGAAGGCGAGCCAGCAGCAGCAGAAGTAGTTTCCGATGTCACAAGCACTGTTTGTCAAGAGGTTATTAGAGAGTTTGGAGAAATATGTATTGCCGCTGAAACTCCTGAGATTGCAGTTGATCACTTGCAAAGTAATATTAAGGAAGAGATATTAGAGATGATTGATAATTATAACCCTGTTAAACCACGGAAGTTTCCAGTAAAAATGAGAATTAATCTTAAAGACGAAGTTCCAATATTTCATCGCCCACGTAGGATGTCGATCGCGGACCAGAAAGCTGTCGACGAGCAAGTCGCAGAATGGCTAAGAGAGGGTATTGTAAAGCATTTTACCGTCAAGAGAAAAGACGGTTGCAGTTGAAAAGTTTCCTATCCCAAATGATCGTAAAGCTGTACAGAGATTTTTGGGCCTGACTTCTTACTTTAGTCGCTTTATTCCGGGATACGCGCCGATAGCAAAACCTTTGTCAGATCTGCTGAAAAAGGAAGTTACTTTCAAAATGGGTGATAATGAGGTCCTAGACGTCCAACAGTTAAAGGTAGCTTTGGTTGGCGCGAATGTGTTGCGACTGTTTAATCCCAGCGCTGAAACCGAAATACATATGGATGCCAGTAAATACGGTTATGGCGCCGTGCTGCTGCAAAGGGACTCAGACGATTGTCAATTACACCCTATTCAATACATGAGTCGAACTAGAGGTACTAGTCATAATTGAAGCCCTGAAGAGGTGGCGTGTATTTGTAATGGAAATAAAGGTCACGATAGTCACCGACTGCAATGCATTTGCGATGAATATGAAAAAACAGGACGTACCATTGAAAGTGTCGAGATGGGCGCTCTTTCTGCAAAAGTTTGAATATACGATTGAACATAGGGCAGGCACAAAGATGCGGCATGTAGATGCCTTAAGTAGAGTTTCTTGTTTGCTGCTGGAGGATTCTCTACGTCACAGAATTAAAGAGGCCCAAGGAGACGACGATTGGATAAGAGCAGTTAGTAAAATTTTGGAAACACAATGTTATGAAGACTTCTATTAGAAATATGGTATTGTACACAAGCATCCCACTAAGGAGCTTGTTGTCATTCTATCGAACATGGAACGAAAATTAATAGAGATGGCTCACAAACAGGAACATTATGCGGCAAAAAAAGACAGCCGATTTAGTAGGAAAATCCTTTTATATACGGAAGCTGTGTGCAAAGGCTGACAATGTTGTAAGGAACTGCGTTGAGTGCATTATGTCAGAAGCTAAGATGGAAAAAGAGAAGGGTTATTATGTCTAATCGATAAGGCAGATAATCCATTAATGACTCATCATCTTGATCATGTCGGCCCTATGGAGGTAACGAAGAAGCGTTACAACCACATCTTAGTTATAGTAGATGCTTTTTCCAAATTTGTATGGCTCTATCCTACAAAAAGTACGAGCTCAGGTGAAGTCGTCGATAAGTTGCGTCAACAAGCGGAAAATATTTGGTGACCCAGTTGGAATTATTACGGACAGAGGCACTGCGTTTACTTTTAAAGAGTTTAATGATTACTGTGAAGAGGAAGGTATAAAACATTTACAAATTGCCACCACGGGGGAATGGGCAGGTGGAAAGAATACACCAAATTATCGTCCCCATGTTGGGAAATTATGTTTGGAAAACCCGCAGAACTGGTACCGTCACGTTAAAAAACTTCACAAGACGATCAATAATTCACCTTCAAGAAGTACTGGTAGCACCCCGTTCGAAGTTTTGATGGGTACTACTATGAAAACGAAAGACGATCCGAAGACACGAAAGTTATTGGAAGAAGCAACCATCAACGACCTTCACGTAGAGCGAGAGGCTATACGTATGAGGGCAAGAGAAAACATTCTCCGAGTACAGCTAGAAAACAAGCGAACGCTTGATAAAAATCGGGTGCCGGAAAAGGTGTATAAAGTGAACGATTTGGTCGCCATTAAGCAAATACAATTTGGAACAGGTTTAAAATTAAAGTCAAAGTTTCTGGATCCCTACAAAGTCACTAAAAGATTGGATCATGGGCGCTATGAAGTCGAAAAAGCTTCATTTGTGAGGAAAATATGAAAGTTTGCCATGAGATAATCTAATGGGCACTGTGATCGCTCTGTAGGCGTGTCTACCTTGAATATAAAATCGTTGACGCTGCTCTCACCATTGTGAGTGACTTTCCAATCTTTTATTTTTATTATGAATGATGGGGAAGAAGCACTCGTGGACACATTAGAAGCATTCTTATTAGAAGTAGGAGATGCTCCGCTATTACGAGGTTGGTTAATGGATTGCCTGAGCGCAGCTAATTCCCTTCTGAATTCCTCCTGTGTTGTTCTCAACGCTTCTTGAAAATATGTTTCTAAGTCAACGTTGAGATATTCCGTTTGCTGTCAGTCCCCCTATCTTCTATCAAGTCATCTAAGGTCTCTACTGTTAAATGTGGAAGAGATTTATCTCAAATCCCACAATTTGGATTATTCCCTTCTGTTACTGTTGTATTGGGCAACCAAGGTTATCAAGCTCCAGAGAATTTATCATATCTATAAACAGGTGTTAATGTTTCTTAAGGAAACATTCAATGAGTATTCAAAAGTATAAGTCACTTTTAAGTGACAATTTCGTTGGGCGCCATCTATGTTATACGTCGTTCTATTTGTATTGTTATAAGCTGGTATATTAAAAGGAATCACAAAATCAAGTTTGGCATGGTGTAGATAAAGTTCCCGACTAGCTCGATCAGGTTGGTAAGTTGCTTGATCCGTATCCTTGACGTATTAACATATATCCTGAACCCTCCATGCTGAAGAAAACCAGGAGTTCAGTCAAAACTATAAATTACTTTTTCTTATACTTGATTTACCCTTACCACATTACAACAGATTATCTGCATGCCTAGCTGTAACGACATGTGAGCACGTTTTCCCACCGACGCCTTTGGCAGCATGGATGCTCGTAGTTTAACTGCCCCTTTATTTAGTGATCACTTCCCATTTTTCATACCTTTTCCAAGCCTATACTCCTCTCAAATAAAACGTTTAGAGTTCCATATTTACTTTAATTCATTTTATTTCATTAAAAAAAAAACACTTTGTAACAGGCTTGATTGAAAGAAAATATATACTAGTTATATTCTTAAATATTATAATCTATGCTCAGGATAAAATAAGGTAAGTGTTTTAATGTAGTATATAATATATATATATAATAATAAGTATAATATAATAGTATATAATATATTTACAAAAAGTTTTCTCTTCAAATTTTAACGTATACATACTTTGGCTACCCACTGCAATGCTGATCTATGCTGTTGTTGGAGCTGTTAACTGATGCTAATATTGGCTGGATCTGCTGAATGATGCTAATGTTTGCTAAAGCTGTTGACTGACTGATGCCAATGTTTGTTGCTTGATATATATGTATCCCGCATCCTTCGGGGACAGTTTTTCGGTCTATAGCATACTTTGGGGACATTTGCATACTTTGAGGACTGTCCTCAAAATTCTGTATGTCTTCCGCATAGTTTGAGGACATGATAGTTTGGGGACATTTTTTTCTTACATTTTAAATAATATTATAAATTGATTCCACTACATATATATAACCATAGATTCAATAGATTTTACCGATATATGGTCAATAAATGTACTAAATATCGATTTCAAAGTTTCTAAGTAGTTCAGGGTGATGCCACACTTCTCGAAAAATTACAAGCTAATTTTAAAGGCGTCCATTTTTTTATGGTTGGCTACGATGTGCGCCATAATGACTAACACGTGTATAGAAAACACCAATAATTATTTCTCTTTCAGGGTTGCAAAAAAGGGTATTTTTTGTTTGAGATTAATGTTTATATTAATATTTATGAACATTCTTATACAAACATATATGTTTTTAAATATGTACGTGTATCTAATACGTATAAACACTGTTTAGCACCAGGTATATTTATAGTTTAGTATAATAAAATATTATACGGTAATGTAAACATAATAAAGTACAAAAATATTTATATAAAAGCTCATATATAAATAGAAGTTTTGGAATGTTGGTGTCAAAATTAACATACTAAAATATTAATCTTTAATACTTTAAAAAAATTTTTAAAGTATTCGGACCAAGAAACCAAGGTGAATAAATATACGGTGGACCGATGGCAAATCCGTAAATTTTTGCTATTAGCCCGAATGTCAAACAATATATAAAAAAATAGTACACAGTTAGACTACCGGCGAAAATCAATGAACTCGCCATCGCTCCTGCCGCATATTTGTTCGGAATACCAAAAAAACTTAGCTTCTGTGGTTTTAATTATTCTATACACGGCAAAATAAAAGTGGTTTCGTTTTATTTATTTGTTTGGTTTTTTTTTAAAAGACTTTAAAATTTTCTGTTATTACTTTCGGTAAAAACCGTCGTCTCTGGCTCTAATTTATTTAATATTTTATAATTTATTTAAATTTTGTGAAAATTTTTAAGTTTTAAATTGAAATAGTTAAAAATCTAAATTTTAAATAGTATTCTAGAATTGTTTAAAACTTTATTTTAAAGGTTTAACTGCGATTTTACTTGCGATAGTTTTCTTTTTCTTGTAGTATAGTCTACTTTTCGCTACGCTACAGCCTGGTAATTTTTTCGCCATGTACTGAACTGAGTGTATCAAAAGTCCAACATAAAGCGAAAAAACTACCAGGCGGTACCGTAAGCGAATTCATTATTTTTGCTGATAATATAGTAGCCAAACAAAGCGAATTAATTATAGGGTGATAGCGGTGGCGAATTCATTTATTTTCGCCAGTATTCTAACTGTCAAAAAAAAACTTAAAAAAAATCAAATAATAATAAAGTATTTATCTGCTATACAGGTTTTTTGTAAATAGAGTTTGACAGTTCAGATACCGGCTAATTCGCCTTGGTAGCCAAACTTCATATAAAAAATCTATATTATATGTTTTATATCAGGAGTTTGGCAGTAATGGCACCGCCGAAATAAATGAATTTACCTACGTTGAACCTAAGTAATTTTTTCGCTTTGGTCCAGCAACAACAAACAAATTCGTCTTGAATAAAGCTGGTTTGGTATGTGTTGATGAAAACAATAGGCGAAGAACTATCGGTTAAGTTCTTTCATGCAGGTGTCAACGCAGGCGAATTCATTTTTTTTTCGCCGGTAGCTAAACTGTCAAATTTCATATATAAAAAGCTGACACATGAGAAGAAATCTCTGAGAAACTTAAACTTTTACAATAGAATTGCAAAAAAACTATTTTACACTTGCTGGACTGCAAAAAATTGAAAAATATACGGTGTAACATTGATAAGACATTTTTAATAATTCTTTAATAACATCTCCAAAATATTTTGCGCGCATATACCGCATACAGTATAAAAAACACTAATAAATACTTTTCTTTCAGGGTTGCAAAAAAGGGTATTTTTATTTGAGATTAATGTTTATATTATTATTTATGAACATTCTTATACAAACATATATGTTTTTAATTATATACGTGTATCTAATACGTATAAACACTGTTTAGCACCAGGTATATTTATAGTTTAGTATAATAAAATATTATACAGTAATGTAAACATAATAAAGTTCAAATATAATATATTTATATAAAAGCTCATATATAAATAGAAGTTTTGATATGTGGGTGTCAAAACTAACATACTAAAAAATAAATCCTTATTACTTTAAAAATTTACACAAAAATTTTAATAAATTTTGACGTTTTCGGACCAAAAAACCAAGGTGAATAAATGTACGGTGGACCGATGGCAAATCCGTAAATTTTTGCTGTTAGCCCGAATGTCAAACAATATATAAAAAAATAGTACAGAGATTTTTCATATATGGATCTTTGCAGTTAGACTACCGGCGAAAATCAATGAACTCGCAATCGCTAACGCCGCATATTTGTTCGCCTTACCTTAGCTTCTGTGGTTTTAGTTATTCTATACTCGGCAAAATAACAGTGGTTTCGTTTTATTTATTTGTTTTGTTTTTTTTTTTTGTCTAAAGACTTTAAAGTTTGCTGTTATAACTTTTGGTAAAAACCGTCGTCTCTGGTTCTAATTTATTTAATACTTTAATATTTATTTAAATTTTGCGAACATTTTTAAGTTTTAAATTAAAAAAGTTAAAAAACTAAATTTTAAAAAGTGTTCTAAAATTGTTGTAAACTTTATTTTAAAGGTTTAACTGCGATTTTACTTGCGATAGTTTTCTTTTTCTTGTATTATAGTCTACTTTTCGCTACGCTACAGCGTGCTAATTTTTTCGCCATGTGCTGAACAGAGTGTATCAAAAGTGCAATATAAAGCGGTACCGTAGGCGAATTCATTATTTTTGCTGACAACATTGTAGCTAAACAAAGCGAATTAATTATAGGGTGATAGCGGTGGCGGATTTATTTATTTTCGCCAGTATT
The DNA here is from genome assembly GCA_916610165.2 of Gymnosoma rotundatum. Lineage (NCBI taxonomy): Eukaryota > Metazoa > Arthropoda > Insecta > Diptera > Tachinidae > Gymnosoma > Gymnosoma rotundatum. Next base: position 3,238,341 of record OU744341.1, on the reverse strand, counting down.
CTAACTGTCAAAAAAAAATAACAAAAAATTAAAATAAAACAATAATAATAAAATATTTACCTAACTGTTACACAGATAATTTATAATTAATTCGCCTTGGTAGAAAAACTTCATATAAAAAATCTATATTTTATATCAAGAGTTTGGCAGTAATAGTACCGGCGAAAGAAATGAATTTACCTAAGTTGAAACTAACAATGCAGAAAGCTTGTTTAGTATGTGTTAATGAAAACAATAAGCGAAGAACTATCTGCTTAGTGAAATGTTGAGAAGACAATTTTAATATTTCTGTAATTAACATCTCCAAAACATTTCGTGCGCACATACCGCATACAGTAATCAAAAGAGACAAAAATGCTAATGGAATATGGTATCAATTATTTCATAGAAAAAACTTCTTGAAACAGTATTAGCGTATTTGCGGTGTTATTTTTTTAAAATCCAAATGTAATAGCCTTTTAAAATTCTATACAAAATAAGTAAAAGAAATAATCACATCGGCAGTCAAAAGTCATCAAATCACGTGATTTCAGTATATTTTGTGCGAAGAACATCTTTTGCGTGATTCGAAACCATTCGAGAAAGAGTGGATTTTACCCAAATTTTGTTTTGAAAACCTAAGGGTCTTATGTCAAAAGTCAAAATGATTAAATGAGAACTTAATGGAATCAATAAAGCAAAAAAAAGCAAAATAAATCTTTTATACGAACTAAGGAACAGTTTTAATATTTACTTTCGTTTTTCTAAAATAATACTTTTATTTTTATAACAATGCTAATAACAACTTGCTTACTACATCAGCTGGTTTTTAGAAACAACGAATATCGTTAAAAATTTTACTAAATAATAAGGTTTAAGGCGAATCAAATACCAGGTGGCGGCGCAGGCGAGTTCATTAATTTTCGCTAGGAACACTACTGTCAAACTCCATATATAAAAATTCTGCATATATTTTTTATATATGAAGTTTAACAGTAATTTTAACCAGCAGAAAATAGTGAATTTGCCTACGCTGCCGCCTGGTAATTGATTCGCCCTAATATAGTTGTTAAGTAAATTTAACCAACCGATCAAGAAATTTTATAATAGATATATTCACGGCAAAAACGAATACAACTCGGTGAAAGAAATATGTACATTTTGTTTTTGTAAAAACCGTCTTCGGCTGTCAAAAACAAAGTAGTACACTAGGATATAGTAACTTTTGATATACGAAGAAGAAAAAATCACAAGTACAAAATAGTCAAGGCCACCTGTTATGAATTTGCCTTGCAATCGATAACCGTTACAATAAAGAAGCATATCGCACAACTGAGCTATTACAATCACCTCTAAATGAATTCGCCTTGAGTTCTTTTTTATATTTTAAAGTAATTACCTAAGGCGAATCAAATGCTAAAAGGTAGCGATGGCGAATTCATTTATTTTTGTCGATAGCCTTACTAATGAACTTCGTATTTATAAAAGCAGTTAGTATTTTTTATTTGAAGCTTGATAGCTAAGTAACCCGCAAATTTGCCGTCGCCACCACCTAGTATTTGATTCGCCTTGATCCTTTCTGCCAGCTTTTAAAAAGCGGGCGTCAAGACACATTTGTTTTACTAGGTAATAACGGCTCTACAACAAATGCAGCATTTCAAAAACAACATGGCTTTTTATTGTTGTTTTGTGCGTTGAAAATAGCAAAAGCATAATGAGCAATAGAAGATAATTGGTCTAAAGCAAGGCGAATTAATACAGGTGACCGCTCGGCTACAACAATCCAACAACACACAAAACAACAGGCAATTTGTTGCTACAAAATTATGTATGTTGTCAAAAAATATTGTAAAAAGTAAACAAAATAAAAAATATATATTTGATGAAAAAAAGTGGTAGTAATTATCAGAATAAAAAAAATTATAAAAATTAGGTTACATAAAAATAAAAATACAGGAAAAGTGACCAAAATTCTATTGTACCACTAGTTTGCCAATTGAAGACTAACATAATCTTCCACAAAAAACCAAGAAATTATAATTGTGTTAACAATAATTTCAATATCATTTTACGCATATTTTGATTATACACATCAGGAACTGCAAATACGGTTCCATGTAGTGGTAGTTTTCTCTATTCTCTATTATTTCTATTAGCAATCAAAAAAATTAAATTAAGAAAAATTTAACAAATTATTTATTTTTGACAAATTTTTTTGACAACTGCAATGCATATAGCTGATAGGCTTTTTCGCCCATGCGTTCACCTGTATTATTTCGCCATGATCTAAATAAAAAATGCTTGCTTGCTTTAAATACAAGTGCTTGCTTTGTTTTGCAAATGCTTGTCAATAGTGTTTTTTGAAATTCGTAAACAAACAAAGTAAAATACAAGCAACTTTTGACATTTCCAACTACAAACCATCTGGGTGGAAGACGCTACCTAGTAAAATAAATATACTTTGACGGGCGTCTTTATCAAAACTTGTGTTTTGTTCTCGGTAAATAACAAGTACAGATAATAAACAGTTGGCAAAACGTTTTATATATGCGCCTTTTAACGTGGTAACATTATTTTTGTGGAAAAGAAATCACTTTACGTTTTGATTTTTAATTATTTTTATAGCTAGCTTTTTATTTTTCAAAGCAAAATAAAATATAAAATTCGTGAAATCTGACATTTTTGGTCAATTAAATTTTTATTGTTTTCTGTTTTTATTTTAATCTTATTGGGCCAAACGCTCAAATCAATTAATAAAAAACAATAAAAATGCACTCTTTATTATAAAATATAATTTAGTAAGATGTATTCAAGGCAAATTCAATTGAAATATAAACACAAAAACAATTCTCTACACTTAAAGTCTAAAGCAACAAATTTCTTATAACTATGTGTTTATCAACATGGGAAAAGTAGGTGAACATTCAAAAACATCTAACTCTTAAACATCAAGAGGAACTAAAAATAAGTATTTCCAAAAAAAAAACTAAAATATTTGCTATATGTGCACGCAACACAATTTAAACAAATTACACATATAATCAATAGGTCTGTTCAGTAACTAAAAATTGATACTAATTGTTACTAGTGAAAAAAGAGCGTAAAGAATTGTTGAATGTTTGGACTAATAAAATTTTTCCTGCGAAAATAGGCCAAACAGCTGTTTCTTACTTTTGTTTACAAGAAGAATACAAATTTTTGCAACTTTGAAAAAATGCAAGTACTTCACAGTTAAGAGAATATAAAAATAATGGCCCATATTCATAGTTAAAATCAAGTATACATTAAGAGAACTAAAGTCGGTTTTACTTTAGAATCGACTCTAATTCATTCATAGACAATTTAAAATATACTTTAGGCGAGAAAGTCAACTCTAAATTTAACCCTTTGCGGACGAGCGGCGGATATATCCGCCCAAGCCTTTTTACCGTTGCGGACGAGTGTCGGATATATCCGCCCAACTCTTGCGCTGCGGCTAGCGTACGTCTGCCGTCGTAGACGATAAGATAAACATGGGGATACTAGCCTAAGACGTCAAGTGGCCTCAAGTGTCGTATGCTCGAATCGGAAGGTAAAACATGGAAGGAGAGAATCGATGTACTATTGTGCTACTTGTTCAGCTAAGCCGACCTTGCACATAGGTGATTGTTTTGAGCGATACCACACAAAGGAAGAATATAAAACGTATAATATGTAAACACGACTACATTTGTTCGTTTATGGTTCTGTTATATTTCATAAAAAAAGTTATTTGTTAGTTAATTTGTTTGTTTATAATTTTTAGGATTTTTTGAATAATTTATTTGAATAAAGCCTTAATTTGTAAAACGCAAATATGCGACGTGAAAATTTTCTTTACTGCAGGCTCCAATACCTGTCGTCCACAGCGACGCACGCCCGTCGAGCGTCTCCGTCCGCAAAGGGTTAAAACTACCTAAAACTGTTTTTAACACATTTTTCCAAAATTATTTTATTTGGTTTAAGAACACAATACTCTATATCTGATTTTTTACCAAAGTGAACAAAATAAAAACAAGGTTACTTTTTTTTAATGTTTGTTTAGAAATTGTATGAAAACATTTATCAAATTACAGTTGACACTAGGGTTGCCAGACGGGCCTGATTTGGCCTGATTGTCAAGTTTTTTAATGCGCGTCAAGTGTCAAGTGAAAAAGTGTTTTGTCAATGTTTTTTGTAAGTTAACTTTCTTTCTCAAATTTATTCTAGCTACATATGTAATAATACTTAAAAAAGTAAGTTTATATTTCTAAAAAACACATCGAAGGAGCATATTTTTACTATCAATACAACTAAGGACTACTATGATACATATTTTTTATATACCAAAGATAGGAGTAGAATGTCCTTCGATCTAATAAAAGCCGAAGAATAAATTTTAATGAGGATTGCAAAAACTTTCAAAATTTTTTAACAACACCCGATGGTAGAGAATTAACTAATTCTGTATCTAAGAATACGAAATATATGTGGCAAAATAAATAGGACCTATATTTTTTTTCTTAATATAGTACCTATATTTTTTTTAAATAACGCCTAAGTTTTCTCTAAAATATATAACGACTGAATTTTAATTCTTATATTGTTTTTTGTTTCTTTTACATTGTTTCTGTTATTTTTACTTTTTACGATATTTTTGTTTTTATTCTAATACTCGTAATTTTTATGAAAACAAAAAAAAAATAAAAAAATTAAATAAAAACCAATAGTATGAGTGTTTTTATTTGTCAAGTTTTTTTTTTTAAAATCAAGTTTTTTTTTGGGCAATGTCAAGCTTTTTGGCAAATTGGCTCTGGCAAGCCTAGTTGACACCCAGTGGAAGGCGGCAAAATTTAAAGTATACTTTATTCTTGACTATGAAAGCAAAAAAGATAATAAGATCCTTTTATTTTAGAGTATACTTTAATAAGAGTCGACTTTAGCTTATAACTATGAATATGGCCCAATATAACAACAAAGGAGTGTAAAAAAACAGAAATTTGGTTTAGAATCTGCGAGCTTTGCAAGTGTTTATATTGTTTTTAGAATTAAAAGTAAACAAGCCAGTGATAAAAAATTCAAAGCAATTTACTTTTTTCGGTACAATTTAAAGAAAAACAGTATATATAATTATAAGTTATACACATGTATTAAGTTAAAATTATTTTTAATAAATATACATATATATATATATTTACATGTAAATCACAATAAGAATGTTTATTAAAACTAATTGCAGAATTAAATCATGTTCATAATACGTTTAAACTGCATAAGCGCTTACAAAATTACCTAATAATTAAAAGAAAATGTAAAACATTTTAATTACATATTTTTCCTGTTTGGTTATTTGGAGTATAATTTTAAATTTTTTGTATTTTTGCACTATAGTACATTTGCTTTAAAAATTGTACTATTTAATGGTCTACCGTACAGTCTTAAAGTCTTACATATCATTTCCAAAGCCAAAACAATTTTTGTCGCTAATTTTTGCTGGTAAATTGTTCATTTATTTTTTTACATTTAAACATTTCTGTTTTATGCTCTCTTTGCTAGTTTTTGTTAGTAAAGTTACTTAACAGTGCAGTCACACGGTCAAGTCGAATCAATTACCAGGTGGCAGCGTTAGAGAATTTATTATTTTTTGCTGGTAGAAACGAATGTCAAACTTCATATATAAAAAATAGTACACAGATTTTTTATGTATGGAGTTTGACAGTAGTGTTCACGGCGAAAATTAATGAATTCGCCTACGCTGCCCCCTGGTAATTGATTCGCCTTGCACACGGTCAAGTTTTTGTTCAATTCTCTTTCAAGAAATTTACACATACTGCTTGTCAAAATTCACAAAAATTGAAAGCTGCGACGTAGGCTGCACGCAATTTCAAAGCAAGTTTTTAAGCAAGATGTCGTAAAGAAAACAAAAAAAATTATTTGAAGGAAAAAACTTTAATCAGCTGTTCTCTTTAATGAAAATTTGAAAGACTCAATTGCACGAAAATTTGAAAGCAAATTCTCAGCAAGTTTTTAAAGTGAGAGTGCATTGGTAAAAAAATGAGAGAAATTTTTAAAATTGACACCCTAGTATCAGACCAATATATTTCATATATAACTCAATACCTATTTGATTTGAGCGCTTTTTACATATGAAATTTATTCCGCTCAATAAGCTTTTTCGAGATATAAGCGGAAAAATTAATTTATAAATTTAAAATTTTTTTTACATTTCTAAGTTAGCTGATTAATAACTTTTTCCGTACAGTCTTTCCAAAAATGAGCTGCACTACGATTGATTCGCTTTGATATATTTCCACCCAAAATAGTTTTCGTGTTATTAGTAAAAGACTAAACTTATAAGTTTAAGCGATTTGTTTACTGTTTAAAAGTTTGATGCTTACTAACTTCTTTCATAAAGCCTTTCAAAAAAAGCTATAACACCATTGCTTGGTATTTTATTCTGTATCGTTTGTGTACATCATATGTGCACGCGGAATAGTTTTCAAATTAAAAAAAAAATTATTAATCAGGCATTTTTTGAGATTTTAAGAGATTGCTTCCTTCTATTCGTGATATTATTGCAAGTTACTCTAATTGTTTCAGGTATAAGACTTTTATTATTTTACTAACTATGATAACTGTAGCAAAATTTTATGCTATCACATGTGGGCTGTTAAATATATTAAGTTGCGATTGGGTTCAAAAATGCAATTTTTTTACGTTATGTTTACATTTTTCATGTAATAGAACAAAGAACATCGAATTCATAGACACTCGAAAAAACAAAACGTGCTCACACGTATAAGAAAATGCAACTCAGTTTAACAAAACCTAGGCGAATTAATTTACAGATGGTCTTAATAGCCCAGCTGATTGTTGTTTATGTTCAACAAATAAGAATTGTCATGATTGCCAGTAAATCTAACGTGACTTTACATACAAGAGGTATCCACGACTTCGTCAGCGTGTCCTCTCTAATTATCTTAAAAATCTATTTAAATATTTGGTGACATATTCATGGAAAATCAAAATAGATTTGAAATATATTTAAGGACAAATTCGTATGAAAAATTAGTCATAAAAACAATTTCAAAGTTATTTTATTTTCTATGAATACGGCAGTTTGTATTGTATAGTTCTGTAAACAGTGTTTAAAACTGTTTAGTACCATTATACCGATAAAATTGACTGCTTACATATACCAACGTTCTAAGGGTGCTTCACACAAAATATTTTTCAAGTGCATACAGCACTTTTAACATGATGCGAATACAGACAGACAGATAAGAATTAAAAAATAGGTGTCTTCCATACAAATTTTTCCTAAAATACATTTCAAATATATTTTATATATTTATATATTTTCGAAAAATGTAAATAAACTTTGACGTTTTCATCTTTTAAATTCGATATTATCTTACGGCATGAGCATATTACAATAAATAAAAACAACAGCAGGGACAGGTTTAGCCATCGGCAAATTTATTTAACTAACCAATTAGGGCGAATAAGTACAGCTGAATGCATTGGGACAAGGCGAATTAATACAGGTGATTGCACGACTACAGCAATGCAATAACACAAAAAACATCATGGATTTTGTTGCTACATCCGTGTCTGTTGTTAAATACAATTGTTAAAAAAAAACAAAAATTAATTACAGTTAAACCTCGACTAACCAGGCCTCTATTAATCGGTTACATCTATTAACCGGCATGAGGTTCTTTTATTTTTTCCTATATTGTCCCTGCTTTAGATTTATACCTCTATTAATCCGTGCAGCATTTATATGGTTTTTATTGCGTAAATCTAAATTAGATCTTGTGCCCACACATAAGAATATATTTGCGCTTTAATTCTTTAGTAAGTGAAAGGTGTTAGCAGACCTGCTGTGGAATGATGGCTCCTTCAAATAGTAAATTACCAAAAAAAAGCAAGAACATTTTTTTAATTAAAGACAAAATTATTTTGATTCATGACTGCGAAAAAACATATCTGTTAAGTTGCTGTTTCTATATACATATTTTGATATAACTTCTATTAACCGTGTATTTCGATAATCCGTACTGGCGCCGGTCCCACAAGAGCTGGATAATCGAGGTTTAACTCTTTTATATAATATGCAACAATTTTTGTTATTTGCATTAAGGCCCAACTATAAAACAACATAAAATAACTTAAGAAGCCTTAAACTGCGCAAATACATTTATTTATATATGGTAAACTATAATGCTTATGTACATAACTTTTCGTCAAATTTCGTTAAATGTGATTTCTTTAAGCAAGATACGAAACTGATCGTACTTTCCGTACGGGAACAGCTGATTGTGTTATACATATATAAAGAAAAATTGGTATTAAAACCTACAGTGTTAAATTTGTAGTTTCTAATTCAATAGAAAATGTAGAGAAAAAAAACAACGTATTTATTTCTGCCCAATTTTTAACAAATATAATAAATTAAAAATATATTTGTATTTTTACACACATATGTATACGATATAAGCGATGAACACAGTTGCATTTTTTAGTATGGTTGGCCACAAAAACAAAACAGAAAATAACTTGTAATAATCTTAATGAAAATTTATCTTAGAACATACACCACAAAATATAAATGTGTACATGAATGTTATTAAATGTATAAAATATGTTCTTTAAATGTTTTTCGTTTTGCTATTTTGTTTATTTATATAGAAATTATTTTTGGAAAAAGTACGAATGAAACATTAATGTGTAACTGTTGCAAATAAGTTACTAGATTTATGTAAGTACATTGACTTGACTGATTGATTTCCAACGCACACAACACCAATAAAAAGCTGTTGTTTCTGTAATGTTGTTTTTGTTGTAGAGCCGCTATTACCTAGTAAAATAAATGTGCCTTGACGCCCGCTTTATAATAGCTTAAACAAAAGTTCCAGGCGAATCAAATAACAGATGGTGGCGATGGCTCATTTTTGCTGGTAACTTAATTATCAAGCTTCAAATAAAAAATACTGTGCTTATTTTTTAAACACGAAGTTCAACAGTAATTCTATGGACGAAATTTATTGAATTGGCCATCGCTACCACCTAGCATTTGGTTCGCCTTGGATAAGTACTTCAAAATATAAAAAAGAACTCAAGACGAATTCATTGAAAGGCGATTGTATTCGATCTTGATATAGTTTGTTTCTTGAAAGACTGTACGAAAAAAGTTATTAAGCAGCAAACAAGGCGAATCAATTACCAGGTGGCAGCCTAGGCGAATTCATTATTTTTTGCTGGTAACTTAACTTAATATATATTAAAAACTATACACAGATTTTTTATATATGGAGTTTGACAGTAGTGTTCATGGCGAAAATTAATGAATTCGCCTACGCTGCCACCTGGCAATTGATTCGCCTTGGCAGCAAACTTCGAAAAATCGAAAAGTTTCAAAAAATTGGTAAAAAGTTTTGAACTAATTTAAGTTTAGTTTTCAATAGAGATCGAAAATACCTCCCAGAATATGTGTGGATAAGTTTTTGAAACACTTGCATTCAGAAGATATACCAAAGCAAATTCTTGTTAATTAAAAAACCACAAAGCTAAGTAACAGCGATGTCGGTAATAGTGTTTATACAAACACACATGGAAAAATGTAAACAAACTTTAAAAAATATTGCGTTTTTATATGTTACAATAATTTATCAATTTATCATACATTTAAAAACAAAAGATGTTTTTTGGAAGCGGCAAGGCTGTTAAATCAGATTTTCCGGTTGTTGCACGTAAGATACTTTGTCCTTAATCGAGATAGTTATTGAGTTATAAAATCTTAATTAAAAGCTATATAGAACAAAAATACGATTCCGTGTTGGTATAGATTATTCTCGGAAATACTTCTTTTCTGAAGTCATAACTCGATAAATTTGACGAATGGCTTAAAATTGTACAAATTGTAAACAAATTACACGTACAAGCAATATTTATTTAAAATTTGATACTAATTGTAACTAGTGAGAAAGAGGGTAAATAATTGTTGAATGTTTGGACTAGTAAAATTTTTACTGGCAAAAATGGGACAAACAGCTGTTTCTTGCTTTTGTTTACAAAAAGAAGAAGAAATTTTTGCAACTTTGAAGGAAATGCAAGTACTTCACAATTAAAAGAATATAAAATAATGTTATTTTGTTGTTTTTTTTTAATATAGCTTTAGAAGTACACAACAAAAGAGGGTAAAAGAACAGAAATTTGGTTTAGAATCTACAAGCTAGCAAGTGTTTTTATTGTTTGTAGAATTAAAAGTAAACAAGCCAGGGATGAAACATTCAGAGCTATTTACTTTTTTCGGTACAATTTGTTTACATTTTTTATGTAATAGAACAAACATTTTTCATGTAATAGAACAACGAACATCGAATTCTCAGCCACTTGAAAAAACAAAACGTGCTCACACTTATAAGAAAATTTAACAACTTTAACAAAACCCAGGCGAATTAATTTACAGGTGGTGAGATGAGAATTGCCAGAAAATTTAACGTTACAAAACATTTTTAAGAATCAAAGTTATGAGTAAAAAAAATTATAAAATTAAAACTCATAGACGTGAAAAAGAATCTAAAAATAAATTTGACAAATTTCTGTTTATTCTGTTTGACAGTTATCTTACATTTGTTTTCTAACTTTTTTCACAGCACTTAAGTATTTGATAAATTTTAATGCTCAGTATTACAGTGTGAAATGGCTTAAGCTATTACAGCATTTATTTTTATTCCCTAGAACCGGTATCCACGACTTCGTCTGCGCGTCCTCCGTAATTATCTTAAAAATCTATTTAAATATTTATTGTATTGTTCTGTAAACAGTATTTAAAACTGTTTAGTACCATTATAACCATAAAATTTACTGCTTACACATTGGTATCCCTATTTTCGAATGACATATAATGTAGTCTATACTGAACCAAAATTCTAACAGACATACCTAAATAAAAACGGAAAGCAGAACGTTCTCTTCCGCAGAGCCTTTACGCTGAAATGCCATACCTAAACAAAAGCTCCAATACTACGTCAAAATGATGAAAACAGGGTTATTAAAGAAAGTAAACATAACTTTCCTGATAATTTTAACAAGAACAACAATTCTGGATTTGTGTTGTATAAATTAAAATTTTGTAAAAAAACAAAAATAAATTTTTAATTTTTTTCCGCATACATTTGTAAATAATTTTTATTTCTAAAAATGTTTAGAAATTAAATTAAAAATGATTCAATAAGCCGAAAATAAGTCAATTTTCATTAATTTATAAAATCGATAAATCTTTAATTGTTTTTATTATAAAACGCCTTGTCAAAATTGGATTTTCCAATTGCAAAGCGTTGCCGCCGCGTTACTTCAGTATGCTACATACAAAGTGTATGGGCATGAGTACTTTTGACAGCAAAAAAAAAAAAAACGCTTCCCGCTTTTGTTTAGGTATTGCTGTAAGAGTTCTTCACACAAAATAATTTTCAAATGCATCCAGCAGTTTTAACATGATGCGAACACAGACAGACAAATAAGAATTAGAAAATAGCTGTTTTCCATACAAATTTGTAATAAAATACATTTCAAGTCTATTTTATTTATTTATTTTCGTAAAATTTAAATAAATTTTTACGTTTTCATCTTTTAAATTCGATATTATGTTTTTTAATTACGGCAGTGAGCATATTACAATAAATAGAAACAACAGCTGGGACAGGTTTAGCCATCGGCAAATTGATTTAACGAAACAATTAAGGCGAATCAGTACATCTGAATTCATTGGCCAAAGTATCTCTATCTATATCAATACACGCAGGAGCTTAGCTAAAAGTATTTCGCTTCGTTTTTATACCCTTCACCACAAAAGTAGAAAAAGGGTATATCTAATTTTGTCATTCAGTGTGTAACTTCTACAATATGCATTTCCGACCCCCATAAAGTGTATACATTCTGATTTCTTATACATAACAAAGTCGTTTGTGCGTTGTCCGTCCGTACTAGCGTTGAAATATTTTACCACGTTTGTTTAAAAACTTCAAAAACACCAACAACAAGCATATGCAAAACAAAGCAAGCTTTTGTTTTTAGAGCAATAATTCGTGGCAGTATAACATATTAATGCAAATAGCTAAAGAAATTATTTTGCTGTTGCAAGGTTGTTTTTTTTTCATTTATAAAACACAAATCTAAATTTATTTTTTTATAACCAACAATTGACAGCACCAAGGCAAATCCATTGCCAGGTGGCAGCGTTGGCGAATTTATTATTTTTTGCTGGTAGAAACTAGTGTCAAACTTCATATATAAAAATATACACAGATTTTTTATATATGGAGTTTGACAGAAGTGTTAACGGCGAAAATTAATGAATTCGCCTACGCTGCCACCTGGTAATTGATTCGCCTTGGACTGCAATTCCAACATAAACGTCAAGGCGAATTTATAAAAAAAAACAAGTAAGAGTGCTATTAATCGGCCATGCCGAATCTTAAGGTTCAATTAGACGTGCCATAACGATAACCATATAAAACAGCTGTTCAAACCAACCTTATGGGAAACACTATATTTGATTATTGGCGACATGCCAGAGCCATAACCGTAACCATAGATATTAATTAAATTTTGATTTTTACCATAACTATATACTGTTGACCATTAGGTATTAAATGTTTGTTTTTTTATTTTGGTTCTATTTTTCACGCTCGCTGCATTGACTTTAAATATTGTTTCCCCATATTTTTTCCAGAAATTTTTATCGAAAATAATTGGTACCAAGTTCGATTCGTATTTTTAAGCTCTATCGATCGGCATTAGTCGTATTGCTGGATGAATTTTATAACTAAAAAATCATTACATTTAATGACTAAATATCATTTCTAAAATGGCGAGAGTAACAACCACAAAATCTCATTCTAAAATCTTAGGGCTTCTTAATTCAATTTTTTATTTTAAAATGCATTAAAATTTTTCGAATTGTGACCGCATTTAATTACGCGTGCTTTATTTAAAATTTTGTTTTGCATATTTGTTATGAACAACAAAAATACTCCGGTTTTTGTCTTCTATTGAGTAAATTTCTCCACGTTTTTACGTATCAGCTGCTATAGATTTGTTGTCTCTTTTTAAAAAGTGTTGTCAACAAATTTTTAAATGTAGAATTTATAGCGTATTTTGCTTGATGTTAATTTATGATTTAATTAAAAACTTTTATAAATGTATGTTAAAACTCTAAGGAAACTTGTACATTTATATGGTTTCTTATAAGAATTACTGTCATTATAGTTAAGGTACATTTAGCCGACCATAGAAATTGTAAATGTAAAGTAAATGTAGCTGTACAGTAAATGTAGTTGTGCTTATAGAATGTGTAAAAACGTGTCATGTGTTTTTGACATAAGCAAGAAATAAAATAAAACTGTGTTGTATTTTGTCATATTTTGTATGTGCTGTTAAATTAGAAGAAGATTTGTTTATTAGTTTAAACTTCTTGCGTTTATGTAAACTTTCGTCTTTTTATGGATTTTTATATCCTAGAGAATGTTTATTGTAAAGGCATTCATTAGCCTAAACAAGATTTATTAATTTTTCATCGTCCATTATTTTTTTATTTTTCTATATTTGAGTTTATAAATAAATAAAAACACACAAAACAATGATGTCCACTTTGCAATTTTGTGTACAAAGTACTTAAATATTACCATGGTACTAAAAATGATTTTGTTTTGTAACAATGAAAAATACAATACTTGCATAAGTTATACTTAGCCTAACAATTTTACAAAACATTACGGTTATAAAATATTTAATTTAGAAAAGAAAACTTAATTAATTTCTTTAAAATTATATTAGGTGCGATAAAATTTAACAACTTTAAAGTTCAAGTAAAAAAGGACAAATAAGTACTTAAAAGGGGGTTTGTACTTCACTTCAATTTTTTATAATATTTACCATCACTGGCTACATGTGTCACGTAATCTAGTATTGAAACTATATTTTCATCAGGTTGAAACGTTACGGCTAAGTGACATTTCATTCGGCTAAGCATTTGCATAGCTTTTCGTATAACAAAAATGATCAGCTGACACATCTACATTTACATTTCTACATTTACGGTCGGGTAAATGTACCTTTATTTCTGCTCTAATATCATAATTATTAGTTTTTTGATTTTTCACTATTATTATATTTTATTACTATTAGTATTATTGTAATAAATACCCTTATAACTGTTATTATAATTGGTACTTTTAGAATCCGAAGGATGCATCGGGAACATATTAACACAGTTGTGTTAAACATAAAAATATATATCAAACATAAAACAGAAATTTGAAATAAGGATTACAAATAAATGCTGGGATAGTAGAGTATAATTTTTGGTAGTGTGTGTAAATATATGTTATAATAAATATTAACATTTGTAAAAAAAATTAATATTTCAATATGAAAAATTATTATTCGGAATCTTTTTAAGTTAATTTACTTTAATCGTGCTTGATTCCTTCAAATATAAATATTTCCTGATATTCTCATAAAACATTTGCGGGGAAAGCAGTTATATATGATATTCTCATAAAATATTTGTTATTTCGAACTACAAAATGAAATGTATTATTGCGGGGAAAGCATATCCATATGGCCATTTCGCAACTACTCATTATAAAAATTAAATTTCCTTTAAATAGCTGTATAGATGTTTACTGCTGTTTTTCCAATTTATGACCAACATATCCCTATCTGAACAATAATTATATATTAATAATAATGATATTTATACATACAATAACAAATTCATTTATAAGAAGTATCAGTCATGAGAGATTCAATTATAGTTAAAATTAATGCTAATTATTATATTAATTATTAATAGAGACGTTACAAGACCATTACGATATTCTGTGGGAGGAAAATCTAAGGGACTTCCACCTATTGGTAACGGGTCCGGTAAAAGATTAACATTGTCTTCGTATCTTCACACCTGAGATGATGAGGTGCCCAACCTTGCGATGCGAGCTCCTGAACCAGTATAAAAGCCCAACTATAATGTGCATAAAACAACTTAAGCAAGCTTATACAACTGTGCAAATACATTAAATCATATGTGGTAAACTATAATGTACATAAGATAACTTTTCGTCAAGTTTCGTTAAATTTCATTTCTTTATGCAAGGTACGAAACTGATCGCACTTTCCGTAGGGAAACAGCTGATTGTGCTTTGTGTTATACATTGATAAAGAAAAATTTTAATTAAGACCTAAATTGTTAAATATTTAGTTTTTAATTCAATAGAAAATGTAGACAAAACAAAATTTTTCTTTATGGCCAATTTTTTACAAATTAAATTTGTATTTGTATTTCTACACACGATAAAAGCGATGAGCATCGTTGCATTTTTTAGTATGGTTGGCCACAAAAAAGAAAATAAATTGTGATAATTTTTTTTTTAATTTTTCTTAGAACATGAGCCCAAATATGTAAATGTGTATGTGAATTTTATTAAATATATAAAATTATTCTTCAAAGCCTTTTCGTTTTAAAATTTTGTTTATTTATATAGAAATTATTTTTGGCAAAGGTGCGAATTAAACATAAATGTCACCGAATTCTTCATTCCCTGTTATTGCGAACACATTGCCTTCTGTTCAACTGGTTAATCATTCCGCTCAACTGTCAACTACTCCTGAAATTATAGCAGTTAATACTGTAGACATAAATGGTTCGGCTGATCTAGTACCCACAGTGGGTTACACTAGTTATGGGGAAATTCTGTCATCTCCAAGTATCATAAGTAATACCACAAATCATCTTAAGCCGCTTAGAGTTATACTGCCAAATAAGACAATTTTTGTTTCTCGTTTAGCATCTGATACTACTGTTGAAGAAGTTCAAGCATACATAAATTCTAAATACAGTAAAAACTTAGGTATATCAGTGTACAAATTTGTCTATGCTGAGCCAAGAATTGTGTCATTATTTAAAATTACTGTACCAAACGAGCTGTTTAATAATGTTATTTCTCCTGAATTTTGGCCCAATGGTACATACGTTCGTGAATTTATGTTTAAAACAATACAAAGAAGTACTGTTCAGTTGCCTACATCTTTATCAAATATTTCAAAAAACTAAATAACTACTTATAAAATTTTACTCTTATATATCAAAATGTTCGTGGAATTAATACAAAATTGTCTGCTTTATATAATCAAAGTTTTTCATTTGAGTATCAAGCTTTTGCGTTAACTGAAACTTGGCTTAAAGAAACTGTTTTAAACACGGAAATATTAGCTGATAATTACATAATATATAGACGAGATCGTGGAAATAACATAAAAGGAGGAGGGGTACTGATTGGAGTTTCTAGCCTATTAACTTCTGAAGCTTTATCAGTTGCTTCTTTGCTGGATATTGAATTTATAGCTGTTTTGGTAAAACTGTAGCAGCTGCTG